>OZ014521.1:160972067-162172067 GCA_963966055.1 Lathyrus aphaca | reverse complement strand
GCTTGGCTCTCCTTCAGATACAAGTCAGTCCTGGCCTTCTGGAACTGGGCTTCCTTGCAGGCATTCTTCAAGATCTGCTCTCCAGCCCTAGACTTCTTGATGTAATCCTCAGACTTCTCAATTTTAGCCAGATGCTCCACCTTCAACTTTTCCAATCTTTCAATATCCAACCTACCATTACTCCTCTCCCAGAGGGTCTTCTGTAAAGCCTGAGTCAATTTCTCATTTCTTTCTTTCAAACCTTCAAACTCCTCTAAGCTGACAGTGGCAGGAGGTGGTGCTGAGGAGGGTCCAGGTATATCTTCCATGGTGAAGGGCATCCCAGAAAATTGAGCCCTGGCATGGGACCACTCATAGTATTGTGCTGATGCCACATTGTTGCACTTCCCCAGAATGGTTACTCCTTTAGTCTGAACATTGTCCCAGCCCCAGGCTGCTTGCCTGACAATAGCCAGATTAGGTTTGTTCTCACAGTAAAGAGTCTCAGCCAAGTCTTGTGCCTTAGTGTTGCACCCCAAAATTTGCCCTCTATTTTAACTCTAACCGACTTTTTGTTCACATTCATTTGCATCATCTTCAAAGCATAACATTTTTTTCCGTCTTAATATTAGCCGAAATAATTTCTCGGAATTTACAAACATACTGGTCAAATTAACTTTTTAATTGTGTCTAAAATTAGTCAACGAAAAAATGTCAAGTTTAAGTTTGCAAATGTCGGTAATATTAATCTGCGGTTCACGTGGTTTAATTTGACATGCTAAAAATATTTTTACGACTATTTTTGGTCATATGTTGATCAGTCTGAGCAGTTTAAACGGTCATAATTTTTATTTCAAAATCCGACCAAACGCTGTATTTTTCCGAGCCATTTATTTCGCGCGGATTATTTTGATGTGTTCATTTTATTTTTTCGAACACTTTGGCGCCCAACTATTATTTTTTGAGTCTATTTATTTTTATATAGGGTCTAGAATAAATAAATAGGATTATTAGTTATTATTTTTATTTTAACTATTTTAATTATTAAACTTTATTTAGTTTTAAATTAACATTTTATTGGTCTAGAATAAATAAATAAAATTATTAGTTTTTATTTTAATTTTAACTATTTTAATTATTAAATTTTATTTAGTTTTAAATTAATATTTTATTGGGTCTCAAAATAAATACTTAAGCCCATTATTATTAACCCTAAATTAGTCTTATATATACTTACTAGTAGAGAGACTAAGAGGAGGAGAAAAATATTTTGTAGCGTAAGCGGCATATCTGATATTGGGATACATAAACATTTTTTGTTGGCTTCCGTACACTGATATTGGGATACATAAACATTTTTGTTGGCTTCCGTACACTGATATATTACTTTATACTGATGCTTATTGGTTATTATTTTCACGTTTTGTTAACACTTAAATTTATCGTGGTATATATATATATATATATATATATATATATATATATATATATATATATTCTCACATCTCACGTTTGATTAGGTACATTCACATGTGTGCGCGTATCTTAGTGTCAAGAAGGCAATGCTGGTAACCTTGAGGGCATTTTGACAAAGAAACATGGGTTTTTCATTCTTTTTCCTAATTTTCTCTAATCCCTTTAATTCTCTAATTTCCTAATTAACTAACCTCTTAATTTTTTTTCTACTATAATTACTTATTTCATAAATCAATTTATAATATTAGTTATTATTTCTTTTGTTTTAAATTAATAGTTAAATCTAGTTTTTTTTAAACTTCTTTGTTTACCTAAAATTAAACTTAAAATTTTTATTATCAATATTTGTTTATATATATTTTTTAGAAAATTAACTAATTATTATTTTTTATATATAAACCTCAAACTTTTCATAAACCTTAATTTTTCATGTAAACCTTAAAACTTTCTCATAAACTTTAACCGTGTTATTTCCTTTAAACCATAAACTTTTCCACAAACCTTAACAAACATGTTATTATTTCTTATTTACACTGTAATTGCTTCGCCCTTGTAATATTTTAAGTTTTAACTTGTAATATTTTCAGTTTTACTTTTCGCCATCTTTATTATGTAACTGCACCAAAGCGTTGTAATAGTTAGAATTTTATTTTCTGCCATTTTATTTTTCTGCCATTTATTTTTCTGCCATTTAAATTCCTGCCATTGATCCTATATTAACTGCGTGGTTTAGTAACGTAGGGCGTGAAAACCTACTAAATTAATTATTTACTATTTTTCTATAACCTTTATATTTTTTGTAAATAAATAATAAATACTAACTATTTTAATAACTTTTTTTAATTATTTACTTATAATAATAAATTTTTATATATTTTGTAAATAAAATCTAATTGACCATTTTTCTAATTGAATAATAATAATTCTAAAATCTTGTTATAAATAAACCTATTAACCTAATAATTTGATATTTTCTATAATCTTTATTTATTTTGTAAATAACTAACTTAATATTTTTCATATAACTCTTTTATTTTATATATTGTACATTAATATTTTTTTAAATTCTTTTATTATTACTAATTTATTTTAAACTCATATTTTTCTAATAACTTCTAAAAAATCTAACTTGTCTAACCTAAACTTTTTCTTTTTTAATTAAATATTTAATTGTTATTTCTTTAATTTATTTTAACTTTATTATTATTATAATTACTTTATTATTATTATTATTGCTTTATTGTTATTATTGCTTTATTATTTTTGCCTCATTATTATTATTATTATTATTTTATTATATCTATTATTCTTGCTTTATAATTTATTTTTATCCTACTATTATGTATCTGCCAAAGCCTTGTAATAGCTTATAGATTTATTTTTCCGTCTTTATTTTCTTTGTAAATATTTTACTATATGGTTAGTAACCTTAGGGTGTGTATAACTTATATGTAATTAAATTGAACTTAGATAATTAAAATAAGATAAATACCTGAATATAAACACTCACACACGTAAGTTGATCTTTGATCGCCATCTTGCACTTCCTAAGTTACCCCTCTCAGTTGCCTTAAACATGGTCAAGTCCCTCGAATATAGGGGTGTCTTAAGCAAAGTCCCTTCATAAAAATCATCAAGTCCCTACAGTTTAAAAGATCAAGTCCCTTCGAGGTTGCCTACAGAATAATGATCTTGTCCCTTCGAATAAATAATGATAGTCCCTACGAATTGCTAAAGACACCCCTCAAAGTTGTTTTCTATGACCATACGATGACCCTACGTTTGTCCCTTAACATCCAAGGTAATGACTACCTATTCCTTAATAATAGGGATAGTCTTACCATTGAAAGAACATTTAAGAACAGTAAAGATTTAACTTAGGGTAGGTTCCTCTTAAGTACTTGCTCACTTTTTTCATCAAATTACTTCATTACACTTTACATTTTAAACAATTTTCAAAACAAAGTCTTTATATATATCCGTACAAGGGTCATTATAAAGTACTTAAGAAAATTTTTAATCACACACTACACTTCTCAAAATAATTTAAAGTGAGCTAAGTAACTAAGAGCCCATGGATAACCATGGATATAAAGGATGCTAACACCTTCCCTTTGTATAACCTACCCCCCGAACTCAAAATCTTTTTAAGGTTTTTCCTGTTCTTTTATGTCCTTTCCTTTTGGATAAAATAAAAGTCGGTGGCGACTCTTGCTATCCGCAACATTTAACTAAAGTCAGTTCTCCCACCGTGTTACACTTAGGAGTGTGGACCAATGCATAGCCCAGTTGTCTTTTGAATAGCAGAGGGTTGTAATTGATGCAACCCTTAACTCCTATCAGGGGTACATTGGGAAACTGCCCACAACTGGTAATGATATCCCTGCCCTTTGTGCTTTGAGTGCACCACCTGATATCAGCTGAAGTCAAAGCAGTGAGTCTTCTAGCCCAGTTTCTCTGCTGATGAGGATTCAAAAATGCATCTGTCTTGGGCAAATGCTTGAGAAGCCAAGTATGGAACAAAGGAGCACATCACCTCACTAATCTTCCCCTCTGCTTTTCATTCCTCTGGTGCACTGAGTAGTAGAAATCCCCCAATAAAGTGGGCACTGGGTTCCTCAGAATGAAAAGGTGGATTGCATTCTTGCTAATGAATCTAAGCTCATCTGCAAATAATATAATCCCATATATGCTCAGGGCCAATAAAGCACAGACTGCTTTCCACTCTCCCAAAGAAGCCTTCAGGGTAGCTTGAGAGATCAAGAAATCCAGATGCAGGCCAGAGATTCCAGCCTTAGTAGTCATATGCTGCCCAATCAGAATTGGTTCCAAATATAATGCCTTTGCTATCTCCTCATTACTTGGAAAAGCCATCTCAGGGTTGAAAGGGACTCCACCCCTGATAGGTATACCAACCAATGATGAATACTCTTCTAACGAAGGGCCCAACTGAAAATCCTGAAAAGTGAAACACCTCAGAGGGGGATCATAAAACTGCAGGCAAGTATGAATCAGGCTCCTCTGTGAAGGGTCCAAATCCATAACCACATCAAGTATGCCTCCATAGTGTTCTTTGAAGAGTGGTATATGGTCTGGAGTAATCAGGGTCTGAATCCTCCTGATGTCAGCTAGCTCAGGCTGAAAGAAGTGGTAGGAGATATTACTCTTCTTAGGTGCCATGTTGTTGAGGATGAGTTGAGACAGGTGCTAATGATAACACTGAAAGTGGGCCACTGACTGGCTGGTGCAGGTGACTGAAGCAGGTAGCTGATAACTGAAGAAGATACTGATGAAGATAGGTCTATACTGATGATGGGGTCAAAACCAAGCCAAAAATAAAGTATGGATACCCTGAAACGCAAATAAGCAAATGTTAAAATGATGCAATGATGATGTATGCAAATGATATGCAAGGGTTTGTGACTGAGCTGGATCTGATCAAGTGCTCTGATATAAGCCCAGGTATGTTCAAGAAATCCAGATGGAGGTCTATAAGTCCAGTAACCAAGGTGGGGGACTCAAATAAAGAGTCACATGTCCAGGGTTTAGAATCACAAGAACTGTTCCAACATGGAGTATTCTTAATCAAATCAAAGTAACAGGGTATGCTAAGGTCAAGGGTACCTGCAAACCTGTAAATAGCCCAACCCCCTCACAGGTGGTGTTCTAAAACAAGGATCCTCAGACTTGGATCAGTTATGAGAAGTGTAAACACTTCTAACCCGGAGGTACAGTGTTTACAATAACCATAAAAGTTCCTCCTCTAATTCACCTCAGTTTCTGAAGGTCAATACTAAAGGTCATCCAGACTTAGCAGGCTTCCCAGATAGCCCTAGCATTGCAGGAAATCTGCAACACAGAGTTCTCAAGAAGAAACCCATATCTGAATCGTGTTTCATATTCCCGCACCAGACCGAGATGGAATGGGAAAGAATATGAACCACTCTAGCCTAGGTGTCACTCAGGTCCCAGGTATAGGACCTCAACTCTCAATAGAACACCCACCCACCAAAGCAAACAAACAGATCCAGCCAGCACAGTATGACAATATGATATATGCATAAAGCTATAAAGAAAGCAATAAAGCAACTGTACATAAAGCAAATAAACAAAACTAATATACAAACACAGACAGCACATAACACCCCAGTAAACACAAATCAAACAAGCGCTAGGAGGAACCCACAAAAAGAACCAGAAGCCCTGGTTACAGTATAAGGGTCCCCAGCAGAGTCGCCAAGCTGTCGCTCCCGATAAATGGGACTGGCCCAAATAAAGGTACAGACGCGAACGGTCGGCGAAAGGGACAATGAGAACACACAGCAGTGAACTCACTGGAGAAGAAAAGAGTCGCCAGCTAGGCATTTTTATCCCGGAGGAAAGGCAATGCTGCATAGACCTAGAAAAAGATGGATAAGACGGTTGCGAACCAGAGAGACTGAGAAAGGGGGTTGGTTACAACCTAGGAAGGTATTAGCACCCAAATTGTCCGCCGTACTCGACGGGATCCACGCTTAAAAGATTTGTGTTTTAAAGAGGTAGTGTCAGTGCAATTTGTGTGTAAAATAGCTGGAAAAGAATGTACAAGTGTCAGTGTAAAAGAAATGTGAAGTGTATAAATGTACAGTGTCAGTGTAAGAACATGAATAAGATGCTCAAGAATATGAGGCTAAAAGAATGAGGCTAGAAAGAGGGGGAATATACAGAGACTTTTGTTCGATAACTGTTAAGTTATGCCTACGTATCCTCTCGTGCAATGAGGAAGTCAGAACACCGTAGTTCGACCCAAAGAGACTGAAAGGTAAATTGACTTGTGAACTGCTTGCTTGTCTATGCTCAAGTGTATGACCTGTCTGGCTCGGGTGCAAACTGTCTTGCATTAGACGGAAGAAGCAAGTTCTCGTTTATGAGTGAATGTGATGAGAAAAGAATCCCGGAGGAGACGATTATTGTTTGTTTTTGAGTTTTCAGTCTTTTATTGCTTTTGAGAATTTGTCATAAGTTAATGAGCTTAAGCCTAAACCAGTGGATTTAGTAAACTCATCACATCTTCCCTCTGATTAGGGGTAACGAGGATACCTTAAGTGTGAAGTCAGCTTCTCACACTTAATCACCTTTGGTGTAGGGTTAAGATCATTAACCTACTTGTGATTATTTAAATGTTTTTGGTGTTTTTGTTTAGTGTTAAGTAATGAGATTAAGCCATAATCAAAGATTAAACAGACTCATTACACCATCCTAATAGAAGGATAATAGATGAGAATGTTTAAGCTGAGGAAAGCTCCTCAACTTAATCCATGATTAGGGATTAAACTCATGACAAAACAAGCCTTTGGTTAAGTGGATTTTAGTTAATGATAAAATGATGAAGTGAATTTTATGATTTGTAAGACAACTTGAGGGGGACTTGTCCATTAACACTAGGGTTAGTCCTTCTTAACCAATTAAGGAAGAATTAGAACCCTAATGCAAGGCCCAAGTTACAAGCTTGATGTCTTGATGATTATTAAGTGAATTGATTAAAGGATTTAAACACATTAAGGTTTTAACACTTAGGATTAAAGTTATACACTCCATCCTAATAGAAGGATGCAGGCATAAGCTTAATCACAAAGCCTTAAAACCTTTAGGGTTTAGTCCCTGATTATGAGGTGAGGAAAGAAGACTCAATGAGACACAAAGGTAAAAACTAAGTGGGGAGACTAATCAAAACCCTAATCATTGTCATGCTTGGTTGTTCGTAAGGTTTGTGAGGTTAACAAGATAAATCTTCAGAGGAACCACCAGGAAGCAGATGAAAGGATCAGGAGAAGCAAAGTAACTTGCTTCATTTAAGAAGACAAGTCACTTGAGGAAAGAAAGTGGGAAGAAGAAGAATGAGGAAGCTCAATCTCAAACACATACAGAAATGCAGCAAAAATGCATAAAAGAGATGAAGAGAAATTATGAGAAGTGAAGGCAAATTCACTTCTCAAAGTCACTTACCACCTGAAAAGTTAGTGAGAAAGATGCACTGCAATGCAAGATGAGGTGAAATGACATGATGAGAAACAAAACCAGAAGCACATACATGATGTTAATGATGCTATGGGATGATTCAAACATGAATCAAGGCATGAGAATGATCATACAAACATGTGGATGCAAATGGAACAAGTTTAGAACCATGAACATACATGAAAAATCATGAAGTGCAAATGGAATACAACATGGAAAATGCAAGGTGCAATGATCAAACATGCTTTCACTATGTCTTAAGATGTTCAATGAATCAAAAGAATGCATAAAATGCTATGGCAAGTCATGTTATGCAAGCAAATGCAAGATGGATGCATATGGAAGCCCAAATTAGGGTTTATGATCAAAGCATCAAACACAAACCAAAATCAGAAGCAAACATCAATACAAAAAATTGAAAATACACTCAAAGGATCCCTAAACCTATACTAACTCACTGCCCAAAGGAGAAGTTCCAACTCTTAACCTAATTCAAGTTATGATTTTCCTAAGTTTTCTAGGGTTTTAGGGTTCCTTAACAAGAAAAATGCCAAACAAATGGAAAATGAAAGATCAAATCATGACCATTTAATCTTACAAACTACATTATATGCTAAGCACAATGCAAAAAGAATCAAAGTCCAACTCTTTATGGTTAGGCAAAAGTGATTTTTGGAAGTTTGGACCAAAATAATGCACCAAAATGATTTTAATTCCATGAAAAATTCTCAAAATGCATCAAGATCAAAAAAGAAATTTGGTTTGAGGGTTGGACAATGTTTCTAAATGTTTTTACATGTTTCATGAATTTTTTTGGTGATTTTTAAATACCTAAAAGTATTTTTAATTAATTAATTCTCATTAATCAATTAAAAATAAACCCTTAAATATTTAAAAATATTTTTGAAATGCAAAAAATAAAAATAAAAATATTTTTGAGTCCTGAAAATAATGAGAACCTTGACAAAAATTTTCATAATTTTTAAACATTTTTTGCTATTTTAAATAAATTGGAGAAAAGAAATGAAATAAAATGAAATAAAAATTGAATTAAATGAAAAGTATGCCAATCCAACGTATCAGATTCAAAGTTGGGGGGTCAGAGGTTGACTTGGCGCGTGAATCAAGGGTCAGGATGGACTCTGACTTAAATCAGGTTTTATGAATTAATTAAATGGATTAATTAAGTTAATGGAGATTAGGGCAAAATGGACGCATCTGGGCCACACAAACACGCGCCTAGTCAACCCAAGTCAAAGGATCCAATGCATCAGATTCAAATGCCAATTAATTACAGGGATTAGGGTTAACAACTTTCAGGTGACCGGAGGGAAGCTCCGGTCATCTTCTCCGGCGGGTTGAAAACCCTAGATCATGATTCAGGCCACCATTCACCAAATTGAAAGCAGGGAAATGTTCCTCTACCCAAACCCCATTCAAATCAACCCTCAAACAAAATTTATCACTCAAAACCAGTGAGAATCGAAGGCAACAAGATTCACGGGTGGAATTTCAGAGAGCTGCAAAATACTCATTTCTTCACTATTTTCGATTCTAAAGGCATCATCATGATCAGCAAGACATGTACTATCAATTTATAACATAAAATGCAAGTTCTGTGAGAAGAAGTTCATGGCCATACCTGAGCTGGAAAAGCTTCAATGGTGAGCTTCCAGAGTCTCCTACTTGTGCAAATGAACTTCTTTGACCCTCTTGAACTCAATGAGATGCTTCAAAGTTCTTGTGGATGGCTGATTTGAGAGGAAGTGTTCTGGTGCAGCAGATTCCACAGTCAGGATTTGTGTGGTTTCAATCTACTTTAATGGTGGATTCTGGTTCCTTTTAGTGTGTATGATGCAATGGTGAAGAGAAAATGGAAGTTTGATGGCTGTGGAAGGTGATTCGAAGAGAGGAAAGTTTTGACAGGTTTTTGTGGTATGCTGTGTTCTGGCTTGTCTCAATGGCTATTGTCTTGCTATAACACTCCCACAATGTATGAGTAGCCTGTGGAGCAGGTCAGTAGAGGTGGTTGTTCACTGTTCCAAGAGTATGGGGGTTTTGGCCAAAAAGTCAATGTGATTGGTACTTGCAGCATGGGCCATGGCAGCAGCTGTCTAAGGGCTTGTCTTGCCTCAGCTTGAGTCAAGGATGACCCTTAGATTGCTTATGAATGACTGCAACATGTGGATCATGAGCTATGCTAGCTTTTGCAACTTGCCCACTTGTGGTTTCTTGTGATTTTGTGCTATGTACTTAAGAAACCTCTTGCTGAATTTTGTTGCATAATGTTACATTTGGTCATGGCAATGCATAGAAGCCATTTGGTGATCTCACAATTCATGGGAGGATGGTTTTGCCAAGAATCCCTCTTTGCACCTTTATGAAAAATGACTTAAGGATTTCTTGAAAATCAAGTCACAAAAATGAAAGATTCTTTGGGCCAATTCTGTTTTTAGGTCATGTGTGATGTTTGTGTAAAGGTTTGACATCAATTAGAAGTCACAAATTGCCTTGGTACAAGAATTTGCAAGTTTTTCCATTTGGTGCATAACTTGAAATTTAGTGATTTTTGCCAACTTTGATGAGCCATAACTTTTGATCCAAAATGAATTAGGTCATGTTCTTGTACTTTTTGAAAAGGGAAAGATCTATTCTACAACTTTCATGACCAAAGTTTTTCCATTTGAAGCTTTCTTGAATCAAAAAGTAAGGGTTGAAAAAGTTGCCTAAAATGACATTTCCATTAAAAGTCAAACTTGCCCAAAAAGTCAACTTTGCAAAAACTTGAGATTCTTGAATTTTGTAAACTTCCAACTTCTTCCATGATCAAATAAAGATCATATACAATCAAAATGATGAAGAATCCCCTTTGGTTGGGTCATTGGGGGCCTCAGATGCCCTGATTTTGCACTGACTTGTCCAGAAAGTCAACCTTTGATCAGATGACTTCCCCATGGAATTTCTTCATGAAAATTGATATGCATACTCCCTATACCATATAGAGACCAATAGAAACAAGAATGACCAAAAAATTTGGAGTTATGGCTTTTGAAACCAAAACCCTAATTTTAGGTCACCTGTGCAGTCAAGCCTGGCTCTGCTTCCATACCAATCTCAGTTCTTGTGATTCTTTGGTATTCTTGACTTTGAGAGGATATAATATGATGCTTGAACACACATAGACCCCTTTGAAGTGATTGCTGACCTTTGGAGTGGCTCAAGAAGCTCTTGGATTGCTCAGATCACAAACCCCAGATGCAGATGACTTAGAACCAATGCAATGACTCAAAATTGTGGTATGAGATGATATGATTGTGTTTATGCACATGGAAGGATCACAAGCCATGGTGAAATGGGTGAGGGCAAATTTGGGGTGTTTACAGTGACCATGAAATAGGGGTCGAGGGTGTGATCATGAAATAAGGATCATATTGAACCACGGAAGAGGGGTCGAGAGTTCTGACAGGAACATGATCTTGAAATAGAGATCGAGTTATGGTACCACATGCATAGAGTCGGTAGATTCTCATTGCATGATTTGCTGTTGGTGTGCATGGTGTCGATATGTGTTGTGACGTGTTTGTTTGATTGTGGTTGTTGAGAAGCGGTGATCTATTTAATGATACTTTCCTTTATTCTTATTATTTTCTCTTTTGTTGGTGTAAGTATCTCACCCCTTCTGTTTGAATGTTACGCTTATGTTGGTAAAATGCAGGTGTTCAGGATAAGTATAGTGGTGGTCGGTGAAGTCGGTGTACTTCACTTTTAAAGGAGTCGACTCTGATACGTGCTTTGGGTGTCGGGACGGCGAGTTTTTCTTTTTTATTTATTTTAGAAAGACAATTTCTTTTTAAAACATTATTTTGTGTTGCAAATTTAGAATTTTCCGCTGCAAGTCGAACCAATTTTTGTAAAATGTATCATTTGAGCCATGTGATTTTAGTTGAATGTGACACTCAAAATTAATAGTTTGTTTCATTTTCTCTTATTTTTAATATAAATTCTCGGGGATAATTTGGTTGTTTCAGTAAGTGCATTCTTTTTTTTCTTTTCTCTTTTTTTTACCAAGGTTGTGGCATTGCCTTTTTCTTTTCTTTCCTTTTCAAGGCTCTTTAATTGCTTTTTTTCCCGAATGTACTTACTTACTCTTATTGAAAGTGTATCAACCCTAAACTTAGATTTTTACACAGATCAGAAATTGATAAAACTTATCCGAGTAGGGTGAGGAAGTTTTTGGGCTTACATTTAACATGATATGGTTAAAACAAACAAAATGGAAAAATGGCTCAACGGGGTTAGCAAAGGATAAATCACAAGAGTTGGCTACAAGGCTCATTGCTAAACAAAAACAAGTGCCTCAGTGTATAGATGTGTGTATAGAAATCCAACAGACGAATACGCAAGCTTAGAGTGACAAAAACATACTTGATACTTTCATGATGCTAAATTGTTTGGCTTTTTAGAATCTCACCATTTTTGGTACACTGACAGTTTCCAAGGTCCCTTATGTGTGATGTGGTATCATTTCCGTCTCAGGTGCATATTATTTATGTATTAGTCCCATGATGGAAAGTCGCGTCCAACCATCAATTAAACAATATCAACTTCCATGGGTTCCCTTAAGATTATGCCTGGGTCGTGTCCTTTCATCCTCTTGCTAAGATTCTAACCTTCATCCGGTACCACAATCTTCAATTTGTAACACATAAACATAAAACACACCAAATCAAAGCAATTGGCCAAAACAAAACAAAGAAAAAACAAACAAATAACGAAAAGAAAACAAAATAAACCCCTCTAACTTGAACTAAACGGTGACCTCACTATTTCAGAACAAACGTGAGAGGAGACTCACATAGGCTCACCGAGGGGGAGGAAAGTGCATCCTTATCCGCTGCATCCACTGGTGCATTTCATTAAGCAGCTTCCCCTGTCAGGAATGCTCACTGCCCTGGCATGACTGTTCCCCCCGAATCTCTCCAATCTTGGTTTGCAACCAAGACCATTGGTTCGATGTCATGGAGAATGACTCAGTCCTAGTGCTTCATGCTAATAGACAACAATCATTGGTCACTTTGACTATGTGGCAAAGGCAACTAAGGAATAAAAAAAATTCAGTTTTGCGCTGCCTGACACGGGCCGTGTCCTGTGACACGGGCGACCGTGTCAGGCCTCTGATAGCAAAATCCCACAATAACTTTTGTTTTCACTACTAGGACCCCTGACACGGGATGTGTCAAGTGATACATGCGGCCATGACAGGCCTTTGGTTTTGGCCATTCCTCTTTTTTTCCTTCCCTCCTGACACGGGCAGTCTCATGGGACACGAGCCCCCGTGTCAGGGCACTGATTTACTCAAATTTTCACCATTTTCATGTTTTTCTCGGTCATTTGCACCTAAACTTCTTCTCTCATCTGATCGTCTATATGAATACCTATAAAAAATATACAAAACAAAAACAACGATTATAAGTAAAATTTGTGGGTTTCCTCCCACGCATCTATGCGTTTAACGTCGCATGGCTCGATGGTCCACTCCCTATTATTATGGGGGATAGTTCAGCTTCCACACCAATTTGTGTGACCTCTCAGATAAAGAGAAATGAGCTAGTTCATAGATAAGAGGCACTTTGTGGATCAATTCAACTCCAACTTCCTTATCTTTCCTTTGATGCTTTTTCTTTCTTTTCTTGCTTGCACGAATGGATTTTAAAGTGTTGACATGTGCACTAAAAGGCCAAAAGACTTCAACCTTAAAGATAATGCCCTAGATTTTTTTAGGAGGTGGTTTTGCATTTATGATTTTTCTACCACTTCGATCATTCCAATTGAAGCTTACTTACCCTTACCTTCATTTCTCTTCATGATATCTAACACATTTAAAGTAATTTCCTCATCAAAAGATTTAAAAGTCACCTGCCTTTCTCAATATCAAGATTGCACCGAGTAGTGAGCAAAAAAGATCGACCAAGGATGATAGGAGTTTATTCATCTTCTGGAATATCCATGATCTCAAAGTCAACTAGAGAAAATTTCCTAAGGAGCGTCTACATAGTCATATGGGAGAATGATGAAGTAGAAGGTCTACCTTGGATGGAGAATGAAGAGAAAAATGAAGTAAATATGGTATTGGTTGCTTGTAATTTTGCATGTGGATAATAACAACTGGTTTGGAGTATTCCAGATTATCATACGGGAGAATGATAAGAATGACTTCCTTTGTAGGAGTTGGGTGATTGTCTATTTTGGAAAATCTTGTGGAAGGACTTTGTCTAGCAAGTCTTGTTTTTCTATAGCATGTGTCCAGTTTCTGACACTGATGGAAGGAAAACAAATTGATTTAGATGTTGTTCCAACAGTTTGTTACTATGAGGATGGCGATCCTTATGTGCCTCACGGATAGCATGATGGTTTTCATGTGTGAGTGACTGTTATTTCTTGTCCAAGGGATTAATGGTGTCAAAATGAATGTGTTTCAACAGGTGGATGATAGAGAGTGCTTCTCTTGAAGACATTGAAGATGCATCTTATGTTTTCCATTCATTCATGTGCAAGAGCTTAGGGGGAGCAGATATTGTCTTATATAGAGGGAGTTGCCTCTTGATCTAAGAATCTTCAACACCAAGCATATGGTGGGTAACAAGCAGATTTTTCCATCCAGGAGGGATGAAGATGTCAAGTATCATGTCTTGACATTGTATTGTTTCAAGTTGGGGGAGACTTGAAAATAAAGAATATAAGATTCTTGTTGGACGCTTAAAGAATCATTAACACGTCTGGGATAATTTATTTTTCTCTGCAGATTCTTATGAAGATACTCTGAATATTTTAATTCAGCAGAAGGACTGGTAAAGCAAAGACATTATCTGATACAATGTCAGGACATTGTCTTGGAACATGTTTGCATGTAACTGGTTTTCCTTGGACGGTGCTCTTAACAGAAGATACAGTCAACAGTCTTGGCCGGTGCGCTATTAGTGGAGTTTTTGGCTCTTTGAATTGACCAACATTTTGATCGATGGTTCGTTGCTTTCAAAGAATATTGCTCGCTATAAATTGGATTGTTGTGACACTTCTTGGTATCATATTTCCCTACTTTAAAGTGAAGTACTCGATGGCGTTTTTTAAAGTTTGGATGGGTTGTTCTTGGATTTGGAGTTGTCTTGGTTACTTTTTCCAAGTTTTGGCTAAAAAGGGGGAGAAGAATTGTGTTATAGTTATTGGGTTCATTCAAGTTGTGGCAGTGCAAGAATGGTGCAAAGGGAATATGATGGTCTATCATGTTAATCTACATATTTTTATCTATTTGTATCTTGTGATCTGAGTTATGAAGCAGGTTGTGTCTTGTGACCTGAGTTACATTTGTTGTATACTTTGTGTTACGAACTTGAACTTCGCTTCTTATTAATGGTTCTCTTATGCCTAGACAAAGAAGATTTATTATTCAAAGAAGACAAAGGATTAAAGGGGAGCATGCTTCAAATTCTTCCTCATACTTACCAACCGACATGAAGAATTCATGGAGAAGGTTTTAGCCAAAATTTGTCAAAAAGGGGAGATTGAGAGCTCCTGGTATTTGACAGAATTTTGGTAAAACCTAATAGTGAAGAAAAAATGCAGAAGTCAAAGATGTCGAAGAAGATATCTGTAAACACCCCAAATTTGCCCTCACCCATTCACACCATGGCTTGTGATCTTGTCATATGCATAAGTTCAATCATAGCATCTCATATTGCATAGTTGCTTCACTGCATTGCTCCTAAGTCATCTGCATCTAGGGTTTATGATCTGAGCAATCCAAGAGCCCCTTGAGCCACTTCAAAGGTCATCAATCATCTAAAAGGGGTCCATGTGTGTTCAAGCATCATATTATATCCTCTCAAGATCAAAGAAACCAAAGAATCACAAGAACTGAGAATGGCATGGAAGCAGAGCCAGGCTTGACTGCACAGATGACCTAGAATTAGGGTTTTGGTTTCAAAGGCCATAACTCCAAATTTTTTGGTCATTATTGTTTCTATTGGTCTCTATATGGTATAGGGATCATGCATATCAATTTTCATGAAGAAATTCCATGGGGAAGGCATCTAACCAAGAATTGACTTCTTGGGCAAATCAGTGTAAAATCAGGGCATCTGAGGCCCCCAATGACCCAACCAAAGGGTGTTCTTCATCATTTTGAATGTGTATGATCTTTATTTGATCATAGAAGATGTTGGAAGTTCACAAAATTGAAGAATTTCAAGCCATTTGCAAAGTTGCCTTTTTGGGAAAATGACTTGTAATGGAAACTTGCCATTTTGGGAAACTTTTTCAACCCTTTCTTTTTGATTCAAAAATGCTTCAAATGAGAAAGCTTTGGTCATGAAAGTTGTATAATGGATCATTCCCTTTTCAAAAAGTACAAGAACTCATTCTAATTCATTTTGGATCAAAAGTTATGGTTTGTCAAAGTTGGGAAAAATCACATAATTTCAAGTTTTGTACCAAAGAGGCAAAGTTGCAAGACCACTTGCCAAGGCAAAATGAGACCTCAAAGTGACTTCTAATCATTGTATAAACATAAACCAATGCCTAAAATTCAGAATTCACCATGCCCATTTTCATGACTTATGGATCAAGAAACTTCAAAAGGGGCAAGATTGGACAAAGTTGCAAAACCTATGGTAAACCCTAATCCACTTGCTGCATTGCTTCTAATCCATTTCCATGGTTCTCCCTAAACTCAGCTGAGCCAAGCCATGCCCCTATCACAGCCTCACACTTGCCCATACCTCAAGTACACCTAGACTTGACTTTTTTGCAAAAACCCCATACCAATCAGCCTGTGCAACACCAACTTCTCTGACCTCTCTAGTTGTGATAAGTGGACCAAATGAGACTAAACACACCACACACACAAGCCTGATCTCTCTCATAAGCCATAGTTTTCAGTTTTCACCTTTTATGCACTTTCCTTTGAAACTCCTCACACAAGCATAAAACACCAAAACAAGCTTCATAGAACATCTCAGCATGTTCCACTGATCATCCCTGACCCTTCACCTTGCCCTAAAAACCCCTGAAATCAAAACACGATTCCCACCCCTCATTGAACAGAACCTGATCAATCTCACAAACCAGCCACCATACAACCAAACTAAACCTCAAAGCATCTTCAGGAGGTCCATTGGAGAAGCTTTGAAGCAAGGAGGCAGCCTGAAAGCTCCAGACTGAAAGCTTCACTTCAGGTAGCTTCGAAAATTATTTTTTCCAGAAACCTTGTTTTAAGTTACTAAAATGATCTACATGCTTCCCTGAATGCAATGAGCTTTGAATTTTTGAAAATGATGCAGAAATGAGGATGTATGGTTTGTCTGAAACTTTGCCCGTAAATTTGATTTTTGCTTGTTCTTCATGATTCATGAAAAATAAATAAGTTTTGTTGTTGGATTCTTGTTTAGGATGTTTAGTTGAGTTGATCTGGAGATTTTGGCATGTTTTAGTGAGGTTTTGAGAGAGATAGGTTGAAGGTATCGCCGGAGAAGACGACCGGAAGTCTTCTCCGGCCACCTGAGGGTCATTAAACCCTAATCTGTGTAATTAATCAACTTTGAATTTGGACCCTGGATCCTGTTGACTTCCATTGACTCCTGCGTGAATGAACGCACCAGATCTTCCATTAAACCCTAATTCAGATTAATTAGGTTAATTAATTAGGGTTAATTTTGAATTTCCCAGAAGCAATCCCAGCCACTCAAACGCGCGCCAGTCAATTCCCGCGTGTTTAGTTTGAATCTCAGCCTTAGATCCTGCATACTTTCCATTTAATTTCTTCTTTATTTCATTTTTATTCATTTATCTTTCACATTTATTTTAAAATAGTTAGAAAAATCCTAAAAATATTTTCCTTTGCATTTTTGTTTCAAATATTTTTCTTAATCAGAAAATGATTTTTATTTTATTTTTTGCATTAAAAATTATTTTTAAATCATTTAAATGTTTATTTTTAATTAGTTAAAGGAAATTAATTAATTAAAAATACATTTAGGTATTTAAAAATCACAAAAAAATTCATATAGCATTTGAAAACATTTAGAAACATTGTTCAACTCTCAAACCAAATTTATTTATTTTTCTTATTGCCTTTTGATCATTTTCATTGGAATTAATTTCATTTCAAGGTAATATTTTGGTTCAATCTTCAAAAATTTCTTTCTGCCTAACCATTAAGAGTTGAATGGTGATTCTTCTTGCATTGCACTCTTCATAGCATGTATTTTATAGGATAAATTTGGTTTGATTTGATCTTGCATTTTCAATTTGTTTAGCATTTTTCTTGGTGAGGTACCCCAAAACCCTAGCAATCTTAGGAAATTCATAACTTTCACTAGGTTAAGAGTTAGATCCTCTCCTTTGGGCAGTGAGCTTGTATAGGCTTAGGGTATCTTTGATTGCATTTTCAAATTTTTATTATGTCATTTGCTTCTGGTTTTGGATTTTTGCTTTGCATGATGCATATAACCCTAATTTGTGCCTTCCTTTGCATCCATTTCTCATTTACTTGCATTCAATGACTTGCCATGACATTTTGTGCATTCACTTGATTCATAATGCATCTTAGGACATATTAGAATCATGTTTGATCATTGCATCTTTCATTTGCCATGTTATTTGTCCTTTACATTGCATAATTTTTCATGTACTTTCATGGTTCAAAACATGCCTCATTTGCATCTTTATGTTTGTTTGATCATTCTCATGCCTTGCCTCATGTTTGTATCATCTCTTAGCATAATTAACATCATGTAAATGCTCCTGGTTTTGGTTTGCATCATCACATTTCATCTCATTTGCATTGCACTTCATTTCTTATGCTAACATTTCAGGTGGTAAGTTGTTTGAGAAGTGAATTTGCCTTCACTTCTCATAATCTCTTTTCATCTCTTTCATACTTCCCTTGCTGCATTTTGTATGTGTATTGGATTGAGCCTACTCATTCTTGTTCTCTCTTTACTTTCTTTCTTCAAGTAACTTGTCTTCTTAAGTGAAGCAAGTTATTTTGCTTCTCTTTGCTTCTTCCTCCTTTCATCTGCTTCCTTCCTGGTGGTTTCTCTGAAGATCTTTTCCTCTTAATCCCCATAAACCCTAGGATCTCCAAGCATGATAACAATTAGGGTTTGATTAGTCCCCCATTAGTTTTACCTTTGTGTCATCTTTGAGTCTCTCTTCTCATCTCTTAATCAAGGACTAAACCCTAAAGGCTTTGAGGCTTTGTGATTAAGTTTATGCCTGCATCCTTCTATTAGGATGGAGTGTATAACTTTAATCCTAAGTGTTAAACCCTTAATGTGTTTAAATCCTTTAATCAATCCACTTAATAATCATTAAGACATCAAGCTTGTAACTTGGGCCTTGCATTAGGGTTCTAATTATTCCTTAATTGGTTGAGAAGGACTAACCCTAGTGTTAATGGACAAGTCCCCCTCGAGTTGTCTTACAAACCATAAAATCCACTTCTTAATCTTATCATTAACTAAAATCCACTTAATAAAGGCTTTGTTTTGTCATGAGGTTAATCCCTAATCATGGATTAAGTTGAGGAGTCTTTCTCAGCTTAAATGTTCTCATCTATTATCCTTCTATTAGGATGGTGTAATGAGTCCATTAAATCCCTGATTATGGCTTAAACTCATACTTAACACTAAACAAAAACAACAAAAACATCTAAATAATCACAAGTAGGTTAATGACCTTAATCCTACACCATGTTGATTAAGTGTGAGGTGCTTACTTCATGCTTAAGGTACTCTCATTACCCCTAATCAGAGGGAGGATGTGATGAGTTTACTAACCCTTGGTTTAGGCTTAAGCTCATTAACTTATGACAAATACCAAAAAGCAATAAAATATTGAAAACACAAAAACAAACAATAATCGTCTCCTTCGGGATTCTTTTCTCATCACACTCACTCACAAACGAGAACTTGCTTCTTCCGTCTAATGCAAGACAGTTTGCACCTGAGCCAGACAGGTCATACACTTGAGCATAGATAAGCAAGCAGTTCACAAGTCAATTTATCTTTCAGTCTCTTTGGGTCGAACTACGGTGTTCTGACTTCCTCATTGCACGAGAGGATACGTAGGCATAACTTAACGGTTATCGAACAAAAGTCTTTGTATATTCCCCCTCCTTCTAGCATTATTCTTTTAAGCCTCATAGTCTTGAGCTTCACTCTTTTCTTACACTAACACTTCTCTTATACACTTCATATTTCTTTTACACTGACACTTGCATTCCTTCCCAGCTTTGATACACAGATTGCACTGACACTACCCCTTTAAAACACAAATCTTTTAAGCGTGGATCCCGTCGAGTATGGCGGACAATCTGGGTGCTAATACCTTCCCAGGTTGTAACCAACCCCCTTTCTCAGTTTCTCTGGTTCGCAACCGTCTTATCCATATCTTTCTAGGTTTATGCAGCATTACCTTTCCTTTGGGATAAAAATGCCTAGCTGGCGACTCTTTTCTCCTAAGTTCACTCTATTCATTTCCCTCTCTTTCGCCGACCGTTCGCGTCTGTACCCCATTTGACTTAGGTGTCATTTGGTGGGAGCGACAGCTTGGCGACTCTGTTGGGGACCCTTATACTGTAACCATGGCTTCTGGTTCTTTTTGTGGGTTCCTCCTAGCGCTTGTTTGATTTGTGTTTACTGGGGTGTTATGTGCTATATGTGTTTATGTATAGTCTTGTTTATTGCTTTCTTTTCAGTTTTATACATCATACTGTCATACTGTCATTTTGCTGGATCTGGTTTGCTGTTTTGGTGGGTGGGGTGTTCCATTGAGAGTTTAAGGTCCTATACTTGGGACCTGAGTGACACCTAGGCTAGAGTGGTTCATGTTCTTTCCCATTCCATTTCGGTCTGGTGCGGGAATATGAAACACGGTTCAGATGTGGGTTTCTTCTTGAGAACTCTGTGCTACAGATTTCCTGTAGTGCTAGGGCTATCTGGGAAGCCTGCTAAGTCTGGATGACCTTTATTATGACCTTCAGAAACTGAGGTGAATTAGAGGAGGATCTTTTATGGTTATTGTAAACACTGTACCTCCGGGTTAGAAGTGTTTACACTTCTCATAACTGATCCAAGTCTGAGGATCCTTGTTTTAGAACACCACCTGTGAGGGGGTTGGGCTGTTTACAGGTTTGCAGGTACCATTGGCCCCATCATACCCAGTTACTTGTTTTGATTAAGAGAACCTCACTTTGGACAGTTCTTGTGATTTAACCATGGACATGTGACTCTTTATTTGAGTCCCCCACCTTGGTTACTGGATTTCTGAACCTCCATCTGGACTTCTTGAACATACATGGACTTATATCAGGGCAGTAATCAGATCCAACTTGATCACAAACCCTTGCATATCATTTGCATACTCATCATTGCATCATTTAACATTTGCTTATTTGTTTTTCAGGGTATCCATATTACATCTGGCTTGGTTTTGACCCCTTCATCTGCATAGACCCTTGTTCATCAGTTATCTGCTTCAGCTATCTTCATCAGTTTCCTGCTTCAGATACTTTTATCACCAGCCTCAGCCTATCAGTGGCTCATCTCCAGTATCAGTCTTCATCATCAGCATTTGTTTTCAGCTCTTCATCAGCAGTCATGGCACCCAAGAAGAGCAACATTTCATATCATTTCTTTGAGCCTGTGCTGACTGGCATCAGGCAGGTCCAGGCACTTATCACTCCAGACCACATCCCATTATTCAGAGAGCATTATGGAGGCATCCTTGATATGGTTATGGACCTGGATCCTTCTCAGAGGAGTTTGATCCACACTTGTCTACAGTTTTATGACCCTCCTTTGAGATGCTTCACTTTCTAGAACTTTCAGTTGGGACCTCTGCTGGAGGAGTTCTCATCATTAATTGAAGTACCTGTCAGGGGTGGTGTCCCTTTCAACCCTGAGATGACTTCTCCCAGCAATGGAGAAGTGGCAAAGGCACTGTACCTGGAGCCTACTTTGATTGAGCAGAACATGACAACAAAGGCATCCCTGGTTTGCACTTAGATTTTCTGACTTCTCAGGCTATCCTGAAGGCCTCCTTGGGAGAATGGAAGGCAGTTTATGCATTGTTAGCCCTCAGTATATATGGGGTTATACTATTTGCAGATGAGCCCAAGTTTATCAGCAAGAATGCTATTCATCTCTTCCTTTTGAGAAACCCAGTACCCACATTGCTGGGGGATTTCTATTATTCTGTTCACCAAAGAAATGAGAAACAAAGAGGAAAGTTGGTGAGATGCTGTGCTCCACTATTTCACACTTGGTTGCTTAAACACTTACCCAAGACTGATGCCTTCTTGAATCCTCACCAACAGAAGAATTGGGCTAAGAGACTTATCGCTTTGACTTCAGATGACATCAGATGGTGCACCCAGAGCACCAAAGGCAGGGACATAATTACTAGCTGTGGGCAGTACCCCAATGTGCCTCTAGTAGGAATGAAGGGTTGCATCAACTACAATCCTCTGCTGCTTAAGAGACAGCTGGGCTATGCTTTGGTCCACCCTCCTAGAGTGCAAGACTTGGCTGAAACCCTGTATTGTGAGATAAAGCCTAATTTAGCTGTTGTCAGACAAGCATCCTGGGCTTGGGACAACATCCAGACCAAAGGGATGGCCATTCTTGGGAGGTGCAATAATATGGCTTCAGCTCAGTATTATGAATGGTCTCATGCTAGAGCTCAGATTTCTGGGATGCCTTTTACCATTGAAGATGCACCTGGGCCATCCACAGTACCACCTCCAGCAACTGTCAGCCTAGAAGAATTTGAGAAGCTGAAGGAAAGGAATGAGAATCTGTCTCAAGCTCTGAAGAAGACCCTCTGGGAGAGGAGTGATGGTCGTCTAGACATTGAGAGGTTGGAGAAGCTTAAGGTGGAACATCTGACCAAGATTGAGAAAGCAGAGGACTACATCAAGAAATCAAGAGCTGGAGAGCAAATATTGAAGAATGCCTGTAAAGAGGCCCAGTTTCAGAAGGCTAGGACTGATCTCTATCTAGAGGAAAGTCAAGCTAGGTGGGTCAGGATCACTGAAGCTCGTACTCAAGAAGATAAGAGAACTCAGGCCAGGATTGAGCAGTTGGAGGCCAATGAAAAGAAACAACAGGAAGCTTTGCTGGCAGCCCAGAAGGAGATTTCAGAGTTGAAGCTTAGGGCTGGTTTGAAGAGGTCAAAGGACCAAGATAGGTACAAGAAGCTGACCACTGCTATTGCCACCAGAAACCTCCTCATCAGAAACATCACAGAGCATCCGGCTGGTCCTGTAACTGAAGCACTTTTGAAGGAAGTTAAGGAGGATGAGTTTGGATTAGATGTTTGACTTCTTTGCTTGTTGTTATTTCCAATTGATGTACTTTTCTTTTTATGTTGTATTTTGACCCTTTAGGGGCATATGTTGTAAGAACAAACTATGTATGATCCACCATTTGTAATATATTTGTTAGTTTGTTTCAATGAGTTACTTTTCTCAAAGCAACATCAAAACATCTTCCTCAGGGTCTGGAAAGGTCAAAACCAAGAGCCAAGCCGGATACCTTGGAAAGCAAATAAGCATACTGCATTGCATGCTAACTTTTGTTTTGTTTTGTAGGTTTTTGTTTTGTTTGTTTCTAACTCTGTTGTGGTTCAGGAATTATTGCTCGCCGCCGGGTGTTCCCTCTCAACCGTCCGCACCGGTATCCTACTCGCAACAACCTTCCTGGTATCCAAATGGATCAAGTACAACAAGATCTAACAGAGGTCAGAACTCAGATGGCTAATGAAAGGCTGGAGATGAGAAACCAAATGACCCAATTCATGGAAGTAATGAATGGCTTGGCCCAAAGTCAAGAAAGGTTGAGGGCATTGGTAGAAAGACAAACTCCAGAAGAACCCCATCTGGGAACTGGAGGAACAAGTAACAATGAAAGGGGTCAGCCTCATGTTAATCCACCAGTATTTGGGCCTCATCTACATCCGGAAGTCAACATCTCGGGTAATGTGCAAGGAAATACTACTGGGGGAAGGATCTTACAAGAAGACCCCCAAGAAGAGCAGTTTACTGTAATGGGAGCTGGGGATGAAGTTTATGATAGGAGGTTTGATGAAATTGCTGAGAAGTTGAGATCTCTGGAGTCTCAAAATTCCCTAGGCTTCGATGTAATGGATATGGGGTTAGTAGATGGGGTAAGGATTCCCCACAAGTTTAAACCCCCATGCTTCGAGAAGTACAATGGAACTTCCTGTCCACGAACTCACTTACAGTCCTTTCTGGGGAGCCTTAAGGCATACACAATGGATGAGAAACTGTGGATGTTCTACTTTGAAGATAGCTTGACTGGGGCTTCAAGGGAGTGGTACTCGCACTTAACCAGAGCTACTATCAGATGTTGGAAGGACTTAGCTGAAGCTTTCATCAGGCAGTACCAATACAACCTGGACATGGCTCCTAACAGAACCCTCTTGATGGGAATGTCTCAATCTTCCAGGGAAAGCTTCAGGGAGTATGCCCAAAGGTGGAGACAGCTTGCTGCTGCTGTCCAACCACCCATGTCAGAAAGAGAAATGGCCGACATGTTCATGAATACCCTACAAGGAACATATATTGATAGGATAGCTGCCTTCTCTTCCACCAGCTTCGCAGATGTAGTTATAGCCGGGGAAAGAATTGAAAGCCTTCTAAAGATGGGTAAGATTTCTGATAATGGTGCAAGTTCGTCAAGTAATCCCAGGAAGCCTTTTGTGGGACCTAGAAGAACCAGTGAGACAAATGCCATTCATGCCAGCAGGGGCAGACCTCAGTATGTCCATAGATCAGTAGCAGCTGTCACTATTCCAGCTCCGATTCCTCAGCAACCAAGATATCAACCACAACAACAACCACACTATCAACAACAAGTTCAGTATCCTCCACAGAGGACCTACAACAACAACAACAACAATCAACAACAAAGACCTTTTCAGCAAAGACCATCACAGGCAAATAGGGTGATTGACCCTATCCCTATGCCTTATGCTGCCTTATTGCCACAACTCCTGAAACTCAACTTGGTTGAATTAAGGACATTGGCACCACCAGATCCCTCTAATCTGCCAAGAAATTATGATGTCAATGCCAGATGTGCTTTCCACTCCAATGCACCTGGCCACAATACGGAAAAATGCAGGGCTTTACAAATGAAGGTACAAGATTTGGTGGATTCTAAAGCCCTCAACTTTGCACCCCCTCCAAGTGTCACCAAGAATCCCATGCCCAATCATGGAGGGCCAAGAATTAATGCCATTAAGGAAGACAAGCCATCTTTCTTGATAACCAGTGTTGGACAGATTCGAACACCTCTGGTAGAAATTAAAGCTCAGCTTCTAGAGTGCCAGATGTTCCCCGGGTGTGAGCTCGGTTGTGGGTATTGCAACATTTCGATCAACGGGTGTGATAACTTGATAAGCGGCATAGATGGTCTTATCAAAAGTGGTATACTTCAGATCTCAACAACGGCGCCTACAAATCCAGCAATCCCTTTGACAACAATTCCTGACTCTTCTACAACTGCAACAACAATCATTCCGACCAATTCATCAATATCATCAACAATGGCTCCATCCATCACTTCAGCAAACCAGATGTCAACAACCATTTCTTCTACAACATCAGCACCCATTTATTCAGCAGAATCTTCTACAACGCCAACAGAAATTAATGAAGATATCTCAGCAGTCACCATTTACTATGATCCATCAGATGTTCCTCCAAACAACAACTTTCAGCAACAAACAGTGGCACCTCCTGCCAGGTCACTAGTCACCATTTACTACGATCCGCACACCGTTACAATACCCTCCTCTGCAGCAATCAGTCCAGTTACCATCACGGTGCCTGGACCTGTTCCATATGAAAGCACTAATGCCATACCTTGGCATTATGGCTCTGATCTCTATTGCAACGAGGAGAAAATCACTTTGGATTCTTCAACCTCTTCTTCACAGGTTGATAATGTTGGGGGAGGCGGAGGCTTCACCAGAAGCGGACGCCTTTTTGCCTCACAATTGCAAAGACCTAATGCCGAAGCAGAAGCTGCTGCAAAAGCAAAGGGGAAGAGTGTGATGCCTGAAGAACCAATTATCAAAGAAACTCAGAAGACATCTTTTGAGCAAGATGTAGATGAGTTCATGAGAATTATAAAGATAAGTGATTACAAGGTGGTGGATCAGCTTCACCAAACTCCGTCAAAAATCTCCATATTATCCCTGTTAATGTGTTCTGAAGCTCACAGGAATGCATTACTGAAAGTCTTGCACGCAGCATATGTGCCAGAGGAGATCACTGTTAATCAGCTAGAAACTGTGGTGGCAAATGTCAACACCAGTCATGGACTGGGCTTTACCAATGCTAACTTAACAACTGAGGGACGTAACCACAACAAGGCTTTACATATCACTCTAGAATGCAAGGGTGCTGTTCTATCTCATGTACTGGTGGACACTGGGTCTTCACTCAATGTTCTACCAAAGAAAACCTTGGTGAAGCTGGAGTATGATGGCTTGGCATTGCGTCCAAGTAATTTAGTAGTGAGAGCATTTGATGCCTCTAAGAGATCAGTGCTTGGAGAGATTGATCTTCCTGTGATGATTGGCCCGCAGACTTTTAAAATTACCTTCTATGTGATGGACATTCAGCCGGCCTACAGCTGTTTGTTGGGTAGTGTAACACGGTGGGAGAACTGACTTTAGTTATGTTGCGGATAGCAAGAGTCGCCACCGACTTTTATTTTATCCAAAGGAAAGACATAAAAGAACAGGAAAGACCTTTTAAAAGATTTTTGGGTCCGGGGGGTAGGTTATGTAAAGGGAAGGTGTTAGCACCCTTTACATCCATGGTTATCCATGGGCTCTTAGTTACTTAGCTCACTTTAAAATGTTTTTGAAATGTGAAGTGTGTGAATAAAAATTTTCTTAAGTGTTTATAATGACCCATGTACGGATGCGTATAAACCTTTGTTTTGAAAATTTTGTTTGAAATTGTAAAGTGTTTGAAATTGTTTTGAAGAGTGAGCAAGTATCTAGGAGGAACCTACCCTAAGTTTTAAGTCATTTCTGTTCTTGAATCCTTTAAATGGTAAGACTATCCCTATTATTAAGGAATAGGTAGTCATTACCTTGGATGTGAGGGACAAGTGAAGGGTCATCTGTTTCTTTAGGCAACTGTGGGGTGTATAAGCAATTCGAAGGGACTATCATCTTTATTCGAAAGGGACAAGATCATTACGAAGGCAACACTCGAAAGGGACTTGATCTTTTATCTGTTAAGGGACTAGATGATGTGAAATTGAGGGGCTTTGCTTTATACACCCTACTTGACCTTTTGATTAGGCAACATGAGAGGTATCCCTAAGGAAGTGAGATGGCGATCAAAGATCGACTTACGTGTGTGAGTGTACAATTTTAATATTTATCTTTAAATTAGTGAGCTAAGTTAATTTTAAACATACAAACATGTTGCACTCCCTATTTACTAACCATAGCATAAAAATAAATATTTAAATACTATTATTAAAATATTACATCCAGGAACAATTACATAATAATAATTAAAGCAAATTAAATATAATAAGTAAAATAATAAATAATAATAATAATTGGGTTAGTAGAAAAATAGTAATAATAAATCACAATATAAATGGGGTTAGTAATAATAAAATATCATATAAACATAATTTATAATATTAACACAATAATTAAAAAAAATCAATTTTTATAAGCAATTATTATTTAAGATTAATAAGAAAATATGAACAATTATATTAATTATTATAAATTTTTAAATTATTTACACATTATAAAAATTAAGTTAATTATAAACATATTATGAAAATAAAATTATAATTACAAAATTAAATTAACAATTTTTAACTATTTTTAAACATATAATAAAAATTATTTACATACAAACAATTTATGTCATATTATTATATTAACAAAATTAAATTAAAAATTTTAATTTTAAGCATATTTATATTAAATTATGAACATAATATATATACATGATAGAAAATTATAATAGAATTAAATAAATAGAATTTTGTGAAAATTATTAGGGTTTATAAAAATAAATTAGGTTTTACATACAAAAGTATTAAATATTAAATATTAATTCAATTATACAAATAAGTTATATATAATAATAATATATACATACTAGTAAATTATAAAATAAAATATCAATGTAAAATATATATAATTTATTTTATAAAAACATAATATTATCCTATTATTAACAATAATTAATTAAAATTTAAAGAATAAGAGAAGAAAAAGAAAATAGAAAGGAAATTACTAGGTTTTAAAAAAAATTGGGAGGCCTGGATTTGAACCCAGGACCTCCCTGGTACCTGAATGAAGAGTTGCCACTGGGCTACAGGCGCGCGTGTGATGGCAAACTCACTCCATTTGGTTTTGTTGCCTAACCTGAAAAAATCATGAAAAAGAAACAAAACAAAAGGCCTGGGGGGGATCGAACCCAGGACCTTTAAACAATACGCATGCATACTTTCCATTCCAGCCGGGAGGGCACTTCTGATATTATAGTGACTATAATCCATTATATATTAAAACTAACCATTAAACAGAAAAATAAGAAAAATTGGCTGAGCCCAGGATTCGATCCCTGGACCTTAGCATCATACGCGCATCCCTTCACCACCAGACCAACTGCACATTGGTGATACAAAACAGAAACAAATACAAAAAATATAATATCAAACATTTGAATTTCCAGACGCACGCGCTGGACTTCATCTTCTTCATGATACCTGCGAATTTTCATATAGTATTTCCTGCGAATTTTCTTGCGGGTAAAATTAACCAGAAAACCCTAGGTTTTTGAAACATCATCCAAACTGTGAAATCAACAAAAATTAACAGCCCAGATTAATTACCCAACACTCATACATCATAGCCATGTTTTTATAATTCATTTATATGTCTTAAATCCTAAGATCCCAATTTCAAGCTTCGAACCCTAGTAATGGCATCTTCTCGATTCTGCAACAAAAACTCAATTCAAGCATACAAAAACATTCCAGAGACATCAATAAACAAGAATCAATGCATAAAAATTATTTATATTAGTTGAATCAATGAAATCGAAAAATTCAAAAACTCATGAATGTGAGGATTCGGTTTCAATGAGTTATGATGTTTTGAATGATGAGAATGATTGGGATTGCATCAGAGATATTCAAGGAACATGTTTGAACCTTTAGAATGCTTTGATATCACCTCTAACTTAAAATACGAAAGTGAGTTTTTGAATGAAATTTGGAAACTTGAATGTGCACTTGGAGGCAGAATTTTCGTGAATAGTGTATTGCTTCATGTTGTATACTTATAGTGGACTGAATTAGGTCAAGAAACTTTGGATTTGTGGGCTTTTTTGGATGCCTTGAGTGTGAAGGAATTCCATTGTCATAAATGTCACAAAAATCAAATATTTTCTTGTTGGTTTGG
This sequence comes from Lathyrus aphaca, assembly GCA_963966055.1. Taxonomy (NCBI): domain Eukaryota; kingdom Viridiplantae; phylum Streptophyta; class Magnoliopsida; order Fabales; family Fabaceae; genus Lathyrus; species Lathyrus aphaca. Next base: position 162,143,075 of record OZ014521.1, on the reverse strand, counting down.
TCTTGCACGAATTTGTAAAGTATCAATCATCTTTAAAGGTCAAATATTTGATCCCAAAGCAAAGATTGGATTCAAATATTTAATTTTTATATTTTATTTTAATTTAAATGATATTTTAATGAATAAAACTCAAATAAATATAAAATAAAAAATAAAAATTCAGAAAACAAGTGGGTTGGGTCGTGCTTGGTGTTTTCATAAAGATGGGATGGCAATTTGGTGGGCTCATTTAGCAAAAATTTGATTTTAGGCCTTATTTGCTTCATAAACTTCCCTAAAATTTCCCAACTTTGCAAGGGCACAAATCCTTCAATTTTAATGCTATGAGGGTGTTCTTGGACATTTTGGAAAGCTTAAAGAGTCCTCTAACCAACCCCATTGGTTTCATGTCCATATCTTTTACCATTATCAAGTTATGCCCTTTTGAAGTTGTTGACTTTTTGTTGACTTTCAAAAGGACCTATAATGTCTTAGCTCATACCTTCCAAATGAAGCATTTTTGGGCTTGGCTTGTGAGACACAAAGTTGTAGAGAATTCAATTTCATTAAAAATGAGCTTTGGATGGAGAATTGGTGATGAAGCATGTGAAAGTTATGACTGGTTAAAGTTCAGTTGACTTTTCCTGAGGAAACCCTAATTTAGAAACCTTTGATTCTTGATGATCTGAAATCTCCTTGATGAATCATGATCAACCCTTGATCAAATGATGAATTTTACTTCATATACTTGATGTTGTCAAAAAATCATGAAGTTTGACTTTGGTTTGACCCCAGTTGACCTCAGTTTGACTTTTTAACTGCTTTGACTGATTTTGACTTATCTGATCATCTGACTGAGCAAACCTTTGAGAAAAGTCTTGAAACTTGTCATGGGGACTCTTAGACATATATAAGATGTTATGAAGCTCACTTGAAGTCTTGGAAATCCATTTAGCCTGATTAAAGTCAAAACCCTAGTTTTGGATGCACTGCTTAGGAGGATGCATTGTCTGAGGGAATTGTCAAATCTTCTGACCAATTGTGAACTTTGTGAACCTTGTGAACCTCATAAGATGTCTTGTGAATCTTGTGGAAAGTCTTGTGAACCTTGTGAACCACATAAGGTGTCTTGTAAACTTCATGAACCTCATGAAAGGTCTTGTAAGTATTGTGAACCTTGTGAACTTTATAAGCACACAAAGTCTTGTATTGTGAGGGCAAATTTTGGGGTGCAACAGGTAGACCCTGGATCCATGCCGCTGGCGCTGTTACGTCTACCCTTAACCAGAAGTTGAATTTCGAGTGGAAAGGCCAGATCATCACCATCTGTGGGGAAGAGGACATCTTTGTTAGCCATCTGGCTACGTACAAATACATTGAAATGGATGGAGAAATCCATGAAACTATGAGTCAGGGGTTTGAGGCCCTAAACATAAATGAGGCATCTGCTGTACTGGGAACCTCCATGACGTCTTATCAGCAAGCCAGGAAGGTTGTTGAAGAGGGTACTGCCCAAGGCTGGGGCAAGCTGCTGCCCATGGAGAAGAAAGAAGACAGATTTGGGTTGGGTTACAAACCAACTCAACAAGATCAATCAGAGGCTGCCAAGAAGCCCAACTTTGTCAGCGGGGGGATGCTCACCCCGGATGCTGTGAACAACTTGGAAGATGAGTCGGAAGATGAACACAACCTGGAGAGCTGGATACGTCCAAGGACCCCGGGGAGCCATGTCTCAAACTGGTCTTCCCAGGAAATTATAAGGGTTACTCCTGCAGAGTAATTATTATTTCCTGTATTTTAAGCATGCATCAAGTCTTGCATCTTGCCCAAGATGACAAGACTCATTTTGTAATCGGGCCATCTTGTAATTTTGTGAAAACAGATCAATCAATGAATATCGGACATCTTTTGCAAATGAGTCTTTTTCTTTCCCGCTCACTGTTTTTCATTTTTTCTTTTTGTACAAAAATAAAATGGCAATGTTTTCCAAAATGATAACTTTATTTCACTTTTTCTAAACAAAGATTAAAATCGATCACTAAAATGAACAATCTAAACCCTTGCAGAAAGTGCCCTCCAGACTGCACCGACAACAGCACAACTATGACTTCGTATGACTTTGACAATCCAATCAATCAAGCTGATGAAGGGGTTGAAGAAGATTACGAGCTACCTGAAGAACTAGCCAGGTTGTTAAGGTAAGAGGAGAAGGTTATTACTCCTCACCAGGAGGAGATTGAAACGGTTAATCTTGGTACAGAAGAGGATGTGAAAGAAGTTAAGATCGGGGCCTGCCTACAAGATTCAGTAAAAGAACAACTGATTGACATGCTTCGTGAATATGTGGATGTGTTTGCTTGGTCTTATCAGGATATGCCAGGGTTGGACACCGATATTGTCATGCGCAAGCTGCCTTTAAAAGAGGACTGCCCACCAGTAAAACAGAAGCTGCGCCGTACTCGCCCGGATATGGCAATGAAGATTAAAGAAGAGGTACAAAAACAGTGGGACGTCGGGTTCCTTGTCGTAACTAGCTATCCGCCGTGGGTTGCTAATATTGTACCTGTGCCTAAGAAAGACGGCAAGGTGAGAATGTGTGTGGATTACCGGGACCTGAACAGAGCCAGCCCGAAAGATGACTTCCCTTTACCTCACATTGATGTATTGGTTGATAATACGGCTCAGTTCTCGGTGTTCTCCTTCATGGACGGATTTTCGGGATACGATCAGATCAAGATGTCACCTGAAGACATGGAGAAGACAACTTTCATCACACCCTGGGGCATGTTCTGTTACAAGGTGATGCCATTCGGACTGAAGAATGCTGGTGCTACTTATCAACGGGCTATGGTAACATTATTCCATTATATGATCCACAAGGAAATTGAATGTTATGTGGATGACATGATTGCCAAGTCCCTTACAGAAGAAGACCACCTGGTAAATCTGTTGAAATTATTCAAGCGTTTGAGGAAATACCAACTAAAGTTAAACCCCAACAAGTGCACATTCGGGGTGCGATCCGGTAAGTTGCTGGGATTTATTGTAAGTGAGAAAGGGATTGAAGTTGACCCTGATAAAGTCAAAGCAATTCAAGAAATGCCTGCACCGAAGACTGAGAAAGAAGTTCGAGGTTTCCTAGGTAGATTGAACTACATTTCAAGGTTCATATCTCACCTTACAGCAACCTGTGAGCCCTTGTTCAAGTTGTTGAGAAAGGAACAAACGGTCAGGAGGAACGAAGACTGCCAGAGGGCTTTTGACAAAATCAAGGAATACTTACAAGAGCCTCCAATCCTTATGCCTCCAGTTGAAGGAAGACCTCTAATAATGTACTTAACAGTATTAGAAGAGTCAATGGGGTGTGTGCTGGGCCAGCATGACGAGTCTGGTCGAAAAGAGTATGCAATATACTACCTAAGCAAAAAGTTTACCGACTGTGAACAACGTTATTCACTGCTCGAGAAAACTTGATGTGCTTTAGCGTGGGCTGCTCGCCGACTGAGACAGTATATGTTGACCCACACTACTTTATTGATCTCAAAGATGGACCCAGTTAAGTACATATTTGAAAAGCCAGCACTTACCGGACGGGTCGCAAGATGGCAAATGATCCTCACAGAATATGACATTCAGTACACATCTCAGAAAGCCATCAAAGGCAGTGTATTGTCTGATTATCTTGCTGAGCAACCCATTGATGATTACCAGCCTATGAGATTTGACTTCCCTGATGAAGACATCATGTTCATAAAAGCAAAAGATCATGAAGAGCCTGTTCACACTGAAGGGCCTAACCCAGAAGAAGAATGGACTATGATGTTTGATGGGGCTGTTAATATGAATGGTCGTGGTGTTGGTGCAGTACTCATTACACCTAAAGGAGTTCACATGCATTTCTCGGTGAAACTCACCTTTAACTGCACTAACAACGAAGCTGAATACGAAGCTTGTATTATGGGTCTTGAGGAAGCCATTGACCTCAGGATCAAAACTTTGACTGTGTTCGGAGATTCAGCTTTGGTAATCAATCAAACCAACGGCAAATGGTACACACACCAGGATCATCTGATACCTTACAGGGATTATACAAGGAGGTTATTGACTTTCTTTACAACGGTCAAGCTTGAGTATATCCCTCGGGACGAGAATCAATTTGCAGATGCTCTTGCCACCATTTCATCCATGATCAGAGTTCAAGCTGCCAACTTTGTACCTCGGATTTCAGTATCCAGACTTGACAGACCAGCATATGTGTTCTCAGCAGATGGTGTTACAGATGATAAGCCTTGGTTCCATGATATCAAATGCTTCTTGGAGGATCAAACATACCCACCTGGGGCATCATCCAATGATAAGAAGACATTAAGAAGGCTAGCTGGTAGTTTCTTCCTGAATACTGACGGTTCTCTGTACAAGAGAAACTTTGATATGGTACTCCTCAGATGTGTTGATCGGACAGAAGCAGACTTGTTGATGCACGAGGTGCACGAAGGATCCTTTGGTACCCATGCAGGAGGGCATGCAATGGCTAAAAAGTTGCTAAGATCAGGTTATTACTGGATCACAATGGATGCCGACTGTTGTGCTTATGCCAGGAAATGCCATAAATGCTAGATTTATGCGGATAAGGTGCATGTGCCTCCCAATCCTCTGAATGTGATGTCTTCACCCTGGCCCTTTGCCATGTGGGGAATTGATATGATTGGCAAGATTGAACCGACTGCTTCAAACGGTCATAGATTCATCCTGGTTGCTATTGACTATTTCACCAAGTGGGTCGAAGCAGCTTCCTATGCAAATGTTACAAGGCAAGTGGTAGCCCGATTTCTGAAGAGAGACATCATCTGTCGGTATGGAGTGCCCGAGCGAATCATTACTGATAATGGTTCCAACTTGAACAATAAAATGATGGCAGAACTGTGCCGGGACTTCAAGATCCAACACCACAATTCTTCTCCTTACAGGCCAAAGATGAATGGCGCTGTTGAGGCGGCTAATAAGAATATCAAGAAGATTGTACAAAAAATGGTAGTTACCTATAAAGACTGGCATGAAATGCTACCGTTTGCCTTGCATGGGTACCGTACATCAATCAGAACATCCACTGGGGCAACACTGTATCAACTTGTGTATGGTATGGAGGCAGTCCTACCTGTTGAAGTTGAATTACCCTCCTTACGGGTGTTAATGGATGTTAAGCTGAATGAAGCAGAATGGGTCCGGTCCTGATGTGAACAACTGAGTCTGATTGAAGAGAAGAGATTAGCTGCAATCTGTCATGGGCAGCTGTATCAGAAAAGAATGAAGAAAGCCTTCGATCAGAAAATCAGGCTCCGAGAGTACCAAGTAGGAGATCTTGTGCTGAAAAGGCTCCTTCCTCCTCATACAGACCACAGGGGCAAGTGGACTCCGAACTATGAAGGACCATTCGTAGTAAAGAAAGTTTTCTCCGGTGGAGCACTCATGCTCAGTACTATGGATGGCGAAGATTTCCTATCCCCTGTGAATTCAGATGCAGTTAAAAAATACTTCGCATAAAATGACCCGCTGGACATAAAAACAGAATGTAAGTCCAGGCAAAATAGGGCATCCCGGCGAGTCAAAAACAGAATAAAAGACTCGGGCAAAAATAAGGGAAAATAAATAAAAAAAATGTACACCCGCTGAGTTGAAAAGCCGCATTGGACGACTCAGGCAAAAATGGGTATCCCAGTGGATTGAAAACCTGAAAGGGCGATCCACGCAAAATAAGGGAATAAGCGAACAACTGCATTCTGAATTCATTTGTATCACTTACAACCTGACAAGCTTCGAAAGATCCAAGCGTCAGTCGGAATCAGCCTTCTTCAGAAAGCAAGACGAGAAGAGCATCAAATGTCATACGAGTCATAGCGAAAGGGAAGCTCCTCGAAGCGTCATTAACATTGCCAACATCTTTTGTTTCTCAATTTGTAACGATCTCCTCATTTCAGGGGATCCGTTTCTTTGACTGTATCTTGCCAATTCAGGGCACGCGAATTAATAAAATCATATTTTCAGTCATGTTTCGCCTCGTACATTTTATTTTCATTTGCAAGAATGTCCGATGTCTTTAAGATACTGATTGCATAAATACAGATACTTTTCTTCTAAAAATACGTGCTTGCAGGAAATATACTCACTCCCAGGAGTGCCTGAACTCTTATGATGGGATCTGGTAAAGGATACCTCGGGATTGCTTGTGCGTTTCTCTGACTTTTCAGGATTGCAGGTATTCAAAGCACAACATGGGGCATGAAAGCTTCATCCCAGCAAGCTGGCAAATCATTATCTACCCAGTCTTGGCACCGGAGGTGCTTCCTCCCCATATGAGTTGCCATTTGTTATTTCCTCCTCAGCCAAGTACAGGGAACCATCTCCCCACAGAGTTTCAGCCTCTATCCGGAAGAGCAACGCCTGGAGATCTCACAACAGGGTGAAGGAAGCTTCTACAAACCCCCAGCTGGGTCCCTCATTACTAAGGAAGATCTATCAATGATCTATTTCCCTAAGCAGAGTCATATGTGTCAAATCTACCAATGATCTCATCCCCAGCTGGGATATCCACTTCAAGTAGATAGCCAGAGATCTTCGCAGCAACGGGATCCGAATCCCGGATCGGTATCTTTGCATAATCATAGCATTCGCATCATATTCTCCCCGCAGAGCGTAGCATTCCGTCTAATACAGAGCACTACGGCAAAAATCAAACATATTGCATAGTCACAAGCCATGTTCTGAATTAAACACTTGTAAATACTGGCAATCCATCAACGATATACAGAAGACTTCCCAAATTCCCCGGCAGAGAGCTGAGGCATTTTCCCTAAAGATACAGATACACACTCCTTTTGGCACTCGTCCGTGTCACCACTCCCCAGTAAAGTCACCCGAGCATTCTTTACAAACAGGCACTTATATATTACAGATACTTCTCGACACTCGTCCATGTCATATCCCCAGCAGAAAGCTAAAGCGTCCCCTTTGCACTCACAGATCCATATACAATTCCTTGACACCCGTCTGTGTCACCCTCCCCCAACATAGTTACCTGGAAACTGGTTTATCATACACTTTCTCCGACACTCGTCCGTGTCGCACTCTCCCCAGCAAGTTAAACACTCGTCCGTGTTTCACTCATACTTGTTACTCATCATCTTTTTACTCATACAGATGCTCGTCCGTATCTCGTATATACTGCTTAAATCCCCTCAGATCCGACACTCGTCCGTGTTCTTTGTTAACCAGTTGGTACTCGTCCGTATCATCATCTCTGAACATGCGTCAAGCGTTTGTTTCTACTGATGCTCGTCCGTATCATAGTCTTAAGGATGCTCGTCCGCATCTTTAATCTATACACCGTGTCAAACACTTATGTCTTCTTGAATTTAGACATTCGCCTGTGTCTACCGTTCCCCAGAAGAGTCCCAGCAAATCCCATTAAATTGTTTCCTTTCTATCTGACATTTGTCCTATGTCATGATACCTTTCGGCAGCCGTACCCTGCCAGGTGATCGTCCTTCACCTTTTTGATGATCGTCCTTCATCACCCCCAGTGGAGTCTCTATTCATTAGAACCTCTTCCTATCCGACATTCGTCCTATGTCGTGATATTTTTAGCAGCCGTACCCTGCTAGGTGATCGTCCTTCACCTCTTGATGATCGTCTTTCATCATTTTATCCGATGGCCGTCCCCATCATTGACCTTGTTATCTGACATTCGTCCTATGTCATGATACCCTCAGAGCAGCCGTACCCTGCTAGGTGATCGTCCTTCACCTCTTGATGATCGTCCTTCATCATGCTTATCCGATGGCCGTCCCCATCGTCGACCATTTTATCCGACATTCGTCCTATGTCGCGATACTTTTTGGCAACCGTACCTTGCCAGGTGATCGTCCTTCAACTTTGATGACCGTCCCTCATCCTATCCCCAACAAAGCAACCGTACCTTGCCAGGTGATCGTCCTTCACCTTTGATGACTGTACCTCATCATTTATTTCATTTATGCCTTGAACTTGATGGTCGTCCCCATATTTTACCAATAATCCCCAGAGAGTTCCGTAGCTTTACCTGATGGTCGTCCCCATCATAATCTCTTATATCCCCAGCTAGTCGGCCGTCCCCGTCTTTGCTTTATCTCCCGTTTCTTCCCCAGCATGTCGGCCATCCCCGTCATCGCTTCATCCCCAGCAGTCGTCCTCTACTCGACGGTCGTCCTCCGTCGCCCGCACTTTATAATTACACTTTATTTTCTTTTACAATCTATATCCCTTTTCTTCTTCATTTTGTGAGTGCAAATTTTGGACTGTCTTTGGTATTCAACCACAAGTTATCTTGCTTGCCTATTAAGCCGCCGCTTACATTCTACACAGCTAACTCATGTTTGAATAGGGGCAGCTGTAAACACCCCAAATTTGCCCTCACTCATTCACACCATGGCTTGTGATCTTGTCATATGCATAAGTTCAATCATAGCATCTCATATTGCATAGTTGCTTCACTGCATTGCTCCTAAGTCATCTGCATCTAGGGTTTGTGATCTGAGCAATCCAAGAGCCCCTTGAGCCACTTCAAAGGTCATCAATCATCTCAAAGGGGTCCATGTGTGTTCAAGCATCATATTATATCCTCTCAAGATCAAAGAAACCAAAGAATCACAAGAACTGAGAATGGCATGGAAGCAGAGCCAGGCTTGACTGCACAGATGACCTAGAATTAGGGTTTTGGTTTCAGAGGCCATAACTCAAAATTTTTTGGTCATTCTTGTTTCTATTGGTCTCTATATGGTATAGGGATCATGCATATCAATTTTCATGAAGAAATTCCATGGGGAAGGCATCTAACCAAGAATTGACTTCTTGGGCAAGTCAGTGTAAAATCAGGGCATCTGAGGCCCCCAATGACCCAACCAAAGGGTGTTCTTCATCATTTTGAATGTTTATGATCTTTATTTGATCATAGAAGATGTTGGAAGTTCACAAAATTGAAGAATTTCAAGCCATTTGCAAAGTTGCCTTTTTGGGAAAATGACTTGTAATGGAAACTTGCCATTTTGGGAAACTTTTTCAACCCTTTCTTTTTGATTCAAAAATGCTTCAAATGAGAAAGCTTTGGTCATGAAAGTTGTAGAATGGATCATTCCCTTTTCAAAAAGTACAAGAACTCATTCTAATTCATTTTGGATCAAAAGTTATGGTTTGTCAAAGTTGGGAAAAATCACATAATTTCAAGTTTTGTACCAAAGAGGCAAAGTTGCAAAACCACTTGCCAAGGCAAAATGAGACCTCAAAGTGACTTCTAATCTTTGTATAAACATAAACCAATGCCTAAAATTCACAATGCACCAAAGGTTTGCCCATTTTCATGACTTATGGATCAAGAAACTTCAAAAGGGGCAAGATTGGACAAAGTTGCAAAACCTATGGTAAACCCTAATCCACTTGTTGCATTGCTTCTAATCCATTTCCATGGTTCTCCCTAAACTCAGCTGAGCCAAGCCATGCCCATATCACAGCCTCACACTTGCCCATACCTCAAGTACACCTAGACTTGACTTTTTTGCAAAAACCCTATACCAATCAGCCTGTGCCACACCAACTTCTCTGACCTCTCTAGTTGTGATAAGTGGACCAAATGAGACTAAACACACCACACACACAAGCTTGATCTCTCTCATAAGCCATAGTTTTCAGTTTTCACCTTTTATGCACTTTCCTTCGAAACTCCTCACACAAGCATAAAACACCAAAATAAGCTTCATAAAACATCTCAGCATGTTCCACTGATCATCCCTGACCCTTCACCTTGCCCTAAAACCCCCTGAAATCAAAACACGATTCCCACCCCTCATTGAACAGAACCTGATCAATCTCACAAACCAGCCACCATACAACCAAACTAAACCTCAAAGCATCTTCAGGAGGTCCATTGGAGAAGCTTTGAAGTAAGGAGGCAGCCTGAAAGCTCCAGACTGAAAGCTTCACTTCAGGTAGCTTCGAAAATTATTTTTTCCAGAAACCTTGTTTTAAGTTACTAAAATGATCTACATGCTTCCCTGAATGCAATGAGCTTTGAATTTTTGAAAATGATGCAGAAATGAGGATGTATGGTTTGTCTGAAACTTTGCCCGTAAATTTGATTTTTGCTTGTTCTTCATGATTCATGAAAAATAAATAAGTTTTGTTGTTGGATTCTTGTTTAGGATGTTTAGTTGAGTTGATCTGGAGATTTTGGCATGTTTTAGTGAGGTTTTGAGAGAGATAGGTTGAAGGTCTCGCCGGAGAAGACGACCGGAAGTCTTCTCCGGCCACCTGAGGGTCATTAAACCCTAATCTGTATAATTAATCAACTTTGAATTTGGACCCTGGATCCTGTTGACTTCCATTGACTCCCGCGTGAATGAACGCACCAGATCTTCCATTAAACCCTAATTCAGATTAATTAGGTTAATTAATTAGGGTTAATTTTGAATTTCCCAGAAGCAATCCCAGCCACTCAAACGCGCGCCAGTCAATTCCCGCGTGTTTAGTTTGAATCTCAGCCTTAGATCCTGCATACTTTCCATTTAATTTCTTTTTTATTTCATTTTTATTTATTTATCTTTCACATTTATTTTAAAATAGTTAGAAAAATCCTAAAAATATTTCCCTTTGCATTTTTGTTTCAAATATTTTTCTTAATCAGAAAATGATTTTTATTTTATTTTTTGCATTAAAAATTATTTTTAAATCATTTAAATGTTTATTTTTAATTAGTTAATGGAAATTAATTAATTAAAAATACATTTAGGTATTTAAAAATCACAAAAAAATTCATATAGCATTTGAAAACATTTAGAAACATTGTTCAACTCTCAAACCAAATTTATTTTTTGTTCTTAATGCCTTTTGATCATTTTCATTGGAATTAATTTCATTTAAAGGTAATATTTTGGTTCAATCTTCAAAAATTTCTTTCTGCCTAACCATTAAGAGTTGAATGGTGATTCTTCTTGCATTGCACTCTTCATAGCATGTAGTTTATAGGATAAATTTGGTTTGATTTGATCTTGCATTTTCAATTTGTTTAGCATTTTTCTTGGTGAGGCACCCCAAAACCCTAGCAATCTTAGGAAATTCATAACTTTCACTAGGTTAAGAGTTAGATCCTCTCCTTTGGGCAGTGAGCTTGTATAGGCTTAGGTTATCTTTGATTGCATTTTCAAATTTTTATTATGTCATTTGCTTCTGGTTTTGGATTTTTGCTTTGCATGATGCATATAACCCTAATTTGTGCCTTCCTTTGCATCCATTTCTCATTTGCTTGCATCCAATGACTTGCCATGACATTTTGTGCATTCACTTGATTCATAATGCATCTTAGGACATATTAGAATCATGTTTGATCATTGCATCTTTCATTTGCCATGTTATTTGTCCTTTACATTGCATAACTTTTCATGTACTTTCATGGTTCAAAACATGCCTCATTTGCATCTTTATGTTTGTTTGATCATTCTCATGCCTTGCCTCATGTTTGTATCATCTCTTAGCATCATTAACATCATGTAAATGCTCCTGGTTTTGGTTTGCATCATCACATTTCATCTCATTTGCATTTCACTTCATTTCTTATGCTAACATTTCAGGTGGTAAGTTGTTTGAGAAGTGAATTTGCCTTCACTTCTCATAATCTCTTTTCATCTCTTTCATACTTCCCTTGCTGCATTTTGTATGTGTATTGGATTGAGCCTGCTCATTCTTGTTCTCTCTTTACTTTCTTTCTTCAAGTAACTTGTCTTCTTAAGTGAAGCAAGTTATTTTGCTTCTCTTTGCTTCTTCCTCCTTTCATCTGCTTCCTTCCTGGTGGTTTCTCTGAAGATCTTTTCCTCTTAAGCCCCATAAACCCTAGGATCTCCAAGAATGATAACAATTAGGGTTTGATTAGTCCCCCATTATTTTTACCTTTGTGTCATCTTTGAGTCTCTCTTCTCATCTCTTAATCAAGGACTAAACCCTAAAGGCTTTGAGGCTTTGTGATTAAGCTTATGCCTGCATCCTTCTATTAGGATGAAGTGTATAACTTTAATCCTAAGTGTTAAACCCTTAATGTGTTTAAATCCTTTAATCAATCCACTTAATAATCATTAAGACATCAAGCTTGTAACTTGGGTCTTGCATTAGGGTTCTAATTATTCCTTAATTGGTTGAGAAGGACTAACCCTAGTGTTAATGGACAAGTCCCCCTCGAGTTGTCTTACAAACCATAAAATCCACTTCTTAATCTTATCATTAACTAAAATCCACTTAATAAAGGCTTTGTTTTGTCATGAGGTTAATCCCTAATCATGGATTAAGTTGAGGAGTCTTTCTCAGCTTAAATGTTCTCATCTATTATCCTTCAATTAGGATGGTGTAATGAGTCCATTAAATCCCTGATTATGGCTTAAACTCATACTTAACACTAAACAAAAACAACAAAAACATCTAAATAATCACAAGTAGGTTAATGACCTTAATCCTACACCATGGTGATTAAGTGTGAGGTGCTTACTTCATGCTTAAGGTACTCTCATTACCCCTAATCAGAGGGAGGATGTGATGAGTTTACTAACCCTTGGTTTAGGCTTAAGCTCATTAACTTATGACAAATACCAAAAAGCAATAAAAGATTGAAAACACAAAAACAAACAATAATCGTCTCCTTCGGGATTCTTTTCTCATCACACTCACTCACAAACGAGAACTTTCTTCTTCCGTCTAATTCAAGACAATTTGCACCTGAGCCAGACAGGTCATACACTTGAGCATAGATAAGCAAGCAGTTCACAAGTCAATTTATCTTTCAGTCTCTTTGGGTCGAACTACGGTGTTCTGACTTCCTCATTGCACGAGAGGATACGTAGGCATAACTTAACGGTTATCGAACAAAAGTCTCTGTATATTCCCCCTCCTTCTAGCATTATTCTTTTAAGCCTCATAGTCTTGAGCTTCACTCTTTTCTTACACTAACACTTCTCTTATACACTTCATATTTCTTTTACACTGACACTTGCATTCCTTCCCAGCTTTGATACACAGATTGCACTAACACTACCCCTTTAAAACACAAATCTTTTAAGCGTGGATCCCGTCGAGTACGGCGGACAATCTGGGTGCTAATACCTTCCCAGGTTGTAACCAACCCCCTTTCTCAGTTTCTCTGGTTCGCAACCGTCTTATCCATATCTTTCTAGGTTTATGCAGCATTACCTTTCCTTTGGGATAAAAATGCCTAGCTGGCGACTCTTTTCTCCTAAGTTCACTCTATTCATTTCCCTCTCTTTCGCCGACCGTTCGCGTCTGTACCCCATTTGACTTAGGTGTCATTTGGTGGGAGCGACAATATCCTATCATGTTAATAGGACATCCGGAGCTATTACTTCAGTAGGTTTAATTTAGGAACAAATCTTTTCAGGATTTGTTTCATTCCTAAAAAGACTGGATCAAAGAGCAAAGATAGAAGGCCCAAGTAACATCAAAAGACTATAAATATGAAGACTTATAACTAGGGTTAGATATGCCTTTTGTAACAATTGTAACCTAGTTCTCTTTTTTAAAATAAGGGTTTAGGTTTTGAGAGTCGCTGGCTCTTAGGGTTGTAGTTCCAATCTGTAGTATGGGATGCAGAAAGGACGACATATGTGCATGTACACTTCCATAAGCCTTTAGGTAATGGTTGTTGTATTGTTCTTGGACTAAGCTTCGAAGCAAGTCCAAGATAACTTGTAGGTCAAGAAACAATGACAGGTTTTGTGATGGTAGAACACAAATGCAATGCAGGTTATGAAGGATGTGAGTGGTCTCTCATATCAGAGTTGTAAACCGTAGAGTTTAGCTTTGGTAAGGATGTTCATTAGGGTAGTGATTAGGAGCCAAAGTTGTAAACTAGGGAGTTTGACTTTGTGATAATACTATGATATAGAGAATTCTTCGTCCTGGATTGATATCCCTCAGATGTAGGTTTGTTAACATTGTACTGGGTCAATAATTTATATGTTCTTATTATTCTACAATTTACAGTTTTATGTATGTATGTTCTTGACTGAGATTTCCTAACATGTTGTCTTGACATCTGTTGGTATTTGTGTTGCACTACTTCAAAACAGCAGATGTGTAATTCTCTTATTTACTAAAAGTGCAGTAGTCATTGTCTTAACATTATGATAGGACATTGGAGTATCTGCATAACCAAAATTTCACTATCAATGCAAATGCTAATTCAATTAAACAAAATTTTCCTTGGGGGTTTTTGTTTAGTGATGCAAAATAATAAAAGAGTTATAATAAAATGCTACAAAATAAAATATACTTTTAACAATGATGAGAAACATGCTAGGGAAAGGTGTGTGAATTTCCTTATAATAACATTAATCTTTATTTGCAAAATCACAACTCAATACAATCATTGTCGGTTTTTAAGAATATCTTTCCCTAATTCCTTAGCAAGAAAAATCTTTGATATTCTTCCTATACCCCAATTCCTTAGCGATTTAGAAATAATATCAAGCAATTAGTTTTTATCAAAAACGTTACGATTATTATAGGGTATCCATATTCCTAGGTGATACCTACTATAGTATTATCGTACAAAAGCGTTAGTTGTAGTTTGTCCGACCTATAGTTAATCGTAAATCAAATCCTATTTGTTCGACAAGAAAAACATTAAGAACATTATACAATAACAATGATTATGAGAAAGCAGTGAAATTACTAATCCAAAGGAACTAATGTCATTACAGAGTCAATTCAGGGACACCCCATAGTATCGGGGGGTTTATCTACTCAAATTATTTAAAGAAATTACAAAATAAAGATTAAACATTACAAGAATTTGGATGACTTTTGATCTTCAATTTCTTCCGCTAATGAAAACCTTTCACCTTTCGAAAACCCTGATCTCTCGAATCTTGATTGTGAAAGTAAAAGTGTTTCTCTCCTTTTCACAAATTAACCTAAATAATTCCAGATCACTTAAAAATGGTAGAAAATACCCAGAATACCCTCAGGACACTTAAGTCAACATAATAAAAAAAATCACAAAATTTATCATTCCAGACCTCCTGGCATGAGCAGTGGCATGTGACACAGGCACCAATGTCAGGCTTATGTTTCTCTGCGCCTTATCATTCTTTCCAGGGCTCTTGACAGCAACTGTGTCATGTGACACGGTCACTCGTGTCAGGCTTCTGTAATTCTTTGAAAATTCCTTCAAAATGCTCTGAAATTGTCGTTCTTCGCATAAGTCCTCCAGGGCTTTCACCAGTGATCTAAAACCAACACAGCTGCCAAAATACGCATAAAATGTACCATACAATAAAAACTACTAAAAGAGAAACCACTATTTAAATTTTCAAACGAGCAAAGAAACAACCAAAATACTAACAAAAAATGGTACATATTTCTTGACTTTATACCGAATAAATAGATGAAAAACTCATAGAATTGATGATCGATCATCATGTAACATGAAAATTCACTCTAATCAGAGAATTACACAAACCCTTGTGCATTACACATTAATTTGAAGCATTTTCCAAGTGTCCATACCATTTATGGAGTGTTTTGCCAAAAAGATCACAATGTCATTCTCATAAAGAGGTTTTAATCACAAAGTCAACTTGTATGGAGCCTCTAACTTGTTCCCTCTGATCACATATTAGTTTGATTGATAAATTGTTTAATTGAGTTTTGTTTTCAAGTGAACTATGATGGGTTGAACCATTCAGTTAAGTTCAATGAGAGTTATATGCCCTCAACCGTTTAGTTATTAAAACGTTGCTCCATTAAACTATTACATACTTTGAAAACCATAAACCACACACACACATGCACACACGCACGACATACATGCACACACGCACACACACACACACATGGAAATAAATCAGACACATGATTCTGATACAATACAAACTTATTTATGAGGAAAAGTGTTACATGATGTATGCGAACATCTTGCTCCACATCATAGCTTCCTATGTTGAATGCATATAAACCAAATGTTTCAACATGATGCCATGTTGTAGCGGTAAAAATTATGAGTGTAAGTTATTGATTAACTTAACTTAGAGAATAAGAGTCGTCACCGCACTTTTATTTATTTCCACAAAGGAAAAGGAAAAAGAGAGAACAAAACCTAAAGAAGTCTAAAAGTAAAAAAGCCAATAAAACAAGACAGAGACAAGAGTAAGGGGGTTGGTTACATGATAAAAAGGTGTTAACACCCAAAACATCTATAGTACTCTATAAGAGCCCTTTGAAATATCACACTTCTGGTTTGAAAATGGTTTGCTTGAAAAGAGATTGAGAGGATAAGAAAACAATTTAATTTTTAAGATTTTTGTGTTTGAAGAGACTTATCACCTCATGCCTACGTACCCACAAAGTGCAATATATGATCAAAATTCTGTAGTTCGTGGTACAAAGAATGAAATTTGTGTGTTTTGGTTGATTTTAAAATGTAAATACAAATTGTCATATTTAAGCGAATAATTCTGCTAAAAAAATGAATCATGTCTAAACTTATGAAAAAATTTTAAAATAAAAAGTGCACAAAAAGAGTTTGAATGAGTTTTTGTATTTTTAAAGTCTTTTCAAAATGATATCAATATGCTTAAAGTAACTTAACATTTATTAAAAAATAAAAGAGAAAGGTAAAACCACTTGACCAAATTCAAGGTTTGAATTATGAAAGAGGTTAAAGTTTGAAAACAAGAAGGTTTTGAAAAAGAGGGAGAAATTTTGAAAACTAAAAAAGTGGGAGGAGATGAAGAGACTATCATAGAGCATAAAGTAAAAGTTAAGGATAAGAAATATCTAACCACAAAATAGAAAGCTCCATAACATAAACAATAATTCCTTCCTTTTTGAGCATAAGCCATAAGCAAATCAAATCTTCAATGAATAACCCAAAAATCCAAGTTCTCAAATCCATAATCCAAGAATAGGAAAAAGGTCCTAATTCTAAGTCCAAAGTCCAAGGTCCAAGGTCCAAGGTCCAAAGTCTTGATCCAAGAATTAATCATAATCTAAAGTTAAGAGAACCAAGTTTTTTTTAGAGTTTTTACTTTATTAATGTCTTAGCAAAGTATGGTCCAAGTGGGCAAAAGGAAAACAGAGGGAAAAAAATGAAATAGAATGCTAATGTAAAGGCATAAAAAATGACAAGAAATAAAAAGCAAGAATTAAAGGCATAAAATAAAAGTTGGCACAATAATATGATTAGTATAATATACATAATAGTAGTAATAGTAGTAGTGATCCCAATGAAGAATAATATTTTTTGTCATTTTCCGGAGAACACTCGAATAGTCGTCCATGAGAGCGAAAACATAATCTTATACATTACCATGGGAAATAGCTTCAAACTCGGATCGACGAGTATGTCACTTTCACCCACGGATATCAAAAAATCCAATCTATTTCAAACCACACCATGGAGAGTAGGAGACTGACAATCTCACTTACAATAATGACTTGATTTTATGATTTCGGAGCATCTGTAGCGTTATATTAAGCAGTCGCGAACGAACTGTTGGTGATTTTAGTATCATCAATGTATTTTAGTAGTAATGTGATTTACTACAGGCCAATGCAATTATGCGTTAAAGCTTGGAAACGAGTTAGGGTAGTGCGAAGTGCACGCTCGTAGAGCCAACATATAATTGAATGCGAATAATTCAAACGGGGTTCCAAGGGGCGAAGCCCCTGGCGGGGTGCGGGGCAGCGCCCCATGGGGTTCCAAGGGGCAGAGCCCCTGGCTGGGGTCCCGCTGCCAGGACATACATAACCATTTGAACATTTGAACCATTTCCCTACAGACATAACCATTTTCCGAACAGGTGTTTCTTTTCGTTTTGAATTATTGATCTCCTATATAAGGAGTCATTTGGCCTCAGTTTGCATACACATAACAAAACTGAAAACCTTCTACATTCTGAACAATTTTCTTTTGCCAGAAACAATTCGTTCTTCAAGAATTATCCCCACATAGATTTCGTGAACCCAGGCAAGAATAGGGTCGAAATACTTTGTTCGGAAAGTGTACGAACACGATTCTTCGAAGTTATCCTAGATTATCATACCCAATATCTAACAAACGAACAAAGTATTCTTTGATAATCATGGCTGGAGGAAGCACCGTCAAGGAGATGACTACAAACTTCGGAAAATTGGACAAGTTTCAAGGACAAGACTTCAGGCGCTGGCAAATGAAGAAGCATTT
The DNA here is from genome assembly GCA_963966055.1 of Lathyrus aphaca. Taxonomy (NCBI): domain Eukaryota; kingdom Viridiplantae; phylum Streptophyta; class Magnoliopsida; order Fabales; family Fabaceae; genus Lathyrus; species Lathyrus aphaca. The sequence goes on along the minus strand of OZ014521.1, from coordinate 162,124,828 downwards.
CATGTTGACAACGTTGAAGGTGGTGCACGTCCTGTCTACACCGATTCCTGAACTTCTGGAGGACGACACGGTTGAAAATCTGAGACGCAGATCAAAATGGGAGAACGACGACTACATATGCAGAGGGCACATTCTTAACGGTATGTCTAATCCCTTATTTGATATTTATCAAAACATGGAATCTGCAAAGGAATTGTGGGATTGTCTTGAATCCAAGTACATGGCAGAGGACTCATCCAGTAAAAAGTTCCTGGTAACCGATTTCAACAATTACAAAATGGTTGAATCGAGGTCTGTCATGGAACAATTCAATGAACTCCTCTGAATCCTTGGACAGTTCACACAACACGGATTGAAGATGGATGAAACAATATCTGTCTCAAGCATCATAGACAAGTTGCCTCCTTTGTGGAAGGATTTCAAACACAATCTGAAGCATGGAAAAGACGAATTGTCTTTGGTCCAACTTGGAAGTCACTTGCGCATAGAAGAATCTCTAAGAGCGCATGAGGATGACAAAGGAAAAGGCAAAGAAATTGTTGGACCCTCGGTTAATATAGTCGGAGAGGGTGGTAAGTACGATAACAACAAAAACAAAGGAAAGAAACGTGCTTTCAAGAACAAAAAGGGCAGTTTCGGTGCTAACAAGAAACCAAAACTAGAATGCTGGAAGTGTGGCAAAACAGGCCACTTCAGGAAGGATTGTCGTTTCGGCAAAAAGCACGATAACACGAATGCGAGTGGTTCAGGAAAAGGGTTTAAGGACCAATCCGAAAACCAAGGTTAGAAATCAATTCGTGATTTAAATAGTTTGATTAAACATTCGGTTTCACTAAATTCTGAAGCATTTTATGTGCAGGATGATGCTATCGCGTGGTGGATTGATTCTGGCGCCACAACACATGTTTGCAAGGATCGTTTCTGGTTCAAGACTCTTGTTCCAGTGGAAGATGGTTATGTCCTCTACATGGGAAATGATCACTTCGCTCCCATTGAAGGAAAAGGAAACGTGGTGCTAGAATTCAGTTCTGGAAAGACTATTACTTTATTTAATGTTTTGTATGTTCCTAAATTACGTAAGAATTTAATTTCTGGTCCTGTATTAAATAAGCTTGGATACAAGCAAGTGTGTGAATCTGATAAATATGTTTTATCAAAGTCTGGTGTGTTTGTAGGATTTGGATATTATAATAATGGTATGTTTATGATGAATTTGAATGGAGTTCCTAAAGATTCTGGTTATGTATTTATGTCCTCTTCGAATGTTATCAATTCATCGTTATGGCATGCTCGTCTAGGACATGTACATTATAAAAGATTGCATGAAATGTCTAAAAATGAGTTAATTCCTGTTTTTGATAAAAATGTAGAAAATTTTAAAACTTGCATGTTAACAAAGATCACTAGGCAACCTTTTAAAAGTATAACAAGGAAATCTGTCATTCTTGAGTTAATACATAGTGATTTATGTGATTTGCATGCTACTCCATCATTAGGGCATAAAAAATATTGTCACTTTCATAGATGATGCATCTAGATTCTGCTATGTTTATTTGTTACATGCTAAGGATGAAGCATTAGATAAATTCAAAATTTATAAAACTGAAGTTGAAGTACAACAGAATGTGTTGATTAAAACATTACGTAAAGATAGAGGTGGTGAATATCATGATCCTGTATTTTTCCAATTCGTAGGAATCATTCATGAGACTACGGCGCCTTATACACCTCAACAAAATGGTGTGGCTGAAAGAAAAAATAGAGTTCTTAAGGAAATGGTAAATGCCATGTTATCTTACTCTGGTTTGAGTGAAGGGTTTTGGGGAGAAGCTATGTTAACGGCTTGCTATTTGTTAAATAGGATTCCTAATAAAAGGAACAAGACTACCCCATATGAACTTTGGTATAAGAAACGACCCAACTTAACATTTCTACGTGTTTGGGGTTGTAGGGTCGTGGTTAGACTCCCGGACCCAAAAAGGAAAACTTTGGGCGAAAAAGGTGTGGCTTGCATCTTTGTTGGATATGCTGAGCACTCCAAGGCCTATAGGTTTTATGTTATAGAACCTAATGACTCGATTTCTATTAACATGATTATAGAATCGAGAGATGCCATATTTGATGAGAATTGTTTCTCCTCTGTACCTAGACCAAAGGACTCTATACCTAATTCAGATGAATCTCTAAGGGATGATCATTCAAATGATGTGCCAAGTGAGACACTTGAACCCCGTAAGAGCAAAAGAGCTAGAAAATCTAGATCTTATGGATCTGATTTTCAACTATATTTAGTTGAAGGATCAAAGGATCAGATTGACACTCAATACTATTATTGCTATAGTATAGAGGAGGATCCAAGAACGTATGATGAAGCTGTGAAATCTTGAGATTCTGTTTTTTGGAAAGAAGCAATTGATGAAGAGATTGGTTCTATCATGGAAAATAATACTTGGGTATTATCTGATTTACCACCAGGTTGCAAACCATTGGGTTGCAAATGGATCTTCAAAAGGAATATGAAAGTCGATGGTACAATTGACAAGTTTAAAGCTAGATTAGTTATCCAAGGCTTCAGACAAAAGGAAGGAATTGATTATTTCGATACCTATGCTCCTGTTGCCCGTATCACTACTATTAGATTGTTGATTGCCTTGGCGGCCATTCATAATCTAGTGATTCATCAAATGGATGTCAAAACAACATTTCTAAATGGTGATTTGGAAGAAGAAGTGTATATGAAGCAACCTGAAGGATTTGTAATGCCTGGTAATGAGCATAAAGTGTGTAAGCTAGTTAAGTCATTGTATGGGTTGAAACAAGCTCCGAAGTAGTGGCATCAAAAGTTTGATGAGGTTGTTTTGTCTAATGGTTTCATTCTAAACCAAGCTGACAAATGTGTATATAGTAAATTTGATACATCCGATAAAGGAGTTTTCATTTGTCTATATGTTGATGACATGTTGATCTTTGGCACCGACCAAAATCAAATTGATAAAACGAAGAATTTCTTGTCATCAAAGTTCTCCATGAAGGATATGGGAGAAGCAAACGTTATTCTTGGTATTAAGATTAAACGGGAGAATAAGGGGATTGTAATTACGCAATCTCATTACATTGAGAAAATACTCAAGAAGTTCAATTATGAAAGTTGTTCTCCAGTAAGTACTCCCATGGATCCAGGAGAAAAGCTTATGCCAAATACAGGTAAACATGTGGATCAACTAAAATATTCAAAAGCTATAGGCTCTTTGATGTATGCTATGATTAGCACTAGACTGGATATTGCTTATGCGGTTGGAAAGTTGAGCTGATTTACTAGTAATCCTAGTAGACATCATTTGCATGCGATAACTAGGGTATTCAAGTACTTGAAGGGTACAATGAATTATGGATTGTCATATATGGGATTTCCTTCGGTGTTAGAGGGTTATTCGGATGCTAGTTGGATAAATAATGTTGAAGATTCATCCTCTACAAGTGGATGGGTGTTCTTGCTTGGGGGGGTGCCATCTCATGGGCTTCCAAGAAGCAAACATGTATAACTGGTTCCACAATGGAATCTGAGTTTGTAGCATTAGCTGCTGCTGGTAAAGAAGCGGAATGGCTAAGAAACTTGGTATATGAGATTCCGATATGGCCTAAACCGATATCACCAATCTCTATCCGTTGTGATAGTACTGCCACATTGGCTAAAGCTTATAGTCAAATATACAATGGAAAGTCTAGACATTTGGGTGTTAGACATAGTATGATTAGGGAATTAATCATGAATGGGGTGATATCTATTGAATTTGTTCGGTCGCAACAAAACTTAGCGGACCACTTGACGAATGGGTTAGCTAGAGACTTAGTGAAGAATTCGGTAATTGGGATGGGATTAAAGTCCATTTAAATTTATTAGCTACAGTATACCCAATTCCCTTCTAATACAACGTTAGAAGCAGAATTCAATGTGAAAAGATCACAGTTAGAGATTTGAGCAATTGTATTTGTCTTCCCAAGGTATGTGCTCAGACCTGCAAGTGATGGATAGGTTGAAGTATATCTTCTTAATGTTTCTTTTGGAAAAATTGCAAATGCAGGTGCAAGATTAAAAGAATCACCTATATGAGCATGAAGTTTTGCCGCTTCAAGAAGCTTGGACTTGGCTTCCTATATGCTTATTAATGGATAAGGACACATGGCTTGTAAAGTGTCAAGTATGAATAGTAGAGTATTGTGAGAAACATATGTGTATTATATCTTCAGATATTCAAATGGATTGACGGGTTCAATCGCTATGACACCCCGATTTTCGAGTATTTGAAATGTGTATTTATACTAAGATGAAAATTCAATCGCAAGACATTTTCATTTATGCATTTGTTTGATTGTTATACCTGTGTGTTATATTCTTGTGTATATTATTGTATATACTGAGTAAATCAAGGATTACACTAAAATGGGGGGGGATTTGCTGGTGATTTTAGTAGTAATGTGATTTACTACAGGCCAATGCAATTATGCGTTAAAGCTTGGAAACGAGTAAGGGTAGTGCGGAGTGCACGCTCGTCGAGCCAACATATAATTGAATGCGAATAATTCAAACGGGGTTCCAAGGGGCGAAGCCCCTGGCGGGGTGCGGGGCAGCGCCCCGTTCAAAATTTTCGTTTGAGCATTTGAACCCTTTCCCTACAGACATAACCATTTTTCGAACAGGTGTGTCTTTTCGTTTTGAATTATTGATCTCCTATATAAGGAGTCATTTGGCCTCAGTTTGCATACACATAACAAAACTGAAAACCTTCTACATTCTGAACAATTTTCTTTTGCCAGAAACAATTCGTTCTTCAAGAATTATCCCCACAAAGATTTCGTGAACCCAGGCAAGAATAGGGTCGAAATACTTTGTTCGAAAGTGTACGAACACGATTCTTCGAAGTTATCCTAGATTATCATACCCATTATCTAACACGGACTTATACAAAATCCAATACCATACAAGGTTGGTTAATATGATCTTTGTGCTAATGCATGCTAAAGAAATGATATGTAGAAAATGTTGATTGTTTATAAATTGTTCATGAACAGTGCATGAACAGTACATGAATTGATCAAAACTGGAATGGGGACCAAAATTATTTAAATAAAAATAGAGAAACTAAAACTGTGAATTTGATTAAAAAAAAATTTAAGCATACTTTAAAAACCGTTTATACAAATAAAACATTATTTAATATTTTTGTTTCTTTCATATACATTATTATATATATATATATATATATATATATATATATATATATATATATATATATATATATATATATATATATATATATATATATATATATATATATATATATATATATATATATATATATATATATATCAGAATTTTAAATATTTTGAATTTTTTTATAATTTCAGAAAAAAAATATTTTTAATTTCAGAATTGTTTTTTTTTAAATATAGATTTTATTCAGAATAAGGAAAATAAATATAGAATTTTTTTTCAAAAAATTATTTTTATAATTTCAGAAAAATTCTGACTAAATTTCATTTTTTTTTCATAATAATTTTAATTTTTTAGAAAAAAAAATTAATTTCAGATTTTGTAATTTAAATATATTTTCAAAAGCAATTTTTTTAAAAATCATTTTTTTTTTTGGAATTTTTTTCTATTTAAAATTATTATTTCTTAACTCAATCATTTTCATTCTCATTTCTAATAAAAAAACTAATTCACATCATTTTTTTTTTTGGAATTTTTTTCTATTTAAAATTATTATTTCTTAACTCAATCATTTTCATTCTCATTTCTAATAAAAAAACTAATTCACATAATTAAAACCATTTATAAAAAAAATTGATTCTAAACCAGTATTTAAATTAAATAATTTAATTCATTGTCATTTAAGTGGTTCAAATGTTTTATAATGCAATACAATTCAATTTAGTGTAGTATAGTTTAGTTAATGATATTTTTGGTAATTCAAACTACATACACTATAGTACATCCCTCTCTACACACTACTCCTACAATAAATTGTTTTCATGGACTTGGAATTCAAAGCAAACAGTTACATAATAACACATGTGTCTTTGAAAATTCCACTTAGACGGCTACAACAAATACGATGACATAAATGGAACTTCGATGACATGACGTCTCTAAAATGACGTTTTTATATTCCCATTGCCTTATACTTTCGTCAAAAGTTAATATCTCTATTCGTTTATTCCTTTCCTATATATTACTAGTATTATACACACCCTCCATTTCCACAACAATTCACAATTTCATCCTATTATTTAATCTTAACCTACTTAGCTATACCTCCTATTTAATCAACCTAGCCTAGCATAGCTTATCTTATTGATTACTAATAATATTAATAATATATAATGGATCATATGAGAAATGATCAACCTTCTACCTCTACTAACAAAGTCGAAAGAAGAATTGTGGAGAAAAACAGAAGAAATCAGATGAAGATTCTCTACACCAAACTCAGCTCTCTTCTCCCTAACTATAACCCTAAGGTTTGTGATTCTATCTCTTTATTATAAACTAAAATTTACTCGTAAAAGTATTCTTGTTTGATTTGATTATTATACATTATGTAGGAGTTGGCGTTGGCATTACCGGACCAAGTAGAAGAAGCGGTAAAGTATATTAAGAGTTTAGAGGCAAATGTGAAGATGGCGAAGGAGATGAAAGAGAGATTGTTGATGGAGAAGAAGAAAAGATCGCGCGAATGTTGTTTCGGTGTACCAAAATCACCATGTTTTGAAATTCATGAATTTGGTTCTTCGCTGCAACTGGTTCTCACGTGTGGTTTAGATAATCAGTTCATTTTCTATGAAATAATTCGTGTGTTGCATGAAGAGAATGTTGATGTCAAGAGTGTTAATTCTTCGTCTGTTGGAGATAATTCATTCCTACATGTCGTGCATGCTGAGGTATATATCTATATATCTATATGTCTATATGTTTAGTTAGTAGCATTTTCTTTAATTCTGTTTGTAATTGTTCTTTTTTATATAATGCAGATTCCTCAGAATTATGTTCAATTTGGAGCTACAAAAGTGAGTGAAAGATTGAAAAGGTTTGTGAGTGGATCATCTAGTGATGTGGAAATACAGCCTCATGAGTTTTGGGATTTTGAAATTGGAAATGATGGGTGGAGTTTCTAGGTAGAATCATCACAATTACTATGAGTTTCTAGTTACCAACTCATATCATGTATTGTTATTTTGTTAGAATAATTAATAGAAGAAAATAAAACAAGGACATAATAAGGGGTTTGAGATTTGAAATGAAGCAATTGTTGAAAGTCTTGGATGAACATCATCTATTATATAGTGATGGAAAATATATTTTTTGTATGCATTTAAGATTCGTCAAGTTGTTTAATTAACACATTTTTTAATGTATTGATAATTGATTCAACATACTAACAACTACATATTATCATTGTTTGGAATTGTTGGTGATTCTTATACATAGATGACATACTTAATTGATTTTACCATTATATAAATGTGAAAAGAAGGATAATGGTGATTGTGCTTTAGAAATGTATCACAATTTGTTGAAAGATCAAGAAAAAATGCCAGCAAAGAATAGTATCCTTAATCACGATATTTCATTAATGAATTATGTTGCAAAAATATTTCCTATATTACATACTTTACTGTGGTGGAATCACAATAATGCTAATCTAGAGTTAAGTCGATTTAAAAAAAATAAAAAATTTAAGGAAGAAAATGAAAAAATGGTCAAATTTAAACAGATATTAGAGCTAATAATAGAAGTGTAGTATTAGATCGAACTCTAGTTCCAACAAAGGGGATTCGATTGGGGTCGAATGTGCATGTTGTGGTCGAAATCAGCTCAAGCATGTAGTGTTCTAAAATAATTATGTATTATGATATGTAATAGTTATGTATGCCATGAATGATTGTTATCATCATACATAACATACACATTCTAGTAGTCTATATATGGGTTGTTCTCTCACTTGTTAAAAGATACACATAAAGAGAGATGTTGATTGGTGTTTACTTGTAATCTTTTAACACTAACCGATAAAGTGAATAGAAAAATTATTATATCAAACTCTATTGCTCTTTCTTCTTCTTCTTCTCTCTCTCTCTCTCTCTCTCTCTCTCTCTCTCTCTGTGTGTGTGTGTGTGTGTGTGTGTGTGTGTGTGTGTGTGTGAATTGATCAAGAACTTCCCCTTTCTCACAATTTTAATTCATGTTTGGGATCATTTATCTCAACAAATAAGTATGGTGAGCATGGATCAAGATGTTGTCAACGAAGTATGGATTGAGAAATTCACCAGAGAATGATTTTGGATTATTGTGCTTGAATATGCAATCTCTTCTTATTCATCAGGGTTTGTTAGAAACATTGAAGGGATCTGAAAATAATGGATGTTGTCCTAACAGAGAAGGAGAAGATGATGGTATAAAAAGCTCACAGTGCCATCATATTGAGTCTTGGTGATAAGATTCTCCGATGTGTCTCGAAGGAGAAAAAGATAGTGAATGTACGGAACAAACTTGAAGGTTTGTACATGACCAAATCATTGGTCAATTGTCTCCAATTAAAGCAAGATCTATATTCATTTAAGATGGGTTAAGACAAAGTCTTGGCTGAGTAGTTGGATTGTACATCTAGTTGATTCTTGATCTAAGGAATATCGATGTCAAGATTGATGATAAAGATCAAACATTTTTGTTATTTTCGTTGTTGTGTGTTTTACCAAGATCTGATGCTCATTTCAAAGAAACTCTCTTGTATAGAAGAGACTCCCTGACATTTTAAGATGTTCAATCAGCCTTGTACTTGAAGGACTTGAACGAAAGAAGGGAGCAAAATCCATCATCTGTTTGAGAAAGTTTGTCCATAAAAGTAAAGTTCTTGAATAAGGATGGTAAATTTGAGAAGAAGAATGGTAAAGTTCTACGTAAATCTTATGGTGGTGATGCTCCTGCAATTAGGTGTTACCACTGTAAGAAGGAAGGTCATACCAAAAAAGTGTGTCCTAATAGTTTGAAGACTTATGGTTATGGCAAGGACGATGGTAATGCAACCATTGTTCAAGATGATTGTGAATCATCTAATGTACTGATTGTTTTGATCGGTAACTCTAACAAGGAATGGATCATAGATTTAGGTTGAGAATGGCACATGACTCCAAACAAATATGTTTAAGAGAAATTATGCAATCAATATGGTGGATAAGTGCTACTAGGAAACAACAAAGCTTGGAAAATTATAGGTATTAGATCTGTTAGATTCAAGCTCCATGATGATTCAATAAAGTTATTAACTGGTGTCAGATATGTATCTGATCTTACGAGAAATTTGATTTCTCTTGGTTAATTTGATAAGAAAGGATATGCTTTCAAGGGAGAACGAGGTCTCTTGATATTCATAAAGGGTTCGAAAGTCTTAAGAGGCGTGAAGAAGAAAGGCTTATACACCCTTGAGGATGAGGTTGTAAGTGGGTTAACATATTTTGCGTCCACAAAGTTCGTGTCGAAGATAAAGCTATGGCACATGATATTGGGCCATGAAGTGAAAGGAGCCTAGCCAAACTAAGGAAACAAAATCTGATAAGTGTTAACTGTTCTAGCCAAATTTGGTTAGAACACCAAAGGTGCTAGCCCTCCCCTTTTTAGTCGGAGAGAGCTACGTCGTTTGTGTTGTGTAACACTTTGGGGGATTCGAGAGCAGTGCTAAGGTAGCAAGTCTCAAGATAATTGTGTCTTGCTTATCCCTCTGGCAGGATCCCCATTATATAGTCCTTCTCATCAAGAGAAGTCATTAAGATAAACCTCTTGACCTTCCTCCCTTGCAGGCCATTTGATTCGTAATCGTCCTTCATCATTGTCTGTCTTGAAGGCTCGGTAACGGTTGGCATTGATGCGCTAGAACCGTTATATCTCTTTAATTGACAAATGTATGAATGTTTGGAATCCGAACTTGCCGTGATGTAATGCCCAACCTAATGAGAGGCGGTCTAGGTATGATGAATCGTCCGAGGATATCATATAGTGAGACTACCTGAGTTATGATTTTTCCCTTTTCTGGCTATATAGCCCGTCATCTAAATATTTAGGCATGAACATAAGCCTCCCCCTCGAGTTCTATTCCCGCTTTTGTAGGTATAATGCTCGGTCAAGCATGAGCCTATACATATTTAAGGGCAATCGAGCTATATACTAGGTCCTTATATAGACTCTCACGTGGCACGAAATAGCTTCTGAAAGGTCATGTCCTTTAGACTTCTTAGTGTTATAATTACTTTAAAGTCTCATGAATAGCTAGTTCCTAGCTATCCTCGAACGTTGAATCTCTCATTTTTAAAAATTATTTCTTTCCCTCTTCCTATTCTTATGCTCCTTCTTCTCAAGCACACCTCAATCCCTTTAATTCATCATTTTTCTCAGGTAATTGATTCTTACCATTTTCTCGTTTTAATTTTAATAACCATGGTAGTTCTTAGGGAATGTAATGATGAGGAAAAGATCGTTCATAAAAGTGACGAAGAAAGAAGAAAACTTTGGGAAGAATATACCCGAGCACTAGATGTTCCTTTAGGAATAGAAGATAATAGGCGCATTATGAATAAATTCTATGACGAAGTTCTTTCTTTTGAGAGTGACTTTGAATCTGATTCTTATGGTTCAATGGAATTTTTAATGGAAATCGCTGCTCCATTCGACCCTGAAGTTATGAACTATAAGAATAGTGTTGTCGACGATTATAACATCGCAACAATCCATTTTTTTATGGAACATATTCTCTACCGGATCTGAAGAGGATGTTATCTTGGAAGCATGTGTTCCTCAGGAGCGAGTTTGTACTCTTCGGCCAAAGAATGTTACTGAAGATTTTTTTATATTTCTATGAGCATTCTTGAGGATTTTGACATTTGGATACCCTTTAATGATTTTGAAATTGATGTGTTAAAGATTGTTAACGTCACTCTGTCCCATATACATCCCAATAGTTGGGGATTTATAAAAGCCTTTGAGCGAATGTGTGAGGTTTTGTTTATTACCCCAACCATTAACTTGCTCTTTTCATATTTCGAGGTGAAAGGCGTTGATAATCGAAGTTGGGTTTAATTTAGTGTGATTCCATGGAGAAGCTTCCTTCAAGCCTATGCATCCAATTATAAGAACTATAAATATTTTTTTGTTAAAGTTCATGGTGGGCCGACGTGCCCTCAGGTTTTGTATGCCTCAAATTGGCACCCACACTTCCCTCATTACTGGACTAAGGACCCACTGTCCATCACCGGGTTTGATTATGAGAAACTAACCGAGGAATTTCAAGTATAACAAATATGAAAGTGTATAGTATTTCTTCTAGTAAGCTTTACCACTATTGTGATGTTTTACACAAAGTTGTAACACGGAAAAGCTTGAGGATGTAAAAGGTTTGTATATGTGCGCGCGAGTAAGTGTCCTTTTTCTTCCTAAGAACTCTTTATATAGATGAGGATATTTTGATCCATTGGAGACACAAAGGGATATTTTTGGAGGATGATAAAGGATATAAATGTTCTTTCCAAAAATAGTGATCCTAGTCTGATATGTCGTTATTTATTAATATTCAATTAATGAAGAATGGTGCTTGAGATTAGAGTTTGATTTTATGAGAATATCAGAGTATTTTCAAATTGTGCAAATTTGGTGCTGAGAGCGTGATAGTGGTTCAGATCTTCTATATCAGAATTTCGCTTCTTCTATGTATTCAGACTAAAAACTTCTTGCTTTCCATTAGAACTTCTTACTTTGTCTTAGAATTTCCCTAAACATCAAAATAAATAATTTAAGGGGCATATTTGTTCTTTATGATTTCTTAGTATTTGTTATCATCAAAACTTATTAATGAATGTAGAATCAAATCTTGTTCTAACAGTATGGCCCTGAGATAATTCATCAAATCAGTATCTTTTTCATGGCGCATGCGTCTCATCAGCCCGACTAATAGTTGAGAGTCGATTTTCATCATGAGGCGGGTTGTTTCATCTTCCTTTGTTGACAGTATCCCGACGATCAAGGTGTTATGTTTCACTTGAGGACCTCCATCCTGAAAGTTTAAACATAGGGAAAATGTTGATGTTAGTTTTTCAATGTTGGGGACCACGAGTCTATTTGGGATCCCTATGATGAGGATATTTTCTTCTATGACTGACTTTAGCTTTTCCTTATTTCTTTTAGCAGGAACTTCCAAGAGAGGTACTCACCCCAAGTTTTCTTTAACGAGCTCAGTTTCCAGGTCTTCATGCGTTCAAATTTTAACCATGTGAACCTTAAGGTCTGTTTTGACATTCATCTCGCTTTGTGGCTCTTTTTTCCTTAATTTCAAGTTGTCCTTATAATAGTTTCTTTCCAGCCCCTGGTCGCCCTTGACTATTCCTACCCGGCCTTAATTGAGCGGGAATTTCATGGTGAGGTACAAGGTCGAGAGTGAAGCTTCCAAAGCATTGAATGAATGTCTTCCTATAATAATGTTATAGGGTGAGGCAACATTAACAATGAGATATCTGACTCGAATAGTTTTTGCATTGTCTGTGTTACCGAAAGTAGTCGGTAATGCCAAGTGTTTGAGTACCTGCACCTGCTCCCCTGAGAACCCTACAAGACTCCCCTTAAATGATAAAAGCTCGGTGGCATCAAGCCTCATTCCATGGAAGGCGTACCAGTACAACACATCTGCTAAGTTGTTGGGGTCTATTAGCACTCTTTTTACACTTCAGTCTCGTATTGACACCTTTATGACCATATGATCATTTTCATAAGCTAAGGTTCCTATACCATCCTGTTAAGAGAATGCAATCATCCCAGGATCTTCATTCAGTTTCTCTGGTAGGGATTGGTCAATATGCATGACCTTCCTTACGTATCTCCTCCTAGTTGAATTGGTTTTACCTCCACCTGCAAAACCTCTGGCTATGGTGTTTAGTGTGTGACTGGCAGTCTTTGTTTCATGACCTTCTCTAGTGTATGAACCCTTCTTTTGTGATGTTTTTTCAGAACCCGGATCGAAACGACGAGGACTCCTCTTATCATTTTGTGAACATGAATATTTCACATAGGATAAGAGGTGTCCTTTCTGGATCAAGGCTTCAATTTCCCTATTCAACTGCTGACAATCTTCCATGTGATGACCCTTGATTCTATGATAGTTGTACCACACCTCCGGATCTCTTCCCATGATCGCATTTTCCCTCTTGGGATGGATAGGTTCTGGTAACAAGTTCAGAAGCCCGATTTCCTTTAAAATGTCACCTCTCCGGGTATTTAGTGCAGTGTAATTTATGTCCGATGCAGGTGTTGTCTTGTACAGTCTAGGGGAATGTCGTTCTCGGATAGATGATCGAGGTGTTTCCTTCTTCTGGATTGGACTTTCCTCTTTGTTCTTTGCTCTTTCGGTACCATCTCGATCTTTTATTTCTTGGTTGCTTTCTTCACATTTTATGTAGCACTCCGCCCGGGATGTAATTTGGTCCATATGAGCGACCAATTTTTGAGCTAGGGATTCATTAAATTGCCTGACTCGTAGTTTATTTTGAAATGCTCCCACGAATAATTCTTTATTAGGATGGAATACATTGAGAGTCTCTTCATTGAATCTAGCAAGATATTCGCTAAGTGATTCAGAGTGCCTCTGTCGTACACTAAATAGAGTGGTGGTGGACACCCTTCGGCGTTTGCTTGCTGATAAATGTTGTACCATCATTTTTGGTCAAATCCAGGTAGATCATGATTGAGAGGCGGGGAAGACTCATATACCACTTGAGTGCCACGTCTTTGAAAGTGCCCGCTACAAGTTTACATTTAAGTGAATATATAGGTTCCACTATAGCCATTTGATTATTCACAACAATAACATGTTCCTGAGGATCCGTTTTGCCATTGTATGTTACTAATGTTGGTGCCTTGAAGTTGTTTGGGACGTGATCGTCCCAAATTTCTTGAGACAAAGGTTGTGGCTCGAGAACTTCCTCCTTCGCTTCTTCTTCAACTTGAGTCCTTTGTTGCAGTGTATGTACATTGTCCTATAGTGATTCATTTTATTGGCGCATTTCCTCCATCATAGCCAAGAGTTAGACCATTGTAGGTGGAGGATCAATGTCATCATCTGACATGTTGATAATAGTTGTTGTGGTCTGGAAAAAGTTTTTCCAAGCCCACGGTGAGTGCCAAATGTTCTAGCCAAATTTGGTTAGAACATCAAAGGTAATAGCCCTCCCCTTTTTGGTCGGAGAGAGTTACGCCGTTTGTGTTATGTAACACTTTGGGGATTCGAGAGTAGTGTTAAGGTAGCAAGTCTCAAGATAATTGTGTCTTGTTTATCCCTGTGGCGGGAGCCCCATTATATAGTGTTCCTTATCAGGAGAAGACATTAAGATAAGCCTTTTGACCTTCTGTCGTTGCAGACCCTTTGATTCGTAATTATCCTTCATCATTGTCTTACTTTAAGGCTTAGTAACGGTTGGCATTGATACGTCAGAACCGTTACATTTCTTTAGCTACAAATGTATGAATGTCCGAAATCCAAACTTGGCGTGATGTAATGCCCGACCTCATGAGAGGCGGGCTAGGTATGATGAATGGTTCGGGGACAACATATAGTGAGACTATCCGAGTTATGATTTTGGCCTTCTCCGGCTATATAGTCCGTCATCTAAATATTTAAGCATGAATAGTGGCAAAGTCGAAAAGTTGGAGTTTTGTGAATCTTGTATTTAGTAAAACTTGTGGAGTGAAGTTCAACGAATGATAAGAATAATTATTAGCTTTTATATATATTGACATATCTAATGAGAATATTATTTTTATATGAGAATGATAAGAATAATTATTAAAAATAAATATTATTAGTATTCTCATATAAAAGTAACATTCTCATTATATATATATATATATATATATATATATATATATATATATATATATATATATATATATATATATATTCAAAATTCATTCAATTAATATATTTGATTCAAATTGAAGTCAAACTTAATTGCATTAAATTGGAAATCAATAAATTCGCATGTTGACCCATAACTAAAAAACAATAAATTCGCATGTTGACCCATCACTATCAACACCCATACACCCTTCTCTACATAGACTCCATTCATTCCCGCAAAGGTCTTGGCATTCAAATTCAATTCAAACTAAACCAGGCAGAGAGAGAGAGGATGAGATATATAACACGACACGTAAGGTGCATGAAGACATGCCTGCCTATGCATATTCCACTTCGACGGCAACAACAAAATTAGTACTACGTACGATGATATAAATTGATCTTCTCTGTGTTTCTTTCATAACAATGACATCTCTATAATGACGTTTTTATTTTTCAATTAATTTTTTATTTTATAGAGTGATATCCTTCCTTCCGTACCAACTAATCCACTCAAGAATTTTCGCTCCATGTAACCTCCAAGAATTGATCATAGGTTCCTTCAAATTCAGGACCTCAAGGGAAGCAAACCCTTGAGATCTGAACACCCTCCCTCTAACTCTTACTTTCACCAAAAGCTCTTACTTTCACTAGTTATGTTATATTCCTTTCGTCTTAAAATCGTTTAAGGTTGTTATAAATTATTATATTTTTATTAAATTAACTTTATAATATATTTATAAGTATACATAATAATAATTAAATAATTTTTAATTATTTTGCCATTAAAAAATGAGAATTATATTTATTTTAAAACAAATTTTACTTCATAAAACAATTAAATGCAAGAAATGAATTTTTTAGAATAAAATGGTTAAATAAAATAAAGTTAATGTTTTTTTTTTTTTGTACTAATTTGTTAAAAAGAATGAGTATTTTTTCTTGAGGGAGTAATATACACTCACTTCCACAATAATTCAAAATTTCTTAAGTCTTAACCTACCTAGCTATAGCTCCTAATTGATTAATTTATCGCAAACTAACTTAAATATAGGGAAACAAAGACTAGTTCTCTAATAATAATAATTCTTCTTTCAACTTTGTTGTAGAGGTTGAAGGTTGATCACTTCTCACATGATAGCTAGACTAGGTAGTTAGTTTATGATAAGGTTAAGACTTAAGAAATTTTGAATTGTTGTGGAAGTGGGTGTATATTAGTATTACTCCCTCAATAAAAAATTATTCTTTTTTTTTTAACAAAGTATAAACAAACAAAAACATTAACTTTATTTTATTTAACCATTTTATTCTAAAAAATTCAGTTTATTTTATTTAATTGGCTTTTATTCATTGCTTAAGTTTGATTAATTTGTGAGGGCTTAATAGATATACAAGTTGGAGCAAGCATAGTTTAGGATTTGGTTAGTTAATGTTTGTTACAAGTTTATTTATCTTGCAACAAACTTGACTATTGCATTAATCACTATATAAATTGAGAATGTAACAACTTTACTTGATAAGAAGAAATTCTGACTTTTCAAAATCTATTATTATTATTATATCAATTGCCTTAGATTCAATATATTCAACTCCTTTGAAGCTTCACTAGTGGAAACTCTTCATCAGCTTCAACGAAGCTTAAAATAGTGGAAGTTTCATCACCACTGTATCAATCAAGCCTCATCAATGGCTGACTTTGCTAGCTCGTTGCAAGATTTGCAGGAAGCAGCTCGCAATTCTCAGAATGTCATTATGCAATTCACCAATTCGAGCTCGTCCAAAAGGGAATGTGTTTGGCTTCATACTATCAATCAAGCCTCTTATTGATAGCAATTTTTTGTGGAATCAAATAGGTTGAAGGAGTTTTTCTCACAAACAAAATGCACAGGTTTGTTGTTAATCTTCAAATCACACGAAATTCAAAACCAAATCTGATCATCAAGATGAAATCATTTCTGATGAATATAAAACATGGATTGTGCAACATCAAGCATTGTTTTTCCTAGGATTTTTTTTATGCAAACACACTTACAAAGTGTAGGACAAAGTCCATAAACACTTCAATGCTCTTATGAAAACCTAAGTGCAACAACTTCGTTTGGAGCTCATATCCACTAAGAAAGCAAATCAATCAATCTGGGAGTATGCCCTTCGAATCAAAGCCATCATGAGATCCCTTCTAGCAATTGGTGACCGTGTCATAGGAGAAAATCAAATTGATGCCATCTTAGAGGACATAACAACTGTGTTAGTGGTCATGGCCGTGGCGACACTGTTAGCATGGACAACAATACATACATGGCAGTTGTGTGGAAAATATGGACTTGTGGCCGTGGCGACACTGTTAGCATGGACAACAATACATACATGGCAGTTGTGTGGAAAATATGGACGTGATATCATTGATTGCTGGCATCAGTATGATGAAGTGTTTGTTCCTTCAACCTCTAATCATCAAGCATCTAATCTAGTGGCTCGATATCAATGAGTTGCATCAATTTCTATGAAATCTCATACCACTAACTCAAATCAACAACCTGCGACTACATTTGTTTAAATCCACAATTCTACTACATATTGTTTTAAAACTAAAAAATATGCTTCATGTCCCTCAGATAATTATAAACTTATTATTTGTGTCTATGTTTGTCAAAGATATGCTTCATGTCCCACAGATAATTATAAACTTATTATTTGTGCCTATGTTTGTCAAATATAATCAAGTTTAATTTAATTTTCGTTATAATTGTCATGTGAAATCACATGCATCTAAGAGATTCTACTTGAAAGATTCTTTGATGCAAATGAACTTTACTGTTTTCCAAGTTTTCACTTGGAATCCTCAGCTCTAAACCTCATACTTTAAACCAAATCTGCTTTCCCACGGTGAACAATGTTACCGCTGATAAACCTCCTTGCTCGTGCTTTTATACTTATATCTTATTGGGATCAGAGCTTCACTACCTCAGTTTATCTCATTAACAAACTACCAACAAAGGCCATAGAGAAATTCTCTTCTCCCCTTCATGACTTGCATAACTCATTACCTTACTACAAGTCCTTCAAAATATTGGGTGTGCTTGTTTTCCTTTGCTAAGACCATATAATCATAACAAACTTCAATTAGAAGATTTGAATGTGTGTGATTCTTGGTGTCTATGGGGTAATCATGACCTATCTCACTCCTCATTTACCTTATCCACCCTTATTTCTCCTAGATGTGTTTGTGGACCATCTCAAAGCCCTGAACCTGAACCCAAAACTAGTTCAGGTTAACCAACTGTACCAATCGGCTATCTCCACTACCAATCCTACATCTCAATCTGAAACAAAGTGGCAGATACCTGCTGAAACTATGTCCTATAACAATAACAGTGACCTCAATTTCTCTGATGCATCTCAGTGTGACCTTAGTTCATCTAATGCCTCTCAGTCACTCTCATTTCATAGTAGAAAACCACATACTCCCTTAGTGGAGAATGCACATCCTATGCAAACTAGAGGCAGAACATGCAATTCAAAACTAAAGGTTTTTCTGGCTCATGTTAAACCTAGCTCTGAAAACAAGCTCTCTCTCAACCTCACTTGTTAGAGGACATGCAAAATGAGTATAAAGCTCTTATTGCCAACAACAATTGAACCATCACACCCTTACCTCCACATAGAAAAGTTGTGGGATGTAACTGTGTTTTTAGAAACAAGGAAAACTCTTGGGGAAATATCAACAAATATAAAGCCAAATTGATTGCTAAAGGTTATACTCAACAGCATGGCTTTGATTTCAATGAAATGTTCTCTGTAATTGTCAAAACCCACCACCACCCAAGTGATTCTCACCTTAGTTGTCACATTAAAATTTTAACTTCAACAGATCGATATTAACAATGCCTTCTTGAAGGACATTCTACAAGAGATCTCCTGGGTTTGTCTCCAAACTCAACAAGGCTTTATATGAGCTTTTAAACAAGGTTGTGCTAGAAAACCAATGGCGGTGGATGCAAATTGTGAGTTTTTGAATGTTAAGATTTCTCTTGCATGAAAAAATTATAATTGTGTATGTTGATCATAATGACTCCCAATATTATAGCATTTCCATGTTACATTGGATTGTAGGATTTCAACCTATAGCCGTGACAGAAGAATAACAAGACAATTTTAATAGAAAAGTCCTACTTTATTGGGGGCAGTGTTCTAAGTGAAATTTCTTTAGATTTTTCTGATGTTATTTATATCTATATGTTCATTTAGCACTGAATGCAATGAATTGAGCTACATCATTAACTTGTGAAACAGAGATGAAGATAATTCGTAAAACTTGAAAACTGATACATAGTACATACATAAAACTAGAACACAAAAATTGCCTGAACATATATTTGAACAGCCACATAAACTCCCCTCTCAATAACCAGCTATTTAAAGCTGAAAGATACAAAACTTTCAAAGAAATAGAAGAAAGTTGAATCCTTATTTCTGCCCACATTTCTGATTTGTGATACGCCCCAAAACGCGCTTATTATGAGTTTGACAAGTTGGTACAAACCAACTCCAACTAACTAGATTAACATACTCGAATAAATGCTACATACCTAGATCGTCTTCGGCATGTGCTGAGACCAGTCAAATAAGCAATGCCTCCCAATCAAGTGTTTCACCGGCAAACATGGGAATAATATCCCCGAAAGGAAATGACATACACTCAGGTACTTTCCAAGGTGATTTCCTCAGTTTAATCTTTGACTTGTTTCGGGGAATGCCATAGAAGTCAGGGCCATTAAAACTTGTAAAAGCCTCCAGCTTGTCCAGTGCACCAGCCTAAACAGGCAACAATTTCATAAAACATTAAGATTAACTCCACAAATTTTAGAGCAGATTATGAGTTTTCCCAACAAGAGACATATCATTTATACTCAGATAAGAAGATTATCATATCTTAAAAGTTAAAACACACATGAGAGATGCATGTGATGTGAATAATTACTGAAACACAATTCTATAGTTTGACATCGCCGCCATGTTTAACATGAGAGATACTTTTTTATTCTGCAAACCTTTTGGAAATAATGTTTTCATTTCTAAAACAAAAGAATAATTTACAAAATCTCAGAGAAACTCAAACATCTTGCGATTAAATGAAATAAATCTCTCTTCTGAAATACAGCCATATGTTTATTTGCAACATTGACCTATTTAATTTAATATAAACTTATAATAAAAGTGTTACCTCTTCAAAAACCTTGGCATATAGTGATAGAGCGACCGGGGAGTTGTATATGCCAGCACATCCACAAGCACGCTCCTTATTACGCCTATCATGTGGAGCACTATCAGTTCCGAGGAAGAATCTTTTACTTCCACTAGTGATAGCTGAAACAATAGCCCGTCCTACAAAAGAGACAAAAGAAACACTCTGATCTAAAATCTAAAGGTTGTTGAAACTCTGGAAAATAGGGAGAAAAAACAAAGTAACATACTGTGGATCTCTCTTTTAAGCACGGGAAGACAATAATTGTGAGGCTGTAAGCCACCTTGGAACAAAGCATTTCGATTGAGAAGAATATGCTGAGGCGTAACAGTTGCTGCCACATAACCTTACAAAAGTAGCAAATTATTAGAAGGATTTTACAACTAAACTAAGTACATGAAAACGACAGAAAAACTCTCCCAAGTAATGTACTACAATACCTTCTTTGCAAGATTCTACAAACTTAACAGCATCCATGGTAGTAATATGCTCCATCACAACCTTCAATTGTGGAAGCCTTTGAATTAAAGGCTCTAAAATTGTTTCGATAAAGACCTTTTCCCGATCAAAAATATCAACTTCAGGATTTGTGACCTCTCCATGAACCTGTCATGTATACTGATTCCCAGGTAAGAAAGTACAACGAAAACTTTTTAAGTACTTCATATAAACATAAAAGACATACATATAAAGAAAGAAACATTTCAATTCAACTTGGCTTGCCATACGAACCACTCGGCTCATTTTTAAGTTTTGAAGTGTTTGTAGATAACCTCATTGTGGGTAAAAAAACAATCTGAATTTGGTATCCAAAAACATATATTCTACTACAAAGGAGCAGTGTTGTCAATTGCTTGCCGATAGCAGAAAACAGCAGATTGTTAAAATCCGCTATGGAAGCAATTAGAAATTAGATTCGTGAAATTAGAAATTAGAATCGTTAAAATACGCTATGAAAGCAATCTAACTTACGAATATGATAACTGATTTAGAAATTAGAATCGTGAATCTTCAATCAGAAAAAGCATGGCACCATAAAGCAGGAAGCACATTTTCTATAAAACAGCATAAAACATTAAATATAGTTTCTCCAACAAAACGAAAAAATTGGGGAAAGGACAGACTAAAAATTAAAAGTAAACAAATTACCAATAACGGTAAACCTTGCTCAACCATTTCCTCAAGAACAGAATAACAATTTCCAAAAAGATCTGTAACACCATCCTGAGAATTCGTTGTAGCACCAGCAGGATATAGCTTTACACCATAAACAATTCCACTTTTTTCTGTCAATACAAATAGCAGCACTAATTACAATAAAACATTATACACAAACAAAAAAAATAACCTTGATAATTGACACAAAAATTAAATCAGCAATTTAGAGTAATAGTTCTGAAACTTTTGTGAGGCAGTGATTACACTCACTTGCAAGCTGAATCTCACGAGGAGTTGTAGAATCAGTGAGGTAAAGTGTCATGAGAGGAGTGAAATTAGAGGTCTTAGGTATTGCTTTCAAAATTGATTCTCGATAAGAAATAGCGGAAGATGTGGTGGTGATAGGTGGTTTCAAATTGGGCATGATTATAGCTCTTCCAAAATGTTTAGCACTGTGAGGCGCTACAGCTTCAAGAAGAGCACCGTCGCGAAGATGGAGATGAAAATCATCAGGTTGCGTGATGGTTAACTCCATGTTTCCGTCTCCGCTGCAATTGGCCGTAATCTCTGTGCCGTCCGCCGTCCGTTCTTTACGGGTGTTGTCAGATTACCCTGTAGATTTTGAAAGAGAGAAGGGAAACTCTGAGAAGATGGGTACCCGGTTGAGAAGTGGTGGCTTAATTAGGTTTACAAATTTGTTTTTTAAATGGATACCTAATCTGAATTTGGTTTTTAAAGTGAGTACAGATGCTTTGGGTTTTCTTAAAATGGATCTCTGACAATTTGTATGTCAAACTAGCCCCGTGCGAATCGGAGTGTTTCAATATTTTACTATATGAAATTTAAAATATGAATGATAATATTTATTAAAAAAAAGTAATTGTGACATATATACTGAGGTAAAATAATTTTTTATTAAAGATAAAGTGAAACATATCAGTTAAATTAGCACAAGAAATTACAATATATCTTTTCCGGTAATATTTGAATGAAAAAGAGAGTTTTATTCAACTTTGATTTTGTGATCTTTTACACTAAAATTTATTTAATTGAGGGTATCACCAACAAACTATTATCGTATCTAGTAACGTGAACCGAGTTAAAAACTATTAAAATATAAAATATATTAATTAATATTTTCATTAACAATAATTAATGTAAAGTTGTTTAGTATTTGTTGAGAAAATTTAATAATGTGCAATTATCATAGTTATAGCGCATTGTCATATTCGTCGTCATTGTTACTCAAGAAGAAAGTATATAAGAAAATTGACTGTGTTATAATGTGTGAAAGAGAAGATGAATTAAGTTTAAAAAAATATTTGAACATTTCAAGATACTTTGTTTTTTACATGAATTTCTAAATTTCTTTCTTGTTATAGTAATAAATTAAACGATATATTAATGAAAAAAGTTCTGAAATATGTATTATCCATCATGATGATAGATCTATAAAAAAAATAGAATTGACATTAACTATTCTATAAAGTAGCAGTTACTCACTTTTTTATTCTACTGTTATAGTTTTAAAATTCTGCTACACAATGCCTAAGGATAAAATTTAGCTGCACACTGCCAAAGGATTATAATATATTATTGTATTGTATATATTATAGTCTCTACATGTGTTGGACAGACAACAATTATCCCTCTTATGATTTTGACAGGTACTTTGTGCAAGCTAGAGCTAACATATTGTATATTGCAGACTAATATGAATAAAATATTACATAACTGGTTGTGACAAAACATTTTTTGACAATTATTTAATGCAAAATAGAGCAAAGTTACATAGTATATCACATGTTTAAGTTGATTCAAATAAAAAATCACAGACTGTAATTCCATAACCCTTGGTCTCAACCATAATCTGATGAATATTTTGTTGACCACAGTTTGTCGATTAGGTGATACTGGGAAACGGGCTACCTTGAAATTGTTAAAACTACTGAATTTATTTGGCAATTTTGACATAAAATTTGATGAGGAATCAACCTGTTCCACAAGAAACCAACTTCAATAAGTAATACCTCACAAGAAAATGATATTATCATTTAATCTTCCAATGCTACATAATTTATCAAGTCCCTTGTGAAAAAATGAAAGATATAAAAAGAAAATGAAGATATAGAAAACATAAGACAACTTTAATGATAGAAGTCAAATACCACCAAGCAACATGATAAATCCTTCTGAAACAAAAGTATCTATGCAATTGACAATGCAAGCCAAAAATGTTATGCTTTATCATAGTTAGATCACTATATGACTGAATTACTGTTAACTTCTCATTTTATTTTCATAAAGTTTACCTACCAATGAGAACTTGCTGAAGAAAAAATGAAAAAATTATTGAAAAATAATCATTTCAACAAAAAGTAATGTAGAAATGAAAAGCAACTGAAAGCAGAAAGGAACCAGAGTATGAACCTACAAGCAATACATGTCACAATTTCTTCAATGGACATTTCTGTATACACCAAAAACTTAACTAATGAAAAATGGAGATGAATCTACTCCATCTACAAACGTTAAGAAAATCATGGAGGAATTATACATGAAACTTATAGATATTATCAGAAGCTCTATCAAACATAATACCATTTCAGAATCTAAAAATCTTATTGATTCTTAGAGGGCCACAATACTCAAAATTACAATTTGAAAACTCAATTATCAATTATCGATTCTTTATATTATAAATCAAAATGTTCATAATATAAAGAATCATTCATGTGAACATTAACATCAACATCGGTCATTGCATTATGATTTTGTTGCGAAGGACTTGTAATCAACATCATCAGTAATCTCATTCCCTAAAACACAAGGATTTGTAAACCGAATCAAGAGGATAGGAATCAAAAGCATATACATTAAATTCTTCCACTTTAGTGAGTAATGAAACAGTGCCCAACTCTCTGCAACACATGACACTGCCTAATCAGCCATTGTAGTCTTCCAAAGAGCTGCAGAGAGGACCAAGCAAATCAATAAGTAGTCTCCTTAAAGTACTGCAATAAAGTATGAATGATGCTCCTTTGAGAACTATCCAAATCAACTACCAAATCCAGAATATCACCATATTTCTCCTTAAAGTATCTCAGGTGACCTGGGGTAGTAAGAGACACAATCTAGTTGATCAGATCCACTTTGGTGTCAAAGAATTTGTGGTGCACATCCCTTTTTCTGACGTCTTCCATTCTGAAGTAGTAACGACCGGGAATCGGAAATAGTATGAATCCTTAGAATGGAAAAGAACATAAATGATTAATGATGTTATGATGCTTATGCAAGGCAAGGCATGTGATCAGTGACATGTCTGTGATGTGTCAATCATATATTCATGTGTCTGTGCAGAATCACAATAGCAATAACAGTTCCTCTAAACAGGAATCCTGGATCTAAGAACCAAGGAACCAAAGAACCATATCACAATATTGAACAATACTGGCAAAGTGGGTATGTTGGAAGTTTTAGGGTTCCTGCAAACCTATAAACCCCTCTCATCTCACGGGTGTGCTACTTGAGTCAATAACATAGACTCTCAAAGCCGAGTAGCAATAATACATTTACCATCTCCGAGAAATGGCTTATGACCAAATCAGGGAATCGGTTAGGCATTATGTACTACTCAGGGAGGTCTCAGTTGAGTCCAAGGAAACAAGCGTCCCTCGTAAGTCCCCAGCTTCAGGAACTGAATCGAGAAACAATAGTACATTCAACCTTTGGGATACAGTACTATCGTCATACAAATAGTTTACATTAACTAGATTCCTATGAGAGAACCAGGTCATCCTATGCGAGTTCCCAGTAGGCCCTCGGATGCGAGTGGGTTTGCCAACAAATGTGTGTCATACCCCAAATTTGTCTTACCCGCACTTTTTTTCTTTTGTCTAGTCAATATTCCAAAAATCCTAAAATATGCACTATTTTATTTTTTCTGTCTGATATTCGAAAAAGTGCATTTCTCTTTAAAGTTAAAAAATTTCAAATCTCTTTTTATTCTTAATATTATAATGTGTATTTATTTTATTGTTTAGTCATTATAAAAAAAAACATTTACAAAAATCTATTACTATTATTATTACTATCCTTTTCATTTCATTATCCCATTGATATTATTATTATTATTGTTTGTAAAATATTTTATCCAAATTTATTTTTAGCCCATTTACCTTTTCTTCCCTACAAAAAATTTTAATTACAAAGAAATCATATTGTTATTATCATTTTCTTTTCCATTTTTCTTATTGCTATTTCTTTTATTTATGTTATTATTTATTATTACTATTATTATGGTCTCTTTGTTTTTATTATCATTTTTTGTGTCATTAATATTATTATTAGTATTATTCCACTTTTATTATTGCTTATTACTAATATTATACTTTTGTTATTTCTATTATTATTATTATTATTATTATTATTATTATTATTATTATTATTATCGTTACTATTATATCAGTTTTTTTATATATATAATTCCTACTTTTATTATTACTATCTTGTATTATTATTGTTATTATTAGTATTAGTATTATTATTATTATTATTAATATTCCCTTTTGTTTTTTCTTCTTTTGACAACACAATACTATCCTTTTCTTTTCACAACAAACTTTTCATGGTCCCCACACTAAATTTGCATCCCAATTTACAGTTCCACAAGCACACCTCAATACACTCACAACCGAAAATCACCTGCACCAATTTATCACACTTTCCACTACAATTCACAACAAAAATATTCTCATTGACAGCTCACCAAATCTGCAAAATATTCACAAAATCTTTCAATATTTATCCTCTAAGTTCTATACCAATTTCTATTATACCCTCTCAGCTTCTTCTATAAATAATACCCTTCATTTACATTAATAAGGGAGCTTGGACAACCCTCAAAATCTCTGCAGAATCAATACCAACCAAGCTTCAAACCAAATAAGAAAAAAAACTCTCATACAAAAAACACAAATACTGTAACCAAAATAATCCTTCAAACCACCCCATTTACACCATCTGCAAAAAACTCAGAATATTGATAGCCATTTCTAAATCACCACCACATATCAGTATGAAATAAAAAATAAAAAATATCACGAAAACTCTATCAATCCGAAAAGTAGCCTTTCCACCCTCTTCAATCTTCATCAGCCTGAAGAAACCACCCAAATTGAAACCGAACACAGAAAAACCGAATAAAAAAAACAGAGAATGAATCCGTGAAAACACCCTCAGACCTTCAATCAATCTTCACCCTTCACGAAAAAAAATCATCGCAAAAACGGAAATCTGCAAACAGAACACATAAACAACCCAAATCCGCGGCCACCAACAACCAAATCTGAAACGCACAAACCCCACCGCGTTTCCACGAGCAAGTACCACCGGTCCAGAATCAAAAGTGCCGGGAAACCCCAACCGCTGGGACAATCATGGACGAACACCGTCGCAGCGCACCGTCAAAATCGAACGAGCAAACCACAAAAAATTGGGTCGCGAGAGTGAGAAGATAGCCGTTGAGGTCGGTAGCGATAGGCGTGCTAAGTTTTCTCCCTGAGATTTCTACCGAACCTTGGCTGTGAGGGTGGGACCTTTCTTTCTTCTCTATGAATCTTCAAAGGGAGAAACCAAGTTTCTCTCTTTTTATTTATTTATTTTATTTTTATGCTGAGCTCTTTATTTGGTGTGATTTTAATATGCTTTTTATATATGATTTTGACTAAGTGTCAGTTTTAATTTAAACTTAGTTTGTTTTTATTTTTTCTTTGGATTATTAATTGGTGGAGTGCTATAAAGATAAAAGAAAGTGTTGGTTTTTGGTCTTTTGTGTTGTTAAAGTGTACTTGCTGTGAAATTCGCATTTGGCCTATTGTTTGTGGGTATCATATCCGCACCATGCATACAACGCCATGTCCCCAATTTTTATAAGTCTTATTTAGTCTTATTGTTATTATAATGTTTATTATTTTTGGATTACAATCTCATTCTGTTTCTAGGTTATTGTAGATTTAGTTGACTATTAATATTATCACTTTTAATTTCCTTTTGTTATTTTAAGGGCCAATGATATAAAAAATTATTAAATTATTTCCAATATCTTAAATTGGAGAATTTAATTAATATGAGGCATTTTATTTAATTTATTATATTATTCAATTACAACAAAACAAATTTAATTTAGTTTCTATTTTATCATTTTGATTATTCAACATATTATTAAATTTATTATCAATTTAATTCAATTATTTGTATTTATAACCTTATTACAATTTAAATTTTTTACAATTCAATTTAATTCACTTATTTATGTTCCTCACAATTTGTTGTTTTCATCGAATCGCGAATTAATGTAAGTTGAGTACCGTGCCTCGCCACCAAATATTTTCAAACGCAAATTATTCAAATATTTTCTTAATTAAATAACGGAAAAACTGGATTCTAGAGTCTCGCATTCCTCGAATTCTTGAATGAACGCTCCTGAGACTCGCCCCACGGGACGTTGTTCATTCGACTTTCCGTAATTAAAAATTTTAATCCACATATCAAATAATAAAAAAATTGAATTCTGGAGTCTCGCATTCCTCGAATTCTCAAATAAACTCTCCTGAGGCCCGCCCCTCAAGACGCAGTTTATTTACCCTTTCATTCTTAAAAATACTAATCGAATCAAACATTTTTCAAACGAACATTATTTAAATCCTTTCTATCTCGCACACAAGCTAGTGCTTCCGCCTCCTATCGCGAGCAAACAAGCCAACGCTTAGCAGTTAGAATGTGGCCTAAACAATCGTTCATTAACACAAACCAACTAGCCAATCTTAGTACCACGAACTACGAGGCTCTGACTTTCCCATTGCACAAGGGAATACGTAGGCACACAGATCTTACTCCTTGCCGAGCACCCTAGGAACAAAATAACCCATTTCTCCTATTAACCTTATATTAGAATCGTTCGCATTTGCTTTTTATTATTCGAAGAAAACAGAAAGCATAAGTCAACATTAGATCGCAAGTTAAACTAAGAGGTTCCCGTTGAGTACAACGGACGTAAGGGGTGTTAATACCTTCCCCTTACAGAATCGACTCCCGAACCTAGAATCTGGTTTCAAGGACCTTGTTCTATCCATTTTTCTAAAAAGGGTTTCTCGATATTTTCCCTTTCCTCAATTGAAATAAAATAAGTTCGGTGGCGACTCTATTGTTTTAATTTTTATCCGCGGTATATTTTTATCGCGAGGTCGTATTTTTCGAGGTGCGACAGATGGCGACTCTACTGGGGACTGTCAGAGAGTCAAGCCTAACTTAGTTTACTTTGCGATCAATGTTAACTTTGCTTATTTGTTTTCTTCACACTTTTTTATTTATGCTTGTTTATTTGCTCTCTTCTTATTATGATCATTATCATACTTGCTTGTTGAATCCTGGGATGACACCTGAGTTTTCGAAAAAGAAGAGGGAACACCTAGTTTAGAATTGGAATTTATTAGTGTTAGTCTCCAAGGACTCGCTCCTTGCAAGCCTAGCATGAAAGCTCCCCCCAGAGAGTAGACCTATTCACAGATCTCGTCATAACACAGCTAGCATGTCGCATGACTTGATTCATGAAAGGGATGTGACTCTGGGACCCACTTTTAGAACCGGTTTCAATGTTGGTAATTGCGTAATGTTAATCTCCGAGAACCCACTCCTCATACGGCTAACATGAGAACTCCACTCAAGGTAGATCTTTTCGTTATTATCGTCATAATACAGCTAGCCTGTGGCAGGACGTTAGTACGATTAGCGTCCATGACCTTGAGTATCTTATCTATAACCGTAGAAACTATCCCGTGAGTGGTTTTATGGGTAAATAACCTAGAACAATCCTATAAGAGTCTACCTGCTAAGGTTACTTTTTTCAATAGATACCGGTTATTTACTCGTTACTATGGTTAACCTCAGAGCAGATCATACTCGTGATCCTGGATCTTGCATTACATCCATGCACATATTAATTTCATTTGCATAATTGTTCATCTTGAATTTCATTCCAAAGCCATAAACTCATTGCATGTTCTTTCACCTTCAGTAAATCAAGCTGGTTTCCCGACGCCCGTATCGTGCTAGACGCCCGTACTTAACTCGAGCCAACACTAGAAGACTGATGGATCAGATTCAACAAGAACAAGCTGCTATGAGGGAAGAGATTGCCTCGATCAAAAGCAAGATTGATCAGATTTATGAGGCCATGCAAGCCTTGGCCAGGATGGTTGTGTCTCATCAGCCTGTTCCTCCGATGCCTTATCATCCAGCTATTCAAGCTCTGCTTCCGCCTCCGATGGCTTATCGACCATGTTCTTATCCTCTGGTTGCAGCTGCGCAATATTCACCCGGACCATACCAATAACCGGCTTATCCATACCAACAACCGGCTTATCCACAACAGCCTGGTCAACAACAACAACGCGCTCCTCAACAGCGCCACCATATCAACAAAGAGGATCAGACAGACATATTGATCCATTGCCTATGTCATACAGCGAAATCTTTAACAGGCTGATGGGGAAGGGATCTCTTATTTTAAGGGATATGCCACCACAAACGGGTAACGCTCGAGACTATGATGCCAATGCTCGCTGTGAGTATCACAAAGGCGCACCAGGTCACACAATCGAAAATTGCAGAATGTTCAAGCACAAAGTTCAAGACTTGATCAACTCTAAGGATCTCACCTTTACTCAGAAGAATCTGAATGTCCAAAACAATCCAATGTCGCTGCAAGTGGCCCCTCATCGAATGCTTTTGAAGAAGTTGCTCAAGACCAAAGCTGAGTAGTCTCCAACTTTAAAGAAGCAAGTCAAATCAAGAGAAGTTCATTCCTCAAATCAAGGCAGTCATCGCCATTTATTATTCCGCATCCCTGTTATTTTGTATTGTTTGTTTAAGTACTATTTGCTTTGAACATTGTTATTCGTATTTGGTTTTGTTAATATTATGTTTATGCATGTTTTGAATTAATTTATTCGCATTCGCTCATTATTTACCATTTATCACAAAAATCACAAAATATTCCCTCACTTCACTTTAGAAAATATTTGACGGAGGATGATGAAAACGAAATACCCATAACTGTTGCGGTATGCTTTCGGATAAAACCTCGTCAATGATGTACAGGCATTCTTTCAAATTCCCAAACACTGGAGATATAAGGAGTTAATCCCTAGTCAACCACTTCGAGCCTAGAAGTAGGAGTTTCTTTTGAATACAAACCCTTACATTTAACCTGGGGCAGGGTAGTTGTTCAGTTAACCTGACTACACTTCAAATCGCAAGATGCGACATCCCGTCGGAGGACCATTAACAAATGACCTGGCAGTCACGACATTCAAAATACAAAAAAAAAGACCACTAAGTTGAGCACCTGAAGGGAGACTTAGTTGACAAAAAAAAAGAACAAATCAAAAGAGGAACTCAAATCCTCAGCAAAAGCAAAACAAATATCAGTGACCATAAAATCAAGAATCAAAGGGTCACCAGCAAAATAAGATGACTGCCACTTCAAGAAAACTTTAAAGATTCATCTTCACTCTTACAAAGTCAATACAAATACATATGTAGAGTTAACTGAACGTAGGACTGGAGAACATCACGAAGAGGGGTGGGTACAAATCAAAATTTGAGCCTTATATCTTTGTTTCTCAAACCATTAACCAGACCACGTTACAACCCTCTGTAAACACCCCAAATTTTCCCTCACTCATTCACACCATGTCTTGTGATACTTTCATATGCATAAGTTCAATCATAGCATCTCATATCACATTTTTAGTACACTGCATTGTTTCTAAGTCATCTGCATCTAGGGTTTGTGATTTGAGCTATCCCAAAGCTTTTTGAGCCACTCCAAAGGTCATCAATCACCTCTAAGGGATCCATGTATGTTCAAGCATCATACTATATCCTCACCAAGTCAAAGAAGTCAAAAATCACAAGAACTGAGAAAGGCATGGGAGCAGAGCCAGGTTTAACTACACAGATGACCTAGAATTAGGGTTTTGGTTTCAAAGGCCATAACTCCAAATTTTTTGGTCATTCTTGTTTCTATTAGTCTCTATATGGTATAGGGATCATGCATATCAATTTTCATGAAGAAATTCCATGGGGAAGACATCTGATCAAGAGTTGACTTTTTGAGCAAGTCAGTGCAAAATCAGGGCATCTGAGGCCCCCAATGACCCAACCAAAGGGTGTTCTTCATCATTTTGATTATGTATGATCTTTATTTGATCATAGAAGATGTTAGAAGTTCACAAAATTGAAGAATTTCAAGACATTTGCAAAGTTGACTTTTTGGGAAAATAACTTGTAATGGAAAATTGCCATTTTGGGAAACTTTTTCAACCCTTGCTTTTTGATTCAAAAATGCTTCAAATGGGAAAACTTTGGTCATGAAAGTTGTAGAATGGATCATTCCCTTTTCAAAAAGTACAAGAACTTGTCCTAATTCATTTTGGATCAAAAGTTATGACTTGTCAAAGTTGGCCAAAATCACATAATTTGAAGTTTTCTACCAATGAGGCATTTTGCAAAATGGTATGATCAAGTGTTCTAAAGGCTTAAAATATGCACAAACTCATTGCAACATGATCATGTGACTTCTAAAAATCAGAATTGGCCCAAGAATTATGCCTTTTGATGCTTTGAACTTCATGAATTTCAAAAGGGACCAAACTTTGTGAAAATTGCAAAACATCTCATAAGCTTTGATCCACTTGCTGATTTGTCTCATAAACAATTCCATGGACATCCTTAATCCCAGCTGAGCCAAGACAAGAAAAAAGGCTAGCTATACCATTGCCCATACCTCAAGTACAAGTCAAGTTGACATTTTGGCAACTTGCCCATACCAATCACAACAGGCCACCAACAACTCTCTGCCCAATCCAGACTTTACAAACACACCCCAAGGCTTCATTTTCATAACACACACAAGCCTGAAAGCTCCAAGAACACAACATTCTCATTTTCCACCTCTTATGCAAAACCATTCGAAACTCATCACATAAGCCACAAACCTTCAAACAAATTCCACAGAACAACTCACCATGATCCACTGATCATTCCCCAACCATCACCTTGCCCTAAAACACCCCATATGAAAAATACGATTCTGGCCCCTCCATGAACTGAGCTTCAGTAAACTTCCAAAAGAGTCCACGAAAGCTTCATCCAAGCATCCCAGAAGAAAGAGGGAGTCAAAATAAGGTGGTTTACCTTAAGAAGAAGGCCCAGGCAGCTCCATTGGCAAAGCTTCATCTCAGGTATCATCCAAGAACATTTTTCCAGAACTTGCGTTTTAAGTTATAAACTGATTCTATGTGGTGTGCTGATCATTTTGAGCTTTGAACCATTGAAAATGGTTGCGTGTGTAGGATGTATTTGATCTCTGAAATTTTTGTGTGTTTTCCGTTTTGATTCGTTTCTCATGATTCAGTGGAAATAAATGGATTTTGGGGTGGGGTTTAGGTTTAGTGTTGTTTAATGAGTGATTCTGGAGAGATTTGTGAAGTTTCATGGTGTATTAAAAGAGATTGGGATTTCACCTTGCCGGAGAAGATGACCGGAACACTGTTCCGGTCATCTGAAAGTGATTAGGGCATTGAATTAGGGTTTAATCATAATTAACGAAATTTGAATGTGGGCCGTCCATTCGCGCGCCAAGTCAACTCCCGCCCCCTGGAATTTGAATCCTGGCCCTTAGATCTGCTGACTTTCCTATTTTCTCATTAAAATTCATTTTATTTTTGTTTGTTTCATATTTATTTTGCACGAATTTTTAAAAATAGTAAAAAAAACATCAAAAAATTCTGAAATTTTTTATCAAACCTTTTATTAATTTTCAGAACACAAAAATATTTTTATTTTTATTTTTTGCATTAAAAATTATTTTTAAATCATTTAAAAGTTTATTTTTAATTAATTAATGAAAATTAATTAATTAAAAATACTTTTAGGTATTTAAAAATCACAAAAAATTCATGAAACATTTTCAAACATTTAGAGACATTGTCCAACTCTCAAACCAAATTTCTTTTTTGTTCTTGATGCCTTTTGATAATTTTCTTTGGATTTAATTTCATTTCAAGGCATTTTTTTGATTCAAACTTCAAAAATTCATTTCTGCCTAACCATTGAGAGTTGGACAATGATTCTTTTTGCATTGCATCTTGCATAACATGTAGTTTATAGGATAAAATTGAATTGAATTGATTTTGCATTTCCTATTTGTTTGGCATTTTTTCTTGACAAGGTACCTTAAAACCCTAGCAATCTTAGGAAATTCATAACCCTCATTAGGTTAAGAGTTGGATCCCCTCCTTTGGGCAGTGAGTTTTTATAGGTCTAAGGTTCCCTTGATTGAATTTTCAAATTTTTATCATGTCATTTGCTTCTGGTTTTGGATTTTTGCTTTGTATGTTGCATATAACCCTAATTCATGCTTTCTTTTGCATCCATCTTCCATTTGCTTGAATACTATGACTTGCCATGACATTTTGTGCATCCATTTGATTCATAACACATCTTAGGACATATTAGAATCATGTTTGATCATTGCATCTTTCATTTGCCATGTTTTGCATTCATATCATTTCATAAACTTTCATGAACATCCATGGTTCAAAACATGCTTTTCTTGCATCCATATGTTTGTGTGATCATTCTAATGCCTTGCCTCATGTTTGCATCATCCCTTAACATCATTAACATCATACTCATGCTTCTGGTTTTGGTTTGCATCATCACATTTCATTTCATTTGCATTGCATTTCATTTCTTTACTAACTTTTCAGGTGGTAAGTTGTATTGAGAAGTGAATTTGCCTTCACTTCTCACATTCTCTTGTCCTCTCTTTCATACTTCCCTTTGCTGCATTTTGTATGTGCTTTGGATTGAGCTTGATCATTCTTGTTCATCTTACCTTCTTTCCTCAAGCAACTTGACTTCTTAAGTGAAGCAAGTTGTTTTGCTTCTCTTTGCTCCTTTCATCTGCTTCCTGGTGGTTTCTCTGAAGATCTTTCTTGCAAATCTCACAAACCCTAGGAACAACCAAGCATGATAATAATTAGGGTTTTGATTAGTCCCCCTTAGACTCTTTCCTTTGTGTCTCCTTGAGTCTTCTCTTCTCATCTCATAATCAGGGACTAAACCCTAAAGGCTTTAAGGCTTTGTGATTAAGCTTATGTCTGCATCCTTCTATTAGGATGGAGTGTATAACTTTAATCTTAAGTGTTAAACCCTTAATGTGTTTAAATCCTTCAATCAATTCACTTAATAATCATCAAGACATCAAGCTTGTAACTTGGGCCTTGCATTAGGGTTCTAATTCTTCATTAAATTGGTTAAGAAGGAATAACCCTAGTGTTAATGGACAAGTCCCCCTCAAGTTGTCTTACAAACCCTAAAAATCACTTCTTCATCTTATCATTAATTAAAATCCACTTAATAAAGGCTTTGTTTTGTCATGAGTTTAATCCCTAATCATGGATTAAGTTGAGGAATCTTCCTCAACTTAAACATTCTCATCTATTATCCTTCTATTAGGATGGTGTAATGAGTCTGTTTAATCCCTGATTATGGCTTAATCTCATTACTTAACACTAAACAAAAACAACAAAAACATCTAAATAATCACAAGTAGGTTAATGATCTTAATCCTACATCATGGTGATTAAGTGTGAGATGCTGACTTCACACTTAAGGTATTCTCATTACCCCTAATCAGAGGGAGGATGTGATGAGTTTACTAACCCATTGGTTTAGGCTTAAGCTCATTAATCTATGACAAACTCTCAAAAGGCAATAAAAGACTGAAAACTCAAAAACAAACAATAATCGTCTCCTCCGGGATTCTTTTCTCATCTCATTCATTCACAAACGGGAACTCGCTTCTTCCGTCTAATGCAAGACAGTTTGCACCTGAGCCAGACAGGTCATACACTTGAGCATAGACAAGTAAGCGGTTCATCAGTCAATTCATCTTTCAGTCTCTTTGAGTCGAACTACGGTGTTCTGACTTCCTCATTGCACGAGAGGATACGTAGGCATAACTTAACAGTTATCGAACAAAAGTCTCTGTATATTCCCCCTCTTTCTAGCTTTATCCTTTTTAGCCTCATGGTCTTGAGCATTTCATCTTTATTCTTACACTGACACACTTCACTTATACACTTCACACTCCTCTTACACTGACATCTGTACATCCTTTTCCAGCTCTTTTGATACACAAATTGCACTGACACTACCCCTTTAAAACACAAATCTTTTAAGCGTGGATCCTGTCGAGTACGACGGACAATCTGGGTGCTAATACCTTCCCAGGTTGTAACCAACCCCCTTTCTCAGTCTCTCTGGTTCGCAACCGTCTTATCCATATCTTTCTAGGTCTATGCAGCATTACCTTTCCTCCGGGATAAAAATGCCTAGCTGGCGACTCTTGTCTTTCTGAGTTCACTGCTGTGTCTTCTCATCTCTCTTTTTGCCGACCGTTCGCGCTTGTACCGGGATGCAAATCTTTGGGAGCGACAGCTTGGCGACTCTGCTGGGGACCCTTATACTGCAACCAGGGCTTCTGGTTCTTTTTGTGGGTTCCTCCTAGCGCTTGTTTGATTTGTGTTTACGGGGGTGTTATGTGCTAATTGTGTTTGTATATTTGCTTTATTTACTGCTTTATGTACAGTTATTTATTGCTTTCTTTACAGCTTTATATATCATACTGTCATACTGTTATCTGGCTGGATCTGGTTTTTGCTTTGGTGGGTGGGGTTCTATTGAGAGTTTAAGGTCCTATACCTGGGACCTGAGTGACACTTAGGCTAGAGTGGTTCATGTTCTTTCCCATTCCATTTCGGTCTGGTGCGGGAATATGAAACACGGTTCAGATATGGGTTTTTTCTTGAGAACTCTGTGCTACAGATCTCCTGTAGTGCTAGGGCTATCTGGGAAGCCTGCTAAGTCTGGATGACCTTTACTATGACCTTCAGAAACTGAGGTGAGTTAGAGGAGGATTTTT
This sequence comes from Lathyrus aphaca, assembly GCA_963966055.1. Taxonomy (NCBI): domain Eukaryota; kingdom Viridiplantae; phylum Streptophyta; class Magnoliopsida; order Fabales; family Fabaceae; genus Lathyrus; species Lathyrus aphaca. Next base: position 162,088,440 of record OZ014521.1, on the reverse strand, counting down.
ATGGTTATTGTAAACATTGTACCTCCGGGTTAGAAGTGTTTACACTTCTCATAACTGATCCAAGTCTGAGGATCCTTGTTTTAGAACACCACCTGTGAGGGGGTTGGGCTGTTTACAGGTTTGCAGGAACCCTTGGCCACATCATACCCTGATACTTGTTTTGTTTAAGAATGCTTCACTTTGGACAGTTCTTGTGATTTAACCCTGGACATGTGACTCTTTATTTGAGTCCCCCACCTTGGTTACTGGACTTTTGAACCTCCATCTGGACTTCTTAGACATACATGGACATTTATATCAAGGCAGTAATCAGATCCAGCTTGATCACAAACCCTTGCATATCATTTGCATACATCATCATTGCATCATTTAACATTTGCTTATTTGTTTTTCAGGGTATCCATATTACATTTGGCTTTGTTTTGACCCCTTTATCTGCATAGACCTCTGCTCATCAGCTATCTGCTTCAGCTATCAGTTGCATGCTTCAGCAACCTCCATCATCATCCTCAGCCTATCAGTGGCTCACTCCTAGTATCAGTCTTCATCATCAGCATTTGTCTCAGCTCTTCATCAGCAGTCATGGCACCCAAGAAGAGCAACATTTCATACCACTTATTTGAGCCTGTGCTGGCTGGCATCAGACAGGTCCAGGCACTCATTACTCCAGACCATATCCCATTATTCAGAGAACATTATGGAGGCATACTTGATATGGTTATGGACCTAGACCCTTCTCAGAGGAGTTTGATTCACACTTGCCTACAGTTCTATGATCCTCCTTTGAGATGCTTCACTTTCCAGAATTTTCAGTTGGGACCCCTGTTGGAGGAGTTTTCATCACTGATTGGAGTGCCTATCAGGGGTGGTATCCCCTTCAACCCAGAGATGGCTTCTCCTGGCAATGAAGAAGTGGCAAAGGCACTGTACTTGGAATCTGTTTTGATTGAGCAGAACATGACTACAAAGGCTGGAATCCCTCGCCTACACTTGGATTTCTTGACTTCTCAGGCCATCCTAAAGGCCTCCTTGGGAGAATGGAAGGCAGTTTGTGCATTGTTAGCCCTCAGTATATATGGGGTTATACTTTTTGCAGATGAGCCCAAGTTTATCAGCAAGAATGCTATTCATCTCTTCCTTTTGAGGAACCCAGTACCCACCTTGCTGGGAGATTTCTACTATTCTGTTCACCAAAGGAATGAGAAGCAGAGAGGAAGATTGGTGAGATGCTGTGCTCCTCTATTTCATACTTGGCTGCTCAAACACTTACCCAAGACTGATGCTTTCTTGAACCCTCACCAACAGAAGAATTGGGCTAAGAGACTTACTGCTCTAACTTCAGATGACATCAGATGGTGCACCCAGAGCACCAAAGGCAGAGACATAATTACTAGCTGTGGACAGTTCCCTAATGTACCTCTAATAGGAGTGAAGGGTTGCATCAACTACAACCCTTTCCTGTTTAAGAGACAGTTGGGCTATGCTTTGGTTCACTCTCCTAGAGTGCAGGACTTGGCTGAAACCCTGTATTGTGAGATAAAACCTAACCTAGCTGTTGTCAGACAAGCATCCTGGGCTTGGGACAACATCCATACCAAAGGGACGACCATTCTTGGGAGATGCAACAATGTGGCTTCAGCCTAGTACTATGAATGGTCTCATGCAAGGGCTCAGCTTTCTGGGATGCCTTTCACCATTGAGGATGCACCTGGACCATCCACAGCACCACCTCCAGCCACTGTCAGCCTGGAAGAATTTGAGAAGTTAAAGGAGAGGAATGAGAATCTGTCTCAAGCTCTGAAGAAGACCCTCTGGGAGAGGAGTGATGGTCGTCTAGACATTGAGAGGTTAGAGAAGCTTAAAGTGGAGCATCTAGCCAGGATTGAGAAAGCAGAGGACTACATCAAGAAATCAAGAGCAGGAGAACAAATTTTGAAGAATGCCTGTAAAGAGGCCCAGTTTCAGAAGGCTAGGACTGATCTTTATCTGAAAGAAAGTCAAGCTAGATGGGTCAAGATCACTGAAGCTCGTACTCAAAAGGATAAGAGGACTCAAGCTAGGATTGAGCAGCTAAAGGCTAGTGAAAAGAAGCAACATGAGGCTTTGCTAGCAGCCCAGAAGGAAATTTCAGAGTTGAAGATTAGGGATGGTGTGAAGAGGTCAAAGGACCAAGACAGGCACAGGAAGCTGACCACTGCTATTACCACCAGAAACCTTCTCATCAGGAGCATCACAGAGCATCCTGCTGGTCCTGTAACTGAAGCACTTCTAAGGGAGGTTAAAGAGGATGAGTTTGGCTTAGATGTTTGATTTCTTTGCTTGTTGTTATTTCCATTCCATGTACTTTTCTTTTATGTTGTATTTTGACCCTTCAGGGGCATGTGTTGTAAAAACAAACCATGTATTATGCACCATTTGTAATATATTTGTTATTTTGTTTCATTGGGTTCCTCTTTCTCAAGCAACATCAAAGCATCTTCCCCCAGGGTCTGGAAAGGTCAAAACCAAGAACCAAGCCGGATACCTTGGAAACAAATAAGCATACTGCATCGCATGCTAACCTTTGTTTTGTTTTGTAGGTTTTTATTGTTTGTTACTAACTTTGTTGTGGTTCAGGAATTATTGCTCGTCGTCGGGTGTTCCCTCTCAACCGTCCACACAGATATCCTACTCGCAACAATCTTCCTGGTATCCAGATGGACCAAGTACAGCAAGATCTGACAGAGGTCAGAACCCAGATGGCTAACGAAAGGTTGGAGATGAGAAACCAAATGACCCAGTTCATGGAAGTAATGAATGGCTTGGCTCAAAGCCAAGAGAGATTGAGGGCATTGGTAGAAAGGCAGACCCCAGATGAACCCCATCTAGGGACTGGAGGAACAAGTAACAACGAGAGGGTTCAGCCTCATGTTAACCCACCAGTATATGGGCCTCATCTACATCCGGAGGTCAACATCCCGGGTATTGTGCAAGGAAATACTACTGGAGGAAGGGTTTTACAGGAAGACCCCCAAGAAGAACAGTTCACTGTGATGGGAGCTGGGGATGAAGTTTATGATAGAAGGCTTGATGAAATTGCTGAGAAATTAAGATCTTTGGAGTCCCAAAACTCCCTGGGTTTTGATGTCATGGATATGGGGTTAGTGGACGGGGGTAAGAATTCCCCACAAGTTTAAACCCCCGTGCTTCGAGAAGTACAACGGAACTTCCTGTCCACGAACTCACTTGCAGTCCTTTCTAGGGAGACTTAAGGCATACACCATGGATGAAAAACTGTGGATGTTTTACTTTGAAGATAGCTTGACTGGGGCCTCAAGGGAGTGGTACTCTCACTTGACCAGAGCTACTATCCGATGCTGGAAGGACCTAGCTGAGGCCTTTATCAGACAATACCAATACAATCTTGACATGGCTCCTAACAGGACCCTCTTGATGGGAATGTCTCAGTCCTCTAGAGAAAGCTTCAGGGAATATGCCCAGAGGTGGAGACAGCTTGCTGCTGCTGTCCAGCCACCCATGTCGGAAAGAGAAATGGCCGACATGTTCATGAACACTCTACAAGGAACATATATTGATAGGCTAGCTGCCTTTTCTTCCACCAGCTTCGCTGACGTAGTCATAGCTGGAGAAAGAATTGAGAGCCTTCTGAAGATGGGCAAAATTACTGATAATGGTGCAAGTTCGTCAAGCAATCCCAGGAAGCCTTTTGTGGGACCTAGAAGAACTGGTGAGACTAATGCTATTCATGCTGGCAGGGGAAGACCTCAGTATGTTCATAGGTCAGTGGCAGCTGTCACTATTCCAGCTCCGATTCCTCAGCAACCAGCATATCAACCACAACAACAACCCCATTATCAACAACAAGTTCAGTATCCTCCGCAAAGAAACTACAACAACAACAACAACAACAATCAACAACAAAGACCTTTTCAGCAGAGACCGTCACAGGCAAATAGGGTGATTGACCCTATCCCTATGCCTTATGCCGCTTTATTGCCACAACTCCTGAAACTCAACTTGGTTGAGCTAAGGACATTGGCACCACCAGATCCCTCTAGTCTGCCAAGAAACTACGATGTCAACGCCAGATGTGCTTTCCACTCCAATGCACCTGGCCACAGTACGGAGAAATGCAGGGCTCTACAAATGAAAGTGCAAGATCTAGTGGATTCCAAGGCCCTCAATTTTGCACCCCCGCCAAATGTCAACAAGAATCCCATGCCCAATCATGGAGGACCAAGAATTAATGCTATTGAGGAAGATAAGCCATCTTTCTTAATCACCAGTGTTGGGCAGATTCGGACACCTCTGGTAGAAATTAAAGCTCAGCTCCTAGAATGCCAGATGTTCCCCGGGTGTGAGCTCGATTGTGGTTATTGCAACATTTCGGTCAACGGGTGTGATAACTTGAGAAGCGGCATAGATGATCTTATCAAAAGTGGTATACTTCAGATCACAACATCGGTGCCTACAAATATAGCAATCCCTCTGACAACAATTCCTGACTTTTCTACAACTGCAACAACAATCATTCCGACCAATTCATCAATATCATCAACAATGGCTTCATCTATCACTTCAACAAATCAGATGTCAACAACTATTTCTTCTACAACATCAACACCCATTTATTCAACGGAATCTTCTACAACGCCAACAGATATCTCAGCAGTCACCATTTATTATGATCCAACATATGTTCCTCCAAATAACAACTTTCAACAACAAACAGTGGCATCTCCTGCCAGGTCACCGGTCACCATTTACTACGATCCACACACCATCTCAGTACCTTCCTCTGCAGCAGTCAGTCCAGTTACCATCACAGTGCCTGGACCAGTTCCATATGAAAGCAGCAATGCCATACCTTGGCATTATGGCTCTGACCTCTACTGCAATGGGGAGAAAATCACTTTGGATTCTTCAACCTCTTCTCCACAAATTGATAATGTTGGGGGAGGCGGAGGCTTCGCCAGAAGCGGACGCCTTTTTGCCTCACAAGTGCAAAGACCTAATGCCGAAGCAGAAGCTGCTACCAAAGCAAAGGGAAAGAGTGTGGTGCTTGAAGAGCCAGTTATCAAGGAAACTCAGAAGACATCTTTTGAGCAAGATGTAGATGAGTTCATGAGGATTATAAAAAGAAGTGATTACAAGGTGGTGGACCAGCTTCACCAAACTCCCTCAAAGATCTCCATATTATCCCTGCTGATGTGTTCTGAAGCTCACAGGAATGCATTACTGAAAGTCCTGCACGCAGCATACGTGCCAGAAGAGATCACTGTTAATCAGCTAGAAACTGTGGTAGCAAATGTTAACACCAGACATGGACTGGGCTTTACCAACGCTGATTTAACAACTGAGGAACGTAACCACAACAAGGCTTTACACATCACTCTAGAATGCAGGGGTGCTGTTCTATCCCATGTACTGGTGGACACTGGGTCTTCACTCAATGTTCTACCAAAGAAAGCCTTGGTGAAGCTAGAGAATGATGGATTGGCACTACGTCCAAGTAATTTGGTGGTGAGAGCATTCGATGGCTCTAAAAGATCAGTGCTTGGGGAGATTGATCTGCCTATGATGATTGGCCCGCAGATTTTTAAAATTACCTTCTATGTGATGGACATTCAGCCGGCCTACAGCTGTTTGTTGGGTAGACCTTGGATCCATGCCGTTGGCGCGGTTACGTCTACCCTTCACCAGAAGCTGAAATTCGAGTGGGAAGGCCAGATCATCACCATATATGGTGAAGAAGATATCTTTGTTAGCCATCTGGCTACATACAAATACATTGAGATGGATGGAGAAATCCATGAAACCATGAGCCAGGGATTTGAGGCCCTGAACATTAATGAAGCATCTGCTGTACTTGGAACCTCCATGACGTCTTATCAGCAAGCCAGAAAGGTTGTTGAAGAGGGGACTGCCCAAGGCTGGGGCAAGCTGCTACCTGTGGAGAAGAAGGAGGACAAATTTGGGTTGGGTTACAAACCAACTCAACAAGATCAATCAGAGGCTGCTAAGAAGCCCAATTTTGTCAGCGGGGGAATGCTCACCCCGGATGCAGTGAACAACTTGGAAGATGAGTCGGAAGATGACCGCAACCTGGAGAGCTGGATACGTCCAAGGATCCTGGGGGGCCGCGTCTCAAACTGGTCTTCCCAGGAAATTATAAGGGTTACTCCTGCAGAGTAATTATTATTTCCTGTATATTTTAAAGCATGCATCAAGTCTTGCATCTTGCCCAAGATGTCAAGACTCATTTTGTAATCGGGCCATCTTGTAATTTTGTGCAAACAGATCAATCAATGAATATCAGACATCTTTTGCAAATGAGTCTTTTTTTCCTTTTCGCTCACTTTTTTTCATCTTTCTTTTTGTACAAAAAATAAAATGGCAATGTTTTCAAAATGATAACTTCATTTCACTTTTTCTAAACAAGATTAAAATCGATCACTAAAATGAACAATCTAAACCCTTGCAGAGAGTGCCTTTCAGACTGCACCGACAACAGCACAGCTATGACTTCGTATGACTTTGACAATCCAATCAATCAAGCTGATGAAGGGGTTGAAGAAGATTATGAGCTTCCTGAAGAGCTAGCCAGGTTGTTAAGGTAAGAGGAGAAGGTTATCACTCCTCATCAGGAGGAAATTGAAACGATTAATCTTGGTACGGATGAAAATGTGAGAGAGGTTAAGATCGGGGCCTGCTTACAAGACTCAGTGAAAGAACAATTGATTGATATGCTTCGGGAGTATGTGGATGTCTTTGCTTGGTCTTATCAGGATATGCCAGGGTTGGACACCGATATTGTGATGCACAAGCTGCCTTTGAAAGAAGATTGCCCACCGGTTAAACAGAAACTGCACTGTACTCGCCCAGACATGGCAATGAAGATCAAAGAGGAGGTGCAAAAGCAGTGGGACGCCGGGTTCCTTGCTGTGACTAGCTACCCGTCGTGGTTTGCTAATATTGTACTTGTGCCTAATAAGGATGGCAAGGTGAGGATGTGTGTGGATTACCTGGATCTGAACAGAGCCAGCCCGAAAGATGATTTCCCTTTACCTCACATTGATGTATTGGTGGATAATACAGCTCAGTTCTAGGTGTTCTCCTTCATGGACGGATTTTCAGGATACAATCAGATCAAAATGTCACCTGAAGACATGGAGAAGACAACTTTCATCACACCCTGGGGCACGTTCTGTTATAAGGTGATGCCATTCGGACTGAAGAATGCTGGTGCAACCTATCAACGGGCTATGGTGACATTATTCCACGACATGATCCATAAAGAAATCGAATGTTATGTGGATGACATGATCGCCAAGTCCCTCACAGAAGAAGACCACCTGGTAAATCTGTTGAAGCTATTCAAGCGTCTGAGGAAGTACCAACTAAAGTTGAACCCCAACAAGTGCACATTCGGGGTGCGATCTGGTAAGTTGCTTGGATTTATTGTAAGTGAAAAAGGGATTGAAGTTGACCCTGATAAAGTCAAAGCCATTCAAGAAATGCCTGCACCAATGTCAGAAAAAGAAGTTCGAGGGTTTCTAGGTAGATTAAACTACATTTCACGGTTCATATCTCATCTTACAGCAACCTATGAACCTTTGTTCAAACTGTTAAGAAAAGAACAAACGGTCAGGTGGAACGAAGACTGCCAGAAGGCTTTTGACAAGATCAAGAAATACTTACAAGAGCCTCCAATCCTTATGCCGCCAGTGGAAGGAAGACCTCTGATAATGTACTTCACAGTATTAGAAGAGTCAATGGGGTGTGTGCTGGGCCAGCATGACGAGTCTGGTCAAAAAGAGTATGCAATATACTACCTGAGCAAAAAGTTTACCGACTGTGAACAACGTTATTCACTGCTCGAGAAAACTTGTTGTGCTTTAGCGTGGGCTGCTCGCCGACTGAGACAATATATGTTGACCCACACTACTTTATTGATATCGAAGATGGACCCAGTTAAGTACATTTTTGAGAAGCCAGCACTTACCGGACGGGTTGCAAGATGGCAAATGATCCTCACAAAATATGACATTCAGTACATATCTCAGAAAGCCATCAAGGGCAGTGCATTGTCTGATTATCTTGATGAGCAACCCATTGATGATTACCAGCCTATGAGATTTGACTTCCCTGATGAAGACATCATGTTCATAAAAGCAAAAGATCATGAAGAGCCTATTCACACTGAAGGGCCTGACCCAGAAGAAGAATGGACTATGATGTTTGATGGGGCTGTTAACATGAATGGTCGTGGTGTTGGTGCAGTACTCATTACACCTCAAGGAGTTCACCTGCCTTTCTCGGCAAAACTCACTTTCAACTGCACTAACAACGAAGCCGAATACGAAGCTTGCATTATGGGTCTTGAGGAAGCCATTGACCTCAGGATCAAGACTTTGACTGTATTCGGAGATTCAGCTCTGGTAATTAATCAAACCAATGGCAAATGGTACACGCACCAGGATCATCTGATACCTTACAGGGATTATACAAGGAGGTTACTGACTTTCTTCACAACGGTCAAGCTTGAGTATATCCCTCGGGACGAGAATCAATTTGCAGATACTCTTGCCACCATTTCATCCATGATCAAAGTTCAAGCTGCTAACTTTGTACCTCGGATTTCAGTGTCCAGACTTGACAGACCAGCATATGTATTCTCAGCAGACCTTGATAAAGATGATAAGCCTTGGTTCTATGACATTAAGTGCTTCTTAGAGGATCAGACATACCCACCTGGGGCATCTTCCAATGATAAGAAGACTTTGAGAAGGCTTGCTGGTAGTTTCTTCCTGAATACTGATGGTTCCCTGTATAAAAGAAACTTTGATATGGTACTGCTCAGATGCGTTGATAAGACAAAGGCAGACTTGTTGATGCACGAGGTGCACGAAGGATCCTTTGGTACCCATGCAGGAGGGCATGCCATGGCTAAAAAGTTGCTAAGATCAGGTTATTACTGGATCACAATGGATGCTGACTGTTGTGCCTATGCCAGGAAATGCCATAAATGCCAGATTTATGCAGATAAAGTGCATGTGCCTCCAAATCCTCTGAATGTGATGTCTTCGCCCTGGCCCTTTGCCATGTGGGGCACTGATATGATTGGCAAAATTGAACCGACTGCTTCAAACGGCCACAGATTCATCCTGGTCGCCATTGACTATTTCACCAAGTGGGTTGAAGCAGCTTCATATGCAAATGTTACAAGGCAAGTGGTAGCCCGATTTCTGAAGAGGGACATCATCTGTCGGTACGGAGTTCCCGAGCGAATCATTACTGATAATGGTTCCAACTTGAATAATAAAATGATGGCAGAACTGTGCCGGGACTTCAAGATCCAACACCATAATTCTTCTCCTTACAGGCCAAAGATGAATGGCGCTGTCGAGGCAGCTAATAAGAATATCAAGAAGATTGTGCAAAATATGGTGGTCACCTATAAAGACTGGCATGAGATGCTACCGTTTGCCTTGCATGGGTACCGTACGTCAATCAGAACATCCACTGGGGCAACACCGTATCAGCTTGTGTATGGTGTGGAAGCAGTCCTACCTGTTGAGGTTGAATTACCCTCCCTGCGGGTACTAATGGATGTTAAGCTGAACGAAGCAGAGTGGGTCCGATCCCGGTACGAACAACTGAGTCTGATCGAAGAGAAGAGATTGGCTGCAATCTGTCATGGGCAGCTGTATCAGAAAATAATGAAGAAAGCCTTTGATCAGAAAGTCAGGCTCCGAGAATACCAAGTAGGGGATCTTGTGCTGAAAAGACTCCTCCCTCCTCATACAGACCACAGGGGCAAGTGGACCCCGAATTTTGAAGGGCCATTCGTAGTAAAGAAAGTCTTCTCCGGTGGAGCACTCATGCTCAGTACTATGGATGGTGAAGACTTCCCATCCCCTGTGAATTCAGATGCGGTTAAAAAATACTTCGCATAAAAATGACCCGCTGGACACAAAAACAGAATGTAAGTCCAGGCAAAAATAGGGCATCCCGGCGAGTCAAAAACAGAATAAGAGACTCGGGCAAAAATAAGGGAAAATAAAAAAAAATGTACACCCGCTGAGTTGAAAAGCCGCATTGGACAACTCAGGCAAAAATGGGTATCCCGATGGATTGAAAACCCGAAAGGGCGATTCATGCAAAATAAGGGAAATAAGCGAACAACTGCATTCTGAATTCGTCTGTATCACTTACAACTTGGTAAGCTTCGAAAGGTTCGAGCATCGATCAGAATCAACCTTCTTCAGAAAGCAAGATAAGAAGAACGTCAAATGTCATACGAGTCATAGCAAAGGGAAGCTCCTTGAAGCGTCATCAACATTGCCAACAAACTTTTGTTTCTCAATTTGTAACAATCTCCTCATTTTAGGGGATTTGTTTCTTTGACTGTCTCTCGCCAATTCAGGGCACACGAATTAATAAAATCAGATTTTCAGTCATGTTTCGTCTCGTACATTTTATTTTCATTTGCAAAAATGTCCGATGTCTTTAAGATACTGATTGCATGAACACAGATGCTTCTTTTAAATACGTGCTTGCAGGAAATATGCTTACTCCCAGAAGTGTCTAAACTCCTATGATGGAATCCAGTAAGGGATACCTTGGGGAACTTGTGCATTTCTTTGTCTGTACAGGATTGCAGGTATTCAGAGCATAGCATGGGGCATGAAAGCTTCACCCCAGCAAGCTGGCAAATCATTGTCCAATCAGTCTTAGCACCAGAAGTGCTTTCTCCCCAGCCGAGTTGCCATTTTCTATTTCCTCCTCAGCCAAGTACAAAAGCCGGGGAACCATCTCCCCACAGAGTTTCAGCCTCTATCCAGAAGACCAATGCATGAAGAAATCACAACAGAGTGAAGAAAGCTTCTACAAACCCCAGCTGGGTCCCTCATTACCAAAGATAGGTCTATCAGTGACCTATTCCCCAAGCAGATACATCTTATCAGATCTACCAATGATCTCACCCCCAGCTGGGATGTCCACTTCAAACAGATCGACCAGAGATCTTCACCGCACCGGGATCCGAATCCCGGATCAGTTTCTTTTGCATAATTATAGCATTCGCATCATATTCTCCCCACAGAGCGTAGCATTCCGTCTAATACGGAGCATTACGGCAAAAGTCAAACATATTGCATAATCATAAGCCATGATTCTGAAGCAAACACTTGTGAATATTGACAATCCATCAACCATATACAGGAAACTCCCCAGATTCCCCGGCGGAGAGCCAGAGCATTTTCCCTAAGGATACGGATGCATCCTGACACCCGTCCGTGTCATATCCCCAGCAGGACGCTAAGGCATTTGCCCTACACTCACAAATACCAGATACACACTCCTTTTGACACCCGTCCGTGTCATCATTCCCCAGTAAAGTCGCCCGAGTTTTCTTTACAAACAAACACTTATACATTACAGATACTTCTTGACACCCGTCCGTGTCATATCCCCAGTAGAAAGCCAAAGCGTCCCCTTTGCACTCACAGATACATATATATACAACTTCCCTGACACCCGTCCGTGTCACCTTTCCCCAGCATAGTTACCTGAACACTTGGTAAACCATATACTTGTTTATATTACACTTTTCTCCTTTTGATGCTCGTCCGTGTCACTCTCCCCAACACTTTAAACACTCATATGTACACCACTCATACTTATTACTCCTGTTTTACTCATACAGATACTCGTCCGTATCCTGTATACACCATTTATATCCCTTCAGATTCGACACTCGTCCGTGTTCTTTGTTAACCAGTTGGTACTCATCCGTACCATCATCTCAGAACATGCGTCAAGCGTTTGTTTCTACCCGATACTCGTCCGTATCGTAGTCTTAAGGATGCTCGTCCGCATCTTTAATCCATACCCGTCCGTATCTTGTATATATCACTCAAATCCCCTCAGATTCGACACTCGTCCGTGTTCTTTGTTAAACCAGTTGGTACTCGTCCGTACCATCATCTCAGAACATGTGTCAGTGTTTGTTTCTACCTGATACTCGTCCGTATCGTAGTCTTAAGGATGCTCGTCCGCATCTTTAATCCATACACGTGTCAAACACTTATGTCTTCTTGAATTTAGACACTCGTCTGTGTCTACTATTCCCCAAAAGAGTCCCCTCAGAATCAACACTCGTCCGTGTTCTTTGTTAACTAGTTGATACTCGTCCGTATCATCATCTCTGAACACGTGCCAGTATTTGTTTCTACCCGATACTCGCCCGTATCGTAGTCTTAGGGATGCTCGTCCGCATCTTTAATCTATACACAACGTCAAAACACTTATACCTTTTATTTTTTGGATGTAAACACTCGTCCGTGTTTACTATTCCCCAGTAGGTCGCCAGCAAAGCACAACTTCTTTTCTATCTGACATTCGTCCTATGTCATGATACTTTTCGGCAGCCGTACCCTGCCAGGTGATCGTCCTTCACCTTTGGATGACCGTCCCTCATCCTTTCCCCAGCGGAGTCTCTATTCATTAGAACCCCTTTTCTATCCGGCATTCATCCTATGTCGTGATTTTTAGCAGCCTTACCCTGCTAGGTGATCGTCCTTCACCTTTTGATGATCGTCCTTCATCATTTTATCTGATGGCCGTCCCCATCGTTGATCTTGTTATCTGACATTCGTCCCATGTCATGATAAACCTTGAGAGCAGCCGTCCCCTGCTAGGTGATCGTCCTTCACCTCTTGATGATCGTCCTTCATCATGCTCATCCGATGGCCGTCCCCATCGTTGATCTTGTTATCTGACATTCATCCTATGTCATGATAAACCTTGAGAGCAGCCGTCCCCTGCTAGGTGATCGTCCTTCACCTCTTGATGATCGTCCTTCATCATGCTCATCCGATGGCCGTCCCCATCGTCGACCTTTTATCCGGCATTCGTCCTATGTCGCGACACTTTCGGCAGTCGTACCCTGCCAGGTGATCGTCCTTCACCTTTGATGACCATCCCTCATCATTATTTCATTTATTCTTTAACCCGATGGCCGTCCCCGTCGTGGTCCCTTTTCCTTTTCCTGGTGATCGTCCTTCACCTTTGATGACCGTCCCTCATCATTATTTCATTTATTCTTTAACCCGATGGCCGTCCCCGTCGTGGTCCCTTTTCCTTTTCCTGGTGATCGTCCTTCACCTTTGATGACCGTCCCTCATCATTATTTCATTTATTCTTTAACCCGATGGCCGTCCCCGTCGTGGTCCCTTTTCCTTTTCCTGATGATCGTCCTTCATCAGTTTAGCCCGATGGTCGTCCCCATCGTTGTTTGCATTACTTTATGAACCTGATGACCGTACCTCATCATTTATTTTTACCTATAATCCCCAGAGAATCTTATAGCTTTACATAATGGCCATCCCCATCATAATCTCCTATATCCCCAGCATGTCGGCCGTCCCCGTCATTGCTTTATTTCCCGCATCTTCCCCAGCATGTCGGCCGTCCCCGTCATTGCTTTATTTCCCGCATTTTTCCCGGCATGTCGGTTGTCCCTGTCATTGCTCTTTCCCCCAGCAATCGTCCTCTACTCGACGGTCGTCCTCCGTCGCCCGCACTTTATAATTATACTTTATTTTCTTTTTACAATCTATATCCCTTTTCTTCTTCATTCTGTGAGTGCAAATTTTGGACTGTCTTTGGTATTCAACCACAAGTTATCTTGTTTGCCTGTTAAGCCGTTGCTTACATTCTACACAGCTAACTCATGTTTGAATAGGGGCAGCTGTAAACACCCCAAATTTGCCCTCACTCATTCACACCATGGCTTGTGATACTTTCATATGCATAAGTTCAATCATAGCATCTCATATCACATTTTTAGTACACTGCATTGTTTCTAAGTCATCTGCATCTAGGGTTTGTGATTTGAGCTATCCCAAAGCTTTTTGAGCCACTCCAAAGGTCATCAATCACCTCAAAGGGATCCATGTATGTTCAAGCATCATACTATATCCTCACCAAGTCAAAGAAGTCAAAAATCACAAGAACTGAGAAAGGCATGGGAGCAGAGCCAGGTTTAACTGCACAGATGACCTAGAATTAGGGTTTTGGTTTCAAAGGCCATAACTCCAAATTTTTTGGTCATTCTTGTTTCTATTAGTCTCTATATGGTATAGGGATAATGCATATCAATTTTCATGAATAAATTCCATGGGGAAGACATCTGATCAAGAGTTGACTTTTTGAGCAAGTCAGTGCAAAATCAGGGCATCTGAGGCCCCCAATGACCCAACCAAAGGGTGTTCTTCATCATTTTGATTATGTATGATCTTTATTTGATCATATAAGATGTTAGAAGTTCACAAAATTGAAGAATTTCAAGACATTTGCAAAGTTGACTTTTTGGGAAAATAACTTGTAATGGAAAATTGCCATTTTGGGAAACTTTTTCAACCCTTGCTTTTTGATTCAAAAATGCTTCAAATGGGAAAACTTTGGTCATGAAAGTTGTAGAATGGATCATTCCCTTTTCAAAAAGTACAAGAACTTGTCCTAATTCATTTTGGATCAAAAGTTATGACTTGTCAAAGTTGGCCAAAATCACATAATTTGAAGTTTTCTACCAAAGAGGCATTTTGCAAAATGGTATGATCAAGTGTTCTAAAGGCTTCAAATATGCACAAACTCATTGCAACATGATCATGTGACTTCTAAAAATCAGAATTGGCCCAAGAATTATGCCTTTTGATGCTTTGAACTTCATGAATTTCAAAAGGGACCAAACTTTGTGAAAATTGCAAAACATCTCATAAGCTTTGATCCACTTGCTGATTTGTCTCATAAACAATTCCATGGACATCCTTAATCCCAGCTGAGCCAAGACAAGAAAAAATGCTAGCTATACCATTGCCCATACCTCAAGTACAAGTCAAGTTGACATTTTGGCAACTTGCCCATACCAATCACAACAGGCCACCAACAACTCTCTGCCCAATCCAGACTTTACAAACACACCCCAAGGCTTCATTTTCATAACACACACAAGCCTGAAAGCTCCAAGAACACAGCATTCTCATTTTCCACCTCTTATGCAAAACCATTCGAAACTCATCACATAAGCCACAAACCTTCAAACAAATTCCACAGAACAACTCACCATGATCCACTGATCATTCCCCAACCATCACCTTGCCCTAAAACACCCCATATGAAAAATACGATTCTGGCCCCTCCATGAACTGAGCTTCAGTAAACTTCCAAAAGAGTCCACGAAAGCTTCATCCAAGCATCCCAGAAGAAAGAGGGAGTCAAAATAAGGTGGTTTACCTTAAGAAGAAGGCCCAGGCAGCTCCATTGGCAAAGCTTCATCTCAGGTATCATCCAAGAACATTTTTCCAGAACTTGCGTTATAAGTTATAAACTGATTCTATGTGGTGTGCTGATCATTTTGAGCTTTGAACCATTGAAAATGGTTGCGTGTGTAGGATGTATTTGATCTCTGAAATTTTTGTGTGTTTTCCGTTTTGATTCGTTTCTCATGATTCAGTGGAAATAAATGGATTTTGGGGTGGGGTTTAGGTTTAGTGTTGTTTAATGAGTGATTCTGGAGAGATTTGTGAAGTTTCATGGTGTATTAAGAGAGATTGGGATTTCACCTTGCCGGAGAAGATGACCGGAACACTGTTCCGGTCATCTGAAAGTGATTAGGACACTGAATTAGGGTTTAATCATAATTAACGAAATTTGAATGTGGGTCGTCCATTCGCGCGCCAAGTCAACTCCCGCCCCCTGGAATTTGAATCCTGGCCCTTAGATCTGCTGACTTTCCTATTTTCTCATTAAAATTCATTTTATTTTTGTTTGTTTCATATTTATTTTGCACGAATTTTTAAAAATAGTAAAAAAACATCAAAAAATTCTGAAATTTTTTATCAAACCTTTTATTAATTTTCAGAACACAAAAATATTTTTATTTTTATTTTTTGCATTAAAAATTATTTTTAAATCATTTAAAAGTTTATTTTTAATTAATTAATGAAAATTAATTAATTAAAAATACTTTTAGGTATTTAAAAATCACAAAAAAATCATGAAACATTTTCAAACATTTAGAGACATTGTCCAACTCTCAAACCAAATTTCTTTTTTGTTCTTGATGCCTTTTGATAATTTTCTTTGGATTTAATTTCATTTCAAGGCATTTTTTTGATTCAAACTTCAAAAATTCATTTCTGCCTAACCATTGAGAGTTGGACAATGATTCTTTTTGCATTGCATCATGCATAACATGTAGTTTATAGGATAAAATTGACTTGAATTGATTTTGCATTTCCTATTTGTTTGGCATTTTTTCTTGACAAGGTACCTTAAAACCCTAGCAATCTTAGGAAATTCATAACCCTCATTAGGTTAAGAGTTGGATCCCCTCCTTTGGGCAGTGAGTTTGTATAGGTCTAAGGTTCCCTTGATTGCATTTTCAAATTTTTATCATGTCATTTGCTTCTGGTTTTGGATTTTTGCTTTGTATGTTGCATATAACCCTAATTCATGCTTTCTTTTGCATCCATCTTCCATTTGCTTGCATACTATGACTTGCCATGACATTTTGTGCATCCATTTGATTCATAACACATCTTAGGACATATTAGAATCATGTTTGATCATTGCATCTTTCATTTGCCATGTTTTGCATTCATATCATTTCATAAACTTTCATGAACATCCATGGTTCAAAACATGCTTTTCTTGCATCCATATGTTTGTGTGATCATTCTAATGCCTTGCCTCATGTTTGCATCATCCTTTAGCATCATTAACATCATACTCATGCTTCTGGTTTTGGTTTGCATCATCAAATTTCATTTCATTTGCATTGCATTTCATTTCTTTACTAACTTTTCAGGTGGTAAGTTGTATTGAGAAGTGAATTTGCCTTCACTTCTCACATTCTCTTGTCCTCTCTTTCATACTTCCCTTTGCTGCATTTTGTATGTGCTTTGGATTAAGCTTGCTCATTCTTGTTCATCTTACCTTCTTTCCTCAAGCAACTTGACTTCTTAAGTGAAGCAAGTTGTTTTGCTTCTCTTTGCTCCTTTCATCTGCTTCCTGGTGGTTTCTCTGAAGATCTTTCTTGCAAATCTCACAAACCCTAGGAACAACCAAGCATGATAATAATTAGGGTTTTGATTAGTCCCCCTTAGACTCTTTCCTTTGTGTCTCCTTGAGTCTTCTCTTCTCATCTCATAATCAGGGACTAAACCCTAAAGGCTTTAAGGCTTTGTGATTAAGCTTATGTCTGCATCCTTCTATTAGGATGGAGTGTATAACTTTAATCTTAAGTGTTAAACCCTTAATGTGTTTAAATCCTTCAATCAATTCACTTAATAATCATCAAGACATCAAGCTTGTAACTTGGGCCTTGCATTAGGGTTCTAATTCTTCATTAAATTGGTTAAGAAGGAATAACCCTAGTGTTAATGGACAAGTCCCCCTCAAGTTGTCTTACAAACCCTAAAAATCACTTCTTCATCTTATCATTAATTAAAATCCACTTAATAAAGGCTTTGTTTTGTCATGAGTTTAATCCCTAATCATGGATTAAGTTGAGGAATCTTCCTCAACTTAAACATTCTCATCTATTATCCTTCTATTAGGATGGTGTAATGAGTCTGTTTAATCCCTGATTATGGCTTAATCTCATTACTTAACACTAAACAAAAACAACAAAAACATCTAAATAATCACAAGTAGGTTAATGATCTTAATCCTACATCATGGTGATTAAGTGTGAGATGCTGACTTCACACTTAAGGTATTCTCATTACCCCTAATCAGAGGGAGGATGTGATGAGTTTACTAACCCATTGGTTTAGGCTTAAGCTCATTAATCTATGACAAACTCTCAAAAGGCAATAAAAGACTGAAAACTCAAAAACAAACAATAATCGTCTCCTCCGGGATTCTGTTCTCATCTCATTCATTCACAAACGGGAACTCGCTTCTTCCGTCTAATGCAAGACAGTTTGCACCTGAGCCAGACAGGTCATACACTTGAGCATAGACAAGTAAGCGGTTCATCAGTCAATTCATCTTTCATTCTCTTTGAGTCGAACTACGGTGTTCTGACTTCCTCATTGCACGAGAGGATACGTAGGCATAACTTAACAGTTATCGAACAAAAGTCTCTGTATATTCCCCCTCTTTCTAGCTTTATCCTTTTTAGCCTCATGGTCTTGAGCATTTCATCTTTATTCTTACACTGACACACTTCACTTATACACTTCACACTCCTCTTACACTGACATTTGTACATCCTTTTCCAGCTCTTTTGATACACAAATTGCACTGACACTACCCCTTTAAAACACAAATCTTTTAAGCGTGGATCCCGTCGAGTACGACGGACAATCTGGGTGCTAATACCTTCCCAGGTTGTAACCAACCCCCTTTCTCAGTCTCTCTGGTTCGCAACCGTCTTATCCATATCTTTCTAGGTCTATGCAGCATTGCCTTTCCTCAGGGATAAAAATGCCTAGCTGGCGACTTTTGTCTTTCTGAGTTCACTGCTGTGTGTTCTCATCTCTCTTTTCGCCGACCGTTCGCGCTTGTACCGGGATGCAAATCTTTGGGAGCGACACCCTCGATAGTCCTAATTGAGGCACAGTGTATTTTGAAAGCACGCTACCAACAAGGTTGCTGTTGCACCCCAAAATTTGCCCTCTATTTTTAACTCTAACCAATTTTTTTGTTTCACATTCATTTGCATCATCTTCATAGCATAACATTTTTTTTTCTGTCTTAATATTAGCCGGAATAATTTCTCGGAATTTACAAACAGACTGGTCAAATTAATTTTCAATTATGCCTAAAATCAGTGAACGAAAAAATGTCAAGTTTAAGTTTGCAAATGTCGGTAATATTAATCTGCGGTTCACGTGGTTTAATTTGACAAGCTACAAATATTTTTACGACTATTTTTGGTCATATGTTGATCAGTCTAAGCGGCTTAAACGGTCATAATTTTTATTTAAAATCCGACCAAACGCTGTATTTTTCCGAGTCATTTATTTCGCGTTGATTATTTTGACGTGTTCATTTTATTTTTTCGAGCACTTTGGCACTTGACTTTTTTTTTTGAGTCTATTTATTTTTATATAGGGTCTAGAATAAATAAATAGGATTATTAATTTTTATTTTTATTTTAACTAATTTAATTATTAAAACTTTATTTGTTTTTTAAATTAATATTTTATTGGGTCTAGAATAAATAAATGAAATTGTTAGTTTTTATTTTAATTTTAACTAATTTAATTATTAAAACATTATTTGTTTTTTTAAATTAATATTTTATTAGGTCTCAAAATAAACACTTAGGCCCATTATATTAACCCTAATTAGCCCCCTATATATACTTACTATTAAGGAACCGAAAAAGGACCGGAAAAAAAAGAGAGTATTAGAAGCGGCGCCTACTTGATACGGGTGATATACTGGCTTTTGTTTATTATTTGGTTCAAAGAACTTACATAAACATATATATATTGTATATGATACAGGGTTTGTTTTATTGTTTCTATATACTATGTGCTTTAATTGTTTCTATACTGTTTTCTTATATATATATGTATGAATCTAACTCTTGTTTTATTGTTTCTCTTTGTTGCCTCAGTTAGAATGATTCTCGTCAATAAGAGAAATCGAATAGGTAAAAACAACAATACTGGGAGCGGTAGTCTTGTTATTGATAACAAGTGATGTTTCAAATATAAGTGTTTGGTTGAAGTTATCATTGTTGTCTTGTTTCTATGTTCTGTTTGTACAAGTTATATATATATATATATATATATATATATATATATATATATATATATATATATATATATATATATATATATATATATATATTGCATGTTAATATGATTAATATATATATATATATATATATATATATATATATATATATATATATATATATATTGGATTAAATTGTTCGGATCGGATCGTGTCGATACATTGTTCGCACATTTGTGTGTATGAAGTGTGACACTAGTGTTGATCCGATCTAGTTGCGATGATCGTAATTCTTGCGTTAGCAACATCGTTCTTATTTATTTCTTTTATTTAATTAATTAGGTTTATTATAACTAACTACCCTGATTTTTTTCATAAACCTTGATAACTTCGCCACAAACTCTAAATTTCAAACCTTAACAAACTTTAACCGTGTTATTTCCTCTAAACCATAAACATTTTCTCAAGCCTTAACAAACCTATTTCTCATCTGTAATATTTTTGGGTTTACTTTTATTTTTCGCCTTATAATGATGTAACTGTCCCAAAGCGTTGTAATAGTTAGCCATTTATTTTCTGCCATTTTATTTTTCTGCCATTTTATTTTTCTGCCATTTATTTTCTGCCATTTTATTTTTCTGCCATTTAAATTTCTACCATTGATCCTATATTAACTGCGTGGTTTAGTAATGTAGGGCGTGAAAACCAATGAATTACTCATTTAATATTTTTCTATAATATTTATATTTTGTGTAAATAAACGCTAATTATATTTATAAACTTATTTTATTACTTATTTATAACAATAAATCTTTATTTTGTGAATACTAACTCTTTTATTATTTTGTACATATTAAATTAATTTTTTTTCTAAAAAAATTTCTCAATAACATTTTGTCAATAAAATTTTATATATTAATAGTATTTTATTATAATAGTAATAATCATATAGTGTAAATAGTTAAAAGTTTTCTCAATAATCTTTAATTGTTTTTCTCTAAACTTAATTCCTTTTTTTTTCATTAATTCTAATAACTTCTAAAAAATCTAACTTGTCTAACTTAAACTTTTTCTTTTTAATTAAATGTTTAATTGTTATTTCTTTAATTTATTTTAACTTTATTATTATTATAATTACTTTATAATTATTATTATTATTATTATTGCTTTATTGTTAATATTGCTTTATTATTTTTGCTTCATTATTATTATTATTATTATTATTATTATTGCTTATTTATTATTTTATTATATCTATTGTTCTTGCTTTATAATTTATTTTTATCCTATTATTATGTATCTGCCAAAGCCTTGTAAATTTGTAATAGCTTATAGATTTATTTTTCCGTCTTTATTTTCTTTGTAAATATTTTACTATATGGTTAGTAACCTTAGGGTGTGTATAACTTATATGTAATTAAATTGAACTTAGATAATTAAAATAAGATAAATACCTGAATATAAACACTCACACACGTAAGTCGATCTTTGATCGCCATCTTGCACTTCCTAAGTTACCCCTCTCAGTTGCCTAATCAAAAGGTCAAGTAGGGTGTATAAAGCAAAAAGTCCCTCAAAGTAAAGTCATCTAGTCCCTTAACAGTAAAAGATCAAGTCCCTCTTCGAATGTTGCCTTTGTAATGATCTTGTCCCTTCCGAATAAAGATGACAGTCCCTCCAAAAATGCTTATACACCCCACAGTTGCCTTCATAAAAAACAGATGTCCCTCTCATGTCCATTAACACATCCAAGGTAATGACTACCTACTCCTTAATAGTAGGGATAGTCTTACCAATGAAAGGATACAGAATAAGAAAGACTTTAAACTTTAGGGTAGGTTCCTCTTATATACTTGCTCACTTCAAAAACTTTTCAAACTCTTCACAATTTCAAACAAATTTTCAAAAACAAGTTTTTACGCATCCGTACATGGATCATTATCAACTATTCTGAAAAATTTTCTATTCACACACTACACTTTCAAAAACAATTCAAAAAAAAGTGAGCTAAGTAACTAAGAGCCCATGGATAACCATGGATGTAAAGGGTGCTAACACCTTCCCTTTACATAACCTACCCCCCGGACCCAAAAATATCTCTTAAGGTCTTTCCTGTTCTTTTATATCCTTTCCTTTTGGATAAAATAAAAGTCGGTGGCGACTCTTGCTATCCGCAACATAACTAAAGTCAGTTCTCCCACCGTGTTACAGAACTGGCGACTCTGCCGGGGATCTATTTAAGAGGGGTACCCTTAGGAATTAAGATCACTTTGAATTGTTTGCCTTGTTTGTTTTATATTACTTGTTGGGGTGCTCTCATGTGTGAAAGGTCCTAACCCGGATCTAGTGTACCTTAGGTAAATGGCAATAAACCAAGGAAACTGTACGACGTATATCGATACGGTTGATCTGGTGGCCATAGTTAGTGCGACTTCTTGGTTGGTGCTTATATTCCTTAAGTTAAGTTGAGGATAATATTGAGGCTGCCATATGTTGTCAATGCACTAACTAACTTCTAGAACCCTAGTTAACTCATCTTGGCCTTTAGAAAGTAGTGAGGTAACCGGCTTTGGTGCAGAATGAAGTTGGTTGACACTCGATACTACGCTCATTGAGATCTTAAACTTGGAGGGTTTTGGTTGGCAAGTAAGTTGCCTTCTGATCAACCACCCTTGTGAAGGATCAATGATATTGAGATCCCTTAGAACCCGGTTACTTTTGTAGGACAGGATGAACCAACCAACTTCAGGGGAGGGTACTTACCTTAAACCTCATGCAAGCCTTTAAACCTAGGGCTATGGTGTGACTTGTTTGTGTGTGCCACATGTTTGTGATTGAACATAACATCATGACATCATCATGCATCATAAGCATAGCATTTTCACTAACCATTTCAAGGACCAAAGGATTTATCTTTGTTCTTTGTTGCAGGTCATGGCTTCTGCTCGTAGAAACACTATCAGGATCAACTTTGTAGGCATACCTCCTAAGCTTAAAGAGTTGGTTTCTCAAGTGTCTGATCACTCCCAGTTCATCAAGAGACAGGGTCACCTATTGGATCTAGTCACTTCAGGATTCAATGAAGACATGATGAGTGTTTTGTTTCAGTTCTTTGATCCTAAGCACCATTGCTTCACATTCCCCGACTACCAGCTGGTTCCAACCATGGAGGAGTTCTCTAAACTTCTGGGTATACCTGTTCTTGATCAAAGACCATTCACAGGCTTGGAAAGAGAGCCTAAACCTGAGGTTATTGTTGCAGCTCTACATCTGAAAAAGTCTGACATTGTTCTAGAAACGAGAAGTGGAGTCAAGGGTATTCTTGCTAAGGTGTTGGTAGAGAAGGCTCAAGTGTTCTTGAAGGCTATGAGCTATGATGCTTTTGAGGATATCTTAGCCTTGCTGATTTATGGCTTAGTGTTGTTCCCCAATCCAGACCAGTTCATAGACGTTCATGCCATCAACATATTTCTGAGTCACAATCCAGTGCCTACATTACTTGGGGACATCCTGCACTCTCTTCATACCCGTACTACAAAGGCACGAGGAACTCTGATGTGCTGCATACCTTTGCTATCTAGGTGGTTTATTTCTCACCTTCCTCGCTCAGTAATGAAGAATGAGCAAGGGTTCAGGTGGTCCAAAAGGATTATATCACTCTCTCATTCAAATATCCATTGGTGCTCCAGATCTATGGAGAATGTTACTATCATTGACCGTTGTGGGGAGTTTCCTAATGTGCCACTTCTAGGCATAAGAGGAGGCATTACTTACAACCCGTCCTTAGCTTTACGACAGTTTGGTTACGCTCGGAGTGATGGTCCACATGACATGTTGATTCAGGGTATTGTGTTTGATTACGACAATGATCTTCAAGGTTACCGTCAGAGGTTCATACGAGCATGGGGAAAAGTGAACAAGGTTGACAGCAAGACTCTAGAGCCTAAGTATACTATTCCTATGGAAGCTTATCTCAGATGGGTGCGATCTCGTGCTCAGACTCTCATGATGCCATATCTTGCTATCCTGCCAGTTACCATGGAACCTGTTACTGAAGGAGACACTGCTTATACCATCCTTCACCCAGACATGCCTACTGACATGGAAGACTTACAGAGATCTTGGATCCAGTTGAAGGAGCAAAGGGATACTTTCGAGGCTCATTACAAAGCAAGCCAAGAAAGAATCCTAGAACTAACAAAGCAACTTCACGA
Organism: Lathyrus aphaca; assembly: GCA_963966055.1. NCBI lineage: Eukaryota > Viridiplantae > Streptophyta > Magnoliopsida > Fabales > Fabaceae > Lathyrus > Lathyrus aphaca. The sequence goes on along the minus strand of OZ014521.1, from coordinate 162,064,462 downwards.
GGAACGGAATCTCAACTCATACCTCAACACGAAGAGGAAACGTCCATGGGAGACTTAAAACCCCATCTCTTGTATTTATTGCACTTCACTTTGTAAGCCCAAGAGGCAAAACAAATTTATCACTAATAAAAGTTTACTTTTTGGTTGTTTAAACAAATTTAAATCCTGTAGTCCTTGAAAACATTGCATACGCATTCCATATCATTGCATCACAGGTTTATTGTGCACAGGTTTATTATCTTCTCGCTGTTTATTTCAGCAATGGCTCTTGAACAAACAGTCAAAGATCTCCAGGCTCAGAATGCCCAGTTCCAAGAGCTGATCCTGAACTTGTCCAAGGGGCAGGATGAATTGAAGACACTGCTGGCCAAGAAGAAGAATCCTGAGGACAACAAGGATGATCAGCTGAAACAACTACAAGCTGAGATGACAGGAATGAGGATCCAGATGAATGGCCAGGTGGCTCTTATTCACAGATTAGCTCAGGGGCAAGAAGAGCTAAGAACCTTTGTCCACAAACTTCAAAGTGATAGAGTCAGGGATCTAATTGTCAGTCAACCTCCGTTAAAACAAGCTGATTTGGTTGAAAGAAAGATGAGGATAAAAGAAGGTAAGAAACAGGTTGCCATTGATTGTTCTTCAGTTGAAGAAGAAAGACCTGATAAGGTTAATCCACCTCAACACAAGAAATATAGAAGGTAGTTTATCAAGTTCAACACTCCAATGTCACAAGTTCTGCAATGCTTGTTGGAGATGAAGCTAATTTCCTTGGAAAATCCTCCTCAAAATCCTAAAACTTCCTCTCCTCGCTATAATCCCAAGGCAAGGTGTGAGTACCACTCCAACAGTCCTGGACATGATACTAATAGCTGTTGGGAATTGAAGAAAAAGATCCAAGACCTGATTGACGAAGGAATCCTAGAGGTTACTCCAGAGGATCAAGTTGAATTTTACTATCACCCATCAAACACCGAAGCTGCAAGGCAAGTAGCCCAAAGTAACAAGAAAGGAATAGTACCTATGCCTGTTGAGATATGGGGCACCTTGGGGCATCCAAGTGGCAAATTTGATTTCATGGTGAAGTATACTGCTCCTCAAAGTTTACAGATTGCAATTGATGACATTCAGCCAACTGGATGGGACAACATTTGAATTTTCATTTGTAATTTCTTTTGTTTGTTTGAACACTTACTATTATGTTAAACTTTTGTTTTCATTAATGCATTGCATCTGTTTGTCTTGAATTAATCCATTCGTTCCACTATATTTTGAATTATGCTTCTTATTTCTATCTTGTGATATTTAACTCCTGATAAAGCTATAAGCCTGTAGAGGGAGGATGACGAAAACAATACCATAATATTAGGCAGTATGCTTTTGAACAGACTATGCTGACGATGTACAGGCATTGTTTCAATTCCTAAACAGTGGAGATATAAGGAAGTTAATCCCTAGTCAGCCCTTTTGAGCCTATGAAGTAGGAGTTTTTATTCTCGCACAAATTAAAACCCTTATTCATAACCTGGGGCAGGGTAGTTACTCGGTTAACTCAAAAATGCCAAATATCTGTGTTGTACACAACTAATGATGGTTCTCTGTAATCATTAAACCTGACAGTCAATTTCTAAAATAAAAAAAAAAAGCTTGCTAAGTCAAAACCTATGAAGGAGACTTAGTAAAACATTAAGACATCCCCCTGACTGTAACCTTGAAATAAGCAGTTCAGGCAAAAAGAAGGGATAATAAAAAAAAAAGAGGTCACTATGAATCCTCAACAAAGAAAGATGACTGAATGTTCAAATAAATTTTTGGGTTTCTGAACCATCACAAATGTCAGTGTTACAATGCCAAACTCATTTGAGCCTCAATGCATAAGTTAACTGAGTATAGGACTGAAGAACATCATGGAGAATGGGTTGGGTACAAATAAATTTGAGCCTTTATCTTTTGTTTCTTAAACCATGAACCAGACCACGTTATAACCCTTTAAAAGTCCTAACTGAAGCATGGTTAGTTCAAAAGCGTACTGCTACAAAAAGGTATCCTGACTCCTTTAGGGCTTATTATAAAACTTGAGTTAATATCACAGTTTTCTTAATAAAAAAAAAATTCTTTTTCAAAAAAAAAAAAAAACTTCAAGACAGACATAAGCATTGCATTTTTGAATATATTTGTTTGCATATACCTGAGTGTTTGACAAATGAAGAAACTTACAGGATGAATGTTCACAGTCCTTCCGATGAACAAAGTTGCTTCCTGGATCAAAGTCCATGTATACAAAGGGGCATAGTCATTATCTCCCAATCAAGGGGGCAAGCCATGATACTGCCTAACTCATTTGGGGCAATCAGGACAAGATTCAACTATGTTTAAGCAGCCGGAGGCAGATCTCCTCATCTATCTGAAGTGCCAAGGGTAACATTACAAAGTTCATAATGCCAAGGGTATAGTCACTGTTTCCCAGTCAAGAGGCATACCAAGTTACTGTTCAATTCAGTTGGGGCAATTAGGTCCAGACTCAGCCGTGCTTAATAGCCAGGGGCATTTTTCCTCATACAGGTGAATTACCAAAGGTGACATGACAGAGTTCACAATGCCAGGGGCATATGCTTATGAGGCATTCTGCTGGTTTCTCTTGAGGTAGCTCATTACAGATACTTCCATTATGGGACAATTCATCCTCAACCAAGGGGCAATGCTTTCTCTTCAAATCTAATACCTGGAGCGTATATGGTCCATTACAGTTTGAAGACACATTCCTCTCATTGTATTACCTTGATTCTCAGCTGAAACCATGATGGAAATTAATTGTCTATGCCAGTAGTATCAGATGGTGTCAGTATCATGTCTTCAGATCCAGCTATGAGGATTTCTGGGAAGGTACTCAGGAAAGTTAAAGAATTTCAGGAGCTATAGATCCAATTGGCTGTACACTCTCGAAGTTGAAACAATTCTGCTTTCAAAATCAGCTTTACTTTTCCCTCTGAGTCCAGATTTACTTTTACCCTAGCAAAAACGTCCATTGGTTGTGATTGAATGTATTATGCTTTTGAATATGATTGATGTTTACCAGAAAGGCATGAAAATGCAGTAATAGTATTTACTAAGGACGAACGAGGGAAGGATCTCAACGAAGCTTCGCCGGTTCACCTTTACAAGACAGTTACAAAACCCTCAGTAGGGCAAATCCATCTTCATAAAGTCTCATCTCCCCTGGAATTTATATCCATCTCTTTTATCCTCATACGGATATTCGGGAATTTATTTTCCAATAAGGGTACGACGAACAAAGACGGGATGTTGTATCTACTCTACTATCAAACGAAGACGGGATGTTATATCTACCCTACCATCAAACGAAGACGAAGGTTATATATACCTTACTATCCCAGCATACGGGAGGTGATATCTATCCTTACTATCCCCATCATACGGGAAGTTATCTATACCCTGTTACCCCCAGCAGATAGAGGGTTATATATTCTTCAAACAACGAATCGGGATTTATTTTCCCTGGCCAGCAGTTGTTATACAAAGATGTCCAGACTCTTCCGGCAGTATCATATCATACATACATCATTTACATCATACCATAGCACATATATCCATAAACATATAGTACATTACTTGAGCACATCATGTTATACATGCATACATAAAGCATAAACTAATGTTATTATACAGAATGCTACCTTGTTTCAGGTTAACTTATGATCTTCAGGACTGCTTTATTGTCACCTCAGGGTTACTTTATCCTCCTGATAAGCTCTTTATTGCTTTGGGATTGCTTTATCGTAACCTCAGGGTTACTTTATCCTCCTGATAAGCTCCTTATTGCTTTGGGACTGCTTTATCGTAACTTCAGGGTTACTTTATCCTCCTGATAAGCTCCTTATTGCTTTGGGACTGCTTTATCGTAACCTCAGGGTTACTTTATCCTCCTGAAATCATCATATTACTTCAAGACTGCTTTAGAGTTATCATTATTGATGGCTCTATCCTCCTGAAATCATCATATTACTTCAAGACTGCTTTAGAGTTATCATTATTGATGGCTCTATCCTCCTGAAATCATATTACTATTTCAAGACTGCTTTAGAGCTACTGATTGCTCTATCCTCCTGAAGCCATATCATTACTTCAAGACTGCTTTAGAGCTACTGATTGCTCTATCCTCCTGAAATCACCTTATTTATTTCAAGACTGCTTTAGAGCTATTGATTGCTCTATCCTCCTGAAATCATATTACTACTTCAAGACTGCTTTAGAGCTACTGATTGCTCTATCCTCCTGAAATCATATTACTATTTCAAGACTGCTTTAGAGCTATTGGTTGCTCTATCCTCCTGAAGCCATATTATTACTTCAAGACTGCTTTAGGGTTATCATTATTGATTGCTCTATCCTCATGAAGACATGTTGCTACATCATTATTACTCCAGTATCCTGAAAGCATATCATCAGTACCTCAGGACTGCTCTAGACTCCTGACAGCTTTCATTATACATCCATATTTTGGACTGCTTTCCCCTAGTGGCATCTTTAAGCCCACTCAATCATATTCAACTAGCCATCTGTATCACTCTATGCACTGGTGAGTGCAAATTTTTGGGCTTTTGTGTTCAATCCCCTTCAACCTTCCAGGTCACGACTGGCAAATATACCAATCTAACCCCTCAGGTTTCAGAAAATTGAACAGGGGCAGCTGTTGCACCCCAAAATTTGCCCTCTATTTTTAACTCTAACCAATTTTTTTGTTTCACATTCATTTGCATCATCTTCATAGCATAACATTTTTTTTCTGTCTTAATATTAGCCGGAATAATTTCTCGGAATTTACAAACAGACTGGTCAAATTAATTTTCAATTATGCCTAAAATCAGTGAACGAAAAAATGTCAAGTTTAAGTTTGCAAATGTCGGTAATATTAATCTGCGGTTCACGTGGTTTAATTTGACAAGCTACAAATATTTTTACGACTATTTTTGGTCATATGTTGATCAGTCTGAGCGGCTTAAACGGTCATAATTTTTATTTAAAATCCGACCAAACGCTGTATTTTTCCGAGTCATTTATTTCGCGTTGATTATTTTGACGTGTTCATTTTATTTTTTCGAGCACTTTGGCACTTGACTTTTTTTTTTTTTTTTTTTTTTGAGTCTATTTATTTTTATATAGGGTCTAGAATAAATAAATAGGATTATTAATTTTTATTTTTATTTTAACTAATTTAATTATTAAAACTTTATTTGTTTTTTAAATTAATATTTTATTGGGTCTAGAATAAATAAATGAAATTGTTAGTTTTTATTTTAATTTTAACTAATTTAATTATTAAAACATTATTTGTTTTTTTAAATTAATATTTTATTAGGTCTCAAAATAAACACTTAGGCCCATTATATTAACCCTAATTAGCCCCCTATATATACTTACTATTAAGGAACCGAAAAAGGACCGGAAAAAAAGAGAGTATTAGAAGCGGCGCCTACTTGATACGGGTGATATACTGGCTTTTGTTTATTATTTGGTTCAAAGAACTTACATAAACATATATATATTGTATATGATACAGGGTTTGTTTTATTGTTTCTATATACTATGTGCTTTAATTGTTTCTATACTGTTTTCTTATATATATATGTATGAATCTAACTCTTGTTTTATTGTTTCTCTTTGTTGCCTCAGTTAGAATGATTCTCGTCAATAAGAGAAATCGAATAGGTAAAAACAACAATACTGGGAGCGGTAGTCTTGTTATTGATAACAAGTGATGTTTCAAATATAAGTGTTTGGTTGAAGTTATCATTGTTGTCTTGTTTCTATGTTCTGTTTGTACAAGTTATATATATATATATATATATATATATATATATATATATATATATATATATATATATATATATATATATATATATAGTGCATGTTAATATGATCAATATATATATATATATATATATATATATATATATATATATATATATATATATATATATATATATATTTGGATTAAATTGTTCGGATCGGATCGTGTCGATACATTGTTCGCACATTTGTGTGTATGAAGTGTGACACTAGTGTTGATCCGATCTAGTTGCGATGATCGTAATTCTTGCGTTAGCAACATCGTTCTTATTTATTTCTTTTATTTAATTAATTAGGTTTATTATAACTAACTACCCTGATTTTTTTCATAAACCTTGATAACTTCGCCACAAACTCTAAATTTCAAACCTTAACAAACTTTAACCGTGTTATTTCCTCTAAACCATAAACATTTTCTCAAGCCTTAACAAACCTATTTCTCATCTGTAATATTTTTGGGTTTACTTTTATTTTTCGCCTTATAATGATGTAACTGTCCCAAAGCGTTGTAATAGTTAGCCATTTATTTTCTGCCATTTTATTTTTCTGCCATTTTATTTTTCTGCCATTTATTTTCTGCCATTTTATTTTTCTGCCATTTAAATTTCTACCATTGATCCTATATTAACTGCGTGGTTTAGTAATGTAGGGCGTGAAAACCAATGAATTACTCATTTAATATTTTTCTATAATATTTATATTTTGTGTAAATAAACGCTAATTATATTTATAAACTTATTTTATTACTTATTTATAACAATAAATCTTTATTTTGTGAATACTAACTCTTTTATTATTTTGTACATATTAAATTAATTTTTTTCTAAAAAAATTTCTCAATAACATTTTGTCAATAAAATTTTATATATTAATAGTATTTTATTATAATAGTAATAATCATATAGTGTAAATAGTTAAAAGTTTTCTCAATAATCTTTAATTGTTTTTCTCTAAACTTAATTCCTTTTTTTTTCATTAATTCTAATAACTTCTAAAAAATCTAACTTGTCTAACTTAAACTTTTTCTTTTTAATTAAATGTTTAATTGTTATTTCTTTAATTTATTTTAACTTTATTATTATTATAATTACTTTATAATTATTATTATTATTATTATTGCTTTATTGTTAATATTGCTTTATTATTTTTGCTTCATTATTATTATTATTATTATTATTATTATTATTGCTTATTTATTATTTTATTATATCTATTGTTCTTGCTTTATAATTTATTTTTATCCTATTATTATGTATCTGCCAAAGCCTTGTAATAGCTTATAGATTTATTTTTCCGTCTTTATTTTCTTTGTAAATATTTTACTATATGGTTAGTAACCTTAGGGTGTGTATAACTTATATGTAATTAAATTGAACTTAGATAATTAAAATAAGATAAATACCTGAATATAAACACTCACACACGTAAGTCGATCTTTGATCGCCATCTTGCACTTCCTAAGTTACCCCTCTCAGTTGCCTAATCAAAAGGTCAAGTAGGGTGTATAAAGCAAAAAGTCCCTCAAAGTAAAGTCATCTAGTCCCTTAACAGTAAAAGATCAAGTCCCTCTTCGAATGTTGCCTTCGTAATGATCTTGTCCCTTCCGAATAAAGATGACAGTCCCTCCAAAAATGCTTATACACCCCACAGTTGCCTTCATAAAAAACAGATGTCCCTCTCATGTCCATTAACACATCCAATGTAATGACTACCTACTCCTTAATAGTAGGGATAGTCTTACCAATGAAAGGATACAGAATAAGAAAGACTTTAAACTTTAGGGTAGGTTCCTCTTATATACTTGCTCACTTCAAAAACTTTTCAAACTCTTCACAATTTCAAACAAATTTTCAAAAACAAGTTTTTACGCATCCGTACATGGATCATTATCAACTATTCTGAAAATTTTTCTATTCACACACTACACTTTCAAAAACAATTCAAAAAAAGTGAGCTAAGTAACTAAGAGCCCATGGACAACCATGGATGTAAAGGGTGCTAACACCTTCCCTTTACATAACCTACCCCCCGGACCCAAAAATATCTCTTAAGGTCTTTCCTGTTCTTTTATATCCTTTCCTTTTGGATAAAATAAAAGTCGGTGGCGACTCTTGCTATCCGCAACATAACTAAAGTCAGTTCTCCCACCGTGTTACAGTTGCGTAAAATGACTCCCATATATTTGCTAATCTTCAATCTCGATTGCACATTATTCTTGCTGCATCTTTCACGCACTTTCTAAATCAGCACCTCGTTTGGACTAACGGTCCATTCGTCACGCTATCACGACATTCAAATAAATTGATTTGTTGCAAAACTCGCATGAACGTTACATTAACACTACCATCTGTGTATTGAATAATTTAATTGCAATTCAGTGTTTGACATCAGTACAATCCCAACAAGAGGCAATTGTAACACCCCAAATTTGCCCTATTCTTTTAAGCATCATATCACATCATATTCATCATGCTCACATCATTTTCATATTTCGTGTAGCATCATTAGCATAGAAAAATGAAGCATGACATTCATTGTTGAAGCATAGCATAGGGCTGGTAGTGCTTTCAGTTGAGTGTTATTGTTCAGTTCGCGATCCGTTTCAGATGAATGTTTGACCTAATCTTGGTCAAACTATCAAGGGAGTGGTTGAATTGCAAGCTATCTTGATAGGTGATTATCCCTCGGGATGTGCATTTTCAAAGTTCAAATTGTCGCGTGCGGAAATTCATCAGTTTATCAAGCAAGATTTCATGTGGAATTTTGTTTGAATCTTCAGTGCATCAGTGTTCTGTCTGTGGATTTACCTTCCCCGGTATAGTTCCAAGTAATCAAGCGCAAGTTCGATTTTGGTTTGAAAGATCAAGGTTTGTGGTCGTGTGCGGGCGGTGGTGGTTGATTAATTTCATTAAACCCACGAATATTCTTTCTTTGATTATCTGTATTCTAATATCCATCTTCCCAATTTAATTTCTTTTTAATTTCACATTGAACCAAAATAAACCACCCGAAAATTCACTCCAATCAAATATCTAATTAGAGCCATTTCATTTCAATAACCATGTCCATGTAGATGTCACTTCAATTAAAATCCATTTAGTTTTTTCTTAAGATGACCATTATTATTTTCTTACAATTGTTCATCGTTGAAAACCATTATTCATAATTTCCACTTTAAAGTCATAATCCATATTCATAACTTCAACATACTTTGTCCAAACCATTTATCCATTTACAATATTAATTTGTTTTATTTTAAGAGTGAACGAATTAAAGAAAAGTTTGTTGAGAAGTTTGTTGGAAGATTCATGATCTGTCATCACACAAAAGGGATAACCGAATTTGAGAAGGGAGGAGAGGTCACGAAAAAATCTAATAAAAGAATCACTCTCTTCAAAAAACTCATCCAATAACAGAATCCATTCTCTTCAATCTTCGTCACCAAGAACACACATAACCGATTCTAGCTTCATCAATTCCTCACAATCTTCATCAAACCAGAAAACTTCTCACCTCTTTCGATTCGTTTCACCTTCATCGACGATCGAAGTAGCGTCTTATTTCATCAACAAACAGCAGATTTGACACCATTTTTCATCAACAAAATTGAGCTCATTGATCTTTCACTCTTCATCAATTTCACACGGATTTACTGGTTTTCGTTAAACATCTTTCCCTTCATCCTCTTCTATTTGCAGCACTCATCGTGGCTTCGCCATCCTCATTGAAACTACATCCATAATTTTATCGTTGTTATTCTGGATCAAGCGAAAAAAAGAAAACTGAGAGCAATCTTCGTCATCAACAGTGAGAATGAAGTTGTCATCCTCATCGCCTTTGGGATTGTAATTCATCATCAGTAGACATTCATTACTCGTGGTTCTTCTGCAACGAATCTTCGTCGTTCGTCGTTTTCACCAACCTTCATTGACGGTGAATTTCTTCATCACGGAAGCAAAGCAGAGGAACTCTTCGAAATCGTCATCGCGAGCTCATCGTCTTCCCGTGCTCTTCAGCGACAGGTACGCTTCGAATCCATTGAGGATTTCTTTTTTTCGTCTAATGTTGTGGCAGTCTGGTGGTTTCGGTTAGTTTTTTAAAGATTAGTTTCAGATTCGATTAGAATGTGAGAAGCAGGTTAGGGATTGTGTAAATGGTGATGGTTTGAGGTGTTCGTTCAAGATGAAGGTTCGGCGGCTAGGTTATGTTAGATGAAAAAGAAGAGAGAGGTTTAGGTTTAGGTTATGAAGGTGGTAGGAGGTTTTGTATCGGCGGCGAGATTTGATGGATTGAGGAGAAGCCGAACGAGGTGGAGAGAGGTTTAGGTTAGAGTTGTAGGTGAATGATGGCGGCGTTTAGGTTAAGTGTGGAGGAGGACGACGCGTTTAGGAGAAGGTTGAAGAAGAGGTAGCGGCGGCGGACTCTAGGTCATGGAGAGGAGGGGAAATCGTTTAGAGAGAGACTTATTTTTTTTCTTTTTGTTGTTTTTCTTGATTAATATGTTAAGAGTTTTAGCTTCATCATAAAAAATTTGTAAAGAAAATTGGAAAGAATATAGGGAAGTGTGACATCAATGAGATAAGAGGATAAGAAGCAATCTGTTGTTGTTGATTTGGCCCCTACCGGCGGTGACACTTGTCACCGTCCGGTAGGCTTTCTCCTCCAATCGTGTGTGGACAGCTACCATGGCAGTTTGGGCATGCGCCGTTTGGGCCTAGCCAGAGTGCTTTTCGCACCTCACCCCCAACTTGGCCCAAGCAAGTTCAGTCCATTTCCTTTCTAATCTCACCCCTTCTCAATTCTTTTAAATTCTTTTTTTTATAATTTGTTTTCTCTTTTATTCAGTTTGGTTTTAATTCATATAAAATAGATTCATTCATCCAAAAATTCTCAAATAAATCATGGACCTTCCTTTATGTCTCTAGTTTTTTATCATATTTTTATTTTATTTTTCTCATTGATCCACGTGCCAGAATTAAATCTCCGTTACTCATAGCTTCATTTGCTTCATTTCTTGACCAATCTGCCTTGTTTATTTTCTATAGCTTTCAATATTTGGAGTTTTAATCCCATTCCTTTTGTACTGTGTTCCTGAGATCTTGTACTTTTCATGTGATTTTTCTATGAATTTTTAGAAGCTTATTTCTTGAGTTTTGGTCTGATATCTTGTGATGTAAGTTTTCTGTCCTAACTTGTGTTCGTACCTCCATTTGACTTAGTTACTTTCTGAATCTTTGCAAATCCTTTTGACAAGTTGATATAATATGTGTGAAGATCATTTAGTTTAAGTTGTGGAATTTTGGGATGGCTGGTTGATTATTTGTGGATTTTTGTTCTCACCTTGTCCCATTTTGCTTCTTTTGGTTCATTAGATCTCTTATAGGCTTAGAAGGGCACTTGTGCCCATTTATTCTTCTCATTTGGGGTTCCTTTGGGGTGTGGGTACCTTCCTAGTCCTAGGATAGGTCTTGTGTCTTCTGAATTTTTGAGTTTGTTTCTTCTTTAAGTCATTTGCTTCTTTAAGTGCTTTAAGTTCATCTTATGGTTTCTCTTGCTCCCATTTGGCATTGTTTGGTCTTGTATCTTGTTTCTCTTCATCTTTCTGGCTTCCTAAGCCATTATTCATCTCATTTTGGTTCTGGTCTTGAGCTTTGGATTTTTATTTTGTGCATTTTGCATTGCATATTTCATAAGTGTGCATTTGTTTCCATATGTATTCATGTTGCATCCTTTTGAATCATAAGTCTCTTCTCCTCATTTCTTTGAGTTGTATTTGCATTGTGCATTTGTTCATATCATGTCACTTCTGATGGTTTGATGTTAGCATGTTATCTTGCTCATTTTGTTTCATGTATATGCATACTAACCTTGCAGGGGCTATGGTAAGTGTGAGATGTGGGAATTGAGTTCCACATCTCCAATTCTCATCTCTTCCTCTTATGTTTATGTGAACTAACCCTCTTTTGTTGGGCCTAGGCCTTTCTCATCCCTTCTTCTATCTTTTTCTTTTCTTCTTCATTAGGATAGAAACCTCACTAACCCTTAGGACATCCATGCATGTTAACACTTAGGATTATTTTAGCCCCTTTAGAATTTTCCCTTTGAGATCCTTTGGTGCTCTCTCTTCTCATCTTCAAACTTAATTCTAATTCACTTAATAAAGGTTGAGTACTTCCATGTGACATGAGACTTTTCTATGAGATGCTTGCACTCGTTCCATTTCGGGGCGAGGTGTGAGTCATCACTCGTGGTGGATAGGTCTTAGCATGAGTACCTCACAAAGAAAAGCTAAAAAACACTTCTTAACCAAAAAACCACAAAAATACTTAATAATGGTAATAGGCCAGTGTGCTTGAGCCTTCACTTGTGGGACTAGTTTTGGGGATTTCGTCCATAGATAGGTGTGCCTCTTGCGCATTCCATTTCGGGATGATGTGAGATGTACACATCCCATTGAGTAAGACTTGGGTACACTTACCTATGCAAACTTTCACTCATAAAAGCTTCTAAAAAACACAAACAAACAATAAGCGTCTTTCCTTCGGGAATTCTTTTCTCATCCCCTTCGCTCTGTACGCGAACTTGCTCCTACTTGTCACTTTGCAAGACGGTTACGCACTCGTCGTCCGAGTCTGCAACACCTGAGCAATGGCATAGGCGGTTCAAGCTTTAATTCACAAGCAATTTTCCTTTGTTACCCCTAGTTAGACTAACTACGGCGTCTCTGATCCTCATTTATCCCAATGAGGTACGTAGGCAGTGGGGTAGGGCCCATTCGAGCACAATCTTTCTTTTTCCCTACATTTTCCCCTTTATTCCCATTTTCCAATTCCATTTCTTTCCTCATTTCCATTTCATTCTAGATAGCCATTTCTTTTGTCCAAACAGCATATTATTTCCCACCCTTTGAAAACAGACTTATAAGCATGGATCCCGTCGGGTACGGCGGACGGATTGGGGTGCTAATACCTTCTCAATTCGTAACCGACTTCCGGACCCAGATCTTTGGTTCGCAAGGCCTCGTCCTTTTCCTTCTTCCTTAGGTTTGTGCAACATTACCTTTCCCATTCCTTCGGGATAAAAATGTCTGGCTGGCGACTCTAAATTTTCCGCGCCACTTTCGCGTTTGTACTAGGATGAAAATCCCGGGAGCGACAACTGGCGACTCTGCTGGGGACTGCACACCAGATAATCTCTGGTTCCCCTGTGAGTCTATCCTAGCGCCTGTGTGTTGCTGTTTCATTGGGTGATGTTTGTTTGCTGTGATTTGTTGTATTTTATTATTATTGTTTACAACTTTATTTACAGCTTTATTTACAGTTTTCAGTATTTATTTTCCGCATCATATATATCATACTGGACTGTCTGGACTGGTTTTCTTTTTGGTGGGCTCGGGTGATCTTGTTTCTGAGAGATAAGCCAAGTACCCGGCTTGAGTGCACCCTAGGATTAGAGTGGACATATTGTACTCGCATGTGACATGATGAGTGGCGATGTGTTTCACGCTCAGATTGCGACTGTCTTGGAAATATCTTGTGTGGGGATTTCCTCCACTTCGGGATAGGACCTTGATAGTTATGTGCATCTAGGGACCGATCATTGAGAACCTTTGTGGAAACAACCCTCTCCAGTGGTGGCAGTGGCAGACCACATTTTGTGGCAAACCCATTCGCACCCGAGGGTCCACTGGGGACTCGCATAGGATGGCCTGGTTCTCTTATAGGAACTCAGTCAAAGCATCTAGTCGTATGATATTAGTACTGTATCCTACGGGCTGAATGTACCATTGTTTCTCGATTTCAGCGCTTGAAACTGGGGACTTATAAGGGATGCTTGTTTCTCCCGGACTCAGCTGAGGCCTCCCTGCGTAGTACATAATGCCTAACCGATTCCCTGATTTGGTCATGAGCCATTTCTCGGAAATGGTGAAAGTATTATTGCTATTCGGCTTTGAGAGTCCGTGATGTTTGACCCGGAGCACACCTGTGAGATTGGGGATGGGTTTACAGGTTTGCAGGAACCCTTGACCTCATCATACCCTTGTTACCAGTGCAGTTCATGTTATGATACAGTTACTTTGGTTCCGGAGTTCTGGTTTTCTTGTTCTGGTATTCTTGATACTGTAGTCCTGAGATCTTCTTCAGAGAGTTGTGATTATCAGAGAGTGTGACTCAGTGGACTTTTGGTTTGTCAGTTATTCAGAGGGGCCCTTGTCAGTGTCTAGACTCCAGACAGTCCCAGATGACCATATGTCTTTGCATTTGCATCTGCATGGCATCATTGCATCATTAATCATTGTTTTGTTTTTCATTCACAGGTTCATATCTCCGCTTCCGGTTCCGGTATCCTCTTCAAAGATGGAAGATCCTCGCAAGTAGAATATTCACTTCAAGTTCTTTGATACCAAGGTTGGCCTGTTGAAGAAGATGGTAAAACTGATTACACCCAATCAGGTGGAGAGATTCAGAAAAGCTTATGGGAGTATTCTTGATGTGGTGGTAGAGCTAGATCCTTCCGAGCGGAGTGCCATTCATACATTGCTTCAGTATTATGATCCTCAGCTCCGTTGCTTCACGTTTCCTGATTTTCAGTTGGGCCCTATGCTGGAGGAGTATGCTCTGATCCTGGGTGTGCCAGTTCGAGACCAGGTTCCTTTCAATTCTGAGATGAGTAGACCGGCACCTGAGGCTATTGCTAAGGCTCTTTATTTGAGCCCTTCTGCTGTAAAGTCTTTGACTATCATTAAAGGAGGTGTGTCTGGGTTTTCTTTGGAGGCTCTGGTGAAGAAGGCGGAAGAATTGGCTGTTGAAGAAGAATGGGATGTTGTCTGTGCTATCTTGTCTCTTTCTATCTATGGCATTATCTTATTTGCTGATATGGAGAAGTTCATAGATATAAACGCCATACATCTCTTTTTGCTGAAGAATCCTGTGCCTACCTTACTCGGGGATTTGTATTACTCAGTTCATTACAAAACTGAGAAGAAGAGAGGAGGTTTGGTCCGTTGCTGCGCTCCGTTATTTCACATGTGGTTCATGAGGCATTTGCCTAGTACGGGAGTGTTTAGTGACCACAGCTTGGTATGGGCTCAGAAGCTGGAAAAGTTGCTTGCCAAGGATGTTAGATGGTTCACTCAAAGGCTGCAAGGTGCACGTTTCATCACTAGCTGCGGGAGTTATCATAGTGTGCCTTTGTTGGGAATAACTGGAGGGATTAATTACAATCCAATCCTGTTAAGAAGACAATTGGGATACGCTTTGAGAGAGGTGCCTGAAGATTTGAAGCTGACCCCTATTTTCTACTTCTCAGTGAAAGATAATATGCCCTTAGTGAGGAAGGTTGCGGGAGCTTGGAAGTGCATTAAGGGAGAAGGGATAGCTAGCTTTGGAAAGTGCAACAATCAGACATTCCCAGAGTATGAAGCTTGGTTGAAAGACAGAGCTAGAAGAGTTTTGTTGCCATTTTCAACACCAGTTCCCCCAGTTGCTGAGTCCATTGATACTGTGTCTTTGGAGGAGTTCAAGAAGTTGGAAGCCCAGCTACATGCAGTTAGAGTTGAAAATACCGAGATGGTAAGCCTGTATCACCAAGCCAACAGGGCCAAGATTGAAGCTGAAGAGAAGTTGCTGAAAATGCAGACTACCTTGGAGGCCAAGGAGAAGGACTTTGCTGGTAGAGAAGCCCATTTCCGCAGGTTAGGGATGATGGAAGCCCAAAGAGAAGCTGAGCGCAAGAAGAATTCAAAGATCCTCAAAGATGCTCGTCAATATATTGTCTGGTTGAAGGGACATAGAGAGCAAGAGCTGAAGCAATATAAAGAAAAAGAAGAGTTCTTTGAAGTTCAGATGGCTTACAAAAAAGAAGAGGTGGAGCAAGTCCACAAGATTCGCAGAGAGAAGACTCAACAGCTCGCAGACAGTCAACAAGCTCTCGAAGCAGCACTTAAAGAGATTGAAGATCTCAAGTTGATGGTTGGAGTCAAGAGGGTCAGGCCTGATATGGGGTTTGGTGATGGAGTTTCAGGATCCTCAGGCGGTGGTTGTGCTTCTTAGTTTGTTTTCTTTGTATCTGGATTACCTACAGGCATGTTGTAGGAGTCTTAGCTGTTTGTTTCTCCTCTGTAAGAACTTGTACCCTATGGGGAATTCTGTTTTATTGTGCCTAATGGGCTGATCTATGTTATGACATGTTTTTCACTATTTCTTGGTTTGCCTGCTGTTATGGTTTGAATGTGGTTTCCCGCAAAGGTTTCTGAAAGTCGAGGATCAGTGCCCATCTGGTTTTCTTTGCTAAATACCGGAACCGGGGCATGAATGACCTGTGATTGGGAACATAAACAACTGCATTGCATCCATATAACTTGTTTGTTTATTTTGCAGGTGTTGTCTCAGTTACTAACATGTTTTGTGTTCCAGGCACTATAGCTCCTCGTAAAGTTCGGGAACAACCAGCAGTGCACAGATATCCAACCAAGATTAATAGAGAACGAGCCATGGACCAAATGCAAGCGGACTTGGCAGATCTGAGACAGAGAATGGATAACTTTATGACGTTAATGGCCGGCATGGGGCAGAACCAAGAGCGTCTGCGGGAGATGGTTGAGAATCAGAACAGGAACACTGCTGCTGCTGCTACTACTGATAATCGTACCGGTGCGGGCGCACGTCAGGTTGAAATTCCTACTGCTCAACCAGGAGTGACTATCACCAACGATGGGTTGCACAACATTCAGATGGATAATCATGATGACCAGTTCACTTTACTTGATGAAGCTGAGGGTCAAGGAGCAGAGATGAACAAGAGGTTCGAAGAGATGGCCGAGCAAATCAAAGCTATTCAGTCCCAAAGCTCTTTGGGATTTGACATAACCGACTTGGGCTTGGTTCCTGGGGTCAGGATTCCATATAAGTTCAAAGTTCCAACCTTCGAGAAGTATAATGGCACTGCTTGCCCGAAGACCCATCTGCAATCATTTGTTGGGAGAATTTCCGCTCACACAGATGATGAGAAACTGTGGATGTATTATTTTCAAGACAGCTTGGCGGGAGCTTCTCTTGAATGGTACATGAAGCTCAGTAGGGTTAATATCAAGAGTTGGAAGGATCTAGCTGAAGCCTTTGTGAGGAAGTATCAATATAACTTGGACATGGCTCCGAATCGCACGCAGTTGCAGCACATGGCTCAGACGGCAAAAGAAGGTTTCAAAGAATATGCCCAGAGGTGGCGCCAGCTAGCTGCCAGGGTGCAACCACCGCTGTTAGAAAACGAAATGGCCGACATGTTTATGGGCACTCTCCAGGGTGTATTTCTTGAAAGACTGGCGTCGAGTTCTTCTACTAAGTTCAACGACATTGTTATTGCTGGAGAAAGAGTTGAGACATTGCTGAAAATGGGGAAGATACAAGACCTAAGTGCTAACAGCTCTAATGGAGTGAGGAAAGCTTTTAGTGGACCTCCTAGAAGACGAGAGGGCGAGACGAATGTTGTATTCGGCCGAAGCCAAGGTCGTGGTTACAGAAGACCTTATGAACATGTGGCTGCTGTCACCATTCTTGCAGCTCCCGTACAACAGATGCTACCTCCTCCACAACAACATCAACAACAATAACAACCTCGAACCAACTATCAGCAGAGACCATATCAGCCGAGGCAGACTCGCCCGGCTAATAGGGTGATTGAGGCTATCCCGATGACTTATGCTGCCTTATTGCCAAGACTGTTAGATTTGAACCTGATTCAACTAAGGACTTTGGCACCACCACCTCCTGGAGAGCTTCCAGTTGGTTATGATGTCAACGCACGATGCGCTTTCCACTCTGGAGCACCCGGGCACTCGACCGAGAAGTGCAGGGCTTTGCATCACAAGGTTCAGGATCTTGTAGATTCTAAGGCAATCAACTTTGCGCCGCCGCCGAATGTTAACTCGAACCCTATGCCTAATCATGGAGGGGCAAGAGTCAATGCCGTTGAGGGAGATGACAAGTTGAGTTTGGTGCTGAGTATCGATGAAGTCAAAACACCTTTGAGGGTGGTGAAGGAGAGACTGTTGAAGGGTCAAGTATTTCCTGGTTGCTGTCTTGATTGTGAAGATTGTATGAGTGTTATGAACGACTGTGAGAAATTGAAGACGGGTTTGCAGGGTTTGATTGATGTTGGATCCTTGCAGTTCAGTAAAGTTGGTATTGAAGAGGCTGATGATGTGTCAACCATTACTATTTTCTACGATGAAGCTGATATGCCCGTCAGACGAGAGCCGGTTACAATTTATGCTCCTCTGATTAGTCCCGTAACTATTACTGTACCTGGGCCAGTGCCGTACACCGATGATAGAGCCATTCCTTGGCATTATGGCTCCAATGTTTATGTAGCTGGACAGAGGATGGAGAGCAGACCTGTTGCTGACCCGATTGTAGAGAATGTCGGAGGTGTTGGGGGTTTCACCCGAAGTGGTCGTTTGTTCGCTCTCCCTGCGTTGAGAGGGGATCCTGAGGCCGAGGCTTCGTCCAAAGCTAAGGGAAAACAGGCTGCGAACGATGAGTCAACTACTCCTGTGGCTGGGTAGGGGACGTTCGAAAAGGAGGTAGAGGAATTCATGAGGATTATCAAAAGGAGTGACTACAAGGTGGTTGATCAACTGAACCAGACGTCTTCAAATATTTCTATCTTGTCACTGCTAATGTGCTCTCCCGCGCACCGAGAAGCCTTACTGAAAGTACTTCAAATGGCCTACGTTCCTTAGGAGATTACTGTCAACCAACTCGAGGCTGTTGTTGGAAGTGTCAATGCTAGCCATGGCCTAGGCTTCACTGACAGAGACCTCACTTCGGAGGGAAGGAATCACAACAAAGCACTACACATCACGATGGAGTGCAAGGGCGTTGTGCTGTCTCATGTTCTTGTAGACACAGGCTCTTCCTTGAATGTGCTTCCGAAGAAGGCGTTGATGAAGCTTAATATTGATGGGATTGTCCTGACGCCAAGTGATCTGGTTGTTAAAGCTTTCGATGGTTCAAGAAGATCAGTTTTCGGAGAGGTTGAGTTGCCCGTCAATATAGGCTCTCAAGTCTTCAAAAGTGTTTTCTATGTTATGGACATCCAGCCTGCATATAGCTGTTTGTTGGGAAGGCCGTGGATACTGATGAGCTAAAGACGTATCTAATTATGTGTCTAGCGGTATCTTAACTGCAAGTGCACAGCCTATCGAAGTAATATTTAAGATTATCGATCCACAGGGACTCTATGGTTACTTAGTGCTAGAGGAATTTCTAGTTTAGCTAAGGTGAAGGGTTGTCACGATTTTTTGTTGTTGTTAAAGATTAAAGGCGGGAATTAAATTTAAGTTTAATAAAATAATACTAAGGCGGTCGGTATGTAATTATGCTAACTTAGGCGGGTCAATCTAACCTAGGCTTATAAAGATGCTTCACTTAATCTATTTTGTAGAGGTTACCAGTTTAAATATCCTTAACTCACACTCTCGTGGTCTTATCTCAGATCTTACCCCTAAAGCCCTATGCCTGCTCTCGCTAGCCCATAAGTGTTTAGAGATAATTTTTGGAAACTTAGTAATTCTAATTTATTTTAAAGCGCTCTCGCTGTGTTTAATTTAAATGCCTAACTTTAGCTATCTGGTTAGAATCTCACACTCTCGTGGTCTTGACCTAACCTAATACACTTTCCTTACTCTCGTAACAAAAAGGTTGATTTTATAATAAAAAGTATCAGCCAGAATATTAAGCTCTTAATTATTTTAAGCCTATAGTTGATTTTACCGATTTAGTTCGTTTTAATTACATACCGCCCTAAGGTATTTAGCTACTCATTATTGTTGAACCAGACAGAGGCAGAGAAACATAAAACGAAATATGCATGGTAGAAAAATAAATATTAAACATAAATATAATTGCAAATTAATATAAACCTGGTTAACAATAAAAGTGGCAGACTCCTTCTTCCACAGACCGGAAAGCTCGGAGTATTCGTCGGAATCGGAAATAAATTCTAAAAATTCTGAAGGCTTTGAAACAAATTAATTTATAACAATTTCCTGATGTTGGAAATTGTTATAAGGTTGGTTGGGATACAAGAAAAATAAAGCAATGAAAATAATGCTGGAAAAATATAAAGGGTGTAAAATAATTCGGCAGAGCTTCCGCAAGAAATTAATAAAAACTAAACTCTGTCCCATTGTTCATAAAAATTAAGCTATTTATAGAAAACTAAAATGGGCTTGGTAGTTGGATTGTTGCTTGGGCTTCGTAGGAGAATGAGAGAATCCAGGGACGTGTGGATACTGGGTCAGCTGGAAAATAGGCACTTCATGCAGCGTGATGTTCATGACCAAGTCATCAGTCAAATAACCTATTTTTCCCTTGTCACGGTCGTGACAAGGGCATCACGTTCGTGCTCCTTGTATTATAAGTGTCACGGTCGTGAGGGATATGTCACGGTCGTGAGTGCTCCTTTTGGGGTGTCACGGTCGTGACACCTAGGTGACGACCGTGAGTGCTACAAAATATGCAGGTTATGCAGAATTCCTCATTTCTTCATCTTTTAATGGTTGTTTTTGCTCCTTTTGCTTGTGGCTCATGATTTAGCTCTGTATATGATGTACCTGCAAAATGGCAAAGAAAACTCGAGGAATCGGGTGTTAAAACGACAATTATGCGATAAAACGGTATTGAAACATAGCAATATAATCGATACATTTTCTCGTTATCAAACTTCCCCAAACTTAAACCTTTGCTTGTCCTCAAGCAAATAGTCGGTTGAAAATTGTCGGACAAGTTTTTATCGACGCACACACATAACAAACCGTACGAGGGATCGTTTTGTCGGATAAACCGGTACTTTGATAAAACACTAACGATACACTAATGACACAAGCAACAAGCTAAGTCGTCGACTTCCCGTTAAATGAAACATTCGGCAATTGCTTTACGATTTCACCTAGAGTCTTTCGATCTTATTTCGCTCGTTTCATTCTAGCGCAATCACATTAAGCCCTTTGCCTTAGCACGCACGTAGTGGAGTAGCCGGTTAGCGAATTTGATCCTTTAAAAGCACGGGGTCTGGTACACGAATGTGGTAACCCTATATACATTATCCGATTTGGAGGTTGTGGGGGATCGAGCCGTAGCACGCCCTACCAAGTTCAGAACCAGTACCTCTGAACCAACCCGCAATGGACTCCTTCTCATATTTCTCGTTTCTTATATGCGACCGTGTACTTTGGTGCAATTTCTTTTCATTTGCATCGAGATATGAATGATCATTATAGATTAGGCATCAAACGCTTATATTCATCGGCTCCCCACGTGATTTGTGTTCAGACGGTGCTGACTGCTAGTATAAACTACTAGGGGTTACTTTTGAACTGAAACTTAAGGTGTAGTCGTAACAATCATCGGAACGGGATTGCTTAAGTGGGAAGTCTAAGGTGTCAAGACTGTATTGGTCTTGTTGAATCATTCTCAGCTTCCTAATTATGATTTCGTAGGTAAGTCGGGTAATGCGAAGAATTAAAGATTTTTTCGGTATGGCTAAATAAACGGGGAAAGTTCGAAACTAAAGAAAATAGCACAAAAATTGCTCGTTTCATTAACTTACGAAAAGGAAAATACAACGGAATGGAAAAATGCGGAAAATGAAAGGTACCTCTCCCACACTATATTAGACATTGTCCTCAATGCTGTGATATAATAGCGGTGAAAGTACAATACAAACAACGGAATGGAAAAACAATAAACAAAAACTAAAACTAAGGCTGCTGATGACCGCGGCCTCGGCTTCTGGTGCGGGAGCGTCTGGTCGGAGTCGCTTCAGGATCAGAACCGGTACCGGTGACAGCAGTGATATCAATGCGTAAAGCCTCTAGCTCGCTAAAAATCTCGCCGAGCTTCTCATCAGTGGACCTCTGGTTGGTTGCAATAGTGCGGAGTAATGCATCATGCTACTCCTGCTGCCTTCGCTCCAGTGCGGCATTCATCTGGTTTTGCTGATGAATCGCACGGAGGACTTCCTCAAGTGTGTACTCGTGTGCAGGAGGCTGTCGGGTGGATGTCTCAGGAATGTCCTGGACAGGCTCAGCTGCATCCAAAGTGTCTTGCATCTCGTCCGCTGGGGGATCGTCCTGATCATCATGAATGGGGGCGTGGCCGACAGCATCCGGTAAAGCAAAGAGCCAGTTGGCTCGGCTAGACGGATCGATGCGGTCACGGGACGGCAAGGTGATATGGTGATAAACAGTGCCGTGGATAACAGGGCTAAACCTGCCATCCTCTCTCTGCGCAATCAAGTGAGCGGACCTGCAATAATTCTTCGTTAGGAACTCGGCGGCTCTGCTAGGCAAATTTACGACCAAGTCACCAAGGTCCAACTGAATGGCTAGGGTGGTGACAATGCCGCCTATGTAAAAGGGGGTTGCGCCTCTTTGCGCAATGGCCTGGATATGAGATAGCATGAACGGGGCAGCGTTGATAGGCTCATCATTTAGAGCGCAGTGCAAGAACAGAAGCTCCTTGGAGTTGAGCTTGTGGTTACTCTCTCGTGGAAAGATGGTGTTGCAAATGATGCGGTGAAAATATCTGATTGTCGGGTTGTGGATATGTGTAGCATTAAGGCTCTGAAAGGCTGAGGCACAAGTGTTGGTTATGTCGTGCCATAGGGTGAAAGTGGTTTCACTGAAATTGTCCGGCACGCGGAGGTGAGCTTCATTCCCGTGATCGAAGCCTAGCAACTCGGCTATCCTATTTTGCGAAAGTTCGAACTCCCGGCCAAGCAATCTGAACTTAGCGAAGCCGGTAAGTTGACTCTGAGAACCGGTAGGAGTGAGGTAATGGAACGAGCTTAGGAATTCCAATGTCAGAAGCTCGAATGTGGGCTGGGGCTGACTGCAAAGATCCCACAGACCGACTTTTTGAAGCAGGCTCTTGACACTGTTAAGCATTCCCAGTTCTCTCAAACAGACAGTGTCGATATATCGCGTGGGTTGCACACCACGGTTTTGGAAACAGATGAACCTCTCTCTCTGGTTTTCTCCATTCTCACCATCTCTAAATTGAATAGCTTCCATTGCATGCAAGAACAAGAGTGGGAGATGAGGAGTTTGGATTTTTGTGAGAAAAGTGATAAAATGAGAGAAATAATGGTTCGGATTAATATTGCAAGGTGAGAATGTGATAGGTGTGGTGATAATGGAGAGGTTAATGGGGTTTAATTTGGTAATGGGAGGTTACGGAAGTTGGAGGAGATAATGGGTGGTTTTGAAAGTTATGGAAGAAGAAAGATGAAGAGGTTTCGAAGAAGAAACAGTTCTGTTTCTCACGAATCCTATAATTAGGGTCGTCACGGTCGTGACAAGGGGATGACGGTCGTGACGCGCTAATTAGCTTGTCACGATCGTTAGGAGGGGGGATGACGACCGTGAGGGCTTAATTCCTTGAATAATTTCCAGAAAGCATTATCTCTCTCACGCTTCATATAATTTATATAATATTTTTGATCACTTCTCACTCAATATTAAATATAAACACCATATAATAAATAATATCAACATAGTACTTGTAAATTGCATCACACGAGAGATTGTATAAAATATGAATCAATTCAAGCATAACAGTATATAGATTGAAAGCATATAAATTGATTAAATTGGAAAAATTTGTAAACTAGAAGTGCTTTTGCATTTGGTAATTGAAATGAAATTACATTAATGAAAATACGGTACGAAAATGTTTGCGAAATGTAAAATTAACTAGAAACGAAAACAATAAGTAAAATACGCTAGATCACTATAGCATTTTCAAAAGTGCTTCTTCAAATCTTCGATTGCGGAGTTCAGGTGGTAGAATTGCTCACAGGTTATGTCAGTTAGACCTATAATGTCCAATCGCATGCTCTTAATCTCATCCTTAACGGTATTTATATTGGTTTGGTAAGCTTCAAGAGTGTTCATGATATTCTTTAAGTTGTTAGCATAATCTACTTGATTCACTTCAGGGGTTTCAATCACTTCTTTAGTGTGGTCAATGTCATGGTAACCAGTAGGTGTCTCAGGGTCACTTTCTACATCGGTCATTATATCATCTTTTATCTTGTACGACTGAGGTGTTTCAGGAGTAGATGGATAGTCAGGTGGGGTTAACTCATAAAGCCAGTTATCCTTATTGTGAACACTTACTCTAGCATGGTTTGGTAGTGTGAACAGGGTTACTACCTCATTCCTGATTAGGTACTCGAAAGGTGGATGTCCTAAATTCCTTATGATATGGCGATTAAAGCAAAAGTTAAGATTCATAGGACGGATGGTACCTAAACGGTTACACCTGTGCAATTGGTATCTAAGTCCTAAGGCATTAGCAATCATGGTTACAAGACTTCCTACTAATATAGGTAATCCAGGTTCTTCTTGGATTCGGGTGAAGGTTTGCATTATGAAAGGCACACCATTGACAGGCTGTCCATTAGTGAAACATGACATAATGAATATCTCATCTTTAGATACTCCAGTAAGGTTTTCTTCTTTTCCAAAGAAGGTGTGGGCAAGAATCTTATGGAAGTAACAGATAGCTGGGTTATGTATCTCATCATTGTTCATGCTATTTGGTTCAGGGTGGTAGTTTCCGGTTAATGTTCCCCAAAAGAAATCCAGCTCAATGTCCATCAATTCTACCTGTGTGGTAGTAAAAGCAAAGGGTCCACTAGGGAATCCTAATATGTCAGCTAGCTCTTTATGGTTAAAGTCATATTCTATTCCAAATAGGCGGAAACTGATAAATCCTTTCCTGAATCCAAAACCGCGCTCGGGTAGGTAAACTAAGGAGCTAAGGAACTCAAGGGTGAGCTCGCGGTAAGTCACAAACTTATGTTGAATCGGTGCATTCTCCCATCCAAGTCGGTTAAACAAGTACAGGATGCTATCATGTATACCTAGGGTTTCCATAGTCAGATCATCCGGGTACAGAGTCAAATCCATTGGTCTCTGTGATAACTCTTCAAATTTCATTCTTTGGTTCCTACCTCTAAATTTGGTTTCCATAAGGTTTATCGGTTGGTTAGCCATGGTTAGTGCAAATACGGAGGAAACAAATCAGGGGGAGAAGGAAAGTGGAAAAGACTTTAGAAAATCTGTAAAAGTGATTTAAGATTAAAATAAGGAAAAATAAAAATAAAAATAAGAAAATAAAATGCATAAATTAAAAGCAATAATAGTAATAATGAAATAAAACTATAAAATGACAAAACAAATAAATGAATAATAAAATGATAAATGACAAAATAATAAAATGATGAAAATGATTTAAATGATTTAAATGATTAAATGGGTAAATGGGTTGCCTCCCACTAAGCGCTGTTTTTATCGTCTAAAGCCTGACGTAATGCTTAGGTGTAGATTAATCAGGGAAATTAGTGGACAACTCTAAAAGCCTTAGACTATTCGCATAATCTCTATTTTCAACTTTATGATAATGTTTTAAACGTTGTCCGTTTACCGTGAATGGTTCACTATTCCTACCCTTAATTTCTATTGCTCCGCTCGGGAACACTCTAGTTATTTCAAAGGGTCCTGACCATCTAGATTTTAGTTTTCCAGGAAAGAGCCTAAGTCTTGAATTAAAGAGGAGTACAACGTCTCCCACACTAAATTCTTTCCTAGATAGGCGTTTATCATGCCATCGCTTAGTTCTTTATTTATATATCTTAGCATTCTCATAAGCATCTAGCCTTAATTCTTCTAATTCGTTAATATCTAGGATTCACTTTTCTCCTGCAGCATTATAGTTTATATTGAGAGTTTTGATCGCCCAATAAGCTTTGTGTTCTAGTTCTACTGGGAGGTGACAAGATTTTCCATAAACTAATTTGAAAGATGTAGTTCCTATGGGTATCTTGTAAGCGGTCCTATAAGCCCATAAAGCTTCATTAAGTTTAGATGACCAATCTTTCCGAGATATGGCGACAGTCTTTTCTAAGATTTGTTTGATTTCTATGTTTGAGACTTCGACTTGTCCACTTGTTTGTGGGTGATATGGTGTTGCCACACGGTGTCTTACTCCATACTTAGATAGTAATTTGTCAAAGATTTTTGAAATGAAGTGCGAGCCACCGTCACTTATGACGAGTCTAGGCACACCAAATCTGGGAAAGATTATATTTTTGAAAAGCTTTATTACTACTCGTGTGTCGTTTGTAGGAGAAGCTATAGCTTCGATCCATTTTGAAACATAATCAACAGCTACGAGTATGTAATTATTACCGAAAGATGATGGGAATAGTCCCATGAAATCTATTCCCCAGAAGTCAAAGGTTTCTACTTCTAATATTCCATTTTGAGGCATTTCATCTCTTCTTGAAATATTACCGATGCGTTGACACCGATCGCAATTTATAACAGCGATGTGGACATCTTTCCATAGATTAGGCCAGAATAGGCCGGCTTGCAAGATTTTTGCACAAGTCTTGGAAGTGCTTGCATGTCCACCATAGGGAGATGAATGGCAATGAGCAATGACATCTTCTATTTCTTCTTCGGGAATACATCGACGAAAGATTCCATCGGGTCCTCTTTTGAACAATAATGGTTCATCCCAATAGTAATGTTTTAGATTGTGAAAGAATTTCTTTTTCTGCTGATAGGTTAAATCAGGTGGAAGAGCTCCTGCGGCTAGGTAGTTAACAATGTCAGCGTACCATGGCAGTCCTACAGTCGTTTGGATTGTTTCCACGGGTTCTGGTTCATCTATGTCTAACTGAACTGGGTCGCTTCCTATTTGTGCTATCAACTGTTCATACGGAAAATCATCGTTAATCGGCACTTGTTCGGGTTTAATACCTTATATTCTAGATAAATGGTCCGCTACGACGTTTTCAGTACCCTTCTTATCTTTTATTTCGAGATCAAACTCTTGTAAGAGTAAAATCCATCTCAAGAGTCTTGGTTTAGCATCTTTCTTAGTCAATAGGTATCTGATAGCAGCGTGGTCTGTGTAAACGATTATTTTCGCTCCCACTAGGTAAGAACGAAATTTGTCAAGCGCAAAGACAACTGCTAACAGTTCTTTTTCAGTAGTGGCGTAGTTCATCTGAGCAGAATCTAAGGTTCTACTGGCATAGTAAATCGCATGAAGTTTCTTTTCCTTCCTCTGGCCTAGAATTGCGCCTACAGCATAGTCACTCGCATCGCACATGATTGCGAAAGGTAATCTCCAGTTAGGGGGTTGCATGATTGGTGCGGTGATGATGGCTGTTTTCAGAGTTTCGAATGCTTTAAGACAATCTTCATTGAATATGAACTCAGCGTCTTTCATTAATAAACCAGTAAGAGGTTTAGTGATTTTCGAGAAATCTTTGATGAATCGTCGGTAGAAACCGGCGTGTCCTAAAAAGCTTCGTATTTCTCGAATGGTTTTAGGGGGTTGAAGATTTTTTATGACTTCTATCTTAGCTTTATCAACTTCAATTCCCTTGTCGGATATGACGTGGCCTAATACGATTCCTTCTCTGACCATAAAATGACATTTCTCCCAGTTAAGCACGAGGTTTACTTTTACACATCTTTCTAACACCATTTCTAAATTTGATAGGCATCCTTCAAAACTTTGCCCGCATACAGAGAAGTTGTCCATGAACACTTCCATGATGTTGTCTATAAAATTTGCGAAGATTGATATCATACATCTTTGAAAGGTTGCAGGAGCGTTGCATAATCCAAAGGGCATTCGTCTATAAGCGAACGTTCCATAGGGGCATGTGAATGTAGTCTTCTCTTGATCATCTGGATGGATAGGGATTTGGAAAAATCCTGAGTAACCATCAAGATAACAGAAATAAGAATGCTTGGCTAATCGTTCTAACATTTGATCTATAAAGGGTAGTGGGAAATGATCTTTTCGAGTGGCTTTGTTTAGTTTACGATAATCGATGCACACTCTATGTCCTGTCACTACTCTTTGCGATATCGATTCGCCCTTAGCGTTTTTCACAACAGTGATACCTCCTTTCTTTGGCACTACATGTACTGGACTAACCCATTTACTATTAGAGATTGGATATATTATTCCTGCATCTAGTAGTTTCTTAACTTCTTCTTTTACTACAGTGCTAAGGATTGGGTTAATTCTTCTTTGAGATTCTCTGGAGGTTTTGCAATCTTCTTCTAGCAGAATACGGTGCATACAGATTGAAGGGAATATTCCTTTGAGATCAGATATGTTATATCCTAATGCAGTTGGATATTTCTTTAAGACATCTAAAAGTTTCTTTGTTTCGATTGTTCCTAAACTGGAATTTATTATAACTGGTCTTTTACATTCAATGTCTAAGAATTCGTACCTTAGGTTATTAGGTAAAGTTTTTAATCCCAATGTAGGTTTATCTTTACTTGGCATGGGATCCGGTGTAAGTGCTAAACTTTCTCTTAGACTATCGTCCTGATATGGTGCATGCCAATTATCATCTTCGAAAATCGGAGGGATTTGAATTTTCATAATTTCAGAATAGGTAGTTTCTTTCATTTCCGTTTCTCTTACACATTCGTCAATTACGTCCAATAGATAGCATGTATCCTCTATAGCTGGTGATTGTAAGAATTGTGTTAAAATAAATTCAACTTTCTCTTCACCTACTTCAAAGGTTAACTTTCCTCTCTTTACGTCTATTATAGCATCGGCGGTAGCTAAGAATGGTCTTCCTAGTATGATAGGTGTAGTGGAGTCTTCAGAGATGTCCATGATTATGAAATCAGTAGGGATGTAGAATTGTCCTATACGTACTGGGACGTTTTCTAGTATGCCTACAGGATATTTAACAGAGCGATCGGCTAGTTGAACAGACATTTTAGTTGGTCTTAGGTCTCCCATGTCTAGCCTTTTGCAAATCGTTAAGGGCATAACACTGATAATGGCTCCTAAATCGCATAGAGCTTTGTCAATGACGAATTTTCCTATTACACAGGGTATAGAGAAACTTCCTGGATCTTTTAGCTTAGGAGGCATATTATTCTGAATTATGGCGCTACACTCAGCAGTAAGTGTAACTGTTCCGTTATCCTCTATCTTTTTCTTATTGGATAAGATTTCTTTTAAGAACTTAGCATACGAGGGAATTTGAGTGATAGCTTCTGTAAACGGAATAGTAATATTCAACTGTTTCAGAAGTTCGACAAATTTCTTAAACTGGCCCATCGTCTTGGAATTGGTTAATCTCTGAGGGTACGAAATTGGTGGTTTATAGGGTGGTGGAGGCACATAAGGCTTTTCTTTCTCCACTGCCTCTTGATTATCATCTTCCTTTTCTTCTGGATCATTCACCATTTCAGTCGGTTTATCCGGTTTTTGGTACATGGCTGGATTGTCAAGTCTTGGATCGGTAGGTCCGTCAAGTTCCTTGCCACTTCTTAATATCACAACATTGGCCTGTCCTTTCGGATTAGGTTGAGGTTGTCCAGGAAATACTCCAGCTGGTGCAGCGGTAGGTGCTTGTTGTTGAGCTACTTGTGAAATCTGAGTTTCAAGCATTTTGTTATGTGTAGCTAATGCATCTACTTTGCTTACTAATTGCTTAATCTGCTCACTAGTGTGAATGTTTTGGTTTAAGAAGTCCTTGTTTGTTTGAGATTGGTTAGCTATAAAGTTCTCCATCATCAATTCAAGGTTCGATTTTCTAGGGACATTAGGAGCAGTCTTTTGATATCCTGGTGGTGTAGCTGGTGCTTGACCTGGTGCGTATAAAGCATTGTTATTCTTATAGGAGAAGTTCGGATGATTCTTCCAACCTGGGTTGTATGTGTTTGAGTACAGATTTCCTTGAGCATAATTCACTTGATCTGTGGGAATTCCTGTTAATAGTTGACAATCAGGAACTTCATGTCCTGGAACTCCACATAACTCACAGTTAGGTGTTACTGCAGCCACGGTGGCTGTTGGTGTTATGGCCAAGTTGTCGATCTTTTGGTTTAGTTGGTCAAACTTTGCATTGACTTGGTCCATACTACTCACTTCGTACATACCTCCTTTTGTTGGTTTCTCAGTTGCGACTCTCTCGCTTCCCCATTGGTAATGGTTTTGAGCCATACTTTCGATAAGTGCATAAGCATCATTATATTCTTTGTCCATTAGTGCACCGCCCGCGGCAGCGTCAATTGTCATTCTTGTATTGTACAAGAGTCCATTATAGAAGGTATGGATGACCATCCATTCTACTAATCCGTGATGTGGACAAAGTCTCAGCATATCCTTATAGCGTTCCCAAGCTTCGAATAGTGATTCGTTTTCCCTTTGCTTAAATCCGTTGATCTGAGCTCTCAGCATAGCTGTCTTGCTAGGTGGGAAATATCTGGTCAAGAAAACTCTCTTTAGTTCCTCCCACGTAGTTACTGAGTTCGAAGGCAGAGATTGAAGCCAGGCTCTTGCTCTGTCTCGAAGTGAAAAAGGAAACAAACATAGTCTAATAGCTTCTTGGGTAACTCCATTGGCTTTTACGGTATATGCGTATTGCACAAAGATCGAAAGATGAAGGTTCGGATCCTCGGTAGGATTTCCGGCGAATTGATTTTGTTGCATGGCTGATATCAACGAAGGTTTTAGTTCGAAATCGTTTCGGTTGATAGCCGGTGCGGCAATGCTAGAATGCGGTTCAGCTTGCGAAGGACTAGCGTAATATTTGAGTGGGTGATTCTGTTCTTCATCCATCTCTGCGTCCTTTGATGTTATGACTGGTTTAGGTGGATCTAATTGAAGATCTGGAATATTGTACTTTTGTTCGTAATCGAATATCCGTCTTCTTACGTGTAAGAAGCGTTCCGATTCTGGGATTAGAGGTTGCAAGTCTTCGCCTTGAGAGCGAGTACTTGGCTTACACTCGGGAATTTAGATTAAGAAAAGAAAATAGTTGTTACCTTAGTCTAGACAATGCTACCTAAAGCGCACTAGTAACTAAATTAAGGTCCCCGGCAACGGCGCCAAAAACTTGATGGGCTAAAGACGTATCTAATTATGTGTCTAGCGGTATCTTAACTGCAAAAAACTTGATGGGCTAAAGACGTATCTAATTATGTGTCTAGCGGTATCTTAACTGCAAGTGCACAGCCTATCGAAGTAATATTTAAGATTATCGATCCACAGGGACTCTATGGTTACTTAGTGCTAGAGGAATTTCTAGTTTAGCTAAGGTGAAGGGTTGTCACGATTTTTTGTTGTTTTTAAAGATTAAAGGCGGGAATTAAATTTAAGTTTAATAAAATAATACTAAGGCGGTCGGTATGTAATTATGCTAACTTAGGCGGGTCAATCTAACCTAGGCTTATAAAGATGCTTCACTTAATCTATTTTGTAGAGGTTACCAGTTTAAATATCCTTAACTCACACTCTCGTGGTCTTATCTCAGATCTTACCCCTAAAGCCCTATGCCTGCTCTCGCTAGCCCATAAGTGTTTAGAGATAATTTTTGGAAACTTAGTAATTCTAATTTATTTTAAAGCGCTCTCGCTGTGTTTAATTTAAATGCCTAACTTTAGCTATCTGGTTAGAATCTCACACTCTCGTGGTCTTGACCTAACCTAATACACTTTCCTTACTCTCGTAACAAAAAGGTTGATTTTATAATAAAAAGTATCAGCCAGAATATTAAGCTCTTAATTATTTTAAGCCTATAGTTGATTTTACCGATTTAGTTTGTTTTAATTACATACCGCCCTAAGGTATTTAGCTACTCATTATTGTTGAACCAGACAGAGGCAGAGAAACATAAAACGAAATATGCATGGCAGAAAAATAAATA
The DNA here is from genome assembly GCA_963966055.1 of Lathyrus aphaca. Classification (NCBI taxonomy): domain Eukaryota; kingdom Viridiplantae; phylum Streptophyta; class Magnoliopsida; order Fabales; family Fabaceae; genus Lathyrus; species Lathyrus aphaca. Next base: position 162,032,821 of record OZ014521.1, on the reverse strand, counting down.
TTAAACATAAATATAATTGCAAATTAATATAAACCTGGTTAACAATAAAAGTGGCAGACTCATTCTTCCACAGACCGGAAAGCTCGGAGTATTCGTCGGAATCGGAAATAAATTCTAAAAATTCTGAAGGCTTTGAAACAAATTAATTTATAACAATTTCCTGATGTTGGAAATTGTTATAAGGTTGGTTGGGATACAAGAAAAATAAAGCAATGAAAATAATGCTGGAAAAATATAAAGGGTGTAAAATAATTCGGCAGAGCTTCCGCAAGAAATTAATAAAAACTAAACTCTGTCCCATTGTTCATAAAAATTAAGATATTTATAGAAAACTAAAATGGGCTTGGTAGTTGGATTGTTGCTTGGGCTTCGTAGGAGAATGAGAGAATCCAGGGACGTGTGGATACTGGGTCAGCTGGAAAATAGGCACTTCATGCAGCGTGACGTTCATGACCAAGTCTTCAGTCAAATAACCTATTTTTCCCTTGTCACGGTCGTGACAAGGGCATCACGTTCGTGTTCCTTGTATTATAAGTGTCACGGTCGTGAGGGATATGTCACGGTCGTGAGTGCTCCTTTTGGGGTGTCACGGTCGTGACACCTAGGTGACGACCGTGAGTGCTACAAAATATGCAGGTTATGCAGAATTCCTTATTTCTTCATCTTTTAATGGTTGTTTTTGCTCCTTTTGCTTGTGGCTCATGATTTAGCTCTGTATATGATGTACCTGCAAAATGGCAAAGAAAACTCGAGGAATCGGGTGTTAAAACGACAATTATGCGATAAAACGGTATTGAAACATAGCAATATAATCGATACATTTTCTCGTTATCAGATACATGCTGCTGGAGCTGTTACTTCAACCCTGCATCAGAAGCTTAAATACGTGGTGGACGGCCAGGTCATCATAGTTTGTGGGGAAGAAGATATATTCGTCAGCCATCTGTCGACATTTAAATACGTAGAAATGGATGGAGAAATCCATGAGACTTTATGCCAAGCTTTTGAAGCAGATGTCAGTATCTTGACTCCTATGGAGAAGAACAATGAGGGCACGTCTATTCATTCCTACTGGGACGCAAAAGAGGTTGTTCAATCAGGCAGTGCCCAGGGCTGGGGCAAGCTGTTGGAGCTGGAAAAGAAAGATGATAAATTCGGCTTAGGGTATCAGCCTGGTGGGTCTACTCAGAGTGGTAAAGCTATCACGTTCACAAGTGCTGGGTTACTCAACCGCGATCAGATCTGTATGGCAAGCCAAGATGAGGATAGTAACGGAGACTGGGACAACAATTGGATCCGTCCGTGTGCGCCCGGCGAGGAGCTAGGAAATTGGTCTGCTGAAGACATTGTTCAAGTCACCTGGCTCTCAGAGTAATTATTTTGTTTCCTTTTATTAGCATACTGCATTGTCAAATCCAGCATTCTGCCCAAGATGCTTGGATCCATTTTATTGGGCCACCATGTTTTGTATTGCATCGTTATTTTGCTATGAAATAAAAGGACATTTTCAGACAAACTGTGTTCCCTGTCTTTGTTTTTAAACTTTTTCACAAAAAAAATATATAAAAATGGCTATGTGTTTTTTCCTTTTTGTTTTGTGTTAGCGTCTCTTTTTCAAAATAAGCAGATTCTGAATAAGCACGTCATCTATGCAGTGTTGATCATCCGGATTCCACGGATAACGTTCCTGCTATGACTATGCATGACTTTGATAATCCAGTCTACCAAGCTGATGAAGGGGTTGAGGAAGACTGTGACCTCCCTGAAGAGTTGGTCAGATTGTTGAAACAAGAGGAACGAGTTATTCAGCCTCATCAAGAAGAGATTGAGATCATCAACATTGGCAGTGAAGAAGCAAAGAAGGAAATAAAGATTGGGGCCAGTCTGCAGGCCGATGTTAAGAAAGAGCTGATCAGTATGCTGAGAGAGTATGTGGATATCTTTGCTTGGTCATATCAAGATATGCCAGGTTTAAATACCGATATCGTAATGCATAAGCTACCTTTGAGAGAGGACTGTCCTCCTGTAAAGCAAAAATTGAGAAGAACTCGCCCTGACATGGCGATAAAGATTAAAGAGGAGGTTCAGAAGCAGTGGGATGCCGGGTTCCTTGCTGTGACTAGTTACCCACCTTGGGTAGCTAACATTGTTCCTGTACCTAAGAAGGACGGCAAGGTCCGGATGTGTGTTAACTATCGGGATTTAAATAGAGCAAGCCCAAAAGATGATTTTCCGTTGCCACACATTGATGTGTTGGTGGACAATAATGCTCAATTCTCGGTGTTCTCCTTCATGGATGGCTTCTCCGGTTATAATCAGATAAAAATGGCGTCGGAAGACATGGAGAAGACAACGTTCATTACCCCGTGGGGGACATTCTGCTATAAGGTCATGCCCTTTGGTTTGAAGAACGCCGGGACAACTTATCAACGAGCGATGGTCACATTGTTCCATGACATGATCCACAAGGAGATTGAATGTTATGTGGATGATATGATTGCAAAGTCCCGAGACGAAGAGGAGCATCTGGTCAACCTGAAGAAGCTTTTTGATAGACTGATCAAGTACAAGCTGAGGTTGAATCCTAACAAGTGCACTTTCGGAGTGCGTTCCGGGAAACTGCTGGGTTTCATTGTAAGTCAAAGAGGAATTGAGGTAGACCCTGCTAAAGTAAAAGCTATTCAAGATATGTCTGCACCGAAGACAGAAAAAGAAGTGCGTGGGTTTTTAGGGAGGTTGAACTACATTTCTCGGTTCATATCTCACCTAACGGCCACGTGCGAGTCAATATTCAAACTGCTAAGAAAAGAGCAAACGGTCAGGTGGAATGATGATTTCCAGAGAGCTTTCGATAAAATAAAAGAATATTTGCAGGAGCCTCCAATTCTGATGCCTCCAGTGGAAGGAAGACCATTAATCATGTACTTGACCGTGCTAGAGGGGTCAATGGGGTGTGTGCTCGGCTAACATGACGAGTCTGGTCGAAAAGAGTACGCCATTTATTACCTCAGCAAAAAGTTTACCAACTGTGAATCCCGATATTCACTGCTCGAGAAAACTTGCTGCGCTTTGGTATGGGCTGCTCGCCGACTGAGGCAGTACATGTTGACTCATACCACACTTCTCATTTCCAAGATGGATCCTGTCAAGTACATCTTTGAGAAACCAGCATTGACCGGAAGGGTTGCTAGATGGCAGATGATTTTAACTGAATACGACATCCAATATACTTCTCAAAAAGCCATCAAGGGAAGTGTATTATCGGATTACCTGGCACATCAACCTCTTGAGGATGATTATCAGCCAATGAAGTTTGATTTCCCTGATGAGGACATCATGTACCTCAAAACAAACGATTATGAGGAACCACTTCTGGAGGAGGGGCCTGACCCTGAATCCAAATGGAAGTTGATGTTTGATGGGGCAGTCAATATTAATGGTCGTGGAGTTGGTGCCGTACTCATTACTCCCGAAGGTGTTCATTTACCCTTCGCTGCCAGAATTACTTTTGGCTGCACCAACAATGAAGCGGAATACGAGGCATGTATAATGGGAATAGAGGAGGCAATTGATCTTCGGATTAAGAACCTCGATATATTCGGAGATTCAGCCCTCGTCATTAACCAAATTACCGGCAAGTGGTATACGCATCAAGAGCATCTAATTCCATACATGGATTATGCTAGAAAACTGTTAACGTTCTTCACGACAGTTAAACTTCAATACATACCACATGATGAAAATCAGTTTGCCGATGCTTTGACCACTCTCTCTTCGTCGATTAAAGTTTGGTGCTGGAATTATGTGCCCAGAATTGACATATCCAGGCTTGACTGCCCAGCTTATGTCTTCTCTGTAGACGCTGTGTCCGACGAGAAACCTTGGTATTTTGATATCAAGTTATTCCTGGAAAAGCAAGAATACCAAACTGGGGCATCCTCCAATGACAAGAAGACCTTGAGGCGACTTGCTACTAGTTTCTTCTTGAATACAGACGGGGTTTTGTACAAGAGAAACTTCGACATGGTCTTGCTCAGATGCATGGATAGACACGAAGCAAGCCTGTTGATGCAAGAAGCCCACGAAGGATCTTTTGGTACCCATGCAGGAGGGCATGCTATGGCAAAGAAGTTGCTGAGATCAGGGTATTACTGGATGACAATGGATGCAGACTGTTGTTTGTTCGCTCGTAAGTGCCACAAGTGCCAAATATATGCAGACAAAGTGCATGTTCCTCCTAACCCGCTTAACGTCATGTCATCTCCTTGGCCCTTTTCTATGTGGGGCATTGACATGATCGGGAAGATTGAGCCAACTTCTTCAAATGGTCATCGCTTCATCCTGGTCGCGATTGATTACTTTACCAAATGGGTAGAAGCAGCGTCTTATGCCAACGTCACTCGTCAGGTGGTGGCAAGATTTCTGAAAAGAGATATCATATGGAGATACGGAGTGCCCGAAAGGATCATTATTGATAATGGTTCTAATCTCAACAACAAGATGATGGAAGACTTATGTCGGGACTTCAAGATACAGCATCACAATTCTTCTCCTTACCGACCAAAGATGAATGGTGCGGTAGAGGCAGCTAACAAGAATATCAAGAAGATTGTGCAGAAAATGGTTGTCACCTACAAAGATTGGCATGAGATGTTACCATTTGCTTTGCATGGGTACTGAATGTCAGTCAGGACGTCTGTCGCTCCCGGGATTTTCATCCTAGTACAAACGTGAAAGTGGCGCGGAAAGGTTAGAGTCGCCAGCCAGACATTTTTATCCCGAATGAATGGGAAAGGTAATGTTGCACAAACCTAAGGAAGAAGGAAAGGACAAGGTCCTGCGAACCAAAGATCTGGGTTCGGGAGTCGGTTACGACCTGGGAAGGTATTAGCACCCAGATCGTCCGCCGTACCCGACCGGATCCACGCTTGCAAAAGAAACCATTTCAAAGGGTGAGGGTATGAAAACTGCAGCAAAGAAATGAAAATGAAAAGAAACTGGAACTGGAAAAGAAACTGAGAAAAGCAATGAATATGAAACAAAGAGGAAAAATGTAGGGAAAATAAAGATTGTGATCGAACGGGCCCCCTACCCCGCTGCCTACGTACCTCATCGGGATAATGAGGATCAGAGACGCCGTAGTTCCCCTAACTAGGGGTAGAAAGGAAATTGCTTGTGAATTAAAGGCTTGAACTGCCTATGTCAATGCTCAGGTGTTGCAGGCTCGGACGACGAGTGCGTAACCGTCTTGCAAAGTGACAAATAAGAGCAAGTTCACGTAAGGAGCGAGGGGGATGAGAAAAGAATTCCCGAAGGAGAGACGCTTATTGTTGGTTTGTGTTTTTTATGAAGCTTTTATGAGTGTGTCACAAGGAAGTGAACTCAAGCTCTCACCAATGGAATGTACACTTGTCACTACATTCCAAGATGGAATAATAGAACAAGCGCACTCAAGTAAGGAGAAGATCCCCCAAACTTGAATCCAAAGATTAGGGCTTAGGCTCACTAACTTGTTTACTTATTAGATGTTTTGATTATTTACATGAAGAAGTGTTTTTTATGCTTTTCTTTATGAAGAAGATACCTTGATCAGACTCGTGCATCACAAGGTAAACTTGTACTATCCCAAGATGGGAAGACTACAAGCATACCTCATGGGATAAGGCTATGGATCAAGACATCACTTCACATTTATTAAAGTATCTTTTTTTTAGAGTTTTGAGATGAGAAGAGAAGAAGAACCAAAAGGATCTCAAAGGAAAAATTCTAAAGGGGGACTAAAATAATCCTAAGTATTCACATGCGTGGATATCCTAAGGTTAGTGAGGTTTCTATCCTAATGAAGAAGGAAGAAGAAGATAGAAGAAGGGATGAGAAAGGCCTAGGCCCAACAAAAGAGGGTTAGTTCACATAAACATAAGAGGAAGAGATAATAATTAGAGATGTGGAACTCAATTCCCACATCTCACACTTACCATAGCCCCTGCAAGGTTAGCATGCACAAGTGAACAAAAATGAACAAATTAACATAACATCATCCAACAATCAGAAGTGAAATGAAGTAAAAAAATGTTTAATGCTAATTCAATTCAAAGAAATAAAGATGAGAAGCTTATGACTTAAAATGAGGCAACATGGATACATATGGAAACAAGTGCGCACTTATGAAAAGTGTAATGCAAAACACATAAAATACAAGCACAAAGTTCAAAACCAGAATCAAAATGATATGAAGAATGACCTAACAGGCCAGCAAGATGAATAGAGAAGTCACACAATACCAAACAATATCAAAATAGAAGCCATGGAACCAAAAGATGGAATTTAAACACTTAAAGAAACAAATGACTTGAATATGAAGCAAACTCAAAAATTCAGAAGAACCAAGACCTATCCTAGGACCAGGAAGGTACCCATACCCCAAAGGAACCCCAAATGAGAAGAAGAAGTTGGCACAAGTGCCCTTCTAAGCCTATAAGAGACCTAATGAACCAAAAGAAGCAAAATGGGACAAGGTGAGAACAAAAATCCACAAATAATCAACCAGCCCTCTAAAAATTCTACAACTGAAACCAAATGATCTTAAAACACATCATATCAACTTGCCAAAAGGATTTGCAAAAATTTAGAAAGGAACTAGGTCAAATGGAGGCACAAACATAAGTTAGGACAGAAAACTTACATCACAAGATACCAGACCAAAACTCTAGAAATAATTTTCTAACACTTCTGAGAAAAATCACATGAAAACTACAAGATCTTAGGAACATAATGCAAAAAGAATGGGATCAAAACTCCAAATATTGAAGTCTATAGAAAATATACAAGACAGACTGGTCAAGAAATGAGTCAAAAGAAGCTATGCACATTGGTGAATTATTCCTGGCACGTGTATCAATGGAAAAAATAAAATAAAAATGTGATAAAAAACTAGAGACATAAAGGAATATCCATGATTTATTTGAGAATTTTTAGATGACTAAAATTATTTTTAGTGGATTAAAATGAAACTGAATTATATGAAAATAAATGGAAAGAAAGAAAATGAGATGAATTGCAAGGGAGGTGTAATTGGAAAGAAAAAGGGCTGAAATTGTTTGGGCTATGTTGGGTGAGGGGTGCGGATAGCATTACGGGCTAGGCCCAGACGCGCTGCCACATGCCCTGCTGTCTACACGCTATTGGAGGGGAAAACCTACCGGACGGTGACAAGTGTCACCTCCGGTAGGGGCCAAATCAACAAACCCGGATCTCTCTTATCCTCTTATCTCAAACAGAACTTTGTGAATCTTTTAATATATTTTTTTTATTAACAACCTACAAATCTTTGTTGATAAAATAAGAACAAAAGCAAAAAACAACAAAAACAACTACAACCTCTCTCTCTCTCTGCGAATCGCCCATCACCTTCTTCTTCCCTCATCTAACCTAGCCGCCGCCATCTCCGCCCTTGCCGAAACCTTTCCTCTCTCCGTCAACCTCTTACCCTCCGTCAACCTCATACCACCGTCCCATACTCATCCTTATCTCGCCGGCGAACACTCTAGACAAGCTAACTCTAAACCTCTCTCTCCGCTCTCCTCCGGTTTCCGCCTCAACTTCAACTTCAACAAACCGGCTCCGTTCGCAACCATCTCCTTCTTCCCTCACTCCCGATCGGCTAGCTCCACCTCACACTCAACCAAACGGCACCGATTCCATCCTCTCTCACATTCCTAAAAAACCTAATCTAATCTCTCTCAATTTCACTCTGTTCTTCTCCACTCAAACCTAACCTAACCGCGCGCTCAGCACAAATCCAGAAACAATAGACTCAAGACTCAATTCAAACGAACAGATCAACATGTTCAGAGTCACGATAACTAATCACAACCGCAAACAGATACATCTACAAGCTAAAATTCGTACCTGTTAACCGAAGGAGTTGAAGAAGCTGCCGTGAAGTTGATACGAGATTACGAACTTCAATTGACGATGCCGACAGCTACAAGGATATCAGCCTCGATTCGGTAACTTTTCACTTCTTCAGAAACTGACTCGCAACTTTGCTATTGCTATGGAGCTTCACTTCATCTTTGTAATTACGTTTTGCTCCTCTTGAGTTGATGTGAACGTATATTGGATTGCTTCGCAGGTTTATCGATGCTACTGTGACGAATTCGATCGGTTGAAGAGACTGAATTGATTGGAGCAGTTGACACAAAATGCTGGATGTACACTTGGATCGAAAGCCAAAGCTGAATCCACAATGTTGATGAAGGTTGCTGCGAATAAAATCGATGAAGCTAGGATCAACTATATGCGTTCTTGGTGATGAATTTCGCAGAGAATCGATCAAGATGGAAGTGAATTCGTGAAAATTATGAAGAATTGCTTGAAGGTTGATGAAGATTCAAGAGAAAATGGAGAGAATTATCGCTGGATTCTTGAGAGATTCAGAGAAGGATTTCTCTTATTTATGCTATTTCTTGATTGAAGATTTCAAAGAGTTAACATGAATGAATCTGTTTCTGTATCTTGATGGAGATCAATGGAAGAATCCGTTATTGTGAGAGAAAAATTCTGTTATAACAAACTTTCTCCTTCTTTTCTTTTTCGTGTAACTGAATCTTCCCTTTTTCCAAATTCTATTACTCTTTTTTCTCCTTTTAGTTAGTTATTTTTTCTGTTATTAGATGCTCCACTGCTTTTTTGCCATCACGGAATTATCATGCTTGCTGTGTATTTGCCTTTCTCCTGCGTTTTGGCCTGTTGGTTGTTGCGTTTTGATATTGGCTGGGAAAATGGGAAAATCTTCCTGTGACGTGGCTTGGTTGGATAGAAAAGCTGAAATAAAAGTGGCCTTCTATAGTTGATGACGTGGCGTGGTTTCTTTATTTCTTGGACTTAAAAAAAATCGTGACTTTCACTCTCAACTTACTATTTCTTCTTCTTTTTTTTCTATATTAGTGGTGGTGAATTGTGGATAAAATAAAAATACACAAAGACTAAGAAAAATATGAGAAATGTAACTTAATGGAATAGAATGGAAAATAGAACTAAATGTATGGACCCATGATTAGAAAACTATCGGAAATTTGGTGAATAATGGGAAATTGGAAATCAAATGATAAAATAATAGGAATGAATTAACGGAAAAACGGGTAATGAGTATGAAAATGGATGGAATGTGGTGGTTTAACGGGAATATGAATGGATAATTTGGTGCTAAAAACAATAGTTAGAATAATCGAAATGAGGAATGGTTTATGGCTCAAAATGATAAAAAAAATGAACAAAAGTGGATATGGAACCAGATACTTTGTGAAACGGACCAATTACCACAAACACACGCATAGCCACGAAACTTCAACCAATTAGTTCATTCAACTGAACCAGCTTGCATTGCTTTAGAATCACTTCGAATTTATCTGAATCATTCTCTGGAACAGTAAAATCCGCAGATACTCACAATGAGAATACCCATGCTACATTTGAATCTTCGGACCCAAAAACTATCACTAGAACCACTGCCTGGAAAATCAAGTCCTTTCGCACACAACACAATTCAACGCCGAATTCGCACTGTTTGAGAAATAACCCCTGAAACATGAAGACTCAACAGCTGAACTAATTTCCTGACAATTTGAACAAGATTAGGTCAAGCGTCCGTTTGACTCAGATTGCCGCACGGAAATCACTGCCAGTTTATGCTATGCTTCCACAATGAATGTTATGCTTCATTTTTCTATGCTAATGATGCTACGTAAAAATATGAAAATGATATGAATATGATGAACATGATGCGATATGATGCTTAAGAATAAGAGGGCAAATTTGGGGTGTTACAACGTCAACAGGGGCAACTCCCTTCTCTCTAGTGTATGGCATGGAAGCAGTCCTGCCTGTTGAAGTAGAGATTCCTTCACTGCGTGTGATGATGGATGTTAAGCTGGATGAGGCTGAATGGGTGCGTGCTCGTTATAATCAGCTATGTCTAATTGAGGAAAAAAGATTAGCGGCTATCTGTCATGGTCAGCTTTATCAGAGGAGAATGAAGCGTGCATTCGACCAACGAGTACGTACTCGAGAATATCAAGTGGGAGAGCTTGTGTTGAAGAGGATCGTTCCTACAGGTTCAGATCATAGGGGCAAGTGGACCCCAAACTACGAAGGACCATTCATAGTGAAGAAAGTCTTCTCAGGAGGAGCACTGATGCTCACCAATATGGATGGAGATGACTTCCAGTCCCCTGTTAACTTGGACGCAGTTAAAAAATACTTCGCATAAAGAGACCCGCTGGACACAAAAACAGAATTATAGTCCAGGCAAGGAAAGGGCATCCCGGCGAGCTAAAAACAGAATAAAAAGCTCGGGCAAAAATTAGGGAAATAAAAAAAATGTACACCCGCTGAGTTGAAAAGCCGCATTGGACAGCTCAGGCAAAAAAGGGTATCCCAGTGGATTGAAAACTCGAAGGGGCGATCCACGCAAAACAAGAGAGTAAGCGAACAACTGCGATCCGAGTTATCTGAACTACATCGTCGTTATGTACAACTTGACAATATCAGAAGGATAGGAAATGGTCCCCTCGTCCTCTTAGAAAGCCGAAGCAGAATGGAAAGTCTTGAAGACGTGTAGGTCATAGCAGAAATGGAACTCCTTGGAAGGCCGTGTACATTACCATTAGGATAGTTTCTTTTTCTCAATTTTGTAGTGGCTACCTCTTTCCAGGTGGTTGCTTCCTGATGTAAATCTTTTCCTATTCAGAGGCCATTCAATAAAAATAATATTCAGTCAAAAAGCTGTGTGTGTTTATTTTTGTTTGCAAAATGTCTTGAATTTTCAGCAAAAATAGCATTGCATCTAAACATGTGATAATTTTGAAAAGAAAACTAACATGCAGGGAAACTATAACCCTCTTTGAGTGTCGGGTGACGATGGATGAACAGATCATGCCACGCAAATCCCCGGGGCACACTTGTGTTTTCCTTTGTTGCAGGTTGAAGGATGGTGTCACATTCTCAAGCAATTTACTCTTCCCCAATAGAGTATCTCCCCAAGCAGAATTCTCTTCTCCCAACAGGTATCTGAAGCCTGGGATCCCTAAGCAGAGATTTTATCCAGCTAAGCCTTGGCAGTAGCCCAAGCATTTTTCTTCTTCCCCAGCGGAGTATGCCCAGCAGGTACCTGAAAGCCTGACATCATCAGAGTTGGAATTAGCAGTATTTTATCCTCTGCAAGAATCCTCCCCAGCAGGTCCCTAAAAGCCTGATGGTCCCTCAGAGTCTTGAATCATCAGATGCTCTCCCCAGCCAGAGTATTGTGCAGGCAACTTCCCCAGCCAGGTCTGAAGATAATCTTGTCCCCACAGAGTTCATATTTAGTTTTCACCTCTGTCCGTGAAATATTTCCCAGCAAAGTTGGCCGTACTTCTGGGTATTTGATGATACAGTCAGGTATTCATCACCTCAGACAGAGTTGAGTGTCCAGGCCTCTTGACTTGTCTTCCCCTGCAGAGTTGTATCTCTTGCTGCCAATCAGGCATTTGTCTACCGCTCGTCTGCGTTTAACAACACTCGTTTGTGTTATCCCTGAATGGATTTCTTCCCCAGCGTTGGTAGTACTGCTTACTGTTGCTCGTCTGCAGCTTTCAACACTCGTCTGTGTTAGCTCTGTGATATTGCTCGTCTGCAATTCCAAACACTCGTCTGTGTTTGGTTATATCAGTTGTTGTTTGCTCGTCTGCAATTTCCAGCACTCGTCTGTGCTTTGGAATGATTACCTTATTATTGCTTGTCTGTAATTTTCCAACACTCGTCTGTGTTTGGTTATCTCTTTGCTGTTGCTCGTTCGCAACTCCTCAACACTCCTATGTGTTCTAATATGATATTTGTTGTTGCTCGTCTGCAACTTCCCAACACTCGGTTGTGTTTGGTGTTGGATCCTTTGTTGCACTCGTCTGTGCCCTGGTATGTATTCCCTGTTGTTACTCATCCGTGTTTATTTGGAAGCTCGTCTGCTTTTATTCCCCAGAAGTCGTCTGTGTTATCTTTGGTATTGCTCGTTTGCTCTTCCCAGCAGTGGCTCACGATTACCTTGATTTTGCTCGTCTGCAAATCCCGGCACTCGTCTGTGTTTGGTATAGTATCTGATGTTTGCTCGTCTGCAAATTCTCAACACTCGTCTGTGTTGTGATATCTCATATACTGTTGCTCGTCTGCAACTCCTCAACACTTGTCTGTGTTGTGATGTCATTTGTTGTTGCTCGTCTGCAACTTTCCAACACTTGTCTGTGTTTGGTATTGGATCCTTTGTTGCACTCGTCTGTGCATTGATATGTAACCTATGATGTTGCTCGTCTACAACTTTCCAGCACTCGTCTATGCTTGGCATGCCTGATATTTGTGGATACTCGTCTGTATCATCCCCAGCACTCGTCTGTGCTAGCTTGCACATGTATGTGAGGATTTGCTGTTTACCCTGGTATTACTGTATTGCTACTTCAAATGTTCGTCTATGTTTGAATTGTTGGTATTCGTCTATACCAGTGGCTGATACTCGTATGTATCATTGCCTGAGACACTTGTTTGTGTTTCTCAGATCATCGTCTGATACTCGTCTGTATCATTGACTTATGGCACTCGTCTGTGTTATCTTGATGATCATCCAATACTCGTCTGTATTGAAGAGGTTTCGAATCCTGACAGTGGGAATTAAATGTCGAAATGGTTACCGGTCCTGGCGTAACAGGTAAATTCGAAGGAGGCTCGTCTGTCTCAGGCACCAATTATTGTTGTTGCTGCACCAAGCGTAACAGGTTTGATCAGAAGGCTCGTCTGTCTTATACCATATATTCGCGGATAATATATGAAGAAGGTTCGCCTACCTTGATTGCATGTCTATCCCACAGACTTTAGTGCATTACCGGTCCTGGCGTAACAGGTAAATCCGAAGGAGACTCGTCTGTCTCATGCTATATGCAGTTTTAAGGACTCGTATGTCCAGTTTCCTGGCGTCACAGGATTGTTTGAAGACTCATCTGTCTCAGATTTGTCGTATATGCAGTTTTGAGGACTCGTATGTCCAGTTTCCTGGCGTCACAGGATTGTTTGAAGACTCGTCTGTCTCAGATTTGTTGTATTGCAGTGTTTTGAGGACTCGCATGTCCAGCTCCTGGCGTCACAGGATGGTTTGAAGACTCATCTGTCAACTTGTTCTTATTCCAGATATCAGTTTTCAACTTGGAAGAAGCTCGTCTGCTTCTTTCTCCCCTGCAGTTCCCAGAGCGTCATCTGGTTGGGTTTATTTCCCAGTGTTACATTCCTCGTCAGAGTGCAAATTTCTGGTCTTCTTGGTATTCAACCACAGTTTATCTTGAATGGTCGATAGTCCGTACTATCGTCCTTTTCAGATTAACTGGTGATTGAATAGGGGCAGCTGTAACACCCCAAATTTGCCCTATTCTTTTAAGCATCATATCACATCATATTCATCATGCTCACATCATTTTCATATTTCGCGTAACATCATTAGCATAGAAAAATGAAGCATGACATTCATTGTTGAAGCATAGCATAGGGCTGGTAGTGATTTCAGTTGAGTGTTATTGTTCAGTTCGCGATCCGTTTCAGATGAATGTTTGACCTAATCTTGGTCAAACTATCAAGGGAGTGGTTGAATTGCAAGCTATCTTGATAGGTGATTATCCCTCAGGCTGTGCATTTTCAAAGTTCAAATTGTCGCGTGTGGAAATTCATCAGTTTATCAAGCAAGATTTCATGTGGAATTTTGTTTGAATCTTCAGTGCATCAGTATTCTGTCTGTGGATTTACCTTCCCCGGTATAGTTCCAAGTAATCAAGCGCAAGTTCGATTTTGGTTTGAAAGATCAAGGTTTGTGGTCGTGTGCGGGCGGTGGTGGTTGATTAATTTCATTAAACCCACGAATATTCTTTCTTTGATTATCCGTATTCTAATATCCATCTTCCCAATTTAATTTCTTTTTAATTTCACATTGAACCAAAATAAACCACCCAAAAATTCACTCCAATCAAATATCTAATTAGATCCATTTCATTTCAATAACCATGTCCAAGTAGATGTCACTTCAATTAAAATCCATTTAGTTTTTTCTTAAGATGACCATTATTATTTTCTTACAATTGTTCATCGTTGAAAACCATTATTCATAATTTCCACTTTAAAGTCATAATCCATATTCATAACTTCAACACACTTTGTCCAAACCATTTATCCATTTACAATATTCATTTGTTTTATTTTAAGTCCAATTAATGCAAAAACCATATAAAAAAAGGGGGGAGGTTAGTGACATCAAGGTACACCACGCGTGACTTACAATCACTTTTCAAGGTGGCCATTTCTTCTTGTGCATATGTTGCTCATAAGGGCCCAAAACGCAGGGGATATGTGAATAAAATGGAAAAAATAATAAGACAGCGCGAGGCACACGCACGCCGCATGGATCAAAAACACAGGCAAAGAAATACAATGATTTTTCTTCATACAAGTTTAAAACTGAAACAGAAAATAAAGAAAAAAGAGGATAACATAAATGAAAAAAAATTTTAAAAAAATAACAGGAAAGGAAAAAACGGAAGAAAGAGTGAACGGATTAAAGAAAAGTTTGTTGAGAAGTTTGTTGGAAGATTCACGATCCGTCATCACACAAAAGGGATAACCGAATTTGAGAAGGGAGGAGAGGTCACGAAAAAAATCTAATAACAGAATCACTCTCTTCAAAAAACTCATCCAATAACAGAATCCATTCTCTTCAATCTTCGTCACCAAGAACACACATAACCGATTCTAGCTTCATCAATTCCTCACAATCTTCATCAAACCAGAAAACTTCTCACCTCTTTCGATTCGTTTCACCTTCATCGACGATCGAAGTAGCGTCTTATTTCATCAACAAACAGCAGATTTGACACCATTTTTCATCAACAAAATTGAGCTCATTGATCTTTCACTCTTCATCAATTTCACACGGATTCACTGGTTTTCGTCAAACATCTTTCCCTTCATCCTCTTCTATTTGCAGCACTTATCGTGGCTTCGCCATCCTCATTGAAACTACACCCATACTTTTATCGTTGTTATTCTGGATCAAGCGAAAAAAAGAAAACCGAGAGCAATCTTCGTCATCAACAGTAAGAACGAAGTCGTCATCCTCATCGCCTTTGGGATTGTAATTCATCATCAGTAGACATTCATTACTCGTGGTTCTTCTGCAACGAATCTTCATCGTTCATCGTTTTCACCAACCTTCATTGACGGTGAATTTCGTCATCGCGGAAGCAAAGCAGAGGAACTCTTCGAAATCGTCATCGCGAGCTCATCGTCTTCCCGTGCTCTTTAGTGACAGGTATGCTTCGAATCCTTTGAGGATTTCTTTTGCTTCGTCTAATGTTGTGGCAGTCTGCTGGTTTCGGTTAGTTTTTTAAAGATTAGTTTCAGATTCGATTAGAATGTGAGAAGCAGGTTATGGATTGTGTAAATGGTGATGGTTTGAGGTGTTCGTTCAAGATGAAGGTTCGGCGGCTAGGTTATGTTAGATGAGAAAGAAGAGAGAGGTTTAGGTTTAGGTTATGAAGGTGGTAGGAGGTTTTGTATCGGCGGCGAGATTTGATGGATTGAGGAGAAGCCGAACGAGGTAGAGAGAGGTTTAGGTTAGAGTTGTAGGTGAACGATGGCGGCGTTTAGGTTAAGTGTGGAGGAGGACGACGCGGTTAGGAGAAGGTTGAAGAAGAGGTGGCGGCGGCAGACTCTAGGTCATGGAGAGGAGGGGAAATCGTTAAGAGAGAGACTTGTTTTTTTCTTTTTGTTGTTTTTCTTGATTAATATGTTAAGAGTTTTAGCTTCATCATAAAAAATTTGTAAAGAAAATTGGAAAGAATATAGGGAAGTGTGACATCAATGAGATAAGAGGATAAGAAGCAATCTGTTGCTGTTGATTTGGCCCCTACCGGCGATGACACTTGTCACCGTCCGGTAGGCTTTCTCCTCCAATCGTGTGTGGACAGCTTCCATGGAAGTTTGGGCATGCGCCGTTTGGGCCTAGCCAGAGTGCTTTTCGCACCTCACCCCCAACTTGGCCCAAGCAAGTTCAGTCCATTTCCTTTCTAATCTCACCCCTTCTCAATTCTTTTAAATTCTTTTTTTTAATTTGTTTTCTCTTTTATTCAGTTTGGTTTTAATTCATATAAAATAGATTCATTCATCCAAAAATTCTCAAATAAATCATGGACCTTCCTTTATGTCTCTAGTTTTTTTATCATATTTTTATTTTATTTTTCTCATTGATCCACGTGCCAGAATTAAATCTCCGTTACTCATAGCTTCATTTGCTTCATTTCTTGACCAATCTGCCTTGTTTATTTTCTATAGCTTTCAATATTTGGATTTTTAATCCCATTCTTTTTGCACTGTGTTCCTGAGATCTTGTACTTTTCATGTGATTTTTATATGAATTTTTAGAAGCTTATTTCTTGAGTTTTGGTCTGATATCTTGTGATGTAAGTTTTCTGTCCTAACTTGTGTTCGTACCTCCATTTGACTTAGTTACTTTCTGAATCTTTGCAAATCCTTTTGACAAGTTGATATAATATTTGTGAAGATCATTTAGTTTAAGTTGTGGAATTTTGGGATGGCTGGTTGATTATTTGTAGATTTTTGTTCTCACCTTGTCCCATTTTGCTTCTTTTGGTTCATTAGATCTCTTATAGGCTTAGAAGGGAACTTGTGCCCATTTCTTCTTCTCATTTGGGGTTCCTTTGGGGTGTGGGTACCTTCCTAGTCCTAGGATAGGTCTTGTGTCTTCTGAATTTTTGATTTTGTTTCTTCTTTAAGTCATTTGCTTCTTTAAGTGCTTTAAGTTCATCTTATGGTTTCTCTTGCTCCCATTTGGCATTGTTTGGTCTTGTATCTTGTTTCTCTTCATCTTACTGGCTTCCTAAGCCATTATTCATCTCATTTTGGTTCTGGTCTTGAGCTTTGGGTTTTTATTTTGTGCATTTTGCATTGCATATTTCATAAGTGTGCATTTGTTTCCATATGTATTCATGTTGCATCCTTTTGAATCATAAGTCTTTTCTCCTCATTTCTTTGAGTTGTATTTGAATTGTGCATTTTTTCATATCATGTCACTTCTGATGGTTTGATGTTAGCATGTTATCTTTCTCATTTTGTTTCATGTATATGCATACTAACCTTGCAGGGGCTATGGTAAGTGTGAGATGTGGGAATTGAGTTCCACATCTCCAATTCTCATCTCTTCCTCTTATGTTTATGTGAACTAACCCTCTTTTGTTGGGCCTAGGCCTTTCTCATCCCTTCTTATATCTTTTTCTTTTCTTCTTCATTAGGATAGAAACCTCACTAACCCTTAGGACATCCATGCATGTTAACACTTAGGATTATTTTAGCCCCTTTAGAAATTTCCCTTTGAGATCCTTTGGTGCTCTCTCTTCTCATCTTCAAACTTAATTCTAATTCACTTAATAAAGGTTGAGTACTTCCATGTGACATGAGACTTTGCTATGAGATGCTTGCACGCGTTCCATTTCGGGGCGAGGTGTGAGTCATCACTCGTGGTGGATAGGTCTTAGCATGAGTACCTCACAAAGAAAAGCTAAAAAACACTTCTTAACCAAAAAACCACAAAAATACTTAATAATGGTAATAGGCCAGTGTGCTTGAGCCTTCACTTGTGGGACTAGCTTTGGGGATTTCCTCCATAGATAGGTGTGCCTCTTGCGCATTCCATTTCGGGATGATGTGAGATGCACACATCCCATTGAGTAAGACTTGGGTACACTTACCTATGCAAACTTTCACTCATAAAAGCTTCTAAAAACACAAATAAACAATAAGCGTCTTTCCTTCGGGAATTCTTTTCTCACCCCCTTCGCTCTGTACGCGAACTTGCTCCTACTTGTCACTTTGCAAGACGGTTACGCACTCGTCGTCCGAGTCTGCAACACCTGAGCAATGGCATAGGCGGTTCAAGCTTTAATTCACAAGCAATTTTCCTTTGTTACCCCTAGTTAGACGAACTACGGCGTCTCTGATCCTCATTTATCCCAATGAGGTACGTAGGCAGTGGGGTAGGGCCCATTCAAGCACAATCTTTCTTTTTCCCTACATTTTCCCCTTTATTCCCATTTTCCAATTCCATTTCTTTCCTCATTTCCATTTCATTCTAGATAGCCATTTCTTTTGTCCAAACATCATATTATTTCTCACCCTTTGAAAACAGACTTATAAGCGTGGATCCCGTCGGGTACGGCGGACGGATTGGGGTGCTAATACCTTCTCAATTCGTAACTGACTTCCGGACCCAGATCTTTGGTTCGCAAGGCCTCGTCCTTTTCCTTCTTCCTTAGGTTTGTGCAACATTACCTTTCCCATTCCTTCGGGATAAAAATGTCTGGCTGGCGACTCTAACTTTTCCGCGCCACTTTCGTGTTTGTACTAGGATGAAAATCTCGGGAGCGACAGCAATCAAAAGAGAAATTTGAACTTCATTGATGCCAACATGAATCAAGACTACCTCAACAGTCCAATCAGGGACAAAGCATCTTCAACAACCCAATTAGGGGCAGTTTATCTCAAGGTCCATTAAGCAGGGGCAAAATTATTCTCAACGGCCCAATCAGGGGCAAATCATCTTCAAACAACTCAACCAGGGGCAGACGTTTACCAAATCCAGATACAGGGGAAGATCATGTAATGGTCGTTCTCAAGGCTCCCTACCAGATTTATTTCAAATACCCTACAGGTAGGGGCAAGCAAACAAGGAGCAAATCTTCCTATCTCTTTTCCCCAGCTGAACAAGCAGATCTTGGTAGACGTTAGTAATCATTCAAAGCAAAGCAATCTTCATGTGTCAATTAAGTCGCTTTGCTCATCAGTAAGTGGCCGAACTTGGAGTATTCAGGTTCATCTTCTAATCATACATCGTCGAAGATCGAGTGTCGGGGAATCAAACCCTCCATCCACCCAAAGTCCAGTCGTTATTGGCAACTACTAGACCAAAAATACACCAAGCTGACACCTTTCAATTGCTCATATGCGTCATTATGCATCATCAACGTCATACGCATCATTTACATCAATCAACATATGCATCATTTGCATACATAAATAAATCATACTTTTTATTCCCCAACAGTTTCAGCTTTTAATTCATTACATAAACACTTGCATCGTACCTCCATCATTATGGAATACCATTTCAAAAAAAATCAAGCATGCGTGCATAAGTCAGGATCCAGGATCAATTGAAGATTCCAGGCATCTCCTCGGCAGATTCAGTGGCTGTCTCCCATTGAATTTTTTATCTTTTCTCTTCAACTATTTTAATTTCCAGCCACTCAGTTTTCGCTTTAGTAACGGGAGTCGTATTTAAAAGTCAATTGCCTTATCATCTTCTGGTGATAAGTGATTTTATTTTCAGTCATTTGCCTTATCATCTTTTAGGTGATAAGTGATTTTATTTTCAGTTATTTGCCTTATCATCTTTTAGGTGATAAGTGATTTTATTTTCAGTAATTTGCCTTATCATCCTCTGGTGATAAGTGATTTTATTTTCAATCATTTACCTTATCATCCTCTGGTGATAAGTGATTTTATTTTCAGTCCTTTGCCTTATCATCTTTTGGTGATAAGTGATTTTATTTTCAGTCATTTGCCTTTTCATCTTTTAGGTGATAAGTGATTTTATTTTCAGTTATTTTCCTTATCATCTTTTAGGTGATAAGTGATTTTATTTTCAGTTATTTGCCTTATCATCCTCTGGTGATAAGTGATTTTATTTTCAGTCATTTGCCTTATCATCCTCTGGTGATAAGTGATTTTATTTTCAGTCATTTTCCTTATCATCCTCTGGTGATAAGTGATTTTATTTTCAGTCCTTTGCCTTATCATCTTTTGGTGATAAGTGATTTTATTTTCAGTCATTTGCCTTATCATCTTTTAGGTGATAAGTGATTTTATTTTCAGTTATTTGCCTTATCATCTTTTAGGTGATAAGTGATTTTATTTTCAGTCTGTTGCCTTATCATTCTCTGGTGATAAGTGATTTTATTTTCAGTCATTTGCCTTATCATCTTTTGGTGATAAGTGATTTTATTTTCAGTCATTTGCCTTATCATCTTCTGGTGATAAGTGTTTTTATTTTCAGTTACTCGCTTTATCATCCGCCAATGATAAGTGATTTATTTTGGGCAATTTGTTTCTTGCTATGTCACCCATCATTTCCAATTTTAATCATCTGTTATTTTCACTATTTCATTTCTTTTCGGACAAATTCAGAGTCTTTTAGTATCTAATTGTCTTATACCTTGAAAGTATGAATGCATGCCAGCTCATCTTACTCGGTCTAAGTCAATTCGATAGGGGCATTTGTCATACCCCAAATTTGTCCTACCCACACTTTTTTTCTTCTATCTAATCAATATTCCAAAAATCCTAAAATATGCACTATTTTATTTTTTCTGTCTGATATTCGAAAAAACGCATTTCTCTTTAAAGTTAAAAAATTTCAAATCTCTTTTTATTCTTAATATTATAATATGTATTTATTTTATTGTTTAGTCATTATAAAAAAAAACATTTACAAAAATCTATTACTATTATTATTACTATCCTTTTCATTTCATTATCCTATTGATATTATTATTATTATTGTTTGTAAAATATTTTATCCAAATTTATTTTTAGCCCATTTACCTTTTCTTCCCTACAAAAAATTTTAATTACAAAGAAATCATATTGTTATTATCATTTTCTTTTCCATTTTTCTTATTGCTATTTCTTTTATTTCTGTTATTATTTATTATTACTATTATTATGGTCTCTTTGTTTTTATAATCATTTTTGTGTCATTAATATTATTATTAGTATTATTCCACTTTTATTATTGCTTATTACTATTATTATACTTTTGTTATTTCTATTATCATTATTATTATCATTGTTACTATTATATCAGTTTATATATATATATATATATATATATATATATATATATATATATATATATATATATATATATATATATATATATATATATATATATATATATATATATATATATATATATATATATATATATATATATAATTCCTACTTTTATTATTACTATCTTGTATTATTATTGTTATTATTATTATTATTAGTATTATTAGTATTATTATTATTATTAATATTCCCTTTTGTTTTTTTTCTTCTTTTTACAGCACAATACTATCCTTTTCTTTTCACAACAAACTTTTCATGGTCCCCACACTAAATTTGCATCCCAATTTACAGTTCCACAAGCACACCTTAATACACTCACAACCGAAAATCACCTGCACCAATTTATCACACTTTCCACTACAATTCACAGCAAAAATATTCTCATTGACAACTCACCAAATCTGCAAAATATTCACAAAATCTTTCAATATTTATCCTCTAAGTTCTATACCAATTTCTATTATACCCTCTCAGCTTCTTCTATAAATAATACCCTTCATTTACATTAATAAGGGAGCTTGGACAACCCTCAAAATCTCTGCAGAATCAAATACCAACCAAGCTTCAAACCAAATAAGAAAAAAAAACTCTCATACAAAAAACACAAATACTGTAACCAAAATAATCCTTCAAACCACCCCATTTACACCATCTGCAAAACACTCAGAATATTGATAGCCATTTCTAAATCACCACCACATATCAGTATGAAATATAAAAAAAAACAAAATCACGAAAACTCTATCAATCCGAAAAGTAGCCTTTCCACCCTCTTCAATCTTCATCAGCCTGAAGAAACCACCCAAATTGAAACCGAACACAGAAAAACCAAATAAAAAAAACAGAGAATGAATCCGTGAAAACACCCTCAAACCTTCAATCAATCTTCACCCTTCACGAAAAAAAATCATCGCAAAAACGGAAATCTGCAAACAGAACACATAAACAACCCAAATCCGCGGCCACCAACAACCAAATCCGAAACGCACAAACCCCACCGCGTTTCCACGAGCAAGCACCACCGGTCCAGAGTCGAAAGCGCCGGGAAACCCCAACCGCCGGGACAATCACGGACGAACACCGTCGCAGCGCACCATCAAAATCGAACGAGCAAACCACAAAAAATTGGGTCGCGAGAGTGAGAAGATAGCCGTTGAGGTCGGTAGCGATAGGCGTGCAAAGTTTTCTCCCTGAGATTTCTACCGAACCTTGACTGTGAGGGTGGGACCTTTCTTTCTTCTCTTTGAATCGTGTTCAAAGGGAGAAACCAAGTTTCTCTCTTTTTATTTATTTATTTTATTTTTATGCTGAGCTCTTTATTTGGTGTGATTTTAATATGCTTTTGACTAAGTGTCAGTTTTAATTTAAACTCAGTTTGTTTTTATTTTTCCTTTGGATTATTAATTGGTGGAGTGCTATAAAGATAAAAGAAAGTGTTGATTTTTGGTCTTTTGTGTTATTAAAGTGTACTTGCTGTGAAATTCGGATTTGGCCTATTGTTTGTAGGTGTCATATCCGCACCATGCATACAGCGCCACGTCCCCAATTCTTATAAGTCTTATTTAGTCTTATTGTTATTATAATGTTTATTATTTTTGAATTACAATCCCATTCTGTTTCTAGGTTATTGTAGATTTAGTTGACTATTAATATTATCACTTTTAATTTCCTTTTGTTATTTTAAGGGCCAATGATATAAAAAATTATTAAATTATTTTCAATATCTTAAATTGGAGAATTTAATTAATATGAGGTCTTTTATTTAATTTATTATATTATTCAATTACAACAAAACAAATTTAATTTAGTTTCTATTTTATCATTTCGATTATTCAACATATTATTAAATTTATTATCAATTTAATTCAATTATTTGTATTTATAACCTTATTACAATTTAAATTTTTTACAATTCAATTTAATTCACTTATTTATGTTCCTCACAATTTGTTGTTTTCATCGAATCGCGAATTAATGTAAGTTGAGTACCGTGCCTCGCCACCAAATATTTCCAAACGCAAATTATTCAAATATTTTCTTAATTAAATAACGGAAAAACTGGATTCTGGAGTCTCGCATTCCTCGAATTCTTGAATGAACGCTCCTGAGACTCGCCCCACGGGACGTTGTTCATTCGACTTTCCGTAATTAAAATTTTTAATCCACATATCAAATAATGAAAGAATTGAATTCTGGAGTCTCGCATTCCTCGAATTCTCAAATAAACTCTCCTGAGGCCCGCCCCTCAAGACGCAGTTTATTTACCCTTTCATTCTTAAAAATACTAATCGAATCAAACATTTTTTCAAACGAACATTATTTAAATCCTTTCTATCTCGCACATAAGCTAGCGCTTCCGCCTCCTATAGCGAGCAAACAAGCCAACACTTAGCAGTTAGAATGCGGTCTAAACAATCGTTCATTAACACAAACCAACTAGCCAACCTTAGTACCACGAACTACGAGGTTCTGACTTTCCCATTGCACAAGGGAATACGTAGGCACACAGATCTTACTCCTTGTCGAGCACCCTAGGAAAAAAATAACCCATTTCTCCTATTAACCTTATATTAGAATCGTTCGCATTTGCTTTTTATTATTCGAAGAAAACAGAAAGCATAAGTCAACATTAGATCGCAAGTTAAACTAAGAGGTTCCCGTTGAGTACAACAGACGTAAGGGGTGCTAATACCTTCCCCGTACGGAATCGACTCCCGAACCTAGAATCTGGTTTCAAAGACCTTGTTCTATCCATTTCTCTGTCATACCCCAAATTTGTCCTACCCGCACCATTTTATTGTCTAATCATTGTGTAAAAATAAAATATGCACTATTTTATTTCTTTCAAATCAATATTAAAAAAATAAAAAAAACACACACTTTTTATTTTATTTTATAATTATTTATTCCATTTTTATTTCGAATTCCAATTATCATTATTGAATCCAATTTCTAAACCATTTTTTTCCCAACTACTTAGTAAACCATATTCTCATTTTTGTTTTTCAAGCTTATTATTAAAGAAAAACCACAACAAATCTCATTGTTATTATATTTTTATTGTTTTTCCCATTTTTTTTATTTTTTATTTTAGTCACCATTACTATTATTATTATTTTTTATATAATTATTATTCCCATTATTATTATTATTATTTTATTTATTAATAGATTTTATTATTATTATTATTTTTATTTTATCAGCTAGTTATTATTATTATTATTATTAATATTAGTTAGTTATTATTATTATTATTATTATTATTATTATTATTATGATTTCACTCCAATATTCTCTCCATTACAGCTTGTTTCTACCACTCCCAATTTCTACAACTAGCAATATTCCGTACACCACGCACCACACCACAATCAATTTTTCAACCCGTTATAACAAAGACGCACAGGATTCTCTTCACATTTTCTCAGAAACTTTTATCCACTCCTTCTCTCAGCTCACAAAGAGGATATTATCTCCTCCATTCCATTTTCACAAACTTAAAACCACAGTTGAAAGCAAAACCTCTCACAATCACCTTCTCAACATCCTCACTCTGCATAAACTATACCAAATCATAAACACAGACCAACTCCAAACCTTTCAGAACCTTTCAAACCCACAAATAAACTTTCTGCAGAAAATCACCTCACAAACACCCTTTTTTCTTAAACACAAATCATCTTCTTCATAAACCAAACATAAAATATAAAGGAAACTGAGAGAGATTTGTGAAGAGGAACCGTAACCTTCAGTCTCCAAAGGCAAATCCCAAACCATAAACCGTGAATCTGAAATTGAAAAATCACACAAACTCACCTTAAAACGAAAACCGAAACACTTACTAACCTTCCATTTTCACAACACACCTATCATCACCACCATCCGCGATTGAGTGAAATACCGCGGAAACCAAGCTACTCGAAAACACATCACAAACTGTGACGCCACCGCACAAACAAAGCCTATCCGCATCAACACCAAACCGAAGCTGCTCAACCTCATTACCTCACCTTCGCCGCCTCCCCTCAAACCACCGAAATCCAGAAACCAGAGCAAGAACTTTTCCGATCTGAGAATCAAACTGTGAGCACCACGAACCGAAACACCAAAGCAATACGGTCTATTTCCTCTTTCGCAGAAGCCAAAACCTCACCGTGTGAAATCACCACAGCAGGCCGCGATTTCGAACCTCCATAGCCGCCACAAACCGTGATGTCGTGAGGAGACGAAAGCCAAGCACGAACGAGGAGAGTGAGACGGGGACGGATCCGAAGCTGAGACGGCGAGAGCGCCGCCACGAAAAGCTTGAGAGCGCCGGCGATTCTGAGAGAGGAGAAATCGACTGAGACCGTTGGAGAGAGAGACCGTTCAAATCTTCAAGAGGTTGTTTTCTTTTTTTAATTGGTATTGTTTTTTTTCTTTCAGTTTTTTTAGTATAAATAGTTAGGTTTGAGTTTTAATATTCTGATTTTACTGTTTGTTTTTTTAAATGAAAATAAAACTTTTTTTATTTTTTGTTTGTTTTTTTATTGTTGCCGATTGTTTGAAAAGGGAGGGTCACGTTACCTTAAAGGAAAACCTGTTGCATATATTACTTTACATGTTAATTATAATTTATGCTATTATATTAAAAGATAACTTCATGCTTTTTTTATTATTTACTTTTTAGTTTTATCTTTTTCTTCAAAAATCCCTATGATGTTTCAAATGGACCAATGAATTGTTCTTTACGGCATGCTACTGAACACAATACTACTCCCATCCCTCATATTTTTTTTATTATTATTTTTTCTGTTTTCTTTTCTAAAGACTTAATATTGTTAATATTGTTTGTGAAATGGGCTGAGCCCTAATTTATTTGTTTTTTTATATATAGTTTTATTATTACATTGGTTTTGAATCTTATTTATAATAATATTGTTAGTCTTATTGATTTTTTTTTAAATCAATTTTATTTCTTTATTTAAAATTTTATATTATTTTTTTAGGGCCAATGATATAATAAAAGGCCGATTTTTCGCCCGATTTTAATCGGTGATATTCGGTCAATATGAGGCCCTCCGTGTAATTAGTTTTTTATTTTATTTTATTATTTTGACAAATAAATATTCAAATTAATTTAATTTATTCATTATTCTCAATATCTTTCTAATTTATTTAATTATATTTTATTTTATCTTAATTCATTATTTTTGCGAATTCAATTTAATTTATTCATTTATTATCGCATTTCAAAATTACGTTTCGACTCCTTATAGAATGATTCCAATTCTGAATCGATTCTAAGGTAGTTCACGAACTAAATTTCGACGTGTCCCAAAAAGGTCCAACGCCTTCGAATAGTTGCGCTCGATTAAAAGGTCCAACGCCTTCGAATAGTTGTGTCCCGATTAAAAAGGTCGAACGCCTTCGAACCGTTCAAAACACTGCACACACGCTTCCTCTTGGGCAAACTACAACAAGACCTCTTTATTTGTCGCAATCCCCTGTATTTATTTTGTACCCCTCTCCCATTATTTTGTACGCATTTCATTTTTCGCATTTTATTTAATGCTGAATCCTTGGTCCAACGCCAAGCGATTGCACTTGCACACTCGCACTTTATTATTCAGTTATTCGTTTCGTTTAGGATCCACTCCTCCTTTGCGAGTCGGGTGCTTTGTGCCTTGCTAACAAACTACAAAATAAACCTCCACTTGCATTTACCCTTCAATCTCAAAAACCAAAATATTCCGATTAGATCCAAACCCTTGATCCAACGTCAAGCGGTCATAGGAAATAAAACACTTCAATAATACGAGAAGATTTGTACGCCACGAGCCTTAAGCGGTAGAAAGGAGGATAACAAGCTCTCGTTACTCGGTCCGATTATTTCGACGCAGGACGCTCGTCTTGTTGGACGAGATAAACTATCCATAGTCTTTAGTGTATTTCAACTCCTAAACCCTTTCATCAACGAAAGGTAATAAAATCAACAACCATTAACCTTAGTAGGCCGAACTACGAGGCTCTGACTTTCCCATTGCACACGGGAGTACGTAGGCACGAGGATCTCAATCCTTGCCGAGCACCTAGGTTCAATCTAACTTATAATTCAACTCGTTTCCCTCTAGCAAGCAATTCGTTTAAGCATAGACATCCTTTCACGCGTGATAACTTAGATGGTTCCCATCGAGTACGATGGATGTAGGGGGTGCTAATACCTTCCCCTTGCATAACCGACTCCAGAACCTAGGCAATGGTTCCGTTGACCTTTGTCCTCATCCTTTTCTTCTCGGGTTGTATCTATATCTTCCCTTTCCCTCTTCGGGAATAAATAGAATTAGGTGGCGACTCATCAGTCCGTCCGGCGCGTGACTCCGTCCATTCGGATCGCGTGAGGTCGTATTTTCGGGGTACGACAGCTGGCGACTCTGCTGGGGAATGGTTCACCCCTATGCGAGTCGAGCCTAGTCTAAGTTCCTGCATTTGTTTGGATGTTTGCTTTTATGCCTTGCTTGTTTATTTTTATCGCTTTCTTTATCGCATTCCATCTTATATATCTTGTGGATCCTTGGTACTATAATTTGGATCGATACTTTGAAAAAGAAACTTGACGGAAAAGATCTATACCCGGGCTTGCGAGTATAAACATAAGTTAGCGAGGTTGTGTAGTATGGGCTCCCGAGGGAATCTCTCTCGTGGGTTGTCGATACGAAAACCTCACTTGGAGTAGATTCTATTGAGAATACTGACAACCGTCAAATCCTTGACGTGTGTGCTCAGTTGCTTTCATTAGAGTCATTAACTCTGAGAGCCTTTAGAACCATTTTGGTTAAAACATCGGTTGATGGTTGCGTAGTATTGGGCACCAGGGTTCACCCTCGCGTGGCTCGATACGAAAACCTCACTTGGAATAGACTTACTCAATGGAGTTGATTGACTATCAAGAATGTATGAAATTGACACGTGCATCAAACAGTTGAGAAAGTTCCATAACTCCAGGACTTTGTTTTAAACCTCGTGTCGATGATCGTGTAGTATAGGCTCCCGAGAAAATTTGCTCTCGTGGGTTGTCGATACGAAGATCTCACCCAAAATAGATTCATATGGCGGAGTCAATCAACCGTCATGTTTATGGCATGTGTGATGAACAACCATATGAGTTGATAACTTTGGGGTCCCTAAACCTTAGAGTCTACCTAGTGAGTTCTTGATCCGAGTATCCTCCATCTGTACCTTGGACTCGTGGGACCCTGATCTTGTGATCCTGGATTCTGACATTGCATATCATTTCATTTGCATTATTTCTTGCATTTCATTCCAAAGCCGTAAACACATTCCCTGTTCCTCCATCTTCAGTAAATCAAGCTGGTTTCCCGACGCCCGTATCGAGCTAGACGACCGTATCTAACTAGAGCCAACACTAGAAGACTGATGGACGTAATTCAAGAAGAAGAAGTTGCCATGAGGGAAGAGATTGACTCGGTCAAGAGCAAGATAGACCAGATTTATGAGACTTTACAAGCTTTGGCAAGAATGGAAGAACGCTGCGAAGCTGCTGCCGCAATGAACAATGCTCAAGTGCAAGGATCTACCTCACGAGCAATGCCTTCAGTTCCCATTCCAAATCCTTTGGTCTACGGTCTGCCTCCAGGCTTCACTCCTGCTGTTGAAGAGGTCACTTCTTAACCAATACCTGCTTCTGGTGTCACTGTTGGTGATATTCCTCAAGCTCAACCTATTCCAATTCAAGTCCAGTTTCCTCAAACTGAAGAGAATCATCAAGTTGAGTATGAGATGCATACTGCTGTTCCAATCACCAATCCTCATGCTGTTCAAGAGTCTGAAGCTATGAAGATGTGCCGCGAGTTAGCTGAAAAACTCCGAATTATAGAAGGACACAACTCAACCTCTCTGAGTGCCTCAGACATGTGCTTAGTTCCAGATGTTGTGATCCCTACTAAGTTCAAACTGCCAGAATTCGAGAAATACAAAGGCCTCAGCTGTCTTGAGCTTCATTTGAGGATGTACTGCAGAAAAATGGCTGCTCACGCCAAAGATGATAAGCTTATGATCCATTGCTTCCAAGACAACCTGTCTGGAGCGTCTCTAGAATGGTACATGCAACTTGAACGCAACAATGTTTGTACTTGGCTTGATCAATCTGATGCATTCAAAAAGCAGTACAAGTACAACACTGACCTTACTCCTAACCGTACTCAACTTCAGAGTATGTCTCAAAAGGAAAGCGAATCCTTTAAAGAGTACGCCCAACGCTGGAGGGAGTTAGCTTCCAGAGTGCATCCGCCTTTGGTTGACCATGAATTGATCGACATCTTCATGGGTACCTTACAGGGGCAATACTACGAGAAGCTGATCAACAGCGTATCTTCTGGATTTTCAGACATGGTGATGGTCGGAGAAAGAATTGAGGAAGGTTTGAAAAGCGGAAAGATCCAAGGAGGTTCTAGCAGCCAATCTGGAACCAAGAAACCTTTCAACGGGTACAAAAAGGGCGAAACAAATGCCGTTTCCTCTGCAAGTGGAAATTTCCAACAGAGTGCACCTGCGCCAGTTCCTTACTATCAGTATCCCTATGTTGCTGCTGCACAATATGCTCCTATGCCATATCAACCAGTTCCTCCAGTGCCTTATCAGCAGGCCTTTCAAGCTCTATTTCCGCCTCAGATGGCTCATCAACCACGTCCACCTCCAATGGTTGCGGCCGTGCAATATGCACCTGGACCATACCAGCAACCGGCTTATCCACAACGACCTGGTCAACAGCAGCAACGCGCTCCTCAACAGCGTCCACCATATCAACAAAGAGGATATGATAGGCATATTGATCCCCTGCCTATGTCATACACCGAAATCTTTAAACAGCTGATGGCAAAAGGACCTCTTACTTTGAGAGACATGCCACCTCAGACTGGCAATGCCCGGAACTATGATGCCAATGCTCGCTATGAGTATCACAAAGGCGCTCCAAGCCACACCATCGAGAATTGCCATGCCTTCAAACACCTGATTCAGGATATGATCAACTCTAAGGACCTCACTCTCACTCCGAGAAATGCAAATGTCCAGAATGATCCAATGCCGCCGCACGGTGCCAACAAGTGAAGACATTTGAAGGGGTTGTTGAAGGCCAAGCTGAGTAGTCTCCAACTTTGAAGCATTCAATCAAGAGAAGTTTCATTCCTCAAATCAAGGCAGCCAGTGCCATTTATGATTTCTGCATTCCTGTTGTTTTGTAATGTTTGTTTAAGTACTATTTGCTCTGAACATTGTTATCAATTGTACTTGGTTATGTTAATGTTATGTTTATGCATGTTTTGAATTAATCTATTCGCATTTGCTCATTATTTATCATTTATCACAAAATCACAAAAATATTTCCCTCACTTCACTTTAGCAAATATTTGAGGGAGGATGATGAAAACAAAATACCCATAACTGTTGCGGTATGCTTTCGGATAAAACCTAGTCAATGATGTACATGCATTTGTTCAAATCCCCAAACACTGGAGATATAAGGAGTTAATCCCTAGTCAACCACTTCGAGCCTAGAAGTAGGAGCTTTCTTTCAGATACAACCCTTACATTTAACCCGGGGCAGGGTAGTTGTTCAGTTAACATGACTACACCTTTAAATCGCAAGATGAGACATCCCGTCAGAGGACCATCAACAAATGAATTGGCAGTCACAATATTCAGATAAAAAAAAAAAGAGAAAAGCCACTAAGTCGAGCACCCAAAGGGAGACTTAGTCAAAAAAATCAAAAGAGGAACTCAAATCCTCAGCAAAAAAAGCAAAACAAATATCAGTGATCACCAAATCAAAAATCAAATGGTCACCAGCAAAATAAAATGACTGCCATATCCAAGCGAACATCAAAGCTTCATCTTCACTCTTGCAAAGTCGAAAACAAATGCATGTGTAGAGTTAACTGAACGTAGGACTGGAGAACATCACAAAGAAGGGGCGGGTACAAATAACTTTGAGCCTTATACCTTTGTTTCTCGAACCATGAACCAAACCACGTTATAACCCTCAAGAGACCTAATTGAGACATGGTTTATTCTGAAAGCATGCTACCAACAAGGTTGCGTAAATTGACCCATATATTTGTTAATCTTCATTCTTGTTTGCACATTATTCTTGCTGCATCTTTCACGCACTTTCTAAATCAGCACCTCGTATGGACTAACGGTCCATTCGTCACACTATCACAATCATTCAAATAAATTGACTTTTTCAAAACTTACATAAACTTTACATTAACATTACCATTTATGTATGAATAATTTAATTGCAATTTAGTGCGTGACATCAGTGCAATCCCAACAAGGGGTAATCAAAAGAGGAATTTGAATCAATATCTCTTCAAAATCAGCTCAATCAGGGGCAAAACCATTCTCAATAGCCCAAGAAGGGGCAAAATCATCTTCAAACAGCTCAGTCAGGGGCAGACGCCTACCAAATCCAGATAGTGGGGCAGGTCACGTCATGATCACTCTCAAAGTTTCCCCACCAGATTTATTTCAAATACCCTACAGACAGGGGCAGCAAACAGGGAACATATCTTCCTATCTCTTCTCCCCAGCTAAGCAAGCGGACCTTGCCAGACATTGGCAACCATTCAAAGCAAATCAGTCTTCATGTGTCAATTAAGTCACTTCGCTCACCAGCAGATAACCAAACTTGGAGTTTTCAGATCCGTCTTCTGACCACGCATCGTCAAAGATCGAGTGTCGGGGAATCGATCCCTCCACCCACCCAAAAGTCCAATCGTTATTGGCAACTACCAGACCAAAAGTCCACCAAGCTGGCACCCTTCAATCGCTCATATGCATCATTATGCATCATAAGCATCATTTACATCAATCGTTTGCAACATATGCATCATTTGCATACCTAAATAAATTAGCTTTTTATTTTCCCCAACATTTTTAACTTACATCTCAGTGCATAAGCATTTGCATCGTATCTCCATCCTTATGGAATACCATTTCCAAACAATCAAGCATAGTTGCATAATTCAGGATCCAGGATCAGCACAAGTTTCCAGTCCTTCCCCAGCGGAAGTCAGGATCATATCAATCGAAGATTCCGGGCATCCTCTTGGCGGATTCAATAGCCGTGTTTAAATTTCAGTCTGTTGCCTTATCATCCTCTGTTGATAAGTGATTTTAATTTCAGTTATTCGCCTTATCATCCTCTGTTGATAGGTGAGTTTATTTTCAATCATTTGCCTTATCATCCTCTGTTGATAAGTGATTTTATTTTCAATCTATTGCCTTATCATCCTCTGTTGATAAGTGATTTTATTTTCAGTCTATTGCCTTATCATCCTCTGTTGATAAGTGATTTTATTTTCAGTCTATTGCCTTATCATCCTTTGTTGATAAGTGATTTTATTTTATGTCCATTGCCTTATCATCCTCTATTGATAACTGATTTTATTTTCAGTCTGTTGCCTTATCATCCTCTGTTGATAAGTGATTTTTATTTTTCAGTCTGTTGCCTTATCATCCTCTGTTGATAAGTGATTTTTATTTTCAGTCTGTTGCCTTATCATCCTCTGTTGATAAGTGATTTTAATTTCAGTTATTCGCCTTATCATCCTCTGTTGATAGGTGAGTTTATTTTCAGTCGTTTGCCTTATCATCCTCTGTTGATAAGTGATTTTTATTTTCAGTCTGTTGCCTTATCATCCTCTGTTGATAAGTGATTTTATTTTCAGTTATTTGCCTTATCATCATCTGGTGAGAAGTGATTTATTTTGCCAATTTGTTTCTTGCTGTGTCACTCATCATTTCCAGTTTATTTCATTTGCTATTTTCACAATTTATTTCTTTGTCGGACAAATTTGGAGTCTGTTAATATCCAATTATCTTATACCTTGAAAGATTGAACGCGAGCCAGTTCATCTTACTCGGTCTAAGCCAATTCGATAGGGGCATCTGTCATACCCCAAATTTGTTCTACCCGCACCATTTTATTGTCTAATCATTGTGTAAAAATAAAATATGCACTATTTTATTTCTTTCAAATCAATATTAAAAAAACAAAAAAAACACACACTTTTATTTTATTTTATAATTATTTATTCCATTTTTATTTCGAATTCCAATTATCATTATTGAATCCAATTTCTAAACCATTTTTCCCCAACTACATAGTAAACCATATTCTCATTTTAGTTTTTCAAGCTTATTATTAAAGAAAAACCACAACAAATCTCATTGTTATTATATTTTTATTGTTTTTCCCATTTTTTTTATTTTATTTTTTAGTCACCATTACTATTATTATTATTTTTTATATAATTATTATTCCCATTATTATTATTATTATTTTATTTATTAATAGATTTTATTATTATTATTATTATTATTTTTATTTTATAAGCTAGTTATTATTATTATTAATATTAGTTAGTTGTTATTATTATTATTATTATGATGATTTCACTCCAATATTCTCTCCATTACAGCTTGTTTCTACCACTCCCAATTTCTACAACTAGCAATATTCCGTACACCATGCACCACACCACAATCAATTTTTCAACCCGTTATAACAAACACGTACAGGATTCTCTTCACATTTTCTCAGAAACTTTTATCCACTCCTTCTCTCATCTCACAAAGAGGATATTATCTCCTCCATTCCATTTTCACAAACTTAAAACCACAGCTGAAAGCAAAACCTCTCACAATCACCTTCTCAACATCCTTACTCTGCATAAACTATACCAAATCATAAACACAGACCAACTCCAAACCTTTCAGAACCTTTCAAACCCACAAATAAACTTTCTGCAGAAAATCACCTCACAAACACCCTTTTTTCTTAAACACAAATCATCTTCTTCATAAACCAAACACAAAATATAAAGGAAACTGAGAGAGATTTGTGAAGAGGAACCGTAACCTTCAGTCTCCAAACGCAAATCCCAAACCATAAACCGTGAATCTGAAATTGAAAAATCACACAAACTCACCTTAAAATGAAAACCGAAACACTTACTAACCTTCCATTTTCACAACACACCTATCATCACCACCATCCGCGATTGAGTGAAATACCGCGGAAACCAAGCTACTCGAAAACACATCACAAACTGTGACGCCATCGCATAAACAAAGCCAATCCGCATCAACACCAAACCGAAGCTGCTCAACCTCATTACCTCACCTTCGCCGCCTCCCCTCAAACCACCGAAATCCAGAAACCAGAGCAAGAACTTTTCCGATCTAAAAATCAAATTGTGAGCACCACGAACCGAAACACCGAAGCAATACGGTCTGTTTCCTCTTTCGCAGAAGCCAAAACCTCACCGTGTGAAATCACCACAACAGGCCTCGATTTCGAACCTCCATAGCCGCCGCAAACCGTGATGTCGTGAGGAGACGAAAGCCAAGCACGAACGAGAGAGTGAGACGGGGACATATCCGAAGCTGAGACGGCGAGAGCGCCGCCGCGGAAAGCTTGAGAGCACCGACGATTCTGAGAGAGGAGAAATCGACTGAGACCGTTGGAGAGAGAGACCGGTCAAATCTTCAAGAGGTTGTTTTCTTTTTTTATTTGGTCTTGTTTTTTTTCTTTCAGTTTTTTTAGTATAAATAGTTAGGTTTGAGTTTTAATATTCTGATTTTACTGTTTGTTTTTTTAAATGAAAATAAAATTATTTTTATTTTTTGTTTGTTTTTTTATTGTTGCTGATTGTTTGAAAAGGGAGGGTCATGTTACCTTAAAGGAAAACCTGTTGCATATATTACTTTACATGTTAATTTTAATTTATGCTATTATATTAAAAGATAACGTAATGTTTTTTTTTATTATTTACTTTTTAGTTTTATCTTTTTCTTCAAAAATCCCTATGATGTTTCAAATGGACCAATGAATTATTCTTTACGGCATGCTACTGAACACAATACTACTCCCATCCCTCATATTTTTTTTTTAATTATTTTTTCTGTTTTCTTTTCTAAAGACTTAATATTGTTAATATTGTTTGTGAAATGGGCTGAGCCCCAATTTATTTGTTTTTTTATATATAGTTTTATTATTACATTGGTTTTGAATCTTATTTATAATAATATTGTTAGTCTTATTGATTTTTTTTAAATCAATTTTATTTCTTTATTTAATATTTAATATTTTTTTTTTTTAGGGCCAATGATATAATAAAAGGCCGATTTTTCGCCCGATTTTAATCGGTGATATTCGGTCAATATGAGGCCCTCCGTGTAATTAGTTTTTTTTTTTATTATTTTATTATTTTGACAAATAAATATTTAAATTAATTTAATTTATTCATTATTCTCAATATCTTTCTAATTTATTTAATTATTTTGTATTTTATCTTAATTCATTATTTTTGCGAATTCAATTTAATTTATTCATTTATTATCGCATTTCAAAATTACGTTTCGACTCCTTATAGAATGATTCCAATTCTGAATCGATTCTAAGGTAGTTCACGAACTAAATTTCGACGCGTCCCAAAAAGGTCCAACACCTTCGAATAGTTGCGCTCGATTAAAAGGTCCAACGCCTTCGAATAGTTGTGTCCCGATTAAAAAGGCCGAACGCCTTCGAACCGTTTAAAACACTGCACACACGCTTCCTCTTGGGCAAACTACAACGAGACCTCTTTATTTGTCGCAATCCCCTGTATTTATTTTGTACCCCTCTCCCATTATTTTGTACGCATTTCATTTTTCGCATTTTATTTAATGCTGAATCCTTGGTCCAACGCCAAGCGATTGCACTTGCACACTCGCACTTTATTATTCAGTTATTCGTTTCGTTTAGGATCCACTCCACCTTTGCGAGCCGGGCGCTTTGTGCCTCGCTAACAAACTACAAAATAAACCTCCACTTGCATTTACCCTTCAATCTCAAAAACCAAAATATTTCGATTAGATCCAAACCCTTGATCCAACGTCAAGCGGTCATAGGAAATAAAACACTTTAATAATACGAGAAGATTTGTACGCCACGAGCCTTAAGCGGTAGAAAGGAGGATAACAAGCTCTCGTTACTCGCTCCGATTATTTTGACGCAGGACGCTCGTCTTGTTGGACGAGATAAACTATCCATAGTCTTTAGTGCATTTCAACTCCTAAACCCTTTCATCAACGAAAGGTAATAAAATCAACAACCATTACCCTTAGTAGGCCGAACTACGAGGCTCTGACTTTCCCATTGCACACGGGAGTACGTAGGCATGAGGATCTCAATCCTTGCCGAGCACCTAGGTTCAATCTAACTTATAATTCAACTCGTTTCCCTCTAGCAAGCAATTCATTTAAGCATAGACATCCTTTCGCGCGTGATAACTTAGATGGTTCCCATCGAGTACGATGGATGTAGGGGGTGATAATACCTTCCCCTTGCATAACCGACTCCCGAACCTAGGCAATGGTTCCGTTGACCTTTGTCCTCATGCTTTTCTTCTCGGGTTGTATCTATATCTTCCCTTTCCCTCTTCGGGAATAAATAGAATTAGGTGGCGACTCTTCAGTCCGTCCGGCGCGTGACTCCGTCCATTCGGATCGCGTGAGGTCGTATTTTTCGGGGTACGACATTCTCTAAAAAGGGTTTCTCGATATTTTCCCTTTCCTCAATTGGAATAAAATAAGTTCGGTTGCGACTCTGTTGTTTTAATTTTTATCCGCGATATATTTTTATCGCGAGGTCGTATTTTTCGAGGTGCGACAATGTGGTCTGCCACTATCATCACTATAGAGGGATGTTTCCACTAAGATCCTCGAAGATCGGTGACCAGATGCACATAACTATCGAGGTCGTACCCTGAAGTAAGGAAGAACCCCCACACATAATAGTTCCAAGACGGCTGCAATTTGGGTATGGAACACATCGCCACTCATCATGGTGAGATACCATGGGAGTACAATGCATGTCCATGCTAATCCTATGGTGCACTCAAGCCGGGTGTTTGGCTTATCTCACAGTAACTCCCACCCCACAGAAAAAATGCAAAGCAACACAGCCAGACAATCCAGTATATATGATTCATGGAAAATAAATACTGAAAACAATAAATAAATGTTGTAAAGTAAAGTTGTAAATAAAAGCAGTACAGTTAACTAAAGCACACAGTAACAAACAGATAAACACCCAAAGAAATGAAAACAGACAAGCGCTATGATTGACTCTCAAGGGGAAACCAGAGATTATGGATTCGATTCCCTAGCAGAGTCGTCAGTTGTCGCTCCCGGGATTTTCATCCTAGTACAAACGCAAAAGTGATGCGGAAAAGGTAGAGTCGCCAGCCAGACATTTTTATCCCGAATGAATGGAAAAGGTAATGTTGCACAAACCAGATGAGGAAGGAAAAGGAAGAGGTCCTGCGAACTAAAGATCTAGGTTCGGGAGTTGGTTACGAACTGAGAAGGTATTAGCACCCCAGAGCGTCCGTCGTACCCGACGGGATCCATGCTTGTTTATCTGTTTCAATGAGTGGGAAATAAGATGTTGTTGAACAAAAGAACTACTAACTAGAACTGGAACTGAAATGAGAAAGGGAACTGGAAAAAGAGATCAAAAAGAAAGAATGAGGAAAATGTAGGGAAAATAAAGAATGTGCTCGAACGAGCCCTACCCCGCTGCCTACGGACCTCATCGAGAAAATAAGGATCAGAGTCGAAGTAGTTCGCCTAACTAGGCGGGAACTATTTATGTTTTGTAAGAGCTGAACTGCGTATATCTATGCTCAGTTGTTGCAGGTCTGTCTGGTACGAGTGCGTTTACCATCTTGCAAATGAGACAAGTCGTCGCAAGTTCGCGTTGAGAGTGAGTGAGGTGAGAAAAGAATTCCCGTAGGAAAAGACGATTCTTCTTTGTTTATTGTCTTTTAAAGAAGTATTTTTTGTTTATTGTTTGCGAATGTTCTCACACTAAGACTTGTTCATAATGTTAGATGCCTTACACCTCGCCCCGAAATAGGACGTGTATAAGTAACCCACGGCAAAGTCTCATGGCGTATGAGAACATTCAACTTTTATTAGGTGCTTTTTATTGTTTTCTTTGAGATGAGAGAGAAAGCAAATTGAACCAAAGGCAAAAGTCTAAAGGGAGACTAATTATCCTAAGTGTTATCATTCATGGATGAACCTAGGTTAGTATGGTTTCTATTCCTAATGCGAAAAGGAAAAAGAAGAAGGAAAATAGAATACAACTTACTTCCTAATGAAGCTAAGTTGATTCAAGGGGGATTATCATGAAGTTGTGTAAACTAAGTACATAAAGGCTAAATCAAAGACACTTTGAAAGTATAAAGGAATTAAAAGGATTAAGTGGTGTGAACTTACCTTTACCTCCCTACAAAACAAAGGTTAGTAGGATAAACATAATAAAAGAAATGAGGTAAACAAGTACCAAGCAAATCCTAATTCATCTAGGACCTAATCTAGACTCAATCCTAAGTTTAAAGGACCTAAAAATAACGTGAAGCAAAAATCCAGCAGCCTATTACAACTCCTAAATGCACAAACAACAATGAAATTTAATGCACAATACAAACAACTTTTTACAGCTAACAATCAGCATGCAAAACAAGTGTAAAAAGTGTGAAAATGCAACAATCAGCACATATTTTACAGCCATTGCACCAACATACAGCTATGGAATGTAAGGAAGATTTGAATGTTTTTTATTTATGCACACAATGGGTGCCAAAAAATGCACAAACAACATATAACATGATCAAATGCAACATCAACATGAAAGATTAACATGGATTATGGTCATGATTATTTACAATGAATTTCTTATTAAAGAATGCACAAAATGACAAATATGCAGCAAGTATGTATTTTCAAGTTTTGGCAAATAAGCACATAAGCATGGATTAGAGAGTATGTATCAACAAAGATCAACAAAATGAACATGTAACTTGATGTAAAATCAGAATTGTTGTCACATAGAAGTGTAATCAAAGATGCAAACAAAATGCAAGAATGTGCATACTTGTGATCATGTGTTTTCAAATGAATCGTGGCATGACATTAAAGCACTCAAACAATCGAAACATGCATGGATTGCAAAAGGTGATGCAAAACAGAATGTGAAACATTTATTTACATGCTAAACAATGAGTTTGAACATA
Organism: Lathyrus aphaca; assembly: GCA_963966055.1. Lineage (NCBI taxonomy): Eukaryota > Viridiplantae > Streptophyta > Magnoliopsida > Fabales > Fabaceae > Lathyrus > Lathyrus aphaca. Next base: position 161,993,663 of record OZ014521.1, on the reverse strand, counting down.
GTAACAACATTCACAAATCACTTTATGCACAATTAACAAGTAAACACAAAAATATGCAAAAGTAACTAATGCGCATGTCGAAACGATGGAATTATGTACCTAAAGTGGTCTTAAAAATTCCCTAAAATCATGATCTATTACTATACAAAGATTAAAGGAATGATGCAATGCAAACATGCAATGAAAACAAAACATTTTTCAAAGTCAGCACTGTGAGACATGGCATGAATTTTAATGTGTCAAAAACTTGGCATGTTTGAAAGCATAAGTGGTTCTCTAAGAAAAAGCAAGAAATGACATTTTTGGAAAAATGAACTGAATGAGCCGACTCAAATTCTACAATGAGCCGACTCATTCAGTGTGTTTTGGTGCCCAAACACACGGGTCTCAATAGGCTACCTGAAGCATCATTTTACTCGACTCATGGGTATGGACGAGCCGACTCAAAATCCTTCATGAGTCGACTCAAGAGGCTAAAGAAGCTTTCAAGCGTGTTGCATCCGACAAAAGAATTTTTGCATATTTAGAGAAAAAGGTTTCGGATAATGAAAATGCTATGAAAGCTCTTAAGACATCGATGGTAGAATCTATAGTAAAAGACAAGCGAGAATGGCACAACTTTCATAGTTGTGAAACATGTTGGATTTGGCAAAAAGAGGTTAAAACTCTTCAAGCCAAACTAGACAAGTTGTCACAACCAAAAATGACATTTACTATTGATCGTTCAAACTTTAGAGAATCAATGAACAACCCATATCAAAAATATACCTATGTTGTGAAGGATCAAAATAGTAAATGCAAGTCTAAACCATTCTTGAAATGTCACTATTGTTGCAAGGAAGGTCATACAATTGCCAAATGTCGGTTTAGGAGATACTTGGTCCCTAAAGGAATTTGTCAATGGTTGCCCAAAAGCAACAAAATTTTCACTCACACTCTAGGACCCAATGAAAATTGGGTACCTTTCTATCTTGTCTAATCATGTAGGTGGAGTGTCTTGAGACTATGGAGAAATGATGGTTTCTTGATAATGGATGCTCAAGACATATGACAGGTGATATTTCCCCTTTCTATGACTTTGTGGCTAAGAAGAAGGGCTTTGTTACCTATGGTGATAACAACAAGGGAGCTATACTTGACAAAGGTAGTGTAGGTAATCCCTCTTCTACATCTATCTATAACGTCCTTTTAGTTGATGGTCTTAAGCATAACCTTGTTAGCATTAGTCAATTATGTGATAAGGGATATAATGTCTCATTCTCTAAAGAAGGTTGCATAATTGAACATAATGAAAATAAAGAGGATGTGTTTAAAGGCTTGAGGGTTAACAATGTATATATGCTTGATTTGAATTCGATGACCATGAGTGATCCTAAATGTCTTATTTCCAAAAGTGAAGAGTCTTGGCTTTGGCACAGACGTTTAGCTCATATCAACATTGACTTACTAAATAAGGTTGTGTCCAAAAACTTAGTAGTCGGTTTGCCTAACATAAAGTTCACTAGAGACCATCTTTGTGATGTTTGCCAAATGGGAAAGCAAACCAAGATATCTTTTAAATCAAAATAATTAGTCTCTACTTCTAGACCTCTTAAACTTCTACACATGGATCTATTTTGTCCTTATAGAATCAAAAGTATATGAGGGAACTATTATGGTTTTGTTATCGTTGATGACTACTCTCGATTTTGTTGGACAATCTTCTTAGCTAGTAAAAGTGATACCTTTTCGGCTTTTGAAACTTTTGCCAAATTATCTCAAAATAAACTTGGCACAAACATTGTAACTATTAGAAGTGACCATGGAGGTGAGTTTGAAAATCATCTCTTTGAACTTTTTTGTGAAAACCATGGCATTGATCATAATTTTCCCGCTCCTAGAACTCAACAACAAAATTGTGTTGTGGAACGTAAAAATCGTGTGTTGGAGGAATTGGGAAGAACTATGATTAATGATAGTGGCCTTCCTAAATATTTTTGGGCCGATGCTATTAGCACCGGTTGCTATGTTTTGAATAGGATCACTATTCGACCTATTCTAAACAAAACGCCCTATGAACTTTTAAAAGGAAGAAAGCCTAATGTGTCACATCTTTATGTTTTTGGTTGCAAATGTTTTGTGCTAAATAATGGAAAAGAAAACCTTGGTAAATTTGATTCAAAGGCGGATGAGGGTATCTTCCTTGGATACTCTAATTCAAGCAAAGCATATAAAATATACAATAAAAGGTTACTTATAGTTGAAGAATCCGTACACGTATCTTTTGATGAGTCTTATCCGAATGTTGTCGGAGAAGGTAGTGTTGTTATTGGTGTAGGTGCCTCTTCTAGTGAGATTGTTAAAGACTTTGATATTTCTCGTGTGAAACCCATTCCAGATGTTGTTAATAAGGAGTCGGTTGATGTGTCTAGTATCAAAGATGAAAGTCAAGCATCTTCTCAAAATGATATACCATTGGAATGGAAGACATCGAAAGATCATCCTATCGATAACATCATTGGAGATATCTCAAAGGGTGTCATTACTAGATTAAGGATAAGTAACTTTTGTTTTTATCATGCCTTCATATCTCAAATTGAGCCTAAAAATGCCAAAGAGGCCTTACTTGATGAAAATTGGTTCCTAGCCATGCAAGAGGAACTAAATCAATTTAAAAGAAATGAGGTTTGGGATCTTGTTCCACCTCCGCGAGATCATCGAGTAATTGGAACAAAATGGGTTTTTAGGAACAAATTGGATGAAAACGACATTATTATTTGCAACAAGGCTCGTCTTGTTGCTCAAGGGTATAATCAAGAGGAAGGCATAGATTATGAGGAAACCTATGATCCTATTTCCCGCCTTGAGGCTATACGCCTTTTACTTGCATTTGCTTGTTCACAAAACTTCAAATTATATTAAATGGATGTTAAGAGTGCCTTCCTTAACAGATATATAAATGAAGAGGTTTATGTGTGTCAACTTCCTGGATTTGAAAATTTTGAAAAACCAAATCATGTTTACAAACAAAAATGTGCTTTATATGGTCTCAAACAAGCTCCTAGAGCTTGGTATGAGCGCCTAAGCAAATTTTTAATCAATCAAGGTTTTTCAAGAGGAAAGGTTGACACTACTCTCTTTATTAAATGTGAAGGAAAACATTCTATATTAGTTCAAGTATATGTAGATGATATTATTTTTGGATCTACTAACATGAAGTTGGTCAAAGAATTTTCAAGTTCTATGCAAGGTGAATTTGAGATGAGTATGATGGGGGAGCTTAATTTCTTCCTCGGACTTCAAATTAGACAACTTGAAGATGGAACATTCATAAGTCAAACTAAATATTGCAATGAATTGCTCAAAAGGTTTGATATGACAAACTCCAAGCCTATTGATACACCAATGCCCACTGCGACAAGTCTTGATCGTGATGAAAAGGGTAAGGATGTGGATATAAAAAGGTATCGAGGTATGATCGGATCACTTCTTTATCTTACCGCATCGCGTCCAGATATTATGTTTAGTGTTTGTATGTGTGCTAGGTTTCAATCTTGCCCTAAGAAATCACATTTAAAATCAGTTAAACGCATACTTAGGTATCATTGTGGTACGTCTAAGTTTGGTTTATGGCATCCTAAGGGTAGTGATTGCTCTTTGGTAAGTTTTTCCGACTCCAACTTTGCCGGTTGTAAAGTGGATAGGAAAAGCACAAGTGGAACTTGTCATTTCTTTTCAAACTCTCTTGTTAGTTGGCATAGCAAAAAGCAAGTTTTTGTTGCTTTATCAACTGCGGAGGCAGAGTATATTGCAGCCGGAAATTGTTGTGCCCAAATCTTATGGCTAAAACAAAAATTGCTTGACTTAAATATCTCAAACAAATTCCAATTTTGTGTGACAACACTAGTGCAATTAATCTTACCAAAAATCCTATTCTTCATTCACGCACTAAGCATATTGAAATAAGGCATCATTTCCTTAGGGATCATGTAGAGAAAGGTGATGTGGTGTTTGAGCACGTTGATAGTTCAAATCAACTAGCCGACATTTTTACAAAACCACTTGCTACTGATCCTTTCTTCTATATCCGTAGGGAACTTGGTGTTCTTGACATCTCGGATAGATCTTGATAATTATTACTTTGTTTGTATATTATTCTTTGGTTCAAATCCTCTTGTCTCTAACTTTTTGTTGTATAGTGTTATCGTACATCTATTTCACATATACTTGAGGTAATATCCTTCTAAACTTAGTTATCTCTATTCATTCATGATATATATACATATATATATATATATATATATAGTAAAATTGTGTTGCATTGCTTATGTTCGTATCTTTATCTATTTCTTCTCTTGTTTTGGATTATGATTGGTTATCTGTCAAATGATTAGCATAAATGATGATATTTTCATGATTTGAGGTGGTTTAAGTGGCTTTTGGTGAAAATTTTCTGTCAAAACTGTCGGGTCCCAACAGGCCGACTCATGAGTCGGCTCATGGAACCTTATGAGTCGAACTCGCTGCTTCATTGAGCCGACTCATTTCAAATTCAAATTGAGTCGACTCATTTTACATTTTGAGCCGGATCATTGTTGCATCAACTGACATTTGGCGGTCTTGAAAAGACGCGTTGTCTGCCTTTCCTCTTTCCTAGGGAGGCACATCAATGCCTTCCATCAACTTTTGACTTTCAATTTATTGTTTTTATGGATTTCTACAATAAAACCCATTAACATTTCATTCTATTATCATCCTCATCTCATATTTTCATATTCTCTCAAGTTTATCTCTTCAACCTAAAACCCTAAAATCCTCTCTCAAAGCTTCAAATCTCTCAACAATGGCTTCAAGAGCAACAGGTAAAAGATCTCGGGGTTCTACTTTACAATCATCTCTCCCGGTCAGTGCTTTGTCTCTTCTTCCATCTGATTTGGTTGAGGTTTATAACAAAAAATTCAAGAACAGGAAGGTTGTTCCTCAATATGTGTACTCAAGAACAACATCAACTCAAATGCACATTCCTCGCATTATTGAACTGATGGATTTTCAAGGTATCAATCCCTTTCTCTCCTGTTATGTAGATTATAATAAGGATTTGGTCAAAATGTTCTATGCTGGTCTGTTTGGTACTTTTAAAGGGTTCGAATTCAACTTTCGTATGGGCTCTAGAATGTTTGTTGTTAATGCTCAAGTGTGGAAAGATTTGTTTCACATTGATCCCGAGGAAGCTAGTATCTTGATGACTGATACATCTCAAGTGGATAATTACTCATTTCATTCTGAACTAAACGTTATGCTTAAAGAACCTTTTGTTGAATTCATTGCTAATTCTAAATTGTTTCCGAACACTACTACTACTGGAAAAGTTAAGCCGTTGGATCGTATCCTTCATTGGATTGTTGCACACAATTTACGTCCAAAGAAAGGAGACTTTCCTCGTATTGATATGAGTGAATTTCATTTGATATATATTCTTCGGAACAAGGTCAAAGTCAACTGGCCCCATTATTTTGCGAGTCGTATCTTTGCCCTAAAGGAAAATAAAAAAGTTTCTCTTGCATATCCTTCCATCATTCAGAAGATCATAGACAAAGCGAAAATTGTTAGTGGTGACTTACCCATGGTATCCGTGCCTGACACAAATTGGTTTCAACAAAAGACCCTAAGTCTTATGGGTCACATATGGGACTCTCAAGAAAGACGGTATCAGTATGTGGTAAGAAGTGATCAAAATCAACCGTTAGAAGACAATTCTGATGGGGATGATCTTGAGGACCAAAATGAACCAAATGTGGTTCCAAATGAAGAATTTCCCGCTGACAACGAAGAGTGGCATGGCATCCCATCAAATGATTCCTATGAAAATCAAGGATGGGGTGAATGGCAACACACTGGGTGGACAAACACTACTACTCGCTTTGCACCTCTATCTCCTCCTCCGTCTCAACCACATCAAGATGATCCTTCTAGAATCTTGGCTATGCTCCAAAATATGCAACTTCAACAGCAAGCTTACTACACAACTCAGACTGAGAGATACTCGGAGATAGAACAACGTTTAAATGAGCAAGATACCGCTTTTGCTGATTATGTGTGCATTCAGGACACTCGGTATACCGCACTGCAAGATCATTTGGCTGCTTAGGACACTGCCTTCAACTCTCTCAATAGCAGTTTTCTTCAATTTACCGAAACCGATATGGATGATTCACAACCTATCATTTATCGTCGCCGTTATCCATCCACTTGGGATCATAATCCCTAAGCTTGAGAGAATCATTGCATAATGTTTGTTTGTGTTGTTTATGAATGTCGTTTATGGTTTGTTTTTGTAAGAATTCATATTTCCTTTGGTTGAATTTGTTTTGTTTATTGTCATATTTTTTACTCGCTTTTCCAAATTGTGTGTTTGTGAATGCGTGTTCCTATTGCAATTGGTTTCTCATTTGAAATTATGTTTAACATGCTTTCCATTGGTGGTTAACTCATATGTATCATCTTCTATTTGATGTTGTCAAAGGGGGAGATGATATTGATAACATATAAGATCGGGTCATATAGTCAGGGGGAGCTTAACAACAATATATGGCGATTGATTCATCAAGTTTTTGTCATCATTAAAAAGGGGGAGTTTGTGAGACATGGCATGAATTTTAATGTGTAAAAAACTTGGCATGTTTGAAAGCATAAGTGGTTTTCTAAGAAAAAGTAAGAAATGACATTTTTGGAAAAATGAACTAAATGAGCCGACTCAAATTCCACAATGAGCCGACTCATTCAGTGTGTTTTGGTGCCCAAACACACGGGTCCCAACAGGCTGCCTGAAGCATCATTTTGGTCGACTCATGGGTATGGACGAGCCGACTCAAAATCCTTCATGAGTCGACTCATCAAAAAGATTTTTCTTCTCATTTCCTGTGGGTCTCAACAGGCTGCCTATGTTATTTTTGGCCGGCTCACCTGACAATTTGAGCCGGCTCATTTAATGATTTGAGTCGGCTCATTACTGTGCTGACTCAATTTTTCATTTAATTTTTCTTTCTTTTATGTTACAATCACTAACCAATATAAATAGCAGGTTTCATTTCTTTTGAGAGGTTGACAAGGAAAGTGAAAGAAATACACACATCTCTCTTCATCTTCTTCCTTCTTGCATCAATCAACAATCACACACAACAATCTTTGTTTGATTACGGTGCTTGTTTCGAAGATAACATTCAATCTTGAATTAGAGTTTCAGATTGGGTCTAGAGTGTGTGGGTTTTGCTTGGAAAAATATGAAGGGGTTTCTCCTCCAAGATTGTTGAAGGTTTGGGGGTTTTGCACACAACAATCATTCGTAGATTCAGCCAAGTGAGGTAGATTGATGATCAAGTGGATCGTTCTTTCATATCACGGTAGACGGAGGATTGCGAAGGTCTTTGTGTGTTCACAAGTGTTGGAGAAACTCATCCTTGCTCAAAGTTTGGAGGATCGTGAATTCTTGCAATAAGGGAGCAATTAATCGGAGGCTTTCTCGACACGCGTGGAAGACATGATTCTACTTTGGATAAAGGGACAAGAAGAAGATTTGACAACATATTCAACGCGGTTTGGTTTGTTGGTTCATTTATCTCTCTTCTTGTAAAACAATTGCGATTTAATAAAATTGCCCAATTCGATTGTGAATTGGGGGTAGAGTACTTCGAGCGAGGACGACGAATGCACTGCCTCAACAAATTCCTTGTGTTCTTTACGTTTCTTGCATTTTACTTTTGTTCATCTTGATCTTGTGTGCTTTAAAATTCTGGTGTATCAAATTAGTGCACTCAAAATGTTTGATAAATTGTTACACTCAAAAGTGATAACTAGAGTGGGTAAAATTCTGCACTATTTGATACAACAAAATTATCCTTGGTGTGTACACTCCAAGTGTTTGGTAAAAAGCCTAACCACGCAAAATCAATTTGATTGTGCCTAATTTCTTCTCTATATCATTGTTAAGAATAGTTTTATCAAGTGTTGAAATATAAAGTGAATCATTTGTGAAATATTAATTCTTCTAGTCATCATATCATTCCAATTGGGTTTTTGCGTATATCCGATCTCTGGTGACTTCAAATTTAAACTAGACGATTTTCCGGGAAACTTCCGCAATACATTTTCAATTAAATTTTGAAAAGTAAATTTTTAAAAAGGGATCTATTCAACCCCCCTTCTAGATCCGTTCTATCGTCTAACAAGCACATCGTTAACCGGTTAATGCTATAGGTTAACTGGTTAACACCCTCAAATTTTCAAAATCAGGGGCAGATTACAACGTGTTAACCGGTTAACCCCTGTGGTTAACCGATTAACACTAAACAGAATGCAAAAATTGAGCAAGAAATAAGCACTTTTAGCCACAAACTCACTTCTAACAACTCTTAATGCATTCATGATCATGTTAACACGAATTTGCTGCTTAGCTAAGGTCTTATAGCACCTATTAACACCTAGAATAAGCTATGATCTAGCTTCTAACCATCAAAATAATCATCACGCGATCAAAACGTAAAATGATCAAAACTCAATCAAACGATAATCAATTGAAGAATGTCATACGGCGAGATGAAGAGAATAAATTAAATGTGAAGAGGCTTCGAATTAATAACCTACAAAGCGGAGGATTGCTTTGGTGAGTGTTGCGGTGTCGATCAAAACGCTAATGAAAAAGAAAACCGGAGATCCGCGAATGCGCAAAATAAATGAGATTCGATGTCGATCTTGATGAACACTTGCACAATCACTTCCAAGAAGCCAAAATCAATCCAAAGAATAACAACACTTCTTCAATAAGCTCCAAAATTGATGATTGATGGAGGTTTAACTTCAAGTTCTTCAAGTTTCAATGAAAAACTTGAAGAACTTCTATGGAGAAGCTTTATTGAAGGTTGAAAATGGAGAAAAAGTTGAGAGAAAAATGAGAGAGATGAAGTGAAATTTGTGAAAATGAGTTCTAACCTTTGCTTTGGAGTGATTTGAGCTTATATAGAGGGTAGGTATGGACTTAGGCTTGGGCATGTAGCTTGCTTAGGCATTAGGTTAGGTTTGGACTTAGGCTTGGAGTTAGTTAAAGTTAGTTGGAGCCTTGGAATATTCCTTGGAAGAGTGTGGAAAGATCTAGAATATGGTAGAAAAATCCAAGGTTAAATGGAGTGTAAGTGAAGTGAAAAAGGGTGGAAAAAAGGAAGAGAAAAAGTGGAGGGAAATGTGGGAAGCAACCATTTTTTTTTGTGAATTTTTTGCCCAAAATCCGCGGCCGTTAACCGTTTAACCATATGCGTTAATCGGTTTACGACATAAAAAATTTCAATTTTCTTTTCTTTTATGGCACCTCTTGGAAATGACCTGGATTAATTTTGTTGCATTATTTCTTCCTTTGAGTTCTGATGCTTGACAAACCTTGCTCGATCACACGCCTCATGCATATACAAATGATCATGTTTTATTATATATATATATATATATATATATATATATATATATATATATATATATATATATATATATATATATATATATATTGAATGTGATGCGATGCTTGGACGATCATGCAAAATGAAGAAGCATAAACCACTTGAGGTTGGCGATAAAATAAGAGGGCAAATTTTAGGGTATTACAAGAAGGACATAGAAGCGGTTTGAGTATTCATTCGGGAGCGACGAAAATGTATCAACATTTGAAGAAGATATTTTGGGGGCCCGGTATGAAGCGTGATGTGGCTCAGTTTGTTTATACATGTTTGACTTGTTAGAAGTTGAAAGTTGAACATCAGAAACTTGCTGGTTTGATGCAACCGTTGGATATTCCCAAGTGGAAATGGGATAATATCTTAATGGATTTTGTTACGGGGTTACCTAATACTCCGAGAAGGCATGATGTTATTTGGGTAATTGTTGATAGGTTGACAAAGTCAGCACATTTTATTCCGATTGGTATTACCTTTTCCTTGTAGAGGTTGACAGAGATATATGTTAGTGTGATTGTGAAGTTGCATGGAATTCCTTTGAGTATTGTTTCAGAGAGAAATTTGTGTTTACTTCTAGATTTTGGGAGAGTTTGCAAGAGGCATTGTGTTCGAAGTTGAAATTGAGTTCAACTTATCATCCTTAGACTGGTGGACGGACATATAGGACGATATAATATTTGGATTGATATGGCTTGTATGCTTGAACAATGAGGGGCTTGTGATAGTCACTTGTCGTTGATCGAGTTTACTTATAATAACAACTATCATTCTAGTATCGAAATGGAGTCGTTTGAAGCATTATATGGTCGAAGATGTCGGACACCTTTATGTTGGCATGAGCCAGGTGAAAGTGTTGTGCTTGGACCTGATATTGTACAACAGACTACGAAGATGGTGAAGTTAATTCGAGATAAGATGAGAACTTCACAAGGTAGGCAAAAGAGTTTTCATGATAAGATAAGGAAAGATCTTGAATTTCAAGAAGGACATCATGTGTTTTTGAGGGTTACTTTGGTGACCGATGTTGGACGAGCTTTGACGTCGAGAAAGCTTACTTCTATATTTATTGGTCCATACTAAATTTCTGGAAGAGTTGGACCTGTTGCTTATAGAGTGGCATTGCCACCGAGATTGTCCAATTTTCATGATTTATTCCATGTTTCACAACTTCAGAATTATGTTTTGGATCCGTCACATGTAATACCGATGGACAAAGTTGAGGTAAGATATAATCTTATGGTTGAAGCACTACCATAAAGAATTGATGATCGTGAGGTAAAACAATTGAGATGCAAAGAAATTGTTCTTATAAAGGTGGTTTGGGAAGGAGCTGCAGTTGGAAGCATGACTTAGGAATTGGAGAGCAAGATGCGAGAGTCGTATCCGAATATTTTTGCATGAGGTAAGTTTTCGAGGACGAAAATCTTTTAAGTGGGAGAGAGTTGTAACGCCCTGATTTTTATTTAATTATTTAAATTGGATTTGTTGTATTTTTGGTGTGAAGAAGAAGTATTATATTATTTAGTATAATATTAATTTAAATGAATTATGTTATATTGAATAATTATATTATTAGATAATTTAAATATTTGAAAATAAAGAGGAAAAGGTAGAATGGTAATTTGGTGAAGGATAATGAGGGCAAATAAGGAAGACCATAGAAGAGGTCTAAAGGATAAGTTTGGAATTAGGAAAAATAGAGAAGTCAATGGTGTTTTGTGGATGAAAGAAAGATCGTGAAAAGAGAGAAGAAGGAAGGAGAAAGGGCTTGAAGAAGAATTCACAAAGAAGGAAGAGATTGCTCATCAAAACTAAGGTAAGGGGAGAATTCTTCATCTCTTAAGGGTTTAATAATATGAATTAGGTATAATATTATTGATTAGATAATTGAGTTGGATGATTTTGGATGAAAATTGGGTTACGGTGTTAGAAGTTGGTAATTGTATGATAATTATGTGAATTAGAGGTTTAGTGATGATAATTCTGTATTTGTTTGGCTGAAAACTGATGTTTTTGATAAGAATTTTGTAGCAGGATTTTGGGTTAATCGCAGAAGAAGAACCCTGGGAATCACAGATCTCTCTTAGCGAGCAAAGTGGAAGTTTGGAGCTTCAAATACAGAGACTCGCTCAGCGAGCAAGCCCCTCGCTTAGCGAGACCTGGAGTGAAAAATAAAATGTTTTAATTCTGAAAAATTCTCTAAAATTATGTAATTAATACAATAATGAATGAGAATTGAAGTAGTGTGGTTAGAAGTAGGTAGAGATGAGTTATGAGCTTAATTAGAATGATAATTAACTTAATTTGAAATGAACATGAGTTGATATGTTTATTAGTTGTTGTCGTTGCCATGTGTAATTTGTTGTTGTTGTGGTTACATGACATTGTTGTTGATATATGTGGATGTAACATGTTGATGTATGTTGTGTTGTTGTGTATATTCTTGTTGTTGATATATGTGGATGTAAAATGTTGTTGTATGCGAAGATGCATGATGTTGATGATGTTTGGTATTGTGGTAGGTTGTTGTATGTTAGTTGTTGATGGTGAATGCATGAAGTAGTTGTTGTAGACATGCATAATTATCATTGATGTTGCATGACATGTGCATGGTTAGGAATGATATACCAATGTAGGGTATGTCTATTTGAATCACATAGGGGATCGTTGTGATGATGGTGCTGTCATGAAATAGGGATCATACATGACCATGAAATAGGGATCGAGAGTGTGATCATGAAATAGGGATCATACTGGACCATGAAAGAGGGGTCGAGAGTTCTGACGGGAACTGAATCTTGAAATATAGATTGATACATGGTACCACATGCATAGAGTTGGTAAAGTCTCATTGCATAATTTTTTTTTGACGTGCATGGTGTTGATCTGTGTTATGAAGTGTTTGTTTGATTGCGGTTGTTGAGAAGTGGTGATCTATTTAATGATACTTGCCTTTATTCTTATTATATTTCTCTATTGTTGATATAAGTATCTCACCCCTTCTGTTTGAATGTTACCCTTATGTTGGTAACGTGTAGGTGATTAGGATAAGTAGAGTGGTGGTCGGTGAAGTCGGTGTACTTCACATTTAGAGGAGTCGGCTCTGATACATACTTGGGGTGTCGGGACGACGAGTGTATCTTTGTTTATTTGTTTTAGAAAGACAAGTTGTTTTTAAAACATTACTTTGTGTTGCAAATTTAGAATTTTTCTGGTGCAAGTTGAACTATTTTGTAAAACATATCATTTGAGCCGTGTGGATTTAGATGAATGTGACACTCATAATTATAATTTTTACGAGTGTAACAAAGTCTCAATGTTTTTCTTGTCTTAGAATTCAATTGATAAATAATTTTTAATTTTTTGTCGAGCGCAATCTCGTTTCCTTTTGTATCAAGAGTGAGTATAATTTATACTCTTTATTAATATAATTCTTTCCTACTAAATAAATATTATGAAAAATTAATTTTTGTAAATTATTTTATTTGAATAATTTTGCATTTTCTAGTGTACTCTATCAATCTAAAATAAACCAACCTATTTTTTCTCAATCTATTCGATTTGAATTTTATAAAAATATTTACAAATCTAATAAAAATCAATCCATATATTTTAAATCGAATTCTATGGAAACTAAACCAGAAAATAATATCTATGACAAACCCGCGTGATTCACGATCCCAAGGTTAGATGTCTATATAGTTGAAACATTAAAGTACAATAAATGTTGGGTGCTTATAAAAAGTATAATAATGTTGGGATTTTTAACATGTGGCCAATTTTATATTTATTTCACGTAACTAATGTTATATATTATGACAGAGGCAGCTATCTTGTTTATAGCAACCTGTGTAATAGAACATACACACACGATAGTATAATGGACAAATTGTATGAAGAGGTTGAAGAGCCGGTGAGTCCTCATGGACAATATTTCAACAGCTCTGTGATATGTTCATATGTTTTTGGCTTTTTAGAATTAGCCATTCCATTTGATAACTCACTAGCAATACCTTTGATCAAAGATGTCTTCCTCCCTATCAATCCACGTTTCTCCTCTATTATGGTTCTATAAATATCTCTTCCATATTTCATTTATTACTACTAGCTCTCTACATTTTAATAATTACTTATTTTAATTTGCAACAGGTTAGAGATAAAGATAGTAAGAGGAGATGGCAAAAAGTTGAAGTGAAGCCAGAAGAGCATGTCAAGATTCCTAAATTTCCTGAAACTACAAACTCATCACCAATTGAATTATATGACAATTACTTTAGTGACTATGTAACCAGTACTTTCATTGAAAGAACACCACAAGACAAACCACTTTGGGAAATTCATATTATAAATTATGCAACAACAAATGCTGCTAGCACTATAATATTCAAACTTCATCATTCAATTGGTGATGGTTACTCTCTCATGGGTGCTCTCCTTTCTTGTCTTCGAAGAGCTGATGATCCTTCTCTTCCTCTCACTTTTCCTTCACGAAAACAATTAGATCCAAAATATTCAAAGAAAAGCCTATTTAAGAAGCAGTATTTTGGTAGATAATTTCTACGCAAAAGATACAAAGATTAGAATAAAATTAGAAAGAAACTCTTACTTGTATCCAGTATTATACGGTAAAAAAAAAAACAAAGTTTATGTATTGACCGCCATATATCTCTCAACTAAGTGGTCTCTTACTATATCTGCATTCAAACCAATTGTCGTTGCATTGACAAAGTTGGAAGCAAAGAAACAGAATCAGTTTGACAATTGCGTCTCGCATATGATTTTGTCATACAAGAACCTTAAATAAAAACATATATAATAAATATTAGACTATTTTCATTGAAATGTTCCAATAAATTTTTCAACTAAATAAAATAATAGATTGATCGTACCAGATGTAGGCATGCATAACAGCGATGCCTAATGTTTGATGCCTGAAAATCTGCTCCATGTTCTCTCTTCCGATTATCTCGGAATGAGGAAAACCAAAAACACCCTCGTTCATGTCTATTTGACGAATACAACATTGCATCACATATGATACTGATACAAGTGTCTCAAGACACATCCGAAAGCGATTTGTAGGAGCTTTTTTTGTCGACATGGTTCTTGCAGGAACCTTTTTCTTGCTCCCGACTTGTTGTGAAGCTTTAGCATGAACCTAACATTCATATAAGTTAGGTAAAGTAGAAAATCATAAAACTTTTGAATTCAGATCATAGAATAACACTTTAAATGTACCTCTCTTTGTTACAGAAAAATATTTAACAAGTTATCTTAAGTTTGATTTAATAACGATGTGTATTTTATTGAGTTTGTGTTTCAGGCTGTATCTAGAGTAATTTATGACACAATTGGAAATACAAGTGTCCTTATCTCAAACTTGGTGGGGCCTGTAGAAAAGATGGCTTTGGCAAATCATCCAGTAAATGGGTTGTACTTCACATCTTTGGAAAATGTTATGGAAAATCGTAAGTGTACTAAGAATGATTTAAGTTTGGTATTGGTGACCCACAAATGATTGTAAGTTCTGTGACATTGCTACGTTGTTATTAATGGAGACCTTGTATCAACAGAAACCTTGAGTGAATAGAATCCTATAAAGAGAATTGATATGGAGTATAGCAACCATGGTCAAATTCGTTAAGCTGAACTGGATGAATTGTTCGAGTTTAGAATGGATTTGGAAATTGTACCAATTTTGATTGCAACAGTATAACCTTTGTATCTCTATCATTGGAAAGTTTGGACCAATGTTATTATCGTGTGATTGGCGAGTAAATTTTTCTATCCTTGAATGTCTGCAAGTTCTTATTCCGATTGGTTGGTGAGAACTCCAACAGATAAACGTGTTCTTCGCAGAATGTTAGCTACCATTGTTAGTTTTTGAATGTGTAATGGATTATGACAGATGAAAGAGTTTATCCGAATTATTGAGGATCGGAAGATAATTTTCTTCTAAGTGTGTTGTCCTTAAGTAAGATACTGAAAGGATGAAGTGTCAGATGTAAATGGTTACAGTGTATGATGTCGGACCAAGTGGAATTGGTAAAGAAGTTGTTTGACAATTTTTTGAAATGGTTTTAGTAATTGAAGGATTTTTATAAGAGTAATAATCAGTAATTGTGTGTAGATAAGATTTCACTAAAATACCTTGTGGAGATTTGTCGAGTGTTTGTTATCCCCAAATCAAGTTGGAGTGTTATGCTTTTGTGTTATGACTCAATAGAAGGGATTAGAATGGTATGTTTCTCCAACAAGGAGATGAGACTAAGTGTTTCAGTGTGAAACAACAGATGAATTACGGAAAGGTAAGTTAGAAGTTAACCCAATGTTTTAAAAAAAGCGTATGAGTAAGGACGTGAAGTTTATTTTATTATGAAACTAGGACTTTGAGCCGCAAAGTCAATTTGGAATTGAATATGTCAGAGTATGTAGCAGAAGTAAGGATAAGTATGGATCTAAGTCATTGCTACAAACTATTGTTGTTATTGAGTAAATGAAATTCGAGGACGGATTTCAATTTAAGGAGGGGAGGATGTAATACCCCAATGTTTGTTTAATAAATGCTCTGGATAATATTAATTAAGATTAATAGGGCTCCAGTGTACTCTGAAAGTTTTTAAATAAAATAATTAGAGAAACCGATGAACTCAAATTTATTAATTAGTTTTATATGACTCAGAGGTTTTATTAAATAAGTGACTCATAGACATTTTTGGATACCATCAATTTGGACCATTTGTTACTAACTAATGTATATCAGTGTATAATATACATTTATTTTCATTAGTTACAAAGTTAGAAACTTTGTGAGAGAGAAAGAAGAGAGAAGTTGGAGAAGAAGAATGAAGAGAAAAACCTAGAAGTTGTAAGCAAGGATTCAATCATCAAGCATCCACTTCATCATTCTTCAAGCTTCTTCATCATCAATAACTAGAGGTGGGTTCTAGTTACACACCTTTTTTTCTAGAGTTTTTGAGTTCTAGAATTCTAGGTTAAAAATGTTGAGATAAATGATAAGTTTGTTTAATCGATGATATAAACGGTTAAAGTGAGACATAATCGGTATAAGATAGCTGGTATATGTATTGATGGGATACATGATAATTGTTATGCCTTCTATATGTGAGAAAATGGAATTATACTGGTTTTTAGCATGAAAAATGCAGTATTTTTGCTTAGTAACTGCAAGTAACCGGTTATCCACCTGGTAGTAACCAGTTACCCTTTGAAAAACTGGGTTTTTGGGCATATTTTACACTGATAATCGGTTACCCTCCTGGTAGTAACCGGTTTACACTGTTGTGTTCTGAAAAATAATATTTCTTATAAAATTCCTAACTTTTTACTCGGGTGTCAGATTGAGGCAAATTTTATATCGTTGGAAAGCTATGATAACGTACTATCCAATGGTGAAAGAAAATATTACTTTTGATGTGAAATTTTTTTATACCGATTAAAAATACCGATTTTGTAAGTGTAATTCGTGAACCATAAAACATGCAATCTAAGGTATTGTGAGGGAACCTTATTATGACATGATTATATGAATCCTAGAGATGTATATAGGGAATGGTAGAACCTAGTGGTGACTAGGGATTTGATATCACTAGATGGAAATGCTCGGACGTTCGATGCTTAGAGAAGTATCTTAGTCGAGTAATGGTCTAGTGGTGAGTGAGGCACTATATGGAACATGTGTGTGAAACCGTTTGGGTGTGTTATTTGTGGAAAGGTTCACAAGCCTTAGGAATGTTGTACGCATTCCCTTTTGAGTGAAATCACGTAATCAAAACCATTTTTCCCTTAGATGTTGTTTCATGAACCTGGGGTTCCTCTGGAATGTGTGCATGCATTACTTGGCAGGTTTGATTCTCGCGTTTAATACGAATGGAACATATTGCATATGTAGAGACTTAAGATGGTTAACAGGCCATGTGAAGTGATGATTCAAGGTTAACATGCCTAAGATCCGAATCCATTTCGTATGTCAAGTAAGTTACAAGGATCTATGACTCGGGCCGACTTCTAGACGTAGAAGAGGACGGGAATAAGGGATACCTTTGTGGTTGCCGGATTAGTGATATTTTTGAGTTGTTTAACTCAAGACATCTTTTCATATGAATGTGAGATTGTGAATTCAAGGTCTAGGTTTTTTCCCGACTTGAGTAGGATTTTATAGAACCTTATAGAGTCGAGAGAATCCATAAGATAGAGAACTCACTGAGATGCTGATATCTCACCCTATTATTGTTGTTGCTTTTCAGGTTTCTTTAGAAGGTTTGGTTTACAAGTGGAGCTATGCTCGAATATTTCAAGAGAAGCATAGATTTAGTTTTCGTTGTGTATTTTATCTCTTGTACAATAAAGGATATTGTATTGATCTTAGTATTTTATTTTAGTATGATTTCCATGTCTTGTACCATAGTTTGTATTATATTTTAGTAGTTGTCAAGAATGTGAATTGTGATATTAGGCACTTATCATGGTGTCAATACCAAATAAACTCTTGTATAATGATATTCTAGGTATTTATTATATGCGGCGTTTCATTTCTCTTAGTTGGAACAGATAACATATCAAAAATTTGAAAAGATATGTTGTTCTCCAAGAATCCATTGTCAAAATCTTGATTTGTTTAAATAATTGATTTTAATATTCTGTGTAAACAATGTAAATCTAGAACCCCCCCCCCCTCAATTTTTAAGTTAAACCGAGAGGTATGTGGTGTTTGGGGTGGAACATATTATATTGTATTTGTATCTAAAAAGAAACACATATTTACCCCGAGTTTAATTAATAATAGGTAAAGTATAAACGTGTTTATTCATTTTTTCACTGTCCATAAACAAATATTTTTCGTCCATTTAAATAGTATCAACACTCAAGACACTATCATTAGTGATCCTCGTGAAACTTAAAATCCTCATTATCAAAGCATTTTGAATATTAAAGTTTGATAATGAAACATTTGACATAAAAAGTTTGAAACTTAAATTTTTTTTTTAAGTTCTCAAGAATGGATTGTAAGAGCAGAAAATCATTTGGGTTCAAGGTTTGTGTTCTTAAATAATAATATAACTGAATATTTAATTTATTTAACTAACCTTTTTTTTGTTTTATATCAGACATTTGATCATCCTCAAGATCAATGAAACAAAGATCCTGAACATTTTCTCTTTTTCAAGATATCCATCATATCCATTATTTGTTCTTCACTGACATCGATGACGATGAAGAAATAATATAATATTATGCATAAACTATATAATATTCTATGTAAACGATTTAATTTATAAACAAATTAATTTATTAATATTCCGTGTAAACAATATATATATATATATATATATATATATATATATATATATATATATATATATATATATATATATATATATATATATATATATACTCACTATATTGTTTACACAAAATATTAATAAATTAATTTGTTTATACACATATTGTAGGATACAAAGCCACACAAAAACGTGGATGACATCATATTTTGACTATGGGAAGCTTTGGCTTGTATATGGAAAGCTTTTATCCCATCAAAAGTAAGGGTGTTTGGTTTGAGGCTCCTTTTGGATAGGATGCCAACGGGATTCAACCTCTTATATTGCGATATTCTTTCTAATCCTCATGATTTAGTTTGCGTATTTTGTTTCGGTCAAATTGAGGATTGTAGCCATTTATTTATCTTTTGTCCAAAGATTAAGCTTGTTTGGAGTAAAGTTTGTGACTGGTTGGAGATTATAATTATCAATGAAACAATTATCTATAATCAATTGTTGGTTTGGATAAAAACTTTAAAAGGAAGGAGTTAAAAAAAATGGCTTGTAGCATATGGATTGTGGTTTGTTAGTGTATATGGTGTTGGGAGAAAAATAAACAAAACATAAAAGAAAAAAAGAGGAACATAATAACAACACATGATATTAACATGGAAACTCCAAAATCGGAGGAAAAACCACGGTCACTGTCAATGGACAATCATAGAATAACACTATGTAAAAATTGTTACAACACATAATATACCCTCAACTAACCTAGACCCCTAGTACACTCACACCTGTAACGCCTTAATTTTTATATTTATTTTTGTGAAATAAATATTAAATAATTTAATGGCAAAATTGAATATTTGGTGAAGAAAGTATTTTTATGATAATAATAATAATAATAATAATAATATAAGGTGTATTATTATAATGTTGTTATTATTTAAATAAAATAAAAATAAATAAATGGTTAGTTAGAGGTTTAAGGGGCAAAGGTGGAATTGTTGTTTTCATAAAAAGAGGAAATAGGGAAACAAACCTCATTCATCGTATTTTGACGAAGAACAGAGAGGTCTGGAGAAAGAGGAGAAGAAAGGCAAGGTCAAGGATCGTAGATCACCAAGACCCAAAGGTTGTGAAGGAAAGCTTCGATTTTAAGGTAAGGGGGGAGAAAAGGGTTTATGATTGGTGATAGGACATAGAAGGGTAATTGGGAGTTCCTTCCTCCCTTAGGTATTTTAAGAGATTATAATAACAATGATTGAATTGATGCAATATTGTGAAATTGTTGATGAATATGATTATACGATGTATTTTGAAAATATATTTGGTGTCGTATGTTGGGTATTGGGAAGATTGATATATGAAGGTTGTGGGGGTTATGATGAACAAAGAAGAGGATTAAACCTCATAGATTCCTTAATTGATCTAGGAAAGTTATTAGTAAAACTAGTTGATGTTATATGTATAAATGGATAATAAACATGTGAATTGGTTGGTTTTGAGTGTCAAATTTGACTTAGAATGGTTGGGATTCGTGCATGTGAGGAAGAGGGGAGAAATTGGGACTTTTGGAAAAATTGAATTTTTGGGGTACAGGTGCCACAACACGGGCAGTGTTGTACAACACGGGCGGCCGTGTTGTGCTCCTGGAAAATGAGTTTTGGATGATTTTGCCACAACACGGGCAGTGTTGTACAACACGGGCGGCCGTGTTGTCCCCCTGGAAAATGAGTTTTTGTGGATTTTGAGGGGCGTGTCCCAGGCCACCTGACACGGGCCGTGTCAGGCAACACGGGCGGCCGTGTTAGGCCCCTGTAAATGTAATTTTTCGCCTGTTTTAAGGTAGATTTGATTCATTCTTCTAATGTAGGGTGATATTAGTGAAATAAGACTTTGAGGGTGTTCTAATGATGGATATAGGACTTGATGAGTAGTCGCATAAGAAATCCTAAGTGCTTAATTGATTTATATGAATATATAGATTGTTATAATTGTGAACAACATGAGATATGTGTATGCCTTGTGTATGAATGAATAAGATGCACTGATGATTGGTTGATGAGATCATGATGATCGTAAAGCATGATGTGTTCATGTGTATTGTGATATGGTATGCGTTGTTGTGTCTGCATGCATATACATTTGATGGAATAATCATGTCGTGGATGTGATTATTCGGGATTCGTTGAGAATCGTGGTTGCAGGGATGATCGTGTCTTGTTGGAGACGTTAACGATGCATTCGGGGTTCTATTGATGAACCGTTATTGTGAGTCGGTACCGCATTTGCATTGTGCATTGGAGTCACATTGCATTATGATTGATTAAATGATATGATTTGATTGAATGATATGATTGATACTTGGTGTGATTAGGGGTGAATTACTTCTTCATATATGTCGTATGCACCGTTATATTATGAATCTATTTCTCACCCCTCTGTTTGTTTTGTTGCGTCTGTGCTTCTTCGGAAGTGCAGACAATTCAGGTACTTGAGAAGTACGTTGGTGTGATGTCCGTGTCCTAGGAGCTCTGATATGTAACGGGAACGGGGATCTTTTCCGCAATTACTTTTATTGTTTAGAAAAACTCATCTTTATGATTAAACTTGAATTGAAGAACTTTTTATGTGTGATTTACTTAGCCTTTGAGCTATTGACGTTAAATGTTTGAATTCCGTTGTTTTCTTTTATTAATGATCTTGATGAACGATGATGATGTAACATTTCACTTTGGACAAATAACTCTGATTATATTAAAGATTTATGATAATAATTTTTTTGGGAAAAGTGGGTGTTACAATTGGTATCAGAGCAGGTCGGTCCAACCGGCCAGATTGAGTCAGTCCTTAGAATAAGAGTCGTGTGTTTCCTAACCTGAGTTGTTTGTTGTATCAGTATGGCGGGAAGGAATGATGCTGCTCTTGCTGCGGCTATGCAAGCCATGGCGCAGACGGTTGAGAACGTTGTTCAGGTCGTTCAGGGTGGAGGAAATGCTCAGTCTCGTGCATTGGAGCAGTTCCGGAATAACAAGCCGCCGACGTATGAAGGTGGAATTCTGGATCCAGAGGCTGCGCAGAGGTGGTTGAAAGCTGTTGAGAAGATCTTCAGAACCATGGGATGCTCTGATGATCAAAAGGTGAGATTTGGTACTCACATGCTGGAATGCGAAGCTGAAGTCTGGTGGGACAACAGTCGCCAAAGGATGGAAGACGCGGGTACGGCTATCACTTGGGCGGTATTTCGCAGAGAATTCTTGGAAAAGTATTTCCCGGAAGACATCCGCAGTGCTAAGGAGGTTGAGTTCTTGGAACTCAAGCAAGGTAATATGACAGTGGCGGAGTATGCTGCCAAGTTTGAAGAACTAGTGCAATACTGTACGCACTACAATACTGAAGAGGCAATGACTTCCAAATGTCTGAAGTATGAGAATAGACTGCGTCCTGAGATTAAGTTGGGTATTGCTTGCCAGAAGATCAGGAATTATCCAGAGTTGGTAAGTAGAAGCAGGATTTATGATAATGACAACAGGGCGCGGATTGCACACTACAAAGCTGTGAATGATAAGAAAGGGAAGCAGAGATTTGGTGGTACTCCGTACAGTGCTCCAGCTGACAAAGGGAAGCAAAAAGCTGGTAATGAAAAGAGACCAAGTGGGGGAGGAAGTACTCCCGGTGTGCTCAAATGCTACAGATGTCACGGCGTGGGACATCGTGCCAATAATTGTCCTACCGAAGAAAAGAAGTGTTTTAAGTGTGGAAAGGCGGGTCATGTGATGGCCAATTGCAGAGGGAATGTGCCTATTTGCTATAATTGTGGAGAGCAGGGCCACATTAGCACTAGTTGTCAGAAACCAAAGAAGCAGAAATCCGATGGGAAAGTGTTTGCATTAGTAGGAGCTCAGCCTACTAGTGAAGATCGATTGGTCAAAGGTACTTGCTTTATCAATGATATTCCTTTATTTGTGATTATTGATACGGGTGCAACACACTCGTTTATTTCTTTGGAATGTGTGAAAAAGTTAGGATTGGAACCTTCTCAGTTAAGTCGAGGGATGGTTATTGATACACCATCTATAGGGTCTGTGACTACTACCTTGATATGTCGTGATTGTGTGTTGTCTATTTCTGGTAAAGAGTTTAGAGTGGATCTCATATGTCTACCACTCAGTAATCTTGATATAATCTTGGGTATGAACTGGTTGGAATCCAACCGAGTTTATATTGACTGCTTTAGGAAGAGATTGTTATTCCTGACTCCAGAAGAAGAAATTTTGGCCAATTCAGTTTCTACTAAAGAACTAAGGACCTTATTGGAAGACGAAGCGAAAATGTTTGTTGTGTTTGCTTCATTATCTATAGAAGAAAAGGTCGTTGTTGAAGAGTTACCGGTGGTGAATGAATTTCTTGAAGTATTTCCCAATGATATTACAGAGTTACCTCCGACGCGTGAAGTGGAGTTTACTATTGACTTGATTCCTGGTACCAGGCCTATTTCTATGGCACCGTACAGGATGTCTGCTACTGAGTTAGCTGAATTGAAATCGCAGATTGGTGATTTACTTGATAAGAAGTTCATTCGACCCAGCGTATCTCCATGGGGTGCTCCAGTGTTATTAGTTAAGAAGAAGGATGGTAGTATGCGCTTGTGCATTGACTACCGACAGCTGAATAAGGTTACTATTAAGAATAAATATCCACTTCCCAGGATCGATGACTTGATGGATCAACTTGTGGGAGCTTGTATTTTTAGCAAGATTGATTTGAGATCAGGATATCATCAAATCAGAGTGAAAGAGGAAGATATCCAGAAGACGGCATTTAGAACTCGATATGGTCATTACGAATATGCAGTGATGCCTTTTGGAGTGTCTAATGCGCCGGGTGTGTTTATGGAATATATGAACCGGATATTCCATTCTTACTTGGATCAATTCGTCGTAGTATTTATTGATGATATATTAATATACTCGAAGTCTGAAGAAGAGCATGAGAAACATTTGAGAATTGTGCTGCAAGTGTTAAAAGATAACAAATTGTTTGCTAAATTTTCCAAGTGTGAATTCTGGTTGAAGAAAGTGAGCTTTTTGGGACATGTAATTAATATCTGGTGAAGGTATAGCGGTAGACCCTTCGAAGGTTAGTGCTGTGCTTGATTGGGAACCTCCGAAGACGGTAACGGAAATTAGAAGTTTTCTTGGTTTAGCTGGTTATTATCGAAGGTTTATTGAAGGATTTTCTAATTTGGCGTTGCCATTGACTCAATTGACCCGGAAGAGTCAAGCCTTTATTTGGGATGTAGCTTGTGAGAGAAGCTTTGAAGAATTGAAAAAGAAATTGACTTCGGCACCGGTATTGATTTTACCGAATCCGAATGAAGCTTTTGTTGTTTATTGTGATGCATCTAAAATGGGTTTAGGTGGCGTGTTAATGCAGGTTGGTAAAGTAGTAGCCTATGCTTCAAGACAGTTGAGGATACACGAGAGGAATTATCCTACTCATGATTTAGAATTGGCTGCAGTGGTATTTGTGTTGAAAATTTGGAGGCATTATCTCTATGGATCGCGATTTGAAGTCTTTAGTGACCATAAGAGTCTGAAATATTTATTTGATCAGAAGGAACTTAATATGAGACAGAGGAGATGGTTAGAATTTTTGAAAGATTATGATTTTAATTTAAATTACCATCCGGGGAAGGCAAATGTAGTTGCGGACGCATTAAGCCGGAAAACAGTTCATATGTCGGCTATGATGATGAAAGAGATGGATTTAATTGAGCAATTTAGAGACTTGAGTATGGTGTGTGAGATAACACCTGGAAGTGTCAAGTTGGGCATGTTACGAATAAATAATGAATTTCTTGATGTAATTAAGGAAGGCCAACGACAAGATGTGAAATTGGTGGACTTAATGCCTACCGAAAGAAATGATCAAGGCGGTGATTTTAGTTTGGATAATAATGGTATTTTGAGATTTCGGGAGAGAATTTGTATACCCGATAGTGTTGAACTAAAGAAAGCAATTCTGGAAGAGAGTCATCGGAGTAGCTTAAGTATTCACCCAGGAGCTACAAAGATGTACCATGACTTGAAGAAATTATTTTGGTGGCACGGTATGAAACGAGATATTGCACACTTTGTTTATGCTTGTTTAGTATGTCAGAAATCAAAAGTAGAACATCAGAAGCCTTCAGGGCTGATGCAACCTTTAGAGATCCCAGAGTGGAAGTGGGATAGTATTGCTATGGATTTTGTGACAGGTTTGCCGAATACTATGAGAGGACTGGATGCTATTTGGGTGGTGGTGGACCGGTTGACTAAGTCCGCGCATTTTATTCCAATAAACATCAGTTACCCGTTAACTAAGTTGGCGGAGATTTATATCCGAGTTGTTGTGAAATTGCATGGTGTACCGTCAAGTATAGTATCAGATAGAGATCCGCGATTTACTTCCGAGTTTTGGAAAAGTTTGCATGAGGCTTTGGGTTCTAAGTTGAAATTGAGTTCGACTTACCACCCACAGACAGATGGACAATCCGAGAGGACTATTCAGTCATTAGAAGATTTGTTGAGAACTTGTGTGCTAGAAAAAGGTGGTGCGTGGGATACACATTTGGCACTGATTGAATTTACTTATAATAATAGCTATCATTCGAGTATTGGAATGGCGCCGTTTGAAGCTCTTTATGGTAGAAGATGTAGAACACCTCTGTGTTGGTATGAGACAGGTGAAAATGTTATGCTTGGGCCTGATATTATTCAGCAGACTACTGAAACTATTCAGATGATCAAGGAGAAAATGAAAGCGTCTCAGAGTCGGCAGAAAAGTTACCATGATAATAGAAGGAAAGACTTAGAGTTCAATGAGGGTGACCATGTATTTTTGAGAGTCAACTCGATGACCGGTGTTGGACGTGCGTTGAAGTCTAAGAAGCTGGATCCTAAGTTCATTGGACCGTATCAGATTATGCAGAGAGTAGGCAAGGTTGCTTACAGAGTGGCATTATCGCCAGAACTTTCGAATTTGCACGAAGTGTTTCATGTATCGCAACTCAGGAAATATGTGTCTGATCCATCACATGTAATTCAGAGAGATGAAGTGCAAATCCGTGACAATCTTACGGTGGAAACTTTACCATTGAGGATTGAAGATCGTAAGATGAAGCAACTTCGAGGCAAAGAGATACCTCTTGTGAGAGTAGCTTGGGGAGGAGCTGCTGGTGGGAGTGTTACCTGGGAACTGGAGAGCAAGATGCGGGAATCATATCCAGAGTTATTCCATTCAGGTACATTTTCGAGGACGAAAATAATTAAGTGGGGGAGAGTTGTAACGCCTTAATTTTTATATTTATTTTTGTGAAATAAATATTAAATAATTTAATGGCAAAATTGAATATTTGGTGAAGAAAGTATTTTTATGATAATAATAATAATAATAATAATAATAATAATATAAGGTGTATTATTATAATGTTATTATTTAAATAAAATAAAAATAAATAAATGGTTAGTTAGAGGTTTAAGGGGCAAAGGTGGAATTGTTGTTTTCATAAAAAGAGGAAATAGGGAAACAAACCTCATTCATCGTATTTTGACGAAGAACAGAGAGGTCTGGAGAAAGAGGAGAAGAAAGGCAAGGTCAAGGATCGTAGATCACCAAGACCCAAAGGTTGTGAAGGAAAGCTTCGATTTTAAGGTAAGGGGGGAGAAAAGGGTTTATGATTGGTGATAGGACATAGAAGGGTAATTGGGAGTTCCTTCCTCCCTTAGGTATTTTAAGAGATTATAATAACAATGATTGAATTGATGCAATATTGTGAAATTGTTGATGAATATGATTATACGATGTATTTTGAAAATATATTTGGTGTCGTATGTTGGGTATTGGGAAGATTGATATATGAAGGTTGTGGGGGTTATGATGAACAAAGAAGAGGATTAAACCTCATAGATTCCTTAATTGATCTAGGAAAGTTATTAGTAAAACTAGTTGATGTTATATGTATAAATGGATAATAAACATGTGAATTGGTTGGTTTTGAGTGTCAAATTTGACTTAGAATGGTTGGGATTCGTGCATGTGAGGAAGAGGGGAGAAATTGGGACTTTTGGAAAAATTGAATTTTTGGGGTACAGGTGCCACAACACGGGCAGTGTTGTACAACACGGGCGGCCGTGTTGTGCTCCTGGAAAATGAGTTTTGGATGATTTTGCCACAACACGGGCAGTGTTGTACAACACGGGCGGCCGTGTTGTCCCCCTGGAAAATGAGTTTTTGTGGATTTTGAGGGGCGTGTCCCAGGCCACCTGACACGGGCCGTGTCAGGCAACACGGGCGGCCGTGTTAGGCCCCTGTAAATGTAATTTTTCGCCTATTTTAAGGTAGATTTGATTCATTCTTCTAATGTAGGGTGATATTAGTGAAATAAGACTTTGAGGGTGTTCTAATGATGGATATAGGACTTGATGAGTAGTCGCATAAGAAATCCTAAGTGCTTAATTGATTTATATGAATATATAGATTGTTATAATTGTGAACAACATGAGATATGTGTATGCCTTGTGTATGAATGAATAAGATGCACTGATGATTGGTTGATGAGATCATGATGATCGTAAAGCATGATGTGTTCATGTGTATTGTGATATGGTATGCGTTGTTGTGTCTGCATGCATATACATTTGATGGAATAATCATGTCGTGGATGTGATTATTCGGGATTCGTTGAGAATCGTGGTTGCAGGGATGATCGTGTCTTGTTGGAGACGTTAACGATGCATTCGGGGTTCTATTGATGAACCGTTATTGTGAGTCGGTACCGCATTTGCATTGTGCATTGGAGTCACATTGCATTATGATTGATTAAATGATATGATTTGATTGAATGATATGATTGATACTTGGTGTGATTAGGGGTGAATTACTTCTTCATATATGTCGTATGCACCGTTATATTATGAATCTATTTCTCACCCCTCTGTTTGTTTTGTTGCGTCTGTGCTTCTTCGGAAGTGCAGACAATTCAGGTACTTGAGAAGTATGTTGGTGTGATGTCCGTGTCCTAGGAGCTCTGATATGTAACGGGAACGGGGATCTTTTCCGCAATTACTTTTATTGTTTAGAAAAACTAATCTTTATGATTAAACTTGAATTGAAGAACTTTTTATGTGTGATTTACTTAGCCTTTGAGCTATTGACGTTAAATGTTTGAATTCCGTTGTTTTCTTTTATTAATGATCTTGATGAACGATGATGATGTAACATTTCACTTTGGACAAATAACTCTGATTATATTAAAGATTTATGATAATAATTTTTTTGGGAAAAGTGGGTGTTACAACACCCGCCAAAACAAATATTTAATTACATCTCACAATACTATAATACAAAAGCATAAGAGAATAAATAAAGTCAAATACAAGCTTAAAGTGCTTTTGACTGGTGTATCTTGGAATGAAAAACTTGAATCCTATTGTAAACACCCCAAATTTGCCCTCACTCATTCACACCATGGCTTGTGATCTTTTCATATGCATGATTCAATCATATCACCTCATATTGCATTTTTTGCTTCACTGCATTAGTTCTAAGTCATCTGCATCTAGGGTTTGTGATCTGAGCTATCCCAGAGCCATTTGAGCCACTCCAAAGGTCATCAATCACTTCAAAGGGGTCCATGTATGTTCAAACATCATATTGTATCTCCTCAAAGTCAATAATGTCAAAAAATCACAAGAACTGAGAATGGAATGGAGGCAGAGCCAGGTTTAACTGCACAGATGACCTAGAATTAGGGTTTTGGTTTCAAAGGCCATAACTCCAATTTTTTTGGTCATTCTTGTTTCTATTGGTCTCTATATGGTATAGGGATCATGCATATCAATTTTCATGAAGAAATTCAATGGGGAAGGCATCTGATCAAGAGTTGACTTTTTGAGCAAGTCAGTGTAAAATCAGGGCATCTGAGGCCCCCAATGACCCAACCAAAGGGTGTTGTTCATCATTTTGATTATGTATGATATTTATTTGATCATAGAAGATGTTAGAAGTTCACAAAATTGAAGAATTTCAAGCCATTTGCAAAGTTGACTTTTTGGGAAAATGACTTGTAATGGAAACTTGCCATTTTGGGAAACTTTTTCAACCCTTGCTTTTTGATTCAAAAATGCTTCAAATGGGAAAACTTTGGTCATGAAAGTTGTAGAATGGATCATTCCCTTTTCAAAAAGTACAAGAACTCATTCTAATTCATTTTGGATCAAAAGTTATGGCTTGTCAAAGTTGGCCAAAATCACATAATTTGAAGTTTTCTACCAAAGAGGCATTTTGCAAAATGGTATGATCAAGTGTTCTAAAGACTTAAAATATGTACAAACTCATTACAACATGATCACATGACCTCTAAAGATCAGAATTGGCCCAAGAATATTGCATTTTGATGCCTTGAATCTCATGAATTTTCAAAGTGGCCAAACTTTGTGAAATTTGCCAAACATCTCATAAACTTCATGCAACTTGCTGAATCATCTCAAATCAAATTCCATGGTTCTCCCTAAACTCAGCTGAGCCAAGCCATGCCCCTATCTCAGCCTGCCACTTGCCCATACCTCCAAGTACAACTTGCTTGACTTTTTGCAACTTGAGCCATACCAATCACAACAGTCCACACCAACTCCTCTGACCTCTCTAGTTGTGATAAGTGGACCAAAGCCAGCATAACACACAAGATACACAGCAGTCCTTCACCTTTTGATGATCGTCCTTCATCATTTTATCCGATGGCCGTCCCCATTGTTGATCTTTCTATCCGACATTCGTCCTATGTCGTGATTTTTGGCAGCCGTACCCTGCTAGGTGATCGTCATTCACCTTTTGATGATCGTCCTTCATCATTTTATCCGATGGTCGTCCCCGTCGTTGATCTCTATCTGACATTCGTCCTGTGTCATGATAAACCTTGAGAGCAGCCGTCCCCTGCTGGGTGATCGTCCTTCACCTCTTGATGATCGTCCTTCATCATGCTCATCCGATGGCCGTCCCCATCGTCGACCTTTTATCCGGCATTCGTCCTATGTCGCGATACTTTCGGCAGCCGTACCCTGCCAGGTGATCGTCCTTCACCTTAGATGACCGTCCCTCATCTTATCCCCGACTGAGCAGCCGTCCCCTGCTAGGTGATCGTCCTTCACCTTTGATGACCATCCCTCATCATTATTTCATTTATTCTTTAACCCGATGGCCGTCCCCGTCGTGGTCCCTTTTCCTTTTCCAGGTGATCGTCCTTCACCTTTGATGACCGTCCCTCATCATTATTTCATTTATTCTTTAACCCGATGGTCGTCCCCGTCGTGGTCCCTTTTCCTTTTCCAGGTGATCGTCCTTCACCTTTGATGACCGTCCCTCATCATTATTTCATTTATTCTTTAACTCGATGGTCGTCCCCGTCGTGGTCCCTTTTCCTTTTCCAGGTGATCGTCCTTCACCTTTGATGATCGTCCCTCATCATTATTTCATTTATTCATTAACCCGATGGCCGTCCCTGTCGTGGTCCCTTTTCCTTTTCCTGGTGATCGTCCTTCACCTTTGATGACCGTCCCTCATCATTATTTCATTTATTCTTTAACCCGATGGCCGTCCCCGTCGTGGTCCCTTTTCCTTTTCCTGATGATCGTTCTTCATCAGTTTAGCCCGATGGTCGTCCCCATCGTTGTTCGCATTACTTTATGAACCTGATAACCGTACCTCATCATTTATTTTTACCTATAATCCCCAGAGTCCTGATGGCCGTCCCCATCAAAATCTCTTATATCCCCAGCATGTCGGCCGTCCCCGTCATTGCTTTATTTCCCGCATTTTCCCCAGCATGTCGGCCGTCCCCGTTATTGCTTTATTTCTCGCATTTTCCCCAGCGTGTCGGCCGTCCCCGTCATTGCTTTATTTCCCGCATTTTCCCCAGCGTGTCGGCCGTCCCCGTCATTGCTCTTTCCCCAGCAGTCGTCCTCTGCTCGACGGTCGTCCTCCATCGCCCGCACTTTATATATACTTTATTTTCTTTTACAATCTATATCCCTTTTCTCCTTCATTCCGTGAGTGCAAATTTCGGACTGTCTTTGGTATTCAACCACAAGTTATCTTGTTCGCCTGTTAAGCCGTCGCTTACATCCTGCACAGCTAACTCATGTTTGAATAGGGGCAGCTGTAAACACCCCAAATTTGCCCTCACTCATTCACACCATGGCTTGTGATCTTTTCATATGCATGATTCAATCATATCACCTCATATTGCATTTTTTGCTTCACTGCATTAGTTCTAAGTCATCTGCATCTAGGGTTTGTGATCTGAGCTATCCCAGAGCCATTTGAGCCACTCCAAAGGCCATCAATCACTTCAAAGGGGTCCATGTATTTTCAAACATCATATTGTATCTCCTCAAAGTCAAGAATGTCAAAAAATCACAAGAACTGAGAATGGCATGGAGGCAGAGCCAGGTTTAACTGCACAGATGGCCTAGAATTAGGGTTTTGGTTTCAAAGGCCATAACTCCAATTTTTTTGGTCATTCTTGTTTCTATTGGTCTCTATATGGTATAGGTATCATGCATATCAATTTTCATGAAGAAATTCAATGGGGAAGGCATCTGATCAAGAGTTGACTTTTTGAGCAAGTCAGTGTAAAATCAGGGCATCTGAGGCCCCCAATGACCCAACCAAAGGGTGTTCTTCATCATTTTGATTATGTATGATCTTTATTTGATCATAGAAGATGTTAGAAGTTCACAAAATTGAAGAATTTCAAGCCATTTGCAAAGTTGACTTTTTGGGAAAATGACTTGTAATGGAAACTTGCCATTTTGGGAAACTTTTTCAACCCTTGCTTTTTGATTCAAAAATGCTTCAAATGGGAAAACTTTGGTCATGAAAGTTGTAGAATGGATCATTCCCTTTTCAAAAAGTACAAAAACTCATTCTAATTCATTTTGGATCAAAAGTTATGGCTTGTCAAAGTTGGCCAAAATCACATAATTTGAAGTTTTCTACCAAAGAGGCATTTTGCAAAATGGTATGATCAAGTGTTCTAAAGACTTCAAATATGTACAAACTCATTACAACATGATCACATGACCTCTAAAGATCAGAATTGGCCCAAGAATATTGCATTTTGATGCCTTGAATCTCATGAATTTTCAAAGTGGCCAAACTTTGTGAAATTTGCAAAACATCTCATAAACTTCATGCAACTTGCTGAATCATCTCAAATCAAATTCCATGGTTCTCCCTAAACTCAGCTGAGGCAAGCCATGCCCCTATCTCAGCCTGCCACTTGCCCATACCTCAAAGTACAACTTGCTTGACTTTTTGCAACTTGAGCCATACCAATCACAACAGTCCACACCAACTCCTCTGACCTCTCTAGTTGTGATAAGTGGACCAAAGCCAGCATAACACACAAGATACACAAGCCTGAAAGAGATCATAAGCCCTAGTTCAAGAAACTCACCTCTTATGCAAAACCATTCGAAACACACAGCAAAAACATCAAACACACAAACAAACTTCATGGAACATCTCAGCATGTTCCACTGATCACAAACCAACCAATGTTTTGGCCTGAAACCTCCCACATCACAAATACGATTTTCACATTCCCTTGGCCTGAGCTTCTGCCAACTCTCTCTAAAGGCCATATAAACTCCAGCTAAGTGTCAAAAGCTTCTAAGGAGGATCATTGAGACTTGTTTGAGCCAAAGAAGCGGCCAGAAAGCTCCTGGATTGAAAGCTCAACCTCAGGTAACATGATGAACAAATTTTCCAGAAATGAGTATTTAAGTTCCTAGATTGATCCTCATGCTTTGCTGATCACTCTGATGTTTTTACTTTTTGAAATGGTTGAGAAATAAGCCTGTATCGAAGCTCTGAAACTTTTCCAGATTTTATGTTTTGATCCATATCTTGAGTTGTAGGTTATATAAATTTGTTTTGATGCTTGATTCGTGTTCAGGGTGATTAGGAGATGTGATCTGGAGCTTTAGAGCTCCTGATTTTGTCTAGAGAAGAGGATTAGGTTTTGTGCTCGCCGGAGAAGATGACCGGAACCACTGTTCCGGTCATCTGAAAGTCATTAGGGTTCAGATTAGGGCTTTAATCATAATTAGCGTAGTTTGAATTTCAGCCGTCCAGATGCGCGCGGGGTCAATTCCCTCCAACCCAGCTTTGAATCTCAGCCTTGGGATTAGTTGACTTGCCCCTTTTTCTCATTTTATTTAATTTTTATTTAATTTGTTTCTATTTAATTTGCACGAATTTTAAAAAAATAGCAAAAAACATTGAAAAATTCTGAAAATTTTTATCAAACCTTTTATTAATTTTCAGAACACAAAAATATTTTTATTTTTATTTTTTTGCAGTAAATTATTTTTAAATCATTTAAAAGTTTATTTTTAATTAGTTAATGAAAATTAATTAATTAAAAATACTTTTAGGTATTTAAAAATCACAAAAAAATTCATGTAACCTTTAGAAACATTTAGAAACATTGTCCAACTCTCAAACCAAATTTCTTTTTTGATCTTGATGACTTTTGATCATTTTCAATGGAATTAATTTCATTTTTGGGCAATATTTTGTTCCAAACTTCAAAAATTCACTTCTGCCTAACCATTGAGAGTTGGACAATGATTCTTTTTGCATTGCATCTTGCATAACATGTAGTGTATAGGATAAAATTGGCATGAATTGATCTTGCATTTCCCATTTGTTTGTCATTTTTCTTGTCAAGGTACCTTAAAACCCTAACAATCTTAGAAAATTCATAACTCTCATTAGGTTAAGAGTGGGATCCCCTCCTTTGGGCAGTGAGTTTGTATAGGTCTAAGGTATATTTGATTGTATTTTCAAATTTTTATCATGATATTTGCTTCTGGTTTTGGTTTTTGCTTTGTGTGTTGATCATAAACCCTAATTCATGCTTTCTTTTGCATCCATCTTCCATTTGCTTGCATACCATGACTTGCCATGACATTTTGTGCATCCATTTGATTCATAATACATCTTAGGACATATTAGAATCATGTTTGATCATTTCATCTTTCATTTTCCATGTTGTATGTCATTTGCATTTCATAACTTTTCATGAACATTCATGGTTCAAAGCATGCTTCTCTTGCATCCATATGTTTGTATGATCATCCTCATGCCTTGCCTCATGTTTGCATCATCTCTTAGCATCATTAACATCATACTCATGATTCTGTTTTTGGTTTGCATCATTGCATTTCATCTCATTTGCATTACATTTCATTTCTTTTACTAACTTTTCAGGTGGTAAGTTGTTTTGAGAAGTGGATTTGCCTTCACTTCTCACAATCTCTTTTCATCTCTCTTATGCATCATTGCTGCATTTTACCTTGTGTTTTGGATTGAGCTTGCTCATTCTTGTTCATCTTACCTTCTTTCTTCAAGCAACTTGTCTTCTTAAGTGAAGCAAGTTGTTTTGCTTCTCTTTGCTCCTTTCATCTGCTTCTCTCCTTGGTGGTTCTCTGAAGATTCTTCTTGCAAACCTCACAAACCTTAGGACTTCCAAGCATGATAACAATTAGGGTTTGATTAGTCCCCCCATTAGTTTTTGCCTTTGTGTCATCTTTGAGTCTTCTCTCCTCATCTCATAATCAAGGACTAAACCCTAAAGGCTTTAAGGCTTTGTGATTAAGCTTATGCCTACATCCTTCTATTAGGATGGAGTGTATAACTTTAATCCTAAGTGTTAAACTCTTAATGTGTTTAAATCCTTTAATCAATTCACTTAATAATCATCAAGACATCAAGCTTGTAACTTGGGCCTTACATTAGGGTTCTAATTCTTCCTTGATTGGTTAAGAAGGACTAACCCTAGTGTTAATGGACAAGTCCCCCTCAAGTTGTCTTACAAACCCTAAAACTCACTTCTTCATCTCATCATTAAATAAAATCCACTTAATAAAGGCTTTGTTTTGTCATGAGTTTAATCCCTAATCATGGATTAAGTTGAGGAGCTTTCCTCAGCTTAAACATTATCATCTATTATCCTTCTATTAGGATGGTGTAATGAGTCTGTTTAATCCCTGATTATGGCTTAATCTCATTACTCAACACTAAACAAAAACAACAAAAACATCTAAATAATCACAAGTAGGTTAATGATCTTAATCCTACATCATGGTAATTAAGTGTGAGATGCTGACTTCACACTTAAGGTATTCTCATTACCCCTAATCAGAGGGAAGATGTGATGAGTTTACTAACCATTGGTTTAGGCTTAAGCTCATTAACTTATGACAAACATCCAAAAGAAATAAAAGACTGAAAACACAAAAAACAACAATAATCGTCTCCTCCGGGATTCTTTTCTCATCTCATTCACTCATAAACGAGAACTTGCTTCTTCCGTCTAATGCAAGACAGTTAGCACCTGAGCCAGACAGGTCATACACTTGAGCATAGGCAAGTAAGCAGTTCATCAGTCAATTTATCTTTCAGTCTCTTTGGGTCGAACTACGGTGTTCTGACTTCCTCATTACACGAGAGGATACGTAGGCATAACTTAACAGTTATCGAACAAAAGTTTCTGTATATTCCCCCTCTTTTCAGCTTCATTCCTTAAGCCTCATGATCATGAGCATTTCACTCTTGTTCTTACACTGACACTTCTCATATACACTTCACACTTCTTTTACACTGACACCTGTACATCCTTTTCCAGCTCTTTTATACACAAATTGCACTGACACTACCCCTTTAAAACACAAATCTTCTAAGCGTGGATCCCGTCGAGTACGACGGACAATCTGGGTGCTAATACCTTCCCAGGTTGTAACCAACCCCCTTTCTCAGTCTCTCTGGTTCGCAACCGTCTTATCCATATCTTTCTAGGTCTATGCAGCATTACCTTTCCTACGGGATAAAAATGCCTAGCTGGCGACTCTTTTCTTTTCTCTTGAGTTCACTCCTGTGTGTTCTCATTCTCCTTTCGCCGACCGTTCGCGTCTGTACCCCTAATGACCTTTGGTTGTCATTTTGGTGGGAGCGACACCTATATATAGCTTTGGACTCCCTATTCATTTACAAAATTATGTGATGCGAGACTTTAAAGAACTTGTAGCATATATAGACTTAGACTCTTTCTTCATTCACAAAATTATGCGATGTGAAACTTCTTCAACATGTATATTTTCAATCAACCCCAATAACCTCAACCTTGATTGAAATAACACATAAGCTTTCATTGTCTTCAACGACAATCATACTACACCATTTAGCGTATCAATATGTATATTTTCAACCAAACCCAATAATCTTCACCTTGATTGAAAATAATACATAGACTTCCATTGTCTACACCGACAATCATACTCCACCAGAAAGAGTATAATCACTTGAAGCTAAATAATTCCAAGAATTTTCACATTGTTTTCACCCACAATCATAGTTTTAAAAACTATCATACTCTCTCATGCAAAATATATTTCACTTGAAGATGAATCACTTCAAGAATTTCATATTGTCATCACCGATAATCATATACTTTATCATGAAGAATAAGTTTCACTTGAAGGTAAATCACTCCAAGAATTTTACATTGTCTTCACCGACAATCATAGTTTTAAAAAACTATCATACTCCACCTAAAGAAGAGTATACTTCACTTAAAGCTAAATCAATTCAAGAATTTTCACATGTCGAAAACCAGATTGAATTTTATGGTGCAACTTCCTTGTTGGAGGAAGTTTTTCAACCACCAACATAATCTTGCACCTTGTGTAATCTTGATTGTATCAACACATCTTTGGCTTGAACTTTTCACAAGTCAAAAAAATCCTTCCATCAATTTTCTCTAGTCCAAACTGCACAAAGGAATTTGTGACCGCAACTTAACAACTCTTTCACAACACTACCCTTTTTTTTTGTGATTGTGAAAAATCCGACAAAACTGCAACCACAAAGCATACTAAGAACACTTATCTCCAAATCGAACCAGACTCTGATACTAGTTGTTGGAAAAAAAAACACAACATAGAAGAAAAAAAAGGAACACAATACCAACACAAGAAATTAACTTGGAAACTCCAAAATCGGAGAAAAAACCACGGTCGTTGTCAATAGACACCCAGAGAATAACACTATGAAAATTATTACCACACATAATATATCCTCAACTAACCCATATCCCAAATACATCCACACTCGCTTAAAGAGTTTTTGACTGGTGCATCTTGGAATGAAAAACTTGAATCATATATATAGCATTGGACTCCCTCTTCCAACACAAAACTAAGCGATATGAGACTTCAAAGAACCTGTAGCTTATATATAACTTTGGACTCTCTTTCATTCATAAAACTAAGCGATGTGAAACTTCTTCAACATGTATATTTTCAATCAACCCCAACTCTCCACCTTGATTGAAAATAATACATAAATTTTCATTGTCTTCAACGACAATCATACCCTACCATTCAGAGTATCAACATATGAGGGGGTTTGAAATCAAGTTATTTTTAATGACAATATAGTCGATCCGAAGGCGATAGTGATAATGATATTATATTTTTCTTGGAACAATATTATGTTCAAAGATGAATTTTGGGATTTTGATACTATCACCAATAGAGTAATTATTTTTTCATGGTGGTGGTTAGGTAAGAAGCATAAGAATGCTAATACTTGTAATTATCATGAATGAACAAACATTTCTTATGATTTTTTGTAGTCCTAGTAAGATTTATGTTTGAGGCTATTATGTAATGGGTTTGGATAAAATTTATGTTTGAGGGCTATTATGTAATAGGTTTGGATAAACATTTGTATCCATATTATAAATACTATTTTGCTTATTAAAAAAAAATATTTTTTTTTAGTGGTGAATATTAACATTATCCAATGATAGTTTCTCTTGCACCTTTTATGATTGGTATAAACAACCACTAGATTTTTTATATTTTTAGTGGTGAATATTAACATTTTTTATATTAACATTATCTAGATTTTTTATATGATACAAAAGGTTTATCATATATATAAAACATAAGCCAAAGCATTACCGTAGCTATTTTACTCTTAATAAGCCAAATATATGGTTGTTGAGTTTTCCCAGCTTTTATGTATATATATAGAGGTAGGTAGGAATAGAAGATAGACACACCACATAATGGACAAATTGTATGAAGAGGTTGAAGAGCCAGTAAGTCCTCATGGACAATATTTCAACAGCTCTGTGATATGCTCATATGTTTTTGGCTTTTTAGAATTAGCCATTCCATTTGATAACTCACTAGCAATACCTTTGATCAAAGATGTCTTCCTCCCTATCAATCCACGTTTCTCCTCTATTATGGTTCTATAAATATCTCTTCCATATTTCATTTATTACTACTAGCTCTCTACATTTTAATAATTACTTATTTTAATTTGCAACAGGTTAGAGATAAAGATAGTAAGAGGAGATGGCAAAAAGTTGAAGTGAAGCCAGAAGAGCATGTCAAGATTCCTAGTTTTCATGACACCACAAATTCATCACCAATTGAGTTATATGACAATTATCTTAGTGACTACATAACAAGTATTTTCATTGAAAGAACACCACAAGACAAACCACTTTGGGAAATTCATATTATAAATTATGCAACAACAAATGCTGCTAGCACTATAATATTCAAACTTCATCATTCAATTGGTGATGGTTACTCTCTCATGGGTGCTCTTCTTTCTTTGTCTTCAAAGAGTTGACAATCCTTCTCTTCCTTTGACTTTTCCTTCACGTTCACAATTAGGTTCAAAATATACAAAGAAAAGCTTATTTAAGAATTTATATCTAGGTATATCCTCCATTTTTAGCTCTATATTAGATTGTGGATCAAGCATAATCAAGACAAGAATGATCCCAGATGATATAACACCTATAAGATTGGGATATGAAGGAATTGATTTTCACCCGACTGTCATGTCAAACATATCATTATCTCTTGATCAACTCAAAGAAATCAAATCAAAACTTGGAGTGGTAAGATTATTAATTTTTTTTAAAGCTTAGTGCAACAAAATGCATGTAATTACTTAGGCTTGATTAAATTTTCCATGCATATATAAATGGTTACAGACAATAAACGATGTGATTTGTGGGATGATCTTCTATGGACTAAGGCTATACATGGAAGAGATGAATGAGAAGACAAAGAGAGCAAATTCGACGGCAGTTGTAATGCTAAACACAAGAAATATTGGAGGTTATCGATCATTGAAGGAAATGCAAAAACCAGAATCCAAAAATCTTTGGGGGAATAAATTATCTTTCTTACAAATACCAATACCAAAGCTAAATCAATCAGGAATTTCCAACCCTCTTGAGTTTGTTTGGGAAGCTCGTGAACTAATAAAGAGGAAGAAAAGTTCTTTCAGTGTTTATCTCGTAGGTTTACTCATGGATTTGGAGATGAAATTAAGAGGGCCTGAGGTGTGTTACAGAATAATATTTAACAAGTTATCTTAAGTTTGATTTAATAATGATGTGTATTTTATTGGATTTGTGTTTCAGGCTGTATCTAGAGTAATTTATGACACAATTGGAAATACAAGTGTCCTTATCTCAAACATGGTGGGGCCTGTAGAAAAGATGGCTTTGGCAAATCATCCGATAAATGGGTTGTATTTCACAGCTACTGCTGGACCACAGGTATATAATGGTCACATTAAAGTTACTAATTAAACTCATTCTCAAATATAGTTCTATTTTGATTTGTCTTTTGTGTAGGATACAACGATTACAATTATTAGCTATGAGAAAACATTAAACGTGACCATAAGAACTCTAAAGGGATTCATAGATGAAAGGAAACTGAAGTCATACATGGAGAAAGCAGTTGAAGTCATATTCAAAGCATCTATGGAGATCTCTGAGATATCTACCAAAAATTAATTGGTTCATCCTATTATGCGAGCAAGATATATTCCATTTTGAGTGTAGTCTGAGATGTGTTATTGTCCATTGCATGATGTTGTTTGATGTTTGGTTGAGATAAGTTCTAGTTACTACTCATGGATGGTTTAGGGCTTTTTCCCCCCTCTTTTGTTGGTTTTCTTCTCATTGTTTGTAATTGTTTATTACTTTTCCAATGAACTGTTCTTGTATTGTTGGTACCTTTTCCTCGGTTGCATTCGGTTCTTAGTTTTTTTTTAAAATTGAAAGAAGTTGAATGCATGGTTTTAAATTGTACAATGCAATCATAATTGCGGATGTAACGGATACACGGTAGCTTCAACAATTGCATCAGATTGTAATTTTGGTGTGATTTTAAAATCAGATGTCTCAACCTTTTGAAATCACTTCAAAAACAACTTCTAAGCAATGTTTTCAGAAAAAGATCTTACGCATTTAATTTTATAAGATTGAGAGAGAATAAACAAAATAGTAGGATTTTACTAAAAAAATAATACTACTTAAAATATTTTATATTATATATATTAAATAGTGAATAAATTTTCATTTTAAAGATAAAACCATCAAGTCTAAAATCTTAACTATCAAATTTAAGTTTTCAAATCTTAATTTAAAATAATAAAGTCTATAAATTAATTAATTTAAAAAATAAATATTTTTTACCAACCCTATATTCATATGTTTTGTAATATAATTTAACAAATAAAATGTTAAATGTAATGTTACTACTCACTAATTACTACTACTTATAATTATATATTATATTATATATGTGAAGTGCAACTCAATAATAAAACAAAATAATAAGTATATTATATAATAATTATACTTTTGTAAGAAGTATAAGTTATATATTATATTATACATGTGAAGTGCAGTTCAATAATAAAATAAAATAATAAGTATATTATATTATAATTATACTTTTGTAAGAAGTATGAGTTATATATTATATTATACATGTGAAGTGCAATTCAATAATAAAACAAAATAATAAGTATATTATATTATTTTTGTAAGAAGAGTGCCTTATGAATAGCAATTTTTGTACTGTACATGTACAGAAAGATAAACGTTACTGTAACATTATTCGTTGCAATTATATGAAGTACAATTTTATAAAGTGCAAGTTGCAATTATATGAAGTACAATTTTATAAAGTGCAAATATAGAAAGATAAACATTACATATAGTATTATTCGTTGCAATTTTAAGATATAAGTACTTTTTTTATTTTTAAAAGCAAGATATTAATATAAACCAAATACAAAGAGTACTCAACC
Organism: Lathyrus aphaca; assembly: GCA_963966055.1. NCBI lineage: Eukaryota > Viridiplantae > Streptophyta > Magnoliopsida > Fabales > Fabaceae > Lathyrus > Lathyrus aphaca. The sequence continues at coordinate 161,952,655 of OZ014521.1, read as the reverse complement.
GGGTTACAAAGAAACTTAAGGAAGATTAAAAAAAAATTATCTACCAAATGAGACCTACGCTAAATAAAGCCAAGGATATTTTTCAAAATCGTATAAGTCACAATTAGGATGGATAATTTTCCTTATGAATGTCCACCTCCACACAAAAAATTTCACCTTTCAAACCATATTGATAACATTCCACTTTGCTTTGTTGAAAATTATGTCGTTTCTAGTTGACCAAATTGTCCAACATGCCGCTAACCAAGCACTTCCCTCCATTCCCTCCTTTATCTTCTTCGATTTACAAAATTCAAACCATTGTAAGAAGGACCCTTTAGTATCCCTTTCGCAATGATAAGAAAAACCTAATCAAATTGCCACCTTCGACCAAATCAATCTCGATACCGAGCATTCGAAAAAAGTATGTTTCAAATTTTCAGTATGTGAATTACAAGGAGCACTTAAGATCTCCGTCCGAAGCAATAAATCCTCTATGCGATAATCTATCCCTTGTTGGTAATATGTTCAAGAAGCTCCTCCACCCGAAAGCTTTGATTTTCATGGGAACCAAAGTTTTCCATATCAAAGTAAAAGCTTTATCACCTCGATTCATAGGGTCGTGCAGTACTTGATATCCGTTTGTCAAAGAATAGAAGACTCTAACAGAAAACACATCCCCTACCCCCCAGACCACCTTGTCTCCATCAGTATTGATAGGCTTAGAGTTTGATCGGATCTGTTGCACATGCCTAATACTCCCCGACTCTACTGCTGCATCACTAGGAACTTGAAGCGTTGTAGCCAACTCTGATCTTGTTACCTCCATTCTTGTGTCAAAAGAAGTAAGCAGATGCAGTTCCAATGATTCTACAACATACATTACAGTAGCAGGTATCGAAATTCCTGCAGAAAAAAAATTCAGCACAAAATACGTGCTTGCTGCATTCACCTCAGGATTCTGCAGAAAGACCTCATGCGACCTGTCACCGAAAAAAGTGTGGATCGAATCTTCACTGAGTGTGGACGACCCAACCAAACCAGTAACAGCCAAGTCGTATACATCAACTGTAGCATTCGCAAGAAACTCAAAAACAGAACTGGCTTCAGAATTTAAGCCTTCCTGAGTTGAACTGAATTGTGAAATGTTATTGTTATCACCAAGCATTCGTTCCGACCAATTGTACTACTGCTCTCTAATTTTCGAGTCTAAATTCAGAATAATGTTTGTGTTGACATCCACCACCACTATTCCGGTACCTACATTGGAAAAATCGTTAGTTAAAAAAGTTGTTCCCGTAACCCCCCCGCCTATAACCGTCTGTTGTCGAAAACTTGGAGCGATTCCGAGATCCCCCCACAACCATCTCCCTTCCTTCCATCCACCCAAACTAGCCACCGACACATCTTTTAACCGAGAATTCTCATATGCTTCCGGAAATAAATTGTCCAAACAACCGCTTCCCGTCCAATTAACTCTCCAAAAAGGAGTGTTAAATCCATTTCCCACTATGAATCTACATTTCTCTATGAAAATGTCCTTTGGGTAATGTTAATGATAGAAATTAAATCCTTCCACCAAGAGGAAGAAGAACTCCATCTTTTGCGATTAATGTTCACTCCCGTTACACATTGGCAAATATCTCCGTACCTTACTCTTAATATTTTATACCACAACTCCTCCGACCCCCCGAGTATTCTCCATCTCCACTTATGGAGTAAGACAATGTTAAAATCCTCTATCCTTTTCAAGTTTTGACCACCGTTCTCGATAGGCTGGCAAAGAAAATTCCAATTGATCCAATGTATTTTCTTCTTCTCCGTTGTGCTACCCCGAAGAAAAGAACTTTGAATTTTAATTATCTCCCTCCGAATCTTCACCGACATCTTATAAAAGGAAAGATAAAAGATGGGCAAGCTAGAAAGAACCGATTTAAGGAGTGTTAATCTTCCTCCAAAACTCAACAAACGCCCATGCCAAATTTTAAGTTTCTTCTCCAATTTCACAAGAAGAGGGGTCCACGTAGCTATCCTCCTCGGATTATAACCTATAGGAACACCTATGAAGTGAAACTCCTTATTCTCCATCCTACAAGCCAAAAATAAAGTCTCCGCTTCAAGAAACGAGGAATTAGTGTTGATACCAATTAACTTGCTTTTGTGGAAGTTGATGCCAAGACCTGACACAAGTTTGAACCTTCTTAACACGGATTTTATAGCCCATATATGCCTCAAACAACCGTCTCCTATCAAAAGAGTGTCATCCGCAAATTGGAGAACATCTACAAAGCACTTTGAATTAACGTTCACCCCCGCAAAATCCCCTATTCGGATGGAGTTTCTAACTAAACTCGTTAATCCTTCCGCAACTATCACATAGAGAAAAGGTGAGAGCGGGTCACCTTGTCTTAATCCCCTATCCACCACCAATTCATTCGTCGGACTACCATTAACAAGAACGGACATATTGCTAATAAAAATTAAAGCTTCCATCCACCTCATATATCGATCACCAAAGCCCATCTTTCTCATTACAAACCTAAGAAAATTCCAACTAACTTTGTCATACGCCTTCTTAAAATCCACCTTAAAACGAGTGACCACCTTCTTTTCCTTACTAGCATAGTCCACCAATTCATTAGCCACCAAAACCCCATCTAAGAGTTGTCTATTAGGCACAAAAACACTTTGACAATTAGAAATAATGGAATGCAAAACATTCTTGATTCTAGCCGCCAAGAGTTTCGTTAATGCCTTGTACAAACAACCTACAAGGCAAATGGGCCTATAATCATCAAGATCCTAAGGATTCTCTCTTTTAGGGATAAACGTAAAAAATGAAAAGATGATAGCCTTGGAAACAACCGCCACACCATGAAATTCATTGAAGAAGAAAATAAAATCCCTTTTAATAAACTTCCAACACTTTTTGATGAAAAGAAAAGTAAAGCCATCGGGTCCCGGACTTTTCAACCCCTCACAATTTGACACCACATTCTTTATTTCTTCCTCTGTGAAAGGTCTCTCAATAAACGAAGCTTCTTCTAAACTAAGAATGTTAAAGTGTCGTCCCTCCAAAATAGGTCTACTCAAATCCGGTTCATCAAACTTAGCCGCAAAATGGTTTCTAACCTCCTATTTAACCTCATCCACCGAGTTTATCAAACCTCTACTAGACTTTAAAAACCTTATATAGTTGCGTCTCTTCCCCTCCTTTATGATACTATGGAAGTAACAACTATTATTATCACCATTGTTAATCCATTTTACTCTCGCTTTTTGGATAACAATGTTCTCTTTGATCCTTAGGTGCAACCAAAACTTACTCGTAGCCAACTTACGATTCTCAACCTCTTCCTCCGATAAATGACCCATACTCATGGCGCCCACCAAGTCCCCGCTATTGACTTCTTCCACACTCTCTTCCACCGCCAAGTCGTATTTGCCAAAAACCTCTCTACTCCATCTTCTAAGGCTTCCTTTCAATATTCTTAGTTTCTCCTTTAATACAAAGTCGCCTCATCCTTCCACTCTCATATTATTCCATTCCTTCTCGATGAATGAGATACAATCCTTGTTACTAAACCATTCATTGTTAAATTTAAAAGGTTTGGGACCCTAATCCGAAGAATCTATCTTTAACCACATCGGGCAATGATCAGAAATATCTCTATCTCCAATGAATTGACCAACCACTCCCCACTTATTGATGACACCATCTGATAAAAGAAATCGATCAATCCGACTCATGGAGGATCCATCTCCACTAAACCAAGAAAACTTCCTCCCCTTGCAAGGCATATCCACTAGTTCACTATCTATGATGAAATCCATGAATTTGTTTATTTCCGCTCTCCGACTATTCGTCCCCCTTCCTTTTCTCTCCCTTAAAGTAGTGATTAAATTAAAATCTCCACCGATGCACCACTCCCCATCTACAAATCTTGACTTCAAATCAAGAAGATCACTCTAAAGAATTCTTTTGAGCTCCAAATCGCAAGGAGAATAAACATTTACTATGTAGTAAAAACTTCCTTTCCACCATAATTTAACCCCAAGATATTTGTCGCCTTTAAAACTATAAATAACTTTCACTCCGCCATTCTTCCAAAGGATTACAAGCCTTCCCAATAAACCGGAAGCGTTAGAAAAGACCAACCGATATCCTCCTTAGACCAAAAGCTTCTAACCACATCCTCCGATAATTTTGAAATTTTCGTTTCCTGAATAAAAAACATATCCGCTTTGCCATTCTTGATAATTCGACTAATTCTTTTTCTATTAATCAAAATACCTCCCCCTCGAATATTAAAGGTTCCAATAATCATCTTTGAACCTCTTGATCCTCCTTCCCTCCCACCAATTTCATCTTACCAACTTTCTCCATATCATTCAATTTCTTATTATAATCCTTCCTCAAATCCTCCGCTACTATCCCAAGATTGCCTCCCATAATTTCCTTCCCACCATTGAATCTAGATTTTCCCAAAGTCATCTATTGCTCCGGTAAATGTCGGATTCCGCGGAATTGTTATCGTAGAAAACTAAACCTTCCTTTACAACATTACATTCCTCTTCCACTTTTTTATTGATATCTCCCTTCCCTATAATGCCCTTTTTCAAAATGCTTCCTTTTGAACTATATGTATTGCTCCCTTTTTTCTTTTCCTTTTTATTCAAAGTTGGTCCACTCAAAGATTTAAATCTTATTAATTTATTCTTTTTCATGGCTTTTGAGATTTTTAGGTGGTCCCCCTCATTTACATATGCGTCATCTACCGTCCTTTCCTTGCTCCCCAAATAAACATTACTCAAAAAATTCTTTTTGTTATTTTCCTTGATAGATGTGTCACCTTTGTTTCTCCTCATCTGCCCATAATTCTCCCCTCTTTTATCCACAGAGTAAAGACCCTCTATGACTTTAATAGGGACTGAAGATATTGAATACAACGATAAAATTTCATGTACTACCGTGTTTGAAGTAATCTCATTTTTGCAACTTTGAACTGCACCATCGAAAAAGCCTATCGTGTTGACATTAGCAAACTCGTGACTATGACCTTTCACTGTTCCCCCTTTTCCATTGGTTGTTTCGAGATACCCCAGAGCCCCACTTACGCCTTCCCTGTCTCTCCCTTCCGCCGTGTCTACGACCTCCTCCGGTGAATTTGCTTTAAGCTCACATTTCTCACTTCCTGCATCATCTTCCGCATTATTTTCATCGAAGAACCATTCATCTTCTGAACTTGACACATCCAATCTATTTACCTTATGTCTATCTTGAGATAATAGTAAGGAGTCATATGCTTCTTCTCTCAAGATGATGGTGAAGCTTACTCCATCAATAAGAACCTTTATCCTTTCCTTTACCTCAACCTCCATAGGCACCCTTACAAGAAATCTTGCTACGTCCATAGCTTTTGATTTTTGCTGCATATTATCGTCTGAACACACATATTTGCCCATCGAGTTTGCCAAGAGTTCAATGAAATCGATGTTCCAAGCATGACATGGAATGCCATGAGCTCTTACCCAAACTACTCTTTCTTCATCGATGTCTGATGCCTCCCACTTCCGCAATTCCGAAAACCACTCTTTCCACCACGTAGAGCCTTCATGCAACAACCCCTCCACAACTCCTTCCTCCAGGTCCTCCAACAAACATAATGAGGCTCCCAACACCGAGACTCTGATCGTAAACACGCCTTCCATTTCAAAATTCCTTTGGATGTTATGTGCCATACCTGGGATAAGAGTTCTTCCAACAAAGGCCTTGTTGAATCTATCTTTGTCTTCAAATTTGGAAGCGTAAGTTATGGGCTGTAAATCCACAACAGGTTTCTTCCTTTCCAGAATTTCTGCATACGAAACAGAGCTATTTCGTACTCTCGTAGTCACCTCGATTTCCCTATCTTCTACTCTATTCTGCTGCAAATGATGATTAGATCTACTTCCGTTTTCCTCCTTCCCCCCCTTTTTAATCTCCTCTTTCAAAATGTGGAATGTTCGCGTGGATTTTGAGACCATCAATCAGAATGTTATCAAGCTTAATTCCAAGATTTCTGATATCCTCTACCTCGAAGAATCTCGCAAAACCTAACCGTTTGCCCTGTGCCTTTTTTCTTGGTGGGATTACCACTTCGAAAACTTGTCCAATGCAACCAAACAGCGCATACATGTCTTTTGCATTAGTCCTTGCCGGAAAATGTGAAACATAGAACGACTGAACTTTTCTTTCTTCCTTCCCTTTTCTTTTCACTCCTCCTCCATATGGGAAAACATCCCAGGAAATGTTGTTCATGGCCCTTCTTTTCCTCACAGTAGTCCACTCCATATAAAACAACAGTAGAAGCGAAAACAGATAAGTTGAAAAGAAATGGAGATGAAAAGGTTAGATAGAATGCATAGCCTCTCTCTCTAACTTTTTTTTAGTATTGTGTGCATTATATATATATATATATATATATATATATATATATATATATATATATATATATATATATATATATTATTAAGTACAAAGAAAGCTAAACTACTCTGATTGTGTACAGCTAACTATATTATAAAACTTATCACGTTATTTACAAATTGCCAAAACCAATAAATAAATAACATTAAAATATATTGATTGCCAAAACCAAAACATAAATACATTAAAATATGTTGATAACATGGAAGAATAAAACACAACCATGAAATAAAGCATGAAAATGAAAACAGAGACACTCACATCTTCTTCTCCGATTGCAAAAATTATAAGACTTCAAAATCAATTTATTGCACTGCGATTTTCGCATCAAAACAATCCTACTTGCGATCCAGATCAGTGGAGGTGATTGAAATTGCAAAATCGTGCGATTTCACGATCTGGATCGCGCTATTGATAACACTGCTTCTGACAATATTATCCATGTTTTTGAAGTATTTTTATCAAAATTTAAAAAGGAAAAACTCAATTTACTTTTAGATATAATGAAGAATCTTAAATGAAGTGTTTTCGATGCGTATTATGACACAACTGCAATGCAACCGTATCCACAATTTAAAATCATGGTTGGACGTACTCTTTTTATAATAATAATAACAATAGTAATTTAAAACATTTCATTAGTGAAAAATAAAACATAAAGGCAAATTCTTAGATACCCATGATAAGTATTTGGATACTGATATCTCTAGTACAAATTATGATAAATTTTAAATTTATTTTAAAATAAAATAAAATAAAATGACATGACATTGAATAATAGTTTTTGATTGGTTATAGGTACCGTTACCCAACCAAATCCAAGGATACTGAAGTGTTCACCAAATATAAATTGACACAAGCAATTATGTATTAATATTGCAATGTCATTATGTACAATTAAAGGTTAAACAAAATAATGAATAATAAATACAAGATTTTAGTGAAATAATTAAGGTTTAAATAGTTTTTATCTCTGTAAATTAACGTATTTTTATTTGTTGTCCCTGTATTTTTTTAGATAAAATTCTTAAAAGTTGAATTTCATTTAATTTTAGTCTCTAAGGTTAAAATCTACAGAAAAAATCTACAAATTTCTTATAGATTTTTCTTCGAAATTTATGGCAGAGTTTAACTTTATTATCTTTATAGATAGATATAATAAAATATAGGAATAATTATACAAACCCCCTGCCATTAGGGCGTGATTTGGTATTCCCCCTGAAGTTTTTTTTAATAGAGACCCCCTTATAAAATCCAAAACCAGAATTTACCGCCCCCTTTTACCACTCAGGCTGACATGGCTTGCTGACTGTACTTCATCTTCTTCATTGCCTTAAGAATATGTTATTCATCATCAAATCACTCGCAACAACATTCTAATTTCATGCTTTTTAATCATCAAATTCAAATCCCAACCTCATATCTTCAATTCATTCATCATCAGAAAAATTAATAAAAGAAAAAAAATAAGAAAAGAAATACCGAAGGCGTGATGAAAAACAGTGTTAGAGAAATGAGAATTCCAACAAGAGATATGTTTTTGAATTGAAACAAAAAAAGCAACCGACCAGCTTATGATTGGAAGAACGGTACCAACCAATTACCTAAATAATAATATTAACTGTTGCAATTTCGTTTGGAGAGAATGCTTCAAAATCCCTAATTTTGTTAGGAAACTCGAAATCGAGAATCAACGATGGAAGTGCGAGAACGAACGTCACTCTTACGAGAAGTGAGAGTACGAACTCGTCATGGAGAGAATGCTTCAGATTTAGGGTTTAGGATTTCTTCTGTGTGTTGAAGAGGACGAGTTTGAGATTTCTTTTGAAGATCTGAGTTCTGATTTAGGGTTTTGTGTTGAAGAGGGTTTGTTTTCAAGATCTTTATGTTTTGGGATTTCTTCTGTTTGTTTTCAATATTTTTTGACTTTGGGATTACTTCTGTTTGTTTTCAATATTTTTTGATTTGGGGATTACTTATGATTTGGGGATTACTTTTGATATTGGGATTTCTTCAGTTTGTTTTCAATATTTTCTGATTTTAGGTTTAGGATTACTTCATCTTCTTCATTTCTGATTTTGGGATTTCTTCTGTCTGTTTTCAATATTTTCTGGGTAATTCAAGAATATCACATTTCCTCCTCCCGGAAATCAAAAAATGAAATACAGTCAATGAAGAAGATGATTTGACAGAACCAATATTTTCTGGGTAATGCAAGAATATGCTAGGCAATGAAGAAGATGAAGTACAATCAGCTAGCCATGTCAGCCTGAGTGGTAAAAGGGGTGATAAATTCTGGTTTTGGATTTTATAAGGGAGTCTCTATTAAAAAAAAACTTCAGGAGGGAATACCAAATCACACCCTAATGGCAGGAGGTTTATATACTTATCCCTAAAATATATAATAAAATTACATTTTTTTATTTATAAAATATATAATATGTCACTTGGGATTAAACCCCGCAACATAGAAAATATTTTTTATTTATAAAATTACATTGCATGGAATTACCCCTCAGATATTATTCGGCAGACAAAAAGTTTAGTTTGTGTGGGGAAGCCCCTCATCAAAACACAATAAATAAAATAAATAAGAAAACCCTAAATGTTACAATGAAGAGATAAAAGCCTCTTTCTCCCTCACAACCAAAAAAACAAACGTCTCTCACCATTCATTTCATTAGAAGGAAATCCCTTCAAATCTGCATAATAAACCAAAAACATAAGTTGAACTCTTTTTCCTCCCTCAGAAAAATCTATCGGAAACCGCGACATCATGATGTATACTTTGCTTATCCGCAAGTGCATGAAATATATTAGAATAACATAAAAATATTTTTTTATAGAGTGGTATCCTTCCTTCCGTACCGACTAATCCACCCGAGAGCTTTCGTCCCACGTAGCCTCCGAGAATTTGTCATAGGCTCCTTCGAACTCAGGACCTCAAGGGGAGCAAACTCTTGAGACGCGAACTTCCTCCAACTAGGCCAACCCTCTCGGATTATAACATAAAAGGTTGTCGAACCCACAAAGACCAATAGTTAATATATTATTATCTATTATTGCTATGTAAATTTAAGTCTAACCAGATTTTGTTTGAGAATGGATCTAAAACTAGTTTGAGAATTAAATTAAAGAAACTTAAAGTAAGTTGGGTTTTTAAATAATTAATAAAAATGGAGACTGAAATGTTCCGATGTACCTCTAAGACTACGAAAAACTTCGGCATTTCATTTTGGTTTAAAATACTTTTTGGAGGAAATATTAATTTAAAAACAATACTCACTTTCGCGTAATGATCAGTGAATTTTAATGCACATTCTCTTATTTTTGTATTTAGGCATTTTTTTTTGTTTATTTTACCTTTTTTTATAGATATAATTCTATGTTCACCTTTAATCTATTTTTGTAGGTTGTTTTCAGCTTTAGCGATTACTGATACTTGTCCACAGTTCGAATCATAACTGGAGCTACGAGATGTCGTTTTACGCGTTCTTATATGTGTTGGAAAGCTAAGAAAAAGAGCTACAACTTTGGTGTTGAAGCCAAAAGCTGATTTGGAGTGTAACAGTGTTGAATAATTTTCATTGAAGTTTCAGACTTTAAAAATATTTAGTTTTGAATCGGGTTTTTTATGTTTTCGGCTCAGTTGGGTTAGAACCTGAGATTTTATGTTTCTCCTATAACCTAACAACTGCAATATTGTAGCGATACTTTGAGGGATTAGATGAAGAACTAATCATCAAAAGTTGATCTGCTATAATCGGTTTCCGCCAACACTTTGAGGTTCTTTTAATTTCCAATAAAATCTATTTCCTTTCAATTCTTCTCTTTGATATCTTGTTTGCTTAATTTGATTTATCTTATGTTTGATTGATTTATTTTGATGATTGCATGTTCTTATACTTTAAACGGGTTTTCTTAATTCGCGTTTATTTATCGTGTTTGCTTAATTCACGATATCTATATCTCATTTGTTTACTTAATTCACGATTGTTATATCTCATATGTTTGCTTAATTCGGAAATTAGGAATATCTATCATATAATATCAATTGCGCTTGTTTGGTTGTTATTATAATCGAAAAAGGAATAAAGTCTACTTAGGAATTATGAATTATTTGGGTCGATGATAAGTTGGGAAATCAAAACAGTAGATTAACTATTTCAACTTATTATGATAATCACTTAATTTCACTATTTTTATGTTAATCGAAACTCAACCCCCATTGTTTCAATTTGTTGGATAATAACAAAACAAAAATCCTTCTGAAACAACGATACACGAGTTTTCATTACCGTAAACTATATTTTCAAAAATTACTTGTTTTTATCCGTGCGCGACAGTGTATCACGCAACATATGTTATGTTTCAAAACCATAAATGTCATGTTGTCGCTCCAGAAGTTACAATTTCTTAAAACTGATAGAACCTAATTAATTACTAAATCGTTGTTGCAATTCTTAGAAATTAAAAATCCAATTTGTATTGATCGGATACGGGCCTCACACTGTCACACTATTGACCTATATTTGAGTACTTTCGCTTTCGCCCAAAACTTTTTAACTTTAAAAACTAAAAATTCAGAATCAAAAAGATAAATTAATACTAAAAATCTGTGCCGATGAAATTTACTGAATCTCGTCGAAACAACAATTCTTAAATCACAGGTTCTAAGTGCTTAGCCGAACATGATTACGGAAATAATATTGTTATTTAATATTAAACTGAACACATAACTAATCCTAAATAAAAAATAATAAAAACAACAAGGAAATATATAAATATATAATCATACACATACAATCATAGTACAAATTCAAATTGATATGAAAGTTAAAATAATGCATTGAACAACAAAAACAATACAAACTGAAATTCGAAATTAAATTAGCAACAACAATGAAAATCTGAAATTAAGAACAGTTGAAATACAAACGATAAAAACTAAAATTAAATAGAGAATGAAATAAACAAAGTAATAAATAAAAGCTGCAAATAAATTGTAACATGAATATAAAAGTTGAAATAAAATTGTTTCTGGAATTAAAACTGCAAAATACGATTCCGACCATATTGTTGAATTGTTGATCCAAGTACACATAGAAATCCCTAATTCTAAGTTGCAGCAGTCTCTTAATGTGAGAAACTGTAGTTTTACAATAGTGATTTTTTATACCTAAAACATGTACTATAAAACTCTAATAATTCTGATTAAACTTGGATATTGAAAACCTAAAGTTAGACCTATATATAGTGCTAGGGTTTGCTGAAATGGAAGAAGATTAGGCAAAGTTGTTGCTATTTTTCAGTCCCTGAAGCCCATGGCAGACATCATAGCCTCATGGCGAATTCCATTAGTCTTGTATGTTGAATGTATCTGGTTGGGGAGTCATGGCGAACACCATGTCCTGTGGCAAACGCCATAAACTTCAGAAGTCATTTTTGACTTGTTCTTCAAGGTGGATGGCGTCATATGGTGTCATGTAATGTCTCGACTTATTTCTTCACGTCTGTTAAGACTTCCTTTGACCCCTTCATGACTCTTAGGATACTTTTCTCTCCTTGAAAAACATATCCCTTCTTGTCGAATTCACCAAGAGAAATCAAATTTCTCTTCAAGTCAGATACATACCTAACTTCAATCAATAGTCTTATTGACTCATCATGGAGCTTGAATCTCACAGATCCAATACCTCCAATTTTGCAAGTTTTGTTGTTTCCTAGCAGCACTGATCCACCATCTTGATCACATAATTCCTCGAACAAGTCTTTATTTGGAGTCATGTGTCACGTGCAACCTGAATCTATAATCCTCTCTTTTCTTGAGTCATCGCTCGAATCCACAAGAACATCAGATGAATCGAAATCATCTTGAACAATGGCAGCATTACCATTATCATTACCTCCATGATCTTTCAGGCGTTCAGGACACACCTTTCAAATGTGACACTCCTTATTACAATGATAGCATCGAACACCAGATGCTTCACCACTATAAGACTTCTGCTGACTTTTATCCTTCTTCTTGTCGAACTTACCATCCTTTTGCAAGAATTTCGCCTTAACGGCCAAACCATCACCAACCGTCGAAGGTTTATGCTCCTTTTGTTCATTCAAGTCCTTAGAGTACAAGGCAGTTTGAACATCTTCAAAGGTCAGGGACTCTCTTCCATATAAGAGGGTTTCTTTGAAGTGAACATGTGTTATGGGCAAAACGCATAACAACAACAACAACGCTTGATCTTCATCATCGATCTTCACATAAATATTTTCAAGATCAAGAATCAGCTTGTTGAACATATCCAACTGCTCAGCCAATATTTTGTCTCCACTCATCTTGAATGAATACAAGGCTTTCTTCAGGTAGAGTCAATCACTACAAAAAATAGAGTAAATTATGGCGGTTAATTTTTGATGATTATGGCGGTTTGAACCTCCACAATTTACAAATACGACGTTTTTGAAAACGTCATAAATTTGGCGGCCGCAAGGAAAATAGTGGCGGTTTAAAATTAAACGTCATGCAAATTATACCCGGTTTAATATGGCGGTTTTTGTTTTTAAATAACGACAATTTTAAAGACCATATATTTCATCTAATAAACAAATTTCTTCAAACACTATGTCGGTTTAAACGGTCGTAATATACTGAATATTGCGTAATTTTAAACCGTCCTAATATATTTATATTATTTGCCAAATTAGCCTTGTATAAAACCGCCACAATTTTCAAATAAAATAATTTTCTTCTATCATAATTTAACATCAACACTAGAAGTAAATTAAAATTAGACTAAGCAATAAAATAAATATATTTAAAAAACATAATGTGACAAATGTCGCACCATATATAAAACTAACTCAGTCTTACAGACTTAAAATTAGCGATAACTAAATCATGTAAATCCTAAAATACCTTAGAGGATTATAACAATAGCAAAAACAAATACAAACTTAAAAATAAATTGTATCTACTTAATAGCCTATAACTTTCATCTTCAAATTTCCATACTAGCTTTTAAGCTTCACCTACAAGAAATTAAAAATAAAAGATTATTAATAACACAATTCACATTGATAATAGCACTCCTAAAACTATTAACAACTTTGGTGAGAATTAAAATCAACATACAAGTTCCAACTCATTGTGACAATGAGACATTAGTTGTAGTTGATCCAAAGCTGGGGAATGTCATTAAGGAAAAATTGAAAATCTATTGTGTACACAATAATGCTGTTATGGAGCTAATGTGAGGTGTTTGATATCAATTGACAGAACTTATATCAGATCATATTGTTCAAGACATGGCTCCGCTGAGCTTGGGTTTGTCTCATAGTCTATCAAGATACAAACTGAAGTTTAGTGCAGACAAGATGGACAATCATATATTCTGCAATCCACAATCATATATTTTGCACCTACATTGTCTAATTCAAGGTATGACTCTAATGATATTCACCCTTAAAAAAAATGAAACAATCCACAATCATATTTTATGCAGATACATTGTCAATGAATAAATAATATTGAGTTGATATTGAACTCATTAAAACTAACAGAATTCATTAGCTCAGATTAATTGAAATTGACATGCATATATGAAATGCTTAAAAAGTTGTTTAAGTATTAAGCTCAACCAAACTACTAGTAGTCTATCTTATTCTTAAGTAGAAATAGAAAAATGATATTGGTTTTCTAGTACTCGAAGGTTTTCCATATTCATTGGACCGATATTGATCCCCCACATGTTGAAATAATATAAAATAAGAATTATGCTTAAGTACTAGCAAATTGTTAGTAAAAGTATGAAATATATATATATGTTAGTAGTTAGAAGTAGAATACTTTTATATAAACAAAGTATCCGGTAACAATTCCAAGTATTAGGAATTTTTTTTTGAAGGCATTATCAATGATGTACTTGTAGTTTCTCATCTCTTAGGAGCATTTACTATTGATACAACAAAAGTAGGAGATTTAGTATCATGAAAAGACACACTATTACATATATATATATATATATATATATATATATATATATATATATATATATATATATATATATATATATATATATATATATATATATATATATATATATATATATATATATATATATATATATATATATATATATATATATATATATATATATATATATATATATATATATATATATATATATATATATGTATCACTATTAGAATTATATGAAATACCTGCGGATTTTTCTGCGAAATTTCCTGCGGAATTTTGATGTAAAAACTTGTTTTCTGTGAAAAATAAATTCGCAGAAAAATTCGTAGGAATTCCTGAGACTTTACCTGCGACTTTATATTTTATAATATTATTCTTATTTTCCTATGGATTTTACTGCGATATTATTCGTAGGAAATATGTGAGCTCAAAATCCTCTAAACATGACGCAGAAATTGCTGCGACTATACCTGCGGATTTTGCTGCTACTTTTGCTGCGAATTAGTAATATTATTTTTTTTTCAATTTTTTTTATATTTTTAATAATTATAAATAAAATTATAAAACAATACCTTTACCTTGATATATTCTAATTTTATATTAATTTTTATATTTCTAATTTCTTTTACTATATCAATTAAATTCTTTTATTATTTCTTAAAGAAAATTTAATAATTTAATAATTTTTCTTATAAAATAAAAAATTAACTTATTAATTATGATATTTCTAATTAATTATTTCTTAGAATAAAATAAAATAATAAATTAACTTATTAAATATTTATTTTTATTTTATTGATAATATTAATTAATTTTCACATAGTGTATATCAAAGTTTAATGAAAATTTTTAGGGATTAATTGATATGCAGTACTGACAGTGTAAAATATTTTACACTATCAATTCATCACTATCATCCGTTTATTATATTTTATAAGTTATTAAAATAAAAGTCAAAATTATTATTATATTCCACGGTTATAATTCAGTGACAGTGTAAATTTTTTTCTGTGACTGTCAGTGCATATACATTAAACTCTTCTCTAATAAATTTTTTTATTATTGTAAAAATAAAAAAATAAAAAATTTATGGTATAATCATACTAAATTATAATCCTATAATTTATTCTATTAAAATTTCCATCCAAAATATTTTAACCGATTAATCAAAATAAGAAATCAATAATATATTTAATTAATTACTATAAATTAATTATTATTGTTTATTTAAAAAATAAAAAAAAATATGGTATAATATCAATTAAATTAATTTTATATTGCATAATATTTAAAAATTAATTTCTTGTAATGTAATATAATAATTCATATAAAAATATAATTATTTACCACTACTTATTCATACATCACTAAAATTCTACAATGTTAATTTATAAAAATATATATATAAATTAACACCATTGAATAATTCTTTTATAAAAATTGAGAGACTTTTTTTAAAATGAAATAATTTATTAATAATAAATAATCAAAAACTAACAATTAGATTTTTCCCAAAAACTTATTTTGATACTCAACCTCACACACACTCACACTTAACCTCACACACTCGCACTCACCCTTTTGAGTCACACAAATCTCATTCACAAAGAAGCACTGGGTATGTGTGAGAGTTTTGATAATGGTGGTTTTAACGTCTTTTGGCTGATGTTGCTTTTTACACCTCAATTTGCATTTCTCTTTCACTTTCTCGAATCTCAGATTGAAATCAAGGTGAGTTCGTGTTCACACACACTCTCTCTCCCTCATCTCTATCTCTTTGTGCTTCTTCGATTTTGCTATGCGTTAGAGCTTTAAAAAAATTGTGCAGAGTAGTTTGTTTAATACGCATTATAAATTGGTCTACATGATTTTGGTGGTTGATAAAGATTTAGTGTGGTGAGATTCTTTAGTTGAGAGGTATGCTAGAAATGGTGTTGTTGAATTGGCCTTGAAGGTGTTCGATGAAATGTCTAGTAGGTAGGGATAATTTTTTTTTTATATTAATCTGATTTGTGATACTTAAGCATTTCATTATTTGTATATTAATCTGATTTTACCATGACACTGAGTTCTTGTTTTGTAGTTTTACATTTTTCCTCTTCTGAATCTTTACAGGTTTTGAACCAAGCTTTGGAGAAGGGTCTTATTCTCATTGAAGGTTCTGGACCAACATATGCTACTTCAACTGTTAGTACTACAAGCTTTTTCTTGCTTTCCCAATTTTATACAATTGGTAGTATTAATATCTATCTAGCATCAACACCTCTAAAAAAAGTATCTCTGACAGAGACACTTATACCGGTGTTGATGAGTTAGTGTCAGTGTCATGTTTCTCTAGTGTGTCCGAATGTTGGATTCACACTAGTGACATGAAGTCTTATGATTTCAAATATGCGTAAGACAATTAAATTTTTTTAATTATAGTTCTTGAATAAATGAATTATTTCATAAGTATGAGTTTGGATGAATAAATTTATGCAGGTGAACCCTGAGGATATTGTATGGGGAGGATGGGATATAAGTGACATGAACCTAGCAGATGCCATGGGTCGAGCCAAGGTGTTTGACATCGATCTACAGAAACAATTGAGACCTTACATGGAATCCATGGTTCCTGGAATCTATGATCCTGATTTCATTGCTGCTAATCAAGGAGAACGTGCCAACAACATCATCAAAGGAACAAAGAAAGAACAACTCCAACAAGTCATCAAAGACATTAAGTATATATATTTCAATATAATTTAATCGAGTACCTTATGATTGTTTTTGAAACTTATATAAGAATTTTTGTGAAATTTAAGGGAGTTTAAGGAAGCTAACAAGGTTGACAAGGTTGTTGTACTGTGGACTGCAAACACTGAGAGGTATAGTAATGTTGTTGTGGGACTAAATGACACTACAGAAAATCTCTTGGCTTCTGTGGACAAGAATGAATCAGAGATTTCACCTTCAACCCTTTTTGCTTTGGCTTGTGTTCTTGAAAATGTTCCTTTCATCAATGGAAGCCCTCAAAACACCTTTGTCCCAGGTTATTTTCTACACTTGTTTTCTAAATTTGATTTTCGCAATTCAGACGAGTTTAACAAAATCACAAAAATTGAAATTTGCTTGGATTTGTTCATCAGGGCTGATAGATTTGGCCATCAAAAGGAACAATTTGATTGGTGGAGATGATTTCAAGAGTGGTCAGACAAAAATGAAGTCTGTGTTGGTTGATTTCCTTGTAGGAGCTGGTATCAAAGTATGTTTGTCTGTCTAATATATATTGTCGTATTCAATTAGTCAGTTTTTTTCAAACATATTGTTGTTGTTGCAAGCTTAAATATAAGGCTGTTATTTCTTCTGATGTGTTGCTACTGTTGTGATGTAGAATAGCTTTTCATCTTCTCAAATATGTTGTTACCATACAACTTGAATATATGGCCATGGTTATGATACTGCCGCTGCTTGTACTCTTCCATAAATGTTGTTGCTCTTTGAAATTCCACAACAATTGCAGCCATTGTAACATCGTTAGACGGTCCACCTTCCGCTGTAGGAATCGTCCGGCTTTCAAGTCCTCACGCGGTGTCTATCGTGGGTTGAGTTTTCTGACTGTCGCACCTCGAAAAATATGATCCTAAAATAAACAACAGAGTCGCCACCTAATTCTATTTATTCTACGAGAGAAAAGGGAGATATAGACACAACCTAAATAAAGGATAAGAATGGTCAATGAAACCACTATTCTAAGTTCGGGAGTCAGTTACGCAAGGGGAAGGTATTAGGCACCCCTCACGTCCGTTGTACTCAACGGGAACCTCTTAGTCTAATTTGCGCTTTAACTTGTTAACTTGTTATTATTGTCTTATTTTACTGATTAAGGATTGCTTATTAAAGGGAATATTTTAATTATAATTTGTTATGGGAAAATGTTAAGTTTTTTGTTATTGTGCTCGCGAAGGATTAAAATCCCCGTGCCTACGTATTCCCTTGTGCAGTGGGAAAGTCAGAGCTTCGTAGTTCGTGCTACTACGATTTGTGTTTTTTAATTGAACGATTGTTTGAAAATGCATTCTACTGCTAAGCGTTGGCTTATTTGCTCACGATAGGAGGCTGAAGCGCTAGCTTGTTTGCGAGATAGAAAGATTTAAACAATATTCGTTTTGAGAAAAGATGTTTAATCTTTGTTAAAGATGTTTTTAAAACGAGAGGGCGAATGAACCACGCGTGGGGCTAGCCCATGTTGCGGTTGCATTCGAGAACGTGCGGAATGCGAGACTCCGGAGTTCAGTTACTCGCTAATTAATTATGAAAATGATTTGAATTGGTTGGTAAGTTTTAATTTGAGATTTGAATATTTGACATACGAAGGGCGATTGAACCAACGCGTGAGGCTAGCCCATTTGCGGTTCAATCCAGAACGTGCGGAATGCTAGACTCCGGAATTCCTTTTTCCGTACGATTAAATTAAGGCGCATAAAAAGGATTGTGCAGATGGCGATCATAAGACCGACTTACATGTGTGCAATGTAGGCGCGACGAATTGCTTACTCGGCGTTGGACCAAGAAGTTAAACTTTTTTGAAATAAAATATTTGAATATGCGCATTCATCTTTTACTTGACAATATGTGATCGTAATGTGAGAATAATACTCAAGTTTATATAAATCGTTCATCATACAACCAACTAATGAGCAAAATAATAATAATCATACCTCAGACGACTAAAAATTGATCACATATAATTATTTAACTAAATACAAACATTTAATAAGATTTATTAACAAAACTAATTAATAAAATATTTTAAATAATTAGTACAAAACAGCTGGTTTTATATAATTTTTGATAAAGGAAATAATTAAGAAAGTAATTAAAAGAAAACTAAAGAAATAAAAGTAATGAAATAAATAAAAAAAGATTTTATGGCTGGATTTTAAAAAAAAAAAAACAGTGGGTGCATAGGGCCAGAATCGTTGAGCCCAATAGGAAAGGAGGCGGATCCAATCCGTAATTTTGGGTCGGTCATGGACTGGGTAGGGCTCTACCCGTGACCCGGTCAGATGCTAAAGAAAGAGGGTTTTGAAAACCCTAAAAGATACAAACAATAACAGCAAAATCAAAACTCTTGAGAGAAAGAAACGATCAAAAAAAAAAAAAACAGAAGCAGGATCAACACTCAGTTATTTCTCTCAACCTTCTCACCGTTTCCCTCAAACTCGCTCGGCATTCTCACCTCTCAAATCAACAACACATCCTCTATGAAATTCTCCCAAACTCTTGGATCAACAACAAAACTCCATGTCTATCACAAACAATGCTGTACAGAAACGAAAGGGGACTTACAAACTCGGATCTAGTCCGATGATCTCTTCGTTGTGTCTCTGTGCTCGGTCAGCGGCTTCAATGGTGGTTCGCAGCGGTTCAGATTCGTCGTTCGCCGCTCACTACTTGCGGTTTTATGAAGCATTTCGGAAGGCTCGGTCTCAGCATCGTTTGTTTTAAGTTCGAAGGTAATGGTATCAAAGGCTTTTTGTTGCTTCGAGCTAATCAATCATATTTCCATTCTCACAATTTGTGATTTTTTACGTTTCAGTGTGTTGGTGAGGGTTGAGGATACATGAAGTTCTGAAAATTATTGAAGGGTTTCAAACACAAATCTCTCGCCGTTAGCGTTCGTTTGTGCGTCGGGTTTTGTCAAGGTAACGGTTTTGTGGCTGCTGGTTCGAAGTTGGCTGGAGTTTTTTTGAGATTGTTTTTTTTTGATGTTGCCTCCTCCCCCTTGATGAATGAACAATGGCCCTCCTTATAGCGAAAGCTTTTGGTTTGATCCCTTTTTTTTGGTAATTTTGTTTGTTGTACCAAAGTACTGCATTGATGTGATGCTATGTCTACTTCAATCCGCAGGTCCTGTTATGGAGAGGAGAGCTTTCTCATGCTTTTGCAAAGTGATGGAGATAGGGTTGACAATAGTTGTACTTGCAGCCGTTCTGAATTTGGTTGCAGCAGGTCTGAATTAGGTTATAGCAGGTCTGGCCCCCTTTCCATCCTATCTTTTGTTGTACTGATATAGTGGTCCCCTACTTATTTTATCATTCTGGCTTTAGTTACCTTTGGTTCGAAAATGAACTAGCTAAGTTGAGGTCAGATTATGTGTGTCTTCATACGTTGGAAATGAACCTTGATGTTTTTTCTTTATGCTAAATATTTGTACTGCCAGTAAAATAGAAATGTGACCGTTGCTTTTTTGTACATGTACTGATTTTTGACATGAGGGTCACGAAAAGTAGAATGGAGCTTCAACAGGATGCAAATGCACTGAGTGGTTAGTCTTCTTGTGTAAAAGGTCCTCACGATTTCACTGAAAATCCTTTTCTTGGTATGTCTGGTTTTCACCTTTGTTGACTTGGTTCTTAATGAACTGAGCAAATTGGATTTGGATTGAATTGAACTTTTCTGTTTTCTCTTTGTTTTGTCTGAAATTTTCACTGTGGTAAAACATTAGTTTACTTGATACCAAATTTTCATTTACCGCTGCACTATATTGACCTTGTTGATTTTATGCTGAATGTCCATGATAGATTAATAATAGAACTTGATGGAGTCACGATATGCTGGATGATGGAACAAGGCTTGAGGACATGTGCCCCCGAGGCATATCAGATTCTAAAGAGATGAAGAAAACCCACACGAGGAGTTCGATGATGGTGTTCACATGAATGACAACATACGTACTCGGAGTTTGCCCTTACTTCAAATTTGAGTACCATACAACCCTTTATTTTGCTTGAATTTCTTTCGAATTTCTGCTCTTTCGGTATGAATCAAAGTAGCAAATTGTTCATTCCTCGTTGTGTGATGTTCTCGTGATTTTAACAGAAATTCGACCTTGAAAACTTGAGCATGAACCTTTGTGTGGTTGTATTTTGATGCACTAATGTCCCTTATAATTGTATCAATAGATTTGCTCATGCTTCCTTTTTTTACTACTTGTCTGTTGTAGCGCATCTCCAATGCTCTTTGGCTTTCCTTGCAGCTGCAATAGCCACAACTTTGTTCTTGAATATCTTGCTTGTTCCTCTTGAATAATGTTCTCTCAGTTTATTGACAGGTATTTACAGCTTCAAGCGGATAGATTGTTGTTGTGGTATCTTTGTAGATTTGTTCTTGCTGAATGAAAATTTGTGCTGATCTCGACTTCGAACTTGTTTCTGTAGGAGAATTGTGAACTGAAATTGTCTTCGTTATTAACGCTGGAATTATTGTTGAAACTGCCGTTGTTGTGAAAAGGTAAAATGAAATAAACTTAGATCATGTGTCCTCTTGATAAGTTTTTTTTTTTTGAGCCATTAGTCTAATTGTTTACTAATCTTCTTTTGCTGTTATTCTTGAATTGAAACAGATTCCTCTTACAGAGGAAGAGTATTGGTGTTGGAGTTTGTAGATGGAAGCCGGTTTTTGGGGCGTTCAACTTCAAAGACTGTCCAACTTGAGCCCAAGTTTTTCCAGAGAAGCATCAAAATTAGGAGCTGATTCCAATTGACGGCGGATTTTCCGTCTTTCTTTTGCTCACTTGGCATTCGAACGTGTTAACGTTGCCGCTGCTGAAGTTAAGGCCGAGTGCTACGATGTCTCGATGCTTTTGTAAACTGTTTGGCGTGTCTTGCCTAACAACTTTGTAATTCCAAAAAAACCTTAGTATTGGATTTCAGAATTTTGTATAAATATGCCCTGTATCTTTTCAGTAATTTTCTTTGTATTAAATTTGAAACCCTGTAAGAAAATTGTTACCTTTGACTTTCGAGATTTATCTTGTAGAACTTTGCGGTCTCAAATAGAAGTGTCCATACAAAATACTTATTGTATTACATAAGCCAAGAAAGTTATCCAAAGTAATCTGTAAGGACAAAGTTCATATATAAAAAACAATGGTCCCGCATGACCATAAGTTCTAGCCCTCTTTCCCTTAACAATTTCACTAAGGCAAAGCTTGGCCTTCTTATCAACATGGCATATTTCCAATGATCTTGAACAAATGCCTGAATTCTTATGACTTCAAAAGAACGAGTTTAAGTTCCTTTGGCTTTTAAACCATCTATGGAGACAAAATATGATCCTTGAATCAAAATATCATGTATTTGCAATCTTCCATTTTACTTGAGCACATAACCAAATCCTTAGTAACAATGGAGGAAAAACGGGCCTAGAGAAAAGGGTATATATGAAAAGAAAGAAGATAGAGAATAAAACTAAAAAACATTTAAGTGCAACGAAGGTAAGATGCGAGCAGTTAGGGATAAAATTTAGGGTATGACAGCTGCCCCTATTTAATCATCCTGAACCTGAATGTACGAGTAACAAAGATTCTTTTTGAACATTCAAGGTGGAAGGTGATTAAATATCATAATACCTAAAATTTTGACCGAAAACACATATGAAAATGATATGATACGCAATGCAAAATACAAGACGAAAGCTACAACGCTGCCGGGAGGAAAAGTTGACCCTACTGGGAATGAGACGCACATGACTGGAATACAGTCCACACGAGAAAACATATCTTGAACGAAGCCAGACGACAAACATCTGTAGGTCCCAAGATGGCTCGAAATCTTTGAACAAAATTCTACTTTGAGGAAATCTACTGCCGAGATTTAATCTCATTTGGAAAAAACCATATGTAGGTGTATCAAACGAAACAGAAATCTACTGCCGAGATTCTAAATCGAAAAACCAATTCTTCTGAAGTCTACTGGAGATCTAACTTCCGAGATGACCAGAGATTCTGAGAATGAGATACCTTCTGCCGAGGTAGACTGGAAATCTTCTGCCGAGACAAACTTCTCGACTTGTATGGAAGAGATAGCCATTTGATAGAACATTCACCATACTTCCCTTCTTCTGAAAGAGACAGCCATATGATGAAGAACAACTTCACGACAAACTTCCCACCGCGTCTGGATGAGATGCCATTTGTTGAAAATTGGAATTACGACAAACTTCCCACCGTGTCTGGATGAGATGCCATTTGCCGAACAAACTTCTCACCTTGTCTGGATGAGATGCCATTTGTTGAAAATTGGAGAATCACGACAAACTTCCCACCTTGTCTGGATGAGATGCCATTTGCCGAAAATTGGAATTACGACAAACTTCCCACCGTGTCTGGATGAGATGCCATTTGTTGAAAATTAGGATTACGACAAACTTCCCACCTTGTCTGGATGAGATGCCATTTGCCGAACAAACTTCTCACCTTGTCTGGATGAGATGCCATTTTTTGAAAATTGGAGAATCACGACAAACTTCCCACCTTGTCTGGATGAGATGCCATTTGCCGAAAATTGGAATTACGACAAACTTCCCACCGTGTCTGGATGAGATGCCATTTGCCGAACAAACTTCTCACCTTGCCTGGATGAGATGCCATTTGCCGAACAAACTTCTCACCTTGTCTGGATGAGATGCCATTTGTTGAAAATTGGAGAATCACGACAAACTTCCCACCTTGTCTGGATGAGATGCCATTTGCCGAAAATTGGAATTACGACAAACTTCCCACCGTGTCTGGATGAGATGCCATTTGCCGAACAAACTCCTCACCTTGCCTGGATGAGATGCCATTTATTGAAAATTGGAAAATTCATACCAAACTTCTCCGCTGAACAGGGGAGATGCCATTTGATAGAACAGAAACCTTGCTGGGGATGAACAAACTGCTCGAAAAGAGAGTGTCATCTGTTGATTCACTGGGAAACCCATGGATAAGAACAAGCTTCTTAAATAAGGAAACGGCCACTTGTTGATTCCGATTAGAGGTCCAGGGATAAGAACAAGCTTCTCCAATAAGGAGATTGCCCCTTGTTGTCAGGTATAAGTAATCCAAGGGAATGTTGTAGTAATACTGTTGGAGAGCCAAAATTTGTCTTCAAAGGAAGCCTCCAACAAATTCCTTCTGGGAAACTAAGCATCCAAAGGTGCAAAATAAATGCACTCTCCAATTGGTAGTTCAATTATCAAAAATTGCCAACGACCAAAATTCAATCCAGGAACGAGCTGGAAAGAAACTGTTAAGCAAGACACCAACCCATGAGGAATGAACTCAAATGGGGTCTTATCCTATCCCAATGTGGAAAGGCGAACTAAAGCAAAATCTTCCACGAGGGTAAGAACTCAGTGGGGAATTAGAAAGAATGTACATTTTCTGCCTAAAGCTGACAACTCTATTTTGAGAGAGACATCACTTGGGGATAAACGCGATCAAGGTGAAGGAAGTATGCATTAATGAATGCAACATGAATATGCATATGAATTAATTATGATGCACATGAATGTATATGTGTTATGTTTATGCTGACGAACAGACACAACCGACACATAAGATAGATTGGTGGGAAGAATACAACAACCAGATGCCTGACCAGTCTCAACAAGACGTGAGCGACCCATAACGCAGTTGGCTTTGACAAGGATGTAATAGTTTATCTTCCGCTAGGAATCAAATCAACAATCTGCTCCAGCAAACTTGAGCAGGCTCATATAAGCGCACCAGGCTTACATCTCACCAAGGGTGATGAGTAACAAAACCTTAACATAGAAACAATGAGTCGCATAAGTAACACTTTAATGACCCATATTGAAGAAACCTGAGCATGCCACATTTAACGAGACAATTATTTCACATCTTGCAGTTTTAACCATTCTTGGAACAACCATTAACGTTTGTCTTTCGGTTCGCAAACTTAGTAAGTACACACACATCAAAACAAATATAGTAAAAGTTTTTTTGTGTTTCGAAAATCATTATTAATAACAGCGTCATTTTTTGAGATGAAGATAGAATAGGAATTGCAAGCAAAGGCATAGGCTCAAATTTCATTAATGGAATGGTAATCTGCCAATAGCGGGATTCCATAGATCTTTACAAAAGTGGAATAAATGGTAATTAAGTGGAAAAGACTACATTAAAATTGCAATGACTATCATTTCCTACAACTACTTCGAACCCCTGGCATTCTTGAGCTTGAATTAGATTTTGAAGAAATCTTGGCACACGATGTTGTCGTCACCGATATAGTTACTTGCCTTTATCCCTAACTTTTGCCTGGACTGCCCTTTCAGGTTTTCAATCCAGCGGGATGATTAATTTCTGTTTATGTCTCTAACTTTTGCCTGAGTCGCCCTTTCAGGTTTTCGACCCACCGAGACGCTCTTTTTTTGCCTAAGTCGCCCTTTCAGGTTTTCGACTTACCGAGCTGTTCTTTTATTTTTATTAGGCGAAGTATTTCTTGACTGTATCTGCATTTGTAGGACGAGTGAATTCCTCGCCATCCATCATCGCGAGGATTAGCGTGCCGCCTGAAAAAACTCTCTTGACAACATACGGGCCATCATAGTTAGGAGCCCATTTTCCCCTAGAATCTGATATAAAAGGCTGGAGTTTCTTAATCACGAGGTCGCCTTCCCTGAACACACGAGGATGAACCTTCTTATCAAAAGCCTTCTTCATCCTTTGTTGATATAATTGCCCATGGCATAAAGCCGTCATCCTTTTCTCTTCAATCAGATTCAAATCATCATACCTGCTTTGACACCATTCAGCTTCTGTTAACTTGGCTTCCATCAAAACTCTCATTGACGGGATTTCAACTTCCACAGGGAGTACTGCCTCCATGCCATATACCAAGGAGAAAGGAGTTGCCCCTGTCGACGTGCGAACCGAAGTGCGATATCCGTGTAAGGCAAAGGGAAGCATCTCGTGCCAATCCTTATAAGTGACGACCATCTTCTGAATGATCTTCTTGATATTCTTGTTAGCGGCCTCTACTGCCCCGTTCATCTTAGGCCTGTAGGGAGAAGAGTTATGATGTTCAATCTTGAATTCCGCGCACATTTCCTTCATCATTTTGTTGTTCAGGTTTGATCCATTATCAGTGATGATCCTACTCGGGATGCCATACCGGCAAATGAGGTTGTTTTTGATGAATCAGACTACCACCTGGCGAGTCACATTGGCGTAGGAAGCTGCCTCTACCCATTTTGTAAAGTAGTCAATGGCCACTAGAATGAAGCGGTGTCCATTGGAAGCTTTCGGCTCAATCATACCGATCATGTCGATGCCCCACATGGAAAAAGGCCATGGAGAAGAAAGAACGTTGAGAAGAGTCGGAGGGATATGAACCTTATCAGCGTAAACCTGACATTTATGACATTTCTTCACATATTTGCAGCAATCGGATTCCATTGTCAACCAGTAATACCCTGCCCTCAGCATTCTTCTAGCCATAGCATGTCCATTAGCGTGAGTGCCGAATGATCCTTCGTGAATTTCCTTCATTAGTATCTCTGCTTCATGCTTATCTACGCACCTAAGTAAAACCATATCGAAATTTCTCTTGTACAAATCACCTTGACTCAAAAAGAAGTTATTGGCTAACCTCCTCAGAGTCTTTCGATCCTTGCCGGATGCCCCTGGCGGGTATTCTTGGTGTCGTAAGAAACACTCTATATCGTAGTACCATGGTTTATCGTCAACAACCTCTTCCAAGGTGAATACATAAGCAGGTCTATCAAGACGCATAATTTCGATCTTCGGCATATCATTCTGTCGGTTTACAACAATCATGGAGGAGATGGTAGCCAGAGCATCAGCCATTCTGTTCTCGCTGCGAGGTACTTGGTGAAACTCAATTTTATTAAAGAATGTCGAGATCCTCCTCGCATAATCCCTGTATGGAATCAAATGAGGCTGTAGGACTTCCCACTTCCCCTTGATCTGATTGATCACTAGGGCTGAGTCACCATATACATCCAAGTTCTTGATTCTTAAATCAACTGCTTCTTCCAAGCCCATGATGCATGCTTCGTACTCGGCTTCATTATTGGTGCAATTGAACGTCACTCTTGCAGCGAAAGGGATATGGGCTCCTTGGGGGGTTACAATCATTGCCCCAATCCCTTTTCCGTACAAATTCACAGCTCCATCAAAAACTAATCCCCATTGGGACCCCAGTTCTAGTCCTTCGTCGAGGGGAGGCTCATCACAATCTTTCATCTTCAAGTACATGACATCTTCGTCTGGAAAATCGAACTTTACGGGCTCGTAATCGTCAATGGGTTGATGCGCTAGATGGTCGGCTAAAATACTTCCCTTAATAGCCTTCTGGGTGTGGTACTCAATATCATATTCTGATAGTAACATCTGCCAACGAGCAATTCTTCCTGTCAGGGCTGGTTTTTCAAAGATATACTTAATTGGATCCATCCTTGAAATCAACCAAGTAGTGTGATTGATCATGTATTGTCGGAGACGTCGAGCTGCCCAAGCTAAAGCACAACAGGTTTTCTCGAGCATGGAGTATCGAGATTCACAATCTGTAAATTTCTTGCTCAGGTAATAGATGGCATGCTCCTTCCGTCCTGTTTCGTCTTGTTGTCCGAGCACACAGCCCATGGAATCTTCTAGTATTGTTAAGTACATGATCAATGGTCTTCCTTCAACTGGGGGGACTAAGATAGGCGGTTCTAGTAAATAATCTTTGATGTTATCGAAAGCCTTTTGACAATCTTCAGTCCACTTGCAATTTTGATTCTTTCGCAGGAGTCTGAAGATTGGCCCACATGTTGCAGTCATATTAGAAATGAATCTGGAGATGTAATTCAAACGACCTAAAAATCCCCTTACTTGTTTTTCCGTCTTAGGTGCGGGCATCTCTCGAATGGCCTTAACTTTGTCGGGATCTACTTCAATGCCTTTCTGGATGACAATGAAACCCAACAACTTCCCTGACCAAACACCGAATGTGCACTTGCTGGGGTTCAGGCGAAGTTTGTACTTCCTCAAACGTTGGAACAACTTCAACAGGTACTCCACATGCTCTTCCTCGGTTCTGGATTTAGCAATCATGTCATCAACGTATACATCGATCTCTTTGTGCATCATGTCGTGGAACAGTGTTGTCATTGCTCTTTGGTAAGTCGCGCCTGCATTCTTCAAACCGAAAGGCATTACCTGGTAGCAAAACGTTCCCCAAGGTGTAATAAATGAAGTCTTCTCCATATCTTCCGGGGCCATTCGAATCTGGTTGTATCCGGAGAAGCCATCCATGAATGAGAAAACTTTGAACTTAGCTGTACTGTCGACCAACATGTCAATATGGGGTAGCGGGAAATCGTCCTTAGGACTGGCTTTGTTCAGATCTCTGTAATCGACACACATTCTGACTTTCCCATCTTTCTTCGGCACGGGCACTATATTGGCTAACCATTGCGGATACTCGGAAGTGACAAGGAATCCCGCGTCAATCTGCTTCTGAACTTCCTCCTTAATTTTGATAGCCATGTCGGGGCGTGATCTTCTCAACTTCTGTTTGACCGGCGGACAATCTGGTTTCAAAGGGAGGCGATGTTCCACGATACGGGTATCCAATCCCGGCATATCCCGGTAGGACCAAGCAAACACATCCGCATACTCTTTCAAGAGTTTTATCATTCTTTCCTTGACGTCGGGGATGAGTAGCGCGCCGACTTTGACTTCCTTCCTATCATCTTCCGTCCCCAGATTAATTACCTCCACTGCTTCTTTGTATGGCTGGACAGTCTCCTCCTCATTTTCCAGCAGCCGTGAGATATCATCAGGGACCTCTTCATCATTATCTTCTTCAGCCTCAAACACCGGGAACTCAAAGTTGGGAGTAGGTAATGGGTCATGCTTTTCAATGGGGTTTTTTATGATTAATCTGCACATGTGATTGATGTTTTATTTTAGCACTAGACAAATGGAAGCGTATGCAGATTTTTTGAAAAATGAAACCTTTTATTTATGCAAACATGTAGATGTGTATATATTTTTTTTAGGATTACCACTTTTCCGAAAGGCAAAAAGTAAGAAATGACAAAAGATAAAGGAAGTCGAAAAATAACACTTTCATTAATGATTGTTTAATTTTCGAAACAAAAAGGCCCAACAAAATTACTCTCTTGCTTTGAGCAGGGCAAAGAGGAAACAAAAGTCTTAAATTGCATAAAGAGAAAACCCTACAAAAGTACTCTCTTGCTTTGGGCAGGGCAAGAGGTTAACACAAAATCATTACTTAGATAGGCGAACGACAGATGGGATATCAACAGCAGTCCAATTCTGGCACAAAGCTCCATGCACAATAACGTCTGGTAAATCTTCTTCAGGATCGTCCTCGGTAATCGCGTCCACTTCTGGTGGAGTTGGACTCATGAATCCTCCACTGCGGAAACTTTCCTGTATTGGGCAGATGACACCCTCATCCCTTGTAATTCTTGCAGATTCGGGCGAAAAACCGACTCCTTCTCGGGCCTTGTTCTCGTTTAAAACCACAATCTCTCCCCACCCTTCGGACGAACCACTCTCAACAACCTGCTGAGCATCTTTGAAAGAAGAAATGGATGCCCCTTTCTTCTTCACTTCTTTATCAGCAATGGTTAGGGCCTGGAAATGGGTTCCAATATCATCTTCTGGTTCCACATATGAAAAAGAGGAGAGATGACTCACAATCATAGCCTGCTCCCCAAACACCGTCACTAACTTTCCTTGGCTTACAAACTTGAGTTTTTGATGCAAGGTTGAAGTTACGGCACCTGCTTCATGGATCCAAGGGCGGCCCAACAAGCAACTGTATGCAGCCTTGATGTCCATTACTTGGAATGTGATCTGAAAGGTATGAGGCCCAATCGTTATAGGTAAATCCACTTCTCCGATAACAGTCTTCCGGGACCCGTCGAAAGCTTTGACAATAACCCCACTGATTCTCATAGGAGTGCCCTGATAGGCTAACATTGAGAGGGTTGACCTTGGCATAACATTTAGCGAAGAGCCGGTGTCTATCAGCACGCTAGACAAAGCGTCAGTCTTGCAGTTAACAGAGATATTCAATGCCATGTTGTGGTTTCTTCCCTGTTCTGGGAGTTCTTCGTCACAGAAGCTAAGATTGTTGCAAACAGTTATATTTGCAACAATATTGTCGAATTGGCCAATGGTGACATCATGGTCTACAAATGCTTGCTCTAAAACCTTCTGCAAAGCCTCCCGATGCGCCTCAGAGCTCATCAGAAGAGATAAGATCGAAATCCTCGAAGGCGTGCTCAAGAGCTGATCCACTACGTTGTAATCGCTTTTCCTGATCAGCTTTAGCACTTCATCATCTCCCTTGCTATGATTTGTATTGCTTGACTGGCCTATTGGCTTAAAAGTGTTCTCCGATGGGGTATCTTTAGGCATTACAGTTTCTTTAGTTTTGTTAGGGAACACCCTCCCGCTTCTGGTAACTCGGCTGACATCAGCAATGTTGACAATGGATGGCAATGGAACCTCCCTCCCGTTTTCAATCATGGTTGCATTATATCTGTATGGTATGGCCCTTT
This sequence comes from Lathyrus aphaca, assembly GCA_963966055.1. Taxonomy (NCBI): domain Eukaryota; kingdom Viridiplantae; phylum Streptophyta; class Magnoliopsida; order Fabales; family Fabaceae; genus Lathyrus; species Lathyrus aphaca. The sequence continues at coordinate 161,921,849 of OZ014521.1, read as the reverse complement.
CAGACTGGTATGGCATTGGTCCTGGTACAACAATGACCAATGGAGTTGCAGCGATCCTCCTACTGTCGTATGTGATCTCTATGGGTCCTGGTTCATTAAATTGTGGTATTATGACAAATGCCTCTTCATCAATTTCAACATCATTAGGGTTTCTGGGATACATTATTCTGATAGACCTTTGATCCAACATCCTCTGAAGATCTTCTCGCACTAAGCGACAACCCCGTTGATTAACAGAACAGATTCTGCACGCATTGTAATCATGTATCCCGTTATGGAAGTAGATAAGCTCTGCCAGTTCTGCATGCTTTTGCACTAAGGACCCTTGGATCAACCTGATGTCGTAAACAACATATTCCCCTGGACAACCGTGCACCATATTCACCGAGGCCCTTCCGTGTGTAGGCAAAGGATTCGCTTGAATATTCGGATTGGTATCTTTAAATGTCAAAACGCCATTTTTAATCAACCTCTGAACATCGGCCTTAAAGCTATAACAGTTTTCCACATTGTGGCCAGGCCCGCCTTGATGATAAACGCAAAACTGGTCAGCTTTGAATCCATAAGTGGGATTCCTGGGCGGTGGGAGGGGAGGTCTTGTTTGAATATGCCCCTTTTGCAGTAGAGCAGGAAACAATTCTGCGTAAGACATTGGTATGGGATCGTAGGCGAGTGTTCTTGGAATACGGTTGTTATTGTACTGGTGATGAGCCTGTTGTGGAGGCTGTTGTTGCCGTTGCTGGAATTGTTGAGGTTGATGCTGATGTTGGTGTTGTGGGGTGGTTTGCTGATTTTGAGGGAAGAATGGCCGGTAATTAGGACCTGGAGCTGTATTGATGATCGGGGTGATTGCAGCCACCTGCTGCTGATAACTTCTTCTCTGATGAATGGCACTAACTTCCTGCTCTTTCTTTTTGTGGAAACCATTTCCAAATTTCTTGATGCCACTGGATGACCCCATTTCTTTGGCTAAACGCCCTTCTCTAACGGCCTCTTCAAGCCGCATTCCCATGTTTACCATTTCAGTAAAGTCACTGGGTGCGCTGGCGATCATGCGGTCATAATAGAACGTGCTTAACGTCTTCAGATAAATCTTGGTCATTTCTTTTTCTTCCAAAGGTGGGGATATTTGAGCTGCGATCTCACGCCAACGTTGAGCGTATTCTTTGAAACTTTCTTTGTCCTTCTGCGACATGCTCCGGAGTTGATCTCTGTCCGGGGCCATGTCAAGGTTGTACTTATACTGTCGGATGAAAGCTTCTCCTAGGTCATTGAAGGTTCGGATTTTTGTGCTGTCCAAACTCATATACCACTTGAGGGCAGCACCTGTTAAGCTGTCCTGGAAATAATGGATCAGTAACGGGTCATTGTCCTACTGGGTGGACATCTTTTGGGCGTACATGATTAAGTGGCTCTGAGGACATGAGTTTCCTTTATATTTTTCGAACTCAGGTACCCTGAACTTGTGCGGAACCCTGACATTGGGGACCAAGCAAAGATCAGAAGCCTTTCTTCCAAACAGATCCTGGCCTCGGAGTGCTCTAATCTCATTTTGCATTTCTAGAAAACGATCTTGGAACTCATCCAATCTCTCGTCCACTCCTGCATTTTCGCTTGGTGCCGTGTGGAAAGGGGGATCTTCGTTGTAATGGGCAGTGTGTATTACAGGCTGAGGAGTAGTCATTACAGCAGTGACGTGTGAGACATGTGGTTGAAGATTCTCTAGTATGAAATCACGAGGAATTCCCCATGGGAAACTAGTGGTTACAACATGTTGGGAATCATTGCTAGGGGCCTCGGTCGTTGGGATGGCCATGGCCTCGGTCCTCTGTCCTGTCTCCTGAGAATTTTGAGACGTTTGATTCTGCGCAGCGGCCATCGTCTCCATCATATTGGTAAGTCTTTCCAAACTATCCTTCAAGGCAGTCACTTCTCCCCTGAGCTCTTGATTTTCCTGCTCGAGTCTTTCCATCCTCCTGCGACGGTCGGCTCCGGTTTTGTATGGACGAAACAGTTTGACGACTGAGTAAAAAGACACACATGAGCCTCATGTTTTATCGAAATGCAACAAATGATGGAAATGTATGAATGCCATGCCACAAAATGTAAATTTCAGGAAAAAAAAACACCAATATCAAAATTCAAATGTGCAACATTCAAAACATCACAGAGGTCAAGGACTATAGGAAAAACTCCAAACTTCATTCATTCTCAAATAATCAAGACTTAAAATATCAAGTACAAATATTCTGGTTTGTTAACCATTACAAAAATAACACCAATTCTCTTCTGAAATGAACAACATAAATAAAGCAAAATAAATTACAAAGGTAAGACTAATTCTTGGGTCTCTGGGTACTGCATTCTTTCACTTCTTCCTTGAAAGTCTTCAACATGTTTTGGCACATTGAGAGAAAGTAACTCACAGCTGGATAGGATCCATCGTCTTCGAATTCCCCTCTTGCCATAGAAAGTCGGAAAGGTAGCTCTTCTACCTGCAAGTTGCACCATTCAATAAGCTGATTAAGCTTATCTCGGTACATGTCTCTTTCCTTGATTCGATCTTGTACAGCTTGCTGGTATCCTTGGAAGTGACCCCGCACCTCATTTCTCGCTGACTCCCAAATGTTGCGATCCTTGGTCAAAGCCTCATATTGTTCTTTCCAGTACTGGGCGTTTCCTTCAGCGCGATTCACCTCTTGGCACTTGAAATCCCAATCTTCCACGGTAAATCGTGAGACATCCATGGCCTGCATCCTAAGCTCATATTCTTGATTCGAACTTCTTACTGCCTCCTCCAGTGCTGTGGTAAGCTCTGCAATCTTCTTCTCGAATTCTTCTCTTTTGATCTTTGCCTTTTTAGTCGCCCGAACATACCAATCTTCGTTATTCGCGCTCTTCCGGCAAACCCTGCTTAAATCCTCCTTCAAGTGAACCACCGTTCCATAAGTTTGATCCAGACACCCTTTAACATTGTTTTTCTTTCGCTCTTCTTCGTTGGCCTTTTCTTGAATAGCCTCGACTTGAACAGTTTTACGAGCCAAGTCATACCTCAATTCATTCCTTTCGTGGGTGACCCGGTGCAGTTTTGAACTGAGCTCTTCGTTTTCCTTCCCAAGATTGGCTACCTTCATTCGAAGTTCCTCTACTTCTTCAAGGGATATTGGTTCATGCACAAGAGGCTTGGGGAGTGCTTCTCCAGAAAAGGGTAGTTTGACGATTTGGACTCTTTCAAGAACCCACTGTCGGTAGGGCATCCTGACCACCCCATCTCTTTTTCTTAGCTCGGAACCTTTGGTGTGAACTTTTTCCCAAGAACGGCATATCCTGAAGAGTAATGCTGGATCATTCACACCTCTATCGTGAAGTATCATTTCTTCCAATTCGGCGTCTTCTGGTTTTCCTAGCATAGGGTATTCGTGCTGCCGTATGGTCAAAATGGGATTATAACTAATGCACCCTTTTGATCCCATCAGTGGCACGTTTCTGAAATTCCCACAGCTCATGATGATCCGGTCAACATCCAACTTGTTGGGATACCAGGCAATATCTCTTTCGGTGAGGGAAGCTAACATCTGGGACCATTCCCCGCTCGTCATCTTGGGAATTAGGGCATTGCGTTTGAAAACGTGAGATGTGAGCCATTTATACAGCAATGGGAGGCAAAAAGTCAAAACCGCACCTTTCTTCTCGTGACGGAGGTGGAGATTATAAAACACGTCTGCCAACAACGGGTATACTGGGCTTTGACCTTCTTTCCAAACCGCCCAGAATATATTAATCGCTGCCGTGTCAATGTAATCCTCAAAAGTTGGAAATAAAACCAGACCGTAAACGAGGAGAGCTAATATGTTGACTAAAGAAGCCCATTTACGTTCCCTTATTAATTTCTTGCTTTCCTGCTCTAAAAATAGCCTATGGAAACCCCAAAACTCCCTCTTTTGCTTCCAGTTAGCTTTAGCTGTGGGAATGGGGATCTGAAGAGCTTCCGCTAATACCTCCACCTCAAGATCCCGACTGACAAGGGTGTAAGGTGCCTTTCCCTTCATAGAAAATCCCAAGAACCCTTCAAATTCTCCCAGAGACGGCGTTAACTGAAAGTCCTGAAACAAGAAGCTTCGCATCGGTGGATCATAGAATTGGGCCAAAGCTGTGAGACCCGGGATTTGTACGTCGACTTCTAGAAGATGCAGTACTTGGCCGAACCTTACTTCAATAGCCCTCTTGTAGGAGGCGGGCATTTTTTCTAAGCAGTCCTTAAGAACAGCAGTATTTGGTGAGAAAGCTTTTAGCTGTAGAGTCTTTCTTTTCCCTGAACTCATGACTGTTTTGAATGTGAAACAACAAATAGATGTGTTTTCCTGAAATAACAAGATGTGTAGGTTATGATGCGTATGCTACATGATTATGAATGCACAAAGCTGGATCCGGGATAACAATGGGAGCTTGGAACTCTAAAATGTAGGCTCTAGAGGGTCGGTCTATATCTTTCTACCCATAATGCCCACTCACAAGGTAGTTTCTATGGTGATGGTATAGGGATACTCAAGGTCACGGACGTTTATCGTACTAACGTCCCGCCGCAGGCTAGCTGCATTGTGACGATAATAACGATAAGGTCTACCTTGAGTGGAGTTCTCATGCTAGGCGTGCAAGGAGCGAGTCCTTGGAGCCTAACATTACACAACTACCAAAATTGAAACAGGTTCTAGGGGGGTCCCAGAATCACAGCCCTTTCATGAATCAGGTCCCGCGACAGGCTAGCTGCGTTGTGACAAGATCTATGAAAAGTCTAACTATCTGGGGGAGCTTTCGTGTTAGGCGTGCAAGGAGCGAGTCCTTGGAGACTAACACTAATAACATCCAATTCTAACTTAGGTGTTCCCTCTTCTTTTTCAGAACTCAAGTACAAATTCAAAACCCGTGATATCCCGAGATCCAACAGGCAGATATAATGAGCAGATAATAAAGAAGGAAGCAATAGATAGAATATCAACAGTAAATAAGGAAAACAATCAAACAAATCAGCAAACAAACGCAAACTATCCTAATTTAGGCTCGACTCTCTTATGCACAAGGCAATAGTCCCCAGCAGAGTCGCCAGCTGTCGCACCTCGAAAAATACGATCCTAAAATAAACAACAGAGTCGCCACCTAATTCTATTTATTCTACGAGAGAAAAGGGAGATATAGACACAACCTAAATAAAGGATAAGAATGGTCAATGAAACCATTATTCTAAGTTCGGGAGTCAGTTACGCAAGGGGAAGGTATTAGGCACCCCTCACGTCCGTTGTACTCAACGGGAACCTCTTAGTCTAATTTACGCTTTAACTTGTTAACTTGTTATTATTGTCTTCTTTTACTGATTAAGGATTGCTTATTAAATGGAATATTTTAATTATAATTTGTTATGGGAAAATGTTAAGTTTTTTGTTATTGTGCTCGCGAAGGATTAAAATCCCCGTGCCTACGTATTCCCTTGTGCAGTGGGAAAGTCAGAGCTTCGTAGTTCGTGCTACTACGATTTGTGTTTTTTAATTGAACGATTGTTTGAAAATGCATTCTACTGCTAAGCGTTGGCTTATTTGCTCACGATAGGAGGCTGAAGCGCTAGCTTGTTTGCGAGATAGAAAGATTTAAACAATATTCGTTTTGAGAAAAGATGTTTAATCTTTGTTAAAGATGTTTTTAAAACGAGAGGGCGAATGAACCACGCGTGGGGCTAGCCCATGTTGCGGTTGCATTCGAGAACGTGCGGAATGCGAGACTCCGGAGTTCAGTTACTCGCTAATTAATTATGAAAATGATTTGAATTGGTTGGTAAGTTTTAATTTGAGATTTGAATATTTGACATACGAAGGGCGATTGAACCAACGCGTGAGGCTAGCCCATTTGCGGTTCAATCCAGAACGTGCGGAATGCTAGACTCCGGAATTCCTTTTTCCGTACGATTAAATTAAGGCGCATAAAAAGGATTGTGCAGATGGCGATCATAAGACCGACTTACATGTGTGCAATGTAGGCGCGACGAATTGCTTACTCGGCGTTGGACCAAGAAGTTAAACTTTTTTGAAATAAAATATTTGAATATGCGCATTCATCTTTTACTTGACAATATGTGATCGTAATGTGAGAATAATACTCAAGTTTATATAAATCGTTCATCATACAACCAACTAATGAGCAAAATAATAATAATCATACCTCAGACGACTAAAAATTGATCACATATAATTATTTAACTAAATACAAACATTTAATAAGATTTATTAACAAAACTAATTAATAAAATATTTTAAATAATTAGTACAAAACAACTGGTTTTATATAATTTTTGATAAAGGAAATAATTAAGAAAGTAATTAAAAGAAAACTAAAGAAATAAAAGTAATGAAATAAATAAAAAAAGATTTTATGGCTGGATTTTAAAAAAAAAACAAAACAGTGGGTGCATAGGGCCAGAATCGTTGAGCCCAATAGGAAAGGAGGCGGATCCAATCCGTAATTTTGGGTCGGTCATGGACTGGGTAGGGCTCTACCCGTGACCCGGTCAGATGCTAAAGAAAGAGGGTTTTGAAAACCCTAAAAGATACAAACAATAACAGCAAAATCAAAACTCTTGAGAGAAAGAAACGATCAAAAAAAAAAAACAGAAGCAGGATCAACACTCAGTTATTTCTCTCAACCTTCTCACCGTTTCCCTCAAACTCGCTCGGCATTCTCACCTCTCAAATCAACAACACATCCTCTATGAAATTCTCCCAAACTCTTGGATCAACAACAAAACTCCATGTCTATCACAAACAATGCTGTACAGAAACGAAAGGGGACTTACAAACTCGGATCTAGTCCGATGATCTCTTCGTTGTGTCTCTGTGCTCGGTCAGCGGCTTCAATGGTGGTTCGCGGCGGTTCAGATTCGTCGTTCGCCGCTCACTACTTGCGGTTTTATGAAGCGTTTCGGAAGGCTCGGTCTCAGCATCGTTTGTTTTAAGTTCGAAGGTAATGGTATCAAAGGCTTTTTGTTGCTTCGAGCTAATCAATCATATTTCCATTCTCACAATTTGTGATTTTTTACGTTTCAGTGTGTTGGTGAGGGTTGAGGATACGTGAAGTTCAGAAAATTATTGAAGGGTTTCAAACACAAATCTCTCGCCGTTAGCGTTCGTTTGTGCGTCGGGTTTTGTCAAGGTAACGGTTTTGTGGCTGCTGGTTCGAAGTTGGCTGGAGTTTTTTTGAGATTGTTTTTTTTTGATGTTGCCTCCTCCCCCTTGATGAATGAACAATGGCCCTCCTTATAGCGAAAGCTTTTGGTTTGATCCCTTTTTTTTGGTAATTTTGTTTGTTGTACCAAAGTACTGCATTGATGTGATGCTATGTCTACTTCAATCCGCAGGTCCTGTTATGGAGAGGAGAGCTTTCTCATGCTTTTGCAAAGTGATGGAGATAGGGTTGACAATAGCTGTACTTGCAGCCGTTCTAAATTTGGTTGCAGCAGGTCTGAATTAGGTTATAGCAGGTCTGGCCCCCTTTCCATCCTATCTTTTGTTGTACTGATATAGTGGTCCCCTACTTATTTTATCATTCTGGCTTTAGTTACCTTTGGTTCGAAAATGAACTAGCTAAGTTGAGGTCAGATTATGTGTGTCTTCATACGTTGGAAATGAACCTTGATGTTTTTTCTTTATGCTAAATATTTGTACTGCCAGTAAAATAGAAATGTGATCGTTGCTTTTTTGTACATGTACTGATTTTTGACATGAGGGTCACGAAAAGTAGAATGGAGCTTCAACAGGATGCAAATGCACTGAGTGGTTAGTCTTCTTGTGTAAAAGGTCCTCACGATTTCACTGAAAATCCTTTTCTTGGTATGTCTGGTTTTCACCTTTGTTGACTTGGTTCTTAATGAACTGAGCAAATTGGATTTGGATTGAATTGAACTTTTCTGTTTTCTCTTTGTTTTGTCTGAAATTTTCACTGTGGTAAAACATTAGTTTACTTGATACCAAATTTTCATTTACCGCTGCACTATATTGGCCTTGTTGATTTTATGTTGAATGTCCATGATAGATTAATAATAGAACTTGATGGAGTCACGATATGCTGGATGATGGAACAAGGCTTGAGGACATGTGCCCCCGAGGCATATCAGATTCTAAAGAGATGAAGAAAACCCACACGAGGAGTTCGATGATGGTGTTCACATGAATGACAACATACGTACTCGGAGTTTGCCCTTACTTCAAATTTGAGTTCCATACAACCCTTTATTTTGCTTGAATTTCTTTCGAATTTCTGCTCTTTCGGTATGAATCAAAGTAGAAAATTGTTCATTCCTCGTTGTGTGATGTTCTCGTGATTTTAACAGAAATTTGACCTTGAAAACTTGAGCATGAACCTTTGTGTGGTTGTATTTTGATGCACTAATGTCCCTTATAATTGTATCAATAGATTTGCTCATGCTTCCTTTTTTTTACTACTTGTCTGTTGTAGCGCATCTCCAATGCTCTTTGGCTTTCCTTGCAGCTGCAATAGCCACAACTTTGTTCTTGAATATCTTGCTTGTTCCTCTTGAATAATGTTCTCTCAGTTTATTGACAGGTATTTACAGCTTCAAGCGGATAGATTGTTGTTGTGGTATCTTTGTAGATTTGTTCTTGCTGAATGAAAATTTGTGCTGATCTCGACTTCGAACTTGTTTCTGTAGGAGAATTGTGAACTGAAATTGTCTTCGTTATTAACGCTGGAATTATTGTTGAAACTGCCGTTGTTGTGAAAAGGTAAAATGAAATAAACTTAGATCATGTGTCCTCTTGATAAGTTTTTTTTTTGAGCCATTAGTCTAATTGTTTACTAATCTTCTTTTGCTGTTATTCTTGAATTGAAACAGATTCCTCTTACAGAGGAAGAGTATTGGTGTTGGAGTTTGTAGATGGAAGCCGGTTTTTGGGGCGTTCAACTTCAAAGACTGTCCAACTTGAGCCCAAGTTTTTCCAGAGAAGCATCAAAATTAGGAGCTGATTCCAATTGACGGCGGATTTTCTGTCTTTCTTTTGCTCACTTGGCATTCGAACGTGTTAACGTTGCCGCTGCTGAAGTTAAGGCCGAGTGCTACGATGTCTCGATGCTTTTGTAAACTGTTTGGTGTGTCTTGCCTAACAACTTTGTAATTCCAAAAAAACCTTAGTATTGGATTTCAGAATTTTGTATAAATATGCCCTGTATCTTTTCAGTAATTTTCTTTGTATTAAATTTGAAACCCTGTAAGAAAATTGTTACCTTTGACTTTCGAGATTTATCTTGTAGAACTTTGCGGTCTCAAATAGAAGTGTCCATACAAAATACTTATTGTATTACATAAGCCAAGAAAGTTATCCAAAGTAATCTGTAAGGACAAAGTTCATATATAAAAAACAATGGTCCCGCATGACCATAAGTTCTAGCCCTCTTTCCCTTAACAATTTCACTAAGGCAAAGCTTGGCCTTCTTATCAACATGGCATATTTCCAATGATCTTGAACAAATGCCTGAATTCTTATGACTTCAAAAGAACGAGTTTAAGTTCCTTTGGCTTTTAAACCATCTATGGAGACAAAATATGATCCTTGAATCAAAATATCATGTATTTTCAATCTTCCATTTTACTTGAGCACATAACCAAATCCTTAGTAACAATGGAGGAAAAACGGGCCTAGAGAAAAGGGTATATATGAAAAGAAAGAAGATAGAGAATAAAACTAAAAAACCTTTAAGTGCAACGAAGGTAAGATGCGAGCAGTTAGGGATAAAATTTAGGGTATGACACTGACCGATATGGAACAAGTGGCGCCTACTAGCCATGTTGTTGAATACGACGTTGTTATGGATTTCGATGGAAACATCGTCGACGAGGTTAGATAGTTAGTTAATATAGTGTATTGAGTTGTGTTTGGGTTTTATGTGATGCAATTTTTTGAAATTTATGATTACCATTTCCTCTCTAGAAACTCTAAGGTAAATTCATTTTTCATTAAAACAAATCATTGACACAGTTCAAGTGATTATTTGAGCCGCATTTTGATGATTTAATCAGGGCCCTCACAAAGTGATAGCTATTGAATGTTATTAGCATTGGAAGTGACATGGTAAGAAGCAACTGAATTAGAATACCAGTTTACTGAGCTTGGAGAGTCAGAGTTGGCTATCATAGCTTGTGGACTTGGTTGGAAAGTGCCACTCATAGAAGGCATCATATAAAACTTAAAGGAATTGTGGATAAGCAGGCATGTTGATTGAAGCCATGCAAGAAGTAGTTGATTCTGTTACTCTTAGACTTCAAACTCTTTGGAGATGAGGTTAGTAGAATTAGTTATTTCCATTAATAAATTTCAATCTATATTCACTGCTTACTTATTATAAATAAATTTTAATCTATATGATTGACATATCTAAAAGTATATACTTCTATTGTTTTGTTTTCATCATTTATTATTATTATTAATTAATTTTGTTATTAAAATATTTCATAAAAAACTATAAATTCTCAAAAAAAGAAATAAAAACATCACGAGGGATCTATACGTTTTCCACTTCTTTGTTAGACTGCAAATTAAACCACTTAGTACTGCATCTATAAAATTAAATGCTGGTGTACTATAAATGATTAATATTTTATAATTTTATTTAATATTTGAGGACCATGAAAATAGAGTAGTGTACAAATTTTCCATTCTAAACCTTCATATGTTTATAGAAGTATATTCTTATAAACGGAAATTTGTCAATTAACTAAGCGACTGTAGTACCATTGCAGAATGAAGTTACAGAAACAAAAGAATGGACAACACTGATATTGTTTCAGTAAATCTTTCAATCCTATTTATATCTTTACAATCAATTTACTACCTTCCAGTGTCGCAGACACAATTAATGGTTGGTCTGGTTGTATGTGGCACTTGTCATGTCTTGAGTGATTCAAATAGTTATAATTTCACAAAATTACCTAGGATGATCATCATTTGTCTGTCTTGATTCAAATAGTTATAATTTCACAAAATGACAATATCTTTATTTTATCTTTGAAGATTATTTAAATATCAAATTTGCGATGTTATATTTCTAATTAATATTGTTTTTATCTAGAAATTGCACCATGTTTAATGGCAATTTCAATTTTGAGTTTACTATGTTCAGGGTCAGCTTCTTATGTTTATTCTTATGAAGGAATTTGACTAAACACTGAATAATTTGGCATGCATGTCAATATGTGTAGCTCTCAGATAAATTAATCATAATGATGATTCTGGTATGGTTTAATTAAAGTTTAGTTGATTTGCAGGCAGTGTCTACGTTCATCTGCACTGCTGATGTATATACCAATGGGATAACTACATGGCGGAGAGACATTTCAGTATGTGTAGCTCTCAGATAAATTTGTCATAATGATGATTCTGGTATGGTTTAATTTAAGTTTAGTTGATTTGATGTTGCAGGCAGTGTCTACATTCATCTGCACTGCTGATGTATATACCAACGGGATAACTACATGGTATCTTTTCTTTTAATTATTATGTGTTTTTAAATCATATGTGTTTTTAAATTTTGATTGCATATATCTTTTCTTTTAATTATTAGATACATACCATCGCATATTTTCCTATGTAATTACAATGTTAATGTATCTGTTGTAGTGCTCTTCATAACAACAACCTTTATGGGATAATTCCACCAGAATTGGGAAATTGCACGAAATTGCAGGGAATGTATGTATTAACTTTGGTCCACTTGCCTTATTTTGTTCCATATTTTGTCTGTTTTTCTATTTACCATGGAAAGTTATCTGCATTTATCTTTGTTTATAATGGTATTAGGTTAATGTATTTTAACAATCAAATATCATATTTATTAGCATTAATATTATGCATGTACATTTCAAATTGCTTATTACATTTATGTTCCATCTATTGCACATACTGGACAACCTTGTATAGTGTGTTCTGATACTCTTCATATTAACTTTGAACATTATGTTTGAAATAGTTTGTCTAGTATGACTTTGTTTTCACCAAGGAAGTTTCTCCAAAGATCTTGTTGATTTGTATGTTTAAATTTGGGCAAATTCATTTTTTCTATATCCTGGACCTATAATCTTTTCTAATAAAATTTGTATTAGTAGGTCATCTATGACTCAACCAAGTCTTACAAAGTCTTTTGAATAACTCTCAGGAGGTTGATGATTTGAGAAGTCAAGTCCATGCTCTCAATGCTTCATTGCAAAGACAAGAACAAGAGAAGTTTGAGATGAAGCAACAATTGCAACGACAAGAAAAAGAGATGATTCAAACGAACAATAAACTTTCATTGTTAATGAATCATTTAGGATTTACTGCATCTTCTTCTCATCCACCCCAAGCTAATAATGAAAGAGATAATCCAAGTGAAGATGATGTTGATGAATTAGATGAAGACATTAGTAGTGAATTTTGATTTGTATTTTTTTTTGTTAGCTAGTATGAAATTTGGATTGTCTTTTTCTTATTAATTTGGTTTGATAAGTGATTCTTAGTAGTTTGATTATGTTATTTTTAGTAATGTATTATTGACTTTATAGTAATATTTAACTTGGTTGCTTTAAAAATTAGAAAGTGATTAGTTTAAAATTGTCTCATTCAAATTAAATTTTAATTTATATATTATTGTTACTTTGATATTTAACATATTATAATATTTAAAAAATGAATTAGACAAAAAAAATTTAAAAATTAGAGAAAAATTTTCTGTGGAATTACCTGTGGTTTTTTATTTTCCTGCGGATTTTACTGCGACTTGAGACTTTCCTGCGCATTTACCTGCGGATTTTTCCTGCGACTTTACCTGCGGATTTTGATTCCTGCGACCTTACCTGCGGATTTATATTATCCACGAAGGTTTTAGCTGGGGACGAAAAGTCGCAGGAAACGTGTTTTCTGCGGATTTTTTTCTAAAATCCGCAGGTAAATCCGCAGAAAAACAGTGCATTTCTACTAGTGTATATATACATATATATGTATATATACATATATATGTATATATATATATGTATATATGTATATACATATATATGTATATATATATATATATATACATATACATATATATATATATATATATATATATATATATATATATATATATATATATATATATATATATATATATATATATATATATATATATATATATATATATATATATATGATGATTAGTGAGTTTTAACTGAAGTAATTCATGTTTATTAGTATTTACTTTGAAAGGAAGTTTTATGTAAAGTTTTCAATCTAACACAAAATCTACTATTGGTCACTTCTAGGTACCAATTTTTAGAGTTAAAATCTAACCAAATACCTGTATTTTTGTTTTAAAAAATCACATTTGACTTAGTCAAAATGAACATGGTTTTCATCATATAACCATACACAGATCTCATAAAACCAGACACATACCAAGAAGGCTAAATCTAGATAAAGCATGATTATAATAGTGGGAAAAATATTTAAAAAAGTAGATAAGAAAATAAAATTTTGGGAAGAAATTAAAACCATCACAAAAGTATTTTAACGGACTAAAACTTGTCGTATGGTAATACCAAATATGAAACAATATTTGGTATGCTCTGATAAATTCAGCTCTAATACCTCAAAACATTTTAAAACTATTTTAAAGGTATCAATTGTCAAATATAGATAAAAGCTCTATCATGTAGACAACGACTTGCAAAAATAATGATGTAATGAAGTTCTAACCTCATAATGTATGAAATTCAGGATGTGGACAAGTCGAGATTCAACAATCTTGTTCTCTGAATAATAAACTTGTGCACATTTACCTTCTTTGTTTTAAAAGTCAAGGTTGGAATCCATTATAAACGGCAGAATGAGAGAGAGAGAGAGAGAGATAACTTTAGGATTTTGTTGGAGAGTATAGGAAGGAGGAGATAATGATTTTTTTATAATTCAAACAGTAACATTTTATTATTATTATTATTATTAAATGTTTTTTAAAACAATATTAATATTAATATTAATTAATATAATTAAAATTTTATTTTTTTATATGGATAAAAAAAATGAAAAAACGGGGAATAGTGAGATAAACATGCCTCGTACACTTGTGTGAAATTTGAGAAACACTTAGCAAATAGTGGCCGTTGAAACCGTCATTTTATGACTAATATTACGTCGTTTGATAAAACCGCCGTAATCAACTATGAATTGTGACGTTTAAAATTAAACGCCATAATTTATGCGAATTTTTGTAGTGAATTCACCAACGATTTGGTCATGTACAAACCTTAAACTTTCAACCATAACCCTGACGTCGTCGTCTCCTTTGATACCTCTCGAAGAACCTTATCACCAAGGCTCAACAATATTGCATTATGTGTTTTCTCAATCATGGTCTTCTTTTCGGTTGCCGTCAACGCATCATTCATGATCGTCTCTCCCTTCAACACTTCCAAAAAATCATGCTGAACAAGTAGAGCTTTCATCTTCAAGCGCCACATACCGAAATCGTTCACACCGGTGAACTTTTCCATCTCATACTTTGTAGAAGGCATCTTCTCCACGCTCACCGCACCAATTTGTTGTGAATCGGATACCTTAGAAACAAAGTATAATAGGTTTCTTTATGATCAAGAAACCCACAAGGGTCCTAAACTCAAAGATAACAAGGATTGGTTATAAACTGTTATTTTTTCCTTTCTCTTTAAACAAGATTACAAGTATACAAGAATAACAAATCACCTCTATCACTTTTGAATTAGGGTTTTATCTTTCTATTTTCCCTTATACAAAATATGGGAGACTAGTATGCTATTTATAAGAAAACTAACACACTAGCCTAATGAACTTTTTAACAATTATCTATTACAAGTTAACTTAAGGTACAAACTAACTTAAACAATTAGATCCATAACACAATGCTCAATAACAGCATATCTTTCAGGGGACATGGAACATAAGGTGGAAAAGAAACCTGAATGAAGAGCAAAGAAAGCTTGGAGAAGATATTAAGGAAAAAACACTATGAGCTGCATTGAATGAAGTATCAGAAGATAAGTGGATTTGAGGCAAAAAGTCTCATTCGCTAAAGGAAAATATACACCACTTATGCATTAATACACTTATTTAAATATTTGTAATATATATAACATATATAATATGATTTTATTTTCACTAAGCTTCATTCCTGAATCAATCATTTGTTTGTGCCAATTAATCTTTGGTGGATATCTGAGAGATCTTCATAGATTCTTTAAATATGACTTCAAACGCTTTCTCCATGCAGAACTTTAGTTTCTCTTCATCTATAAATCCCTTTAGAGTATTCATGGTCACTCTTAATGTTTTCACATAGCTCATAATTGTAATGTTTATTTCCTACAATCGTACACAAGAAATAAATAATGTCAGAGACTCGGAGATATAATTGACATATCATCTTATCCAACACAAGCAAGCATATAAGCAAGTGTTTGAATGTTGTGATCATGTCTTTACTGTATGATCCAGTCATTTATTTCTTTGTTTTATTTTTACTTTCCATCTTACTGTCCTTGAAATATATTTACCTGAGGTCCACCTATCATGGTGAAATACAATCCATTTATTGGATGATTTGCCAAACTCATCTTTTCCACTGGTCCTATCATGTTTGAGATAACAACACTCGTGTTCCCAATAGTGTCGTAAATTATTTTAGATACCGCCTGAAATATCACACCAATGAAGTAGAAAACATTATTAAATTAATAGAAAATCAAATATTAGTATGTCACAAACCTCAGGTCCTCTTAATTTCATCTCCAAATCCATGATCAAACCTATGAGATAAACACCGAAAGAACTTTTCTTCCTCTTTATTAGTTCACGAGCTTCCCAAACAAACTCAAGAGGGTTGGAAATTCCTGATTGATTTAGCTTTGGAATTGGTATTTGTAAGAAAGATAATTTATTCCCCCAAAGATTTTTGGATTCTGGTTTTTGCATTTCCTTCAATGATCGATAACCTCCAATATTTCTTGTATTGAGCATTACAACTGCCGTCGAATTTGCTCTCTTTGTCTTCTCATTCATTTCTTCCATGTATAGCCTAAGTCCATAGAAAATCATCCCACAAATCACGTCGTTTATTGTCTGCACCATTTACACAATCCAATTATTTGATATATTTTAGTAATAAAATATAGTTAATTTTGTAATCTAGGTTAATTGATCTTACCACTCCAAGTTTTGATTTGATTTCTTTGATTTGATCAAGGGAAAATGATATGTTTGACAAGATAGCAGGTTGAGATTCAATTCCGTCATATCCTGATCTTAAAGGTGTTATGTCATCTGGAATCATTCTTGTCTTTATTATGCTTGATCCAAAATCTGATATGGAACTAAAAAACGAACTTACACCAAAACACATCTTCTTAAATAAGTTTTTATCTTCATATTTTGGATCTAATTGTTTTCGTGAAGGAAAAGAGAGAGGAAGAGATGGATCATCAGCTCTTTGAAGACAAGAAAGAAGAGCACCCATGAGAGAGTAACCATCACCAAGTGCATGATGAAGTTTAAATATTATGGTGCTAGCAGCACTTGTTGTTGGATAATTTATTACATGGATTTCCCAAAGTGGTTTATCTTGTGGTGTTCTTTCAGTTAGAATACTTGTTACGTAGTCACTAAGATAATTATCATACAACTCAATTGGTGATGAATTTGTGGCTTTAGGAAAACTAGGAATCTTTATATGCTCTTCAGGCTTCACTTCAACCTTTTTCCATCTCATCTTACCATCTTTGTCTCTAACCTGTTGCAAATTAAATTAACTAATAATTAAAGATATAAAGAACCGGTAGTAATAAATGAAATATGGAAGAGATATTTATAGAACCATAATAGAGGAGAAACGTGGATTGATAGGGAGGAAGACATCTTTGATCAAAGGTATAGCTAGTGACTCATCAGATGAAATAGCTAGTTCTAGAAAGCCAAAGATATATGAACACATCACAGAGGTGTTGAAGTATTGTCCATGAGGACTCACTGGTTCTTCAACCTCTTCATACAATTTGTCCATTATACTATCCTGTGTGTATGTCCTATTATTATTTGTATATTTGCTTTAAAAAAATAAAGCTGCCTCCATGATATATATATATATATATATATATATATATAAGGTGAGAAAAAAATTCCTATTACTTGTATTTTCTAAAAAGACTCCTTCAAGTGTCATATATCAATAAATTATAAGGTGAGAAAAAAAATACTTAGAGCATAACACTCACAGGGGTGATATATTTAGAAAGAATAACATTGCTATCTTTACACCAAAAAATGACACAGTATACTTACACCATACAAAATACAGCATGACTCATATGTTTCTTTGTCTTAAAATAAAGAAAACATAATAATTAAACCTTTTAAAAAAGCAAAACCGTATTACTTTTAGTGTAACCATATCAATTCTTTTTTTTTTTTTAATGTTTCATATATATAAAACAAAAACAAAAATAGAATTTGAAGAGTTTCATGAAAAAAAACCAAGATATCACGATGTGTAGGTAAACAACATTGTCATTAAATTATCAACATTTATTAAATGCAGTTTTAGAAAGTTTTGAGTAAACCAGCTATACTTGCTATTTTCATCCATTAATTGCCTAACCGTGATGCAGATAATATATAGACACATAACCACTAACCAACTTTTGTTATCAAATGTTCAATTAAATTTTGATTGTAATTAATAATGAATAAAATATTAGATATAGAAAAGATGACTCTTATTTTCTCCCGGTCATAGATAAAAACAATTTCACACAAATTAAAAATTATAATTAAGTACACAGCTAATTACATTTAATTAAAATAAAATATGAACAAACTCTTATATTAATGATAAGTTGTATAAGAGGTTTTCGATCCTTAATAAAAGTAGAAGATTAAAGGCAAAATATTATTTTTCTTCCTTAACTATATTATTGGGTTTAGATTGATCTGTTAATTTTTTTTCTTGTCAGATTGGTTTCTTAACTCTTAAAACGTGTCATGATTGTCCTTTTCGTCTAACTAGCAACAACAAAAATCATCGCTTAATTTGTCGCTACAATACTAAAAAAATTAACTTGACACATTTTAAGAGTTAAGGGACCAATCTGACACGAAAAAAAATTAAGGAACCAATATAAACCTAAGGGTATAGTTAAGGGAGAAAAAAATATATTTTACCAAGATTAAGAAATTAATACCAGATTTAAACTCTATATAAACACACACACAAAAAACTCTAAAACTAAAGAAGAAACTTGATCGAAAGACATTTATTTGGGTCAGACTGCCCGTCTTCCCACTTGAGAAGGGGGACTCTAATACATAACTTGATAATCACTCCCAAAGTGAGCAATTTAATCCTCTGAAATAGATCTCAGTTTTCCAAAATGCAACCTTTAAATAGGATATCATTTCTCTTAGATCTGTTCATAGCTTAATAATTTCTATTAATATAGAAATCAATAATAGAACTTTAAACCCTTAAATTCATATCAGAATTCAATTAGAGAACGAAGCTGGAAGTGTTTCTAAATTTGCCACTGAAATCATTGAAGGTTGCAGTTATTTGATCTTCCGATTTGCAGAGTTCCTTAGAGTTCCTTGAATCTTTTCTGATGAGGATGAAGAGGGAAAACCTGATAAAGCGTATTTTTTTATCGTTCTCTACAAATAGGGACCATAACTCATTTAAATAACCATAGGGTTATTTCTTAATTTTCAATATTCTGATTTTCCCTCATGGTATCTGTAGCGGTAAAATCATGAGTGTAAGCTTTTAGTTAACTTAACTCAAAGTAAATAGAGTCGTCACCGTGCCTTTATTTTATTCCAAATGGAAAAGGAAAAAAGAGTGAATAAATCCTAATGAATCTAAAAACAAAAAAGCTAAAAGAATCGAGTAGAGAACCGGTTAAGGGGATAGGTTACAAATTGGGAAGGTTTTACGCATCAAAAATGTCTGTGGTACTCCACGGTAGCCCTTTGAAATATTTATTGCTTTTTGTTTGAAAATTGTTTGTTTAAAAGAGATTGAAGAGATGAGAAGATAATTTTTTTAAAGATTTTTTGTGTTTGGAGAGGTTTACCACCTCATGCCTACGTACCCACAAAGTGCAATGCGAGATCAAAACCCCATAGTTCGTGGTACAAATAGTGAAAAAACAACGTGTTGAATTGATTTTAAAATGTAAAGATAGGTCGTCATTCTTTAGTGAATACTTCCGCTAAAAAGAATGAATCATATCTAAACATGTGAAAATGGTTAAAAGAGAAGTGCACGAGGCACACAAAAATATTGAATGAGTTTTGCATTTTTTAAAGTATATTGAAAAGAATGTTTCGATATGCTTATGTAGTTTAGCATTTATTAAGAAATAAAATGAAAAAGTAAAACCACTTGACCTAAGTAAGGGTTTGATTATGAAAGCGGTTTAAATTTGAAAACAAAGAAGATTTTGGAAAAAAAATGAGAAATTTTGAAAATTAAAGAATGGGAGGAGACGATGCTTCCCATTATGAGCACAAAAGTTTCATCCTTATAAGCTAGCAAGTGACCAAATAAAGGCGGATTTACCAACTTCATGAAGATCAAAGCAAAGGAGTAGTATCCTAAAATCTAAGTCCAAAATCTCCAATTCCAATGCTAAGGATAGTAACCATAGTCCACAAATTAAAGTCACAAGTTTTTTTAGAGGTTTAATCATTTATTAATATTTTCGTGTCCAAATGGAAAAAAGAAAAATCAACACAATAATAATAAGAGCAAGAAACATAAACATGATAATGGATGATAAAGCATAATAGAGCATAATAAAATAAAAGCAATAAAGGTGCAAGAAATTAAATGTTAGTATAGTAATAGTAATAATAATATACACAATAGTAATAAAATAAAAGCAATTAAAGTGCAAGAATCTAAAATATTAGTAATAGTATAATAATATTTACATAATAGTGACATGGTGAACTTAATCAACCACAACAAAAAAGAGTAACCAAAATCGAAAGGCAACCAGATCCGCTTAGTGTCTTACACTATAGTGATCAATCTAGGCAAATAGGACCAAATTCAATGAAGTTTGAAAGGAGATTGGGAAATCCAAAGCACCTACGCATCAAACATTCATAAGTCTTGGTTCTTAATGCAAAATGATCAATCACTTTGGGATTACGCGAACAATTTACGAAGTAATTACCGAGTAATTTACAAAGTAATTACCCTACAAATGAGGCCGACCACCACCAATTAAGGTGAACAATGTTAGTGCTAATGCATACGAGATGAATGATATGTAAATCGCTATTCGAACGCAATACCGCACAAAAAAAAAAGATGAATACCAAATTGAGTTACACTTATGGTATTCTTGCATCTTTAAGTTCAATCACTCATTTTGGTGGATTCAAGCATGAAAATATCTCACTAATGCAAAGTACCTTAAATGAATTGAATAATTCACTTAAAGGTATTTTTGAATTAATGAATATTAACTACTATAATCTACACCTAAAGTCCATTGAAATTAAAGAGAAATCACTCCCAAAAGTTCTCCCCAAAGTAAAAATAAAAAGGAGGGAGAAGAAGAAGAAGAAAGAGTAACCAAAAATAAGTTCAAAATAAGCCAAAAATAGTTTATGGTCTTGTGTTACCATACACCTCAATCAATGGCAAGGGAGTATCCCACGCACCACCTTGCTCCAACACACAAGTTCTAAACAAATCTTCTAATGTCTAAATAGTTATCTCCGACTGACCGTTCGTCTGTGGATGATAAGTCAAACTCATTTTAAATTTAGAACCCAAAGCCTCCTACAAACTTTTCCAAAATTCTGAAGTAAACCTTGGATCTCTATCGGACACTATGCTCGAAGGGACACCATGTAACTTCACAATTACCCTTATATAAATCTTTGTCAGTTTTGTCAACAGAAAACTCATGTTAATGGGTATAAAATGTGAAGATTTCGTAAGCCGATCTACAACTTCCCAAATAGCTTCTTATTCCCTCGCCGTATTCGAAAAACTAGTAACAAATTCCATAGTAGTATTGTCCCATTTCCATTCCAGAATCTCCAACGGTTGCATCATCCCCGAAGGTTTCTGATGTTCCACTTTTGATTTCTGACATACCAAACATGCATAAACAAATTGAGCTATGTCTCTTTTCATACTAATCCACCAAAATAACTTTTTCAAGTCTTGATACATTTACTTAGCCCCTGGATGAATACTCAAACAACTCTGGCAACTCTCTTCTAAAATTATCTTCTTGAATTCCACATTGTCCGGCACACAAATTCTTCCTCGGAATCTTAACACGCCAAAACTATCCACTTGGAAACCACCATCAGGATCACTTCCTCATGTAGGCATCAAATCTACTAGTTTCACATCAACCCTCTGGTTCTCTTTAATCACATCCAGAAAGTCATTTTTCACCTTTAGCATTCCAAGCCTAACACTTTTCGGTGTCGTATCACAAACCATACTCAAATCTTAAAATTGTTGAATTAATTCCATTTCTTTCACCATTAATGTCGACATATGAATTGTCTTCCGACTTAAAACATCCACTACTACATTAGCCTTGCCTGGATAATAACTCAAATTAAAATCATAGTCCTTCAAAAATTCTAGCCATCTTCTCTGCCTCATATTCAGTTCTTTCTGGTCAAAAAAATACTTCAAACTATTATGATCACTAAATACTTCAAATCCCGATCCATATAGATACTCCAAATTTTCAATACAAAAACCATTGCAGCTAACTCAAGATCATGAGTAGGATAATTCCTCTCATGTACCCTCAATTGTCTTGAAGCATATGCCACCACTTTACCGTCTTACATCTATACTCTGCCTAATCCCATCTTAGACGCATCATAATATACAACAAAAGGTTCACTAAGACTTGGCAAAACCAACAGTGGTGTTGTAGTCAATTTCTTTTTCAGATCTTCAAAGATTTCCTCACATGCTGCATCTCAAATAAAAGCTTGACTCTTTCTAGTCAATTGAGTCAATGGCAACGCCATATTAGAAAACCCCTCAATAAATCTTCTATAATAACCTTCTAAACTCAAAAAGCTTTTAATCTTGTCACTGTCTTCGGAGGTTCCCACAGTAACACCGTACTTACTTTAGATGGATCCACAACTATACCATCATCAGAAATAACATACCCCAAGAAACTCACATTCTTAAGCTAAAATTTACTCTTTGATAACTTTGCAAAAAAACTTGTTATCCTTCAATACTTGCAATGCAATCCTCAAATGTTCTTTATGATCTTATTCAGTCTTAAAATAAACCAAGATATCATCAATAAATACCACCATGAACTGATCCATATAAGAATGAAATATATAGTTCATATACTCCATGAACATACCTGGCGCATTAGACACTCCGAAAGGCATCACAACATATTCATAATGCCCATAACGAGTCCTAAATGCAGTCTTCTGAATATCATCTTCCTTCACTCGAATTTGATGGTAACCCGACCTCAGATCAATCTTACTAAAAATACGAGCCCAACTAGCTGATCTAATAAGTCATCAAATCTCGATAATGGATACTTATTCTTACTGGTCACTTTATTCAACTGAGGGTAATCAATGCACAAACGCATACTACCATCCTTCTTCTTTACCAACAACACTGGAGCTCCCCACAATGACACACTTGGCCTAATAAAAATTGTATCAAGCAATTCTCCAATCTGATTTTAATTTTACCAACTCTGATGCTAACACTGGAGCTCCCCATGGCGAACACTTGGCCTCATTGTAACACCCTAATTTTTGCCCCTAAGATTGTGTTTTGCATTTACATCATCTTGCATACAAACAAGATCACATTGGTTCCTCGGTTCTTCTCGGTTGCAAGTTTTTTCCTCACGTGGGATCATCATTTCTTTTGTATGCCTTTTATTTGTTTATGTTTACTAACCTCTAATCAAACTACCAAAATTATATTGTAGTCCGCCTTCTCTTCTTTCTTTGTGTTCAGGTGTTGCAGGGTTGTCAAAAACATGGCAGTGATTTCAATTCAAATTTGGTTGTTCAGTTATGATCCAATTCAGATGGAAGTTTGACCTAATCTTGGTCAAACTATCAAGAGATTATTTCAACTGCAAGTTATTTGTGCCAGTGGTTTATTTCTCAGATAGTGCATATTCAAAGTCAAGTTGAGTTGTTTAATAAAGTCATCAGATTATTGAGCAATGATGTGTGAGAAGTTAAGTCTAGATTATCTTAATTGAGTGTTCATCAGTTCACCGGTGGTTTTTGTGGAAATAATGCAAGTTGGCTGTGATAAAAATCGAGGATTAATGGTTGTGTGCGTGTTGGTGGTAGCCAAATCATTTCATAAGAATCAGTTCATACCCTTTTTCTTAAACCATTTCCATGATCCGATCTATTCCAGTTATTCTCTATCAATTTCCATTGGCCATTCTACCTATAACCCATTTTTTTCTTCGATTTTTTATCCATTCACAAATATTATTTTAATCCATTTATATCTATATTTCCTAAATAAACTTTTTTTTTTCATATTCACATATTTTAGTCCAAATACATGTAAATATTTCCAATTATACATTCTTAAATCCATTATATATATAAGCCCATAACATTTTTGGTAAGCCCATTGTTATATATATATATATATATATATATATATATATATATATATATATATATATATATATATATATATATATATATATATATATAAAGACACATGAAGGCACATGGCCCTTTGACTCAAGCTGTCAATTCCATAATATCACACGGCCCATACATCAGATACTTGCATTTTTTTAATGTTAGCCACATAGCTGCAAATTACTTCATCCTATCCTCCAGGTACACAATTCAACACTCGACTCCAAAGCCAAGCTTCAGCAAGCCAATCACAAACGCTACACCACACCTACACACACTATCCAGCCGCATCACATACAAAACAAAACTAAGACTTCACTCTTTCAAGAAAATTCCATGCAAATAAAAACGCATCCGCATACATCATGCACAACGCACATGAGCAGAAATTCATGACTACAAAATGCATTGCTACGCAAACAAAACGACGTATAAAATTCTGCACATGAACACGGGAAATGTGATGAATGAAAACGCAGCAACAACCAATGCAAAACGACAAGCGTCGACTTCATCAATTTCTCATCCTTACTTCTATAAATACCAACTCATTCTCCATTTTAAATTCAAGCTTCAATAGCCTCTTGAAGCTCTGCTAAAACACTTATCCAACTTGTATCCTCCATTTTTGAACCTCCATTAAAAAAACTTCAACAAAACTTCTCCATCAAAATTCACAAAACCAATTCCAATTCTGAACAATAACAACAACAACAACACTCATTCAAGCTTAGAAGAAGAGGGGAAGAAGATTCATACCATTACTCACCATTTTTTAAGTAGTGGAGTTATTTTGTACGTTCTTTGTGACTATGATTCGTTTGATTCGTGCACCGTCGATTGAAATTAATTGCATATTCTTGATCTAATCTTCATTACGATCGCAACGGTACCACATCGGAGCTCTATAGCTCCGATTTGATGGAGCTCCGAAATGCTAGAATGTTTGGTGAATAGTGAAAGTGCCGCAGTTTCATTCACACGAAGAAGAAGTAGCTTCTGCATTTTTTTTCTATTCTTTATAACTTGTTTTATTATTTGTTTAATAAGGAGCTTGTGTGTTTGGGCTTTAAAAATGATTTATATCCATTTTACTACTATCTCACACCCAATCATGTGCTTCCCCCTCCATGTTTTATTTTCTTTATTTTGTTATAATATTTCCTTGTTTGATTTTCTTTATTTTAAGGAAATCTTCTCTTAAAAATTTTCTAACACTTGTTCATATTAATTTGAAAGATCATTTGAAAAAGCTTTTGAAAATATTTTAATTATTTTTTATGGATTATTTTGGATCTTGCTTTTTTTAATATAAAATTTCATCAATATAAATGGATTTTGGGTGTTAATTCTATCCACTAAGAGAGATGATTGATATTGATGATGATTTTATCGATTTAAGATTCACAATATTAGATCCATTTTTCTCTTCATCTTATGTTTTATTTTGGTCGATGAGATCTCTGATTCGATGATTATTGATTTTCAAAGATGTTTAATCTTCATTATTTCAAATATATGGATGAATGATCATTTAGATCATTCTCTATACTTTGGAATCATGATAGGTTGCCTTTGATAAATCAATGTGAAATCTCGATTAAAATTAGGCCATTACCATTTTTTCTTTTCGTGTGACATGTTTAGGGAGGATGATTCATTATATCATCTCTCTAACATGTATTAACACTAATATTGTTAACCTTAATTTGTTTTGGTCGGCCTTATTTGTAGGGTAATTAATCCATAAATTACTCGGGAATTGCTTAACATAGACCTAAATGTGTCCCTATTTTGGAATAAAAATTCAATTGGATACTTGCACTTTCGTGGACCGAACCTCGTGTTGGTCGCGTAATCCCAAAGTGGTTAGTCATTTGCGTTAGATCCATGACTTTTGAAGCTTGATGTGTAGTTGATTTGGGTATCCTAATCTTCTTTCAAGTTTCATTGAATTTGGATCTAATCACCTCGATTAATCACAATAGTATAAGATACTAGGCGGAATCAGTTACTCTTTTGGTTGTAGATGATTAAGTTCACCATACCATTATTATGTACATATTATTATTACTAGGGATAATTATACGAAACCCCCTTGCCATTAGGGCGAGATTCGGTTTTTCCCCCCTGAAGTTTTTTATTTATCAACTCCCCCTTATAAAATCAAAAACCATATTTCACCACCCCCTTTTACTTATTTACTGTTCATCATCTTCCCCAACCACTCTCCTTCATCCTCTCCTTCATCACCAAATTAGGGTTCATGAACATTGAAATTAAATTAAACCAGATCCAAAAATAAATTGGGAAAACTTATGAATCAACAATCTGAAACAAATCGAAACAACTTCGGAACTGAATCGAAGCAAAACAGAGTCAAGAATCAAAGCAAAACAGAGTCAAGAATCAAAGTACTCAAGGAACTCAACTGTATCAAAATTAAAATATATTATCATGAATTAAATGATGAAAAGGAAAAAATATCAAACTTGATAAATGAAACAGAGTTATAAAAAATAGATTGAATATATGTCATATAATTCAACTAAATAATTTGTCATTAGTATAATACAAGTGAAGTAAGATACCAAGTAGTGTTAACCACGCCAAAAGACATACATGATGGCTTAGTAGTACACGTGCTTTAAAATTAAAACCATGACTTCTAAATAACTTTATATAGAATGACCATGATGAAAAATTACCCTTGCACATGAATTTGAATATATTAGATAAACTGGAAGCAATTCATGACAGTACAAAACCGTGGCATTCCTAGGTTGACCTTTTTGCACAACCTCGTCTGCCCCCTTCCAAACAAAACATGTGGTTGAGTTCCTAGATTTGTTTTGCTTTGATTCTTGACTCTGTTTTGCTTCGATTCAGTTCCGAAGTTGTTTCGATTTGTTTCAGATTGTTGATTCATAAGTTATCCCAATTTATTTTTGGATCTGGTTTAATTTAATTTCAATGTTCATGAACCCTAATTTGGTGATGAAGGAGAGGATGAAGGAGAGTGGTTGGGGAAGATGATGAACAGTAGATAAGTAAAAGGGGGTGGTGAAATATGGTTTTTGATTTTATAAGGGGGAGTTGATAAAAAAAAAACTTCAGGGGGGCAAAACCGAATCTCGCCCTAATGGCAAGGGGGTTTCGTATAATTATCCCTTATTACTATTACTATATTTCTATTTTAATTTTCCTCTTGTGTTTTATTTCGCTTTTATTTCCTTCTTGCTCATTTATCTCTTTTACTTTTATTATGCTTTATCATCCATTATCATGTTTATGTTCATGTCATTATATCCTTGTGTATCTTTTTCCTTTGTCCATTTGGAAACAAAAATATTAATAAAGGATTAAACCTCTAAAAAACTTGGGATTTTGATCTTGTACTATGGCTACTATCCTTTCCATCGGAAATGGAGTTTTGGACTTAGATTCTAGGACACCTTCCCATGGCTTTGATCATCATGGAGTTAGTACCTTAGCCTTTATTTGGCCACTAGCTAGCTTATGCTTATAAGGATGGAATTCATTTTCTTATGCTTGGAAGTATCATCAAGTTAGTTAGATATTCCCCCATTTATCTCTTTTATTTTCTTTTTAGAATAGCCTCTTCATCTCCTCCCTTTCTTCAATTTTCAAAACTTCCCTTTTTTTCAAAGGATTCTGGTTTTAAAAATCTTCACCTCTCTAATAAATAAAATATTAACTTTTTGTCAAGTGACCTTTACTTCTTCTTTTCTTAAAGTAAATGTCAATGAACTTAATCATTTTGACTTCAATTCAAAAATAAAAAGAACCAAACTCATTCAAGTTGTTTTGTGCCTTTGTGCACCTTTGTTTGTTTTCTTTACAAGTTTAGACTATGAGTCATTCTTCTCTAGTCGGGTGCAATTCTCTCAATCTCCATGGTTGTATTTTGATGTAATTGAGTCTCTTGTCATTCATGGAGATTTAGATGCATACTCGTCGATTTTATCCGAGTTGGCGCCCTCCCCATAATGATGTATGAGTCCATGCCCTTATTCTCATGGTAGATTTGTGAGGCTATCCACTTGAAAGTGACAAATTCTCTTCACTTAATAAAATCAATCAAAACTAACCAATTTTTGTTATTTGTACCACAAACTATGGGGTTTTGATGGTACATTGAGCATTGTGGGTACGTAGGCATGAGGTGATGAACCTCTCCAAACACAAAAAATAAAAAATAAAATTCTTTTCTCATCTCCCCATTTTCTCTTAAATAAACCATTTTCAAGGCAAAAGCAACAAATTTTTCAAAGGGCTCCCATGGAGTACCATAGACATTTTGGGTGCCTAACACGTTCCCATTTTGTAACTTATCCCCTTACCCTCTCTCTGTTTGTTTCTTTAGCTTTTTTGCTTTTAGATTCATTAAGATTTATTAGATCTTTTTTCTTTTTCCTCTTGGAATAAAATAAAAGCGCGGTGGCAACTCAGTTTACTTTGAGTTAAGTTAACCAATAGCTTACACTCATGATTTTTACTACTACACTCATCCTCCAACAATGTACTCAAATCTTTAGTAGATAAAGAATCTACCAACGCTTCCTCTTCAGGAGTGAGAAACAACAACTTCTTCCTAAAGCAATCAATATAGACCCGGTTAAATTCCAACCATTTTATCCCCAAAATAATATCCAGATTACCGAGTGGCAAACAAATAAAGTCCACTCTGAAATCCCTATAAAAAATGGTAAATAGAAACTTCAAGCACACTAATGACGTAACCACGGAACCAATAGATGCAGTTTCAATACTCATCCTCTGATCTAAAGTAGACGACACAATTCCTAACCTCTTCAAACAATCAACAAAAATGAACAAGTGGGTTGCACATGTATCAATGATAACAATCAAAGGAGTATCATTAATAAAATAAGTACCTTTGATGGAACGTTCCTCATTAGTGGATTGGGCTCCCACCAAGGCGAACACCATTCCACTAGCTTGAGACTTCTTCGACTTCTGATAGTTTATATTGATATGACCATGTTCACCATATTTGAAACAGGTAGGCATATTGGCTCTGCAATCTGCCACTACATGTCCTATTCTTCCACACTTGAAGCACTTCTTCACTTCATTCTGATAGGTATTAGCACGATGACTCGTGCTTCCAAATTTGAAGCATTTTGTAGGATTGGGATTTACCCCTCCCTCACTTGGCTTCTTGTCTATAGTAGCTTTTTGTTTCCCTTTATCGACCGAAGCACTATAAGGAGTACCCCCAAACCTCTGCTTACCTTTTCGGTCACTCATAACCTTGTAATGAGCAATTTGAGCCATGTTATCAATTCCCTGTTTGATCTCGGGACACATCCCGTTCTCAAACTTTAGACAATTCAAAGTCATAGCTTCTTCAATATTATAGTGAGTACAATATTGCACCAACTCCTGAAACCGATCAACATATTCAGCCATAGTCATACTACCCTACTTCAGTTCTAAGAATCCCACCTCTCTTGAACTGCAAATACCTTTTGGAAAATACTTCTCGCAAAACTCAGCCCAAGTAATACCAGTACATACAGCTTCCAACCTCTGGCGACTATTGTCCCACCACACTCCAACCTCGCCTTTCAGTATATGAGTACCAAATCTCATTTTATGAGCATCAGTTCCCTTCATGGTCCTGAAGATCTTCTCAATAGTCTTCAGCCACTTCTGTGCAGCCTCGGGATCAAGAATACCCCCTCATACGTAGGCGGCTTGTTGCTCCGAAACTGGTCCAAGTCACGAAACTGTGCATTTCCAACAGTTGGACCGAGGTTCTCTACAGCCTGTGCCATAGCTTGCATAGCGGCAAGAGCAGCATCGTTCCTTCCTTCCATACTATTCAACAAACACATATGGTTAGAACACACCAACAACTCCAATTCTAGAGACTGAATCAACTACTACATATGGCCGGTTGTACCGACCTTCTCTGATACCAATTGTAACACCTCACTTTCCCATTTTAGAAAATATTAAAATAAATGCGCAAAATCAGAGTTTCACCAAAAGTGGAATGCCACATCATCAAAAATAACAACAAAACTTCCTTATTCAAACAACATAAAACTTTAGTTATTCAACTCATGACAATTTGCCAACATCAATAGAATTCACCAAAATCTCATGGTTTGAAATTTTTCAAACAAACGAGCGATACATAACAAAATAAAGTAAATAAGTAAAACATCAAAATTATTCCCAAGTCCCGTGTTACGTATCAGAGAGATTCATGTGACTCAATCAAGCAACACGCAATCCATGCACACACAAGTACTTGGATTATTTGTACTTTCAAGGAATCCAAGACACGACAACAAACAACAAAGGGGTGAGAACTACAATTAATAATTAACGGCGCATAATACATATGAAGGAGTAGTATCTCATGCGATCAACATAAACAACACATATCCACAATAATAAGTATCAACATGACTCATGATTCAACAAACATCAATATGCAATGTGACTCAACAATGACACAATGCATGTGGTACCAAATCACCATGGTTCATTCAATCGAACCTGATTCATAAAAAAATTCGGATAAACCATATACACACACCCGACAATGATCTATCTCAAACACTCTCCATAACGGAGTTTGGATGAATCACACACACCCATCCGACAATGATTCATCTCCACCAATAATACCTTAATGTATGTATGACAATGACTATGCATAAAATACATGTATAAATAACTGGTTATACATATGCACGATCCTTCCGATCATATATGCAACATAAATTCACACAATCACCAACCGTACCTCACACATCTTAATTAACTAATAGTTTAATTAATCTATTTAAGCTTCGTTATTAATTATTTTCCATCACCAATCCTCAATTAAATAAGTCATAATACTTACTTCAACACTTCAGACCAACATATTTCCCATTAGACATGAAATCGAGACAAAACAAGAAAAACTCCAACATTTGCACCATGTAACGCCCCGAAATCTAAAATTAATTATTTAATCATTTATTTAATTAATTTAGAAAAATTTGGAGAGTTTGTGTTAATTAGAGAATTTTGGAGAAAATGAGTATTTTTATATAATAAGGATAAATAGTGTTTTATTATGCTATTTTATTATTATTATTAAAAATATATTAAAGAAAAGGGTAAGGTGGTCCTTTTGTGAAATTATGAGGGTAAGGTGGGAAAAGGCTAAACTGGGATAATATATCCAAAAAGGAGAATACGATCAGTTTCTAACATTATCGTGTTTTGGAAAAAGAGGTGCTCAGAAGGAAAAAGGGAGAGAAAGAAGAAGCTCAGAGTCAGGAGGCTGTGGAGAACCCCGGAGAAGAGTGTAAAGCGGCGAAATTCTCTAAGGTATGGGGAGTTTTTATAATCTATGGTAAATGTGTAGGAATTGGATTATGAATAGGTTAGGATTATATGAGTTTCATGAGTTTTTGGGGTTTTGAGTTAGATGGAATTTATGAGAAAATCTTGATGAAATAGAGTTAGAAAAATGTGTTGAATCCTATAAATGATGGTATAAATGATTGTTCTGATGTTATGATGTTTTATTTGATGTATTGGAATGAGTTTGAGGTGAAATAAGATGAACCCGTATTGGGAAAATTGAAATTTTGGGGGTTTTGGAACAGTCTGTACGAAGCAGCAAATTGCTGCTGTAAAACGTGCGTTAACCGGTTAACACTTTGGTTAACCGGTTAACCCCATTGGAAATTTTGGGGCATTTTCTGAAGTTGCGTAGGCGTTAACCGGTTAACGCTTTGGTTAACTGGTTAACACTGTTTGAATGACAAATTTTAATTCTTTGAAAATTCATAACTTTCAAACCGTAAGTCCGATTCGCATTCCGTTTGAAGCGTCAGAAAGAGCACAAACTGAACTTTATTTTGATGAATAGAAACGAGAAAAATGCAATAGTTTTTGATAAATGAATTTGTGAAATAACCTTATAATTACCTTATAATTTACCGGGTACGGGTTAATTCTTGATGTGTCAGAGTGGTTAGAGAACCAGTGTTCAGGGTGTAATGTTATGATGATATATATGATTATTTGATGGTTGTTTTGCTGATTGAAATGAATGATGCGAATTGTTTTGATGAATTTACGATGTAGCGCATCATTGCATTTCATAACATTCACGATGGGGCTTCGACCTATTTATTTGCTTCAATCCCATTGTGTGGATTGAAGTGTCTCGATGATTTACGATGTGCTCCTTTGTGGAGGGTTGATGGTCATGTATCCATCTCACGATGAAAATGGTACCACATGCATATTGCATATCAGGATGTTAGAATCGCATATTCTGGATGAATTTCATGACTGTATTGGTGTTGTTTGATTTCATGGTCGTGTTGTGGTTGTTGCTGAATTTTATAGTTGATGATGTCATGATATGTGTACTAATTTATTTATGATTCTATATTCTGGTACGTTTATGATATATTATGATTACTCACTCTGCCTGCTTGGAAATGTTGCCTCCTTCGTGGGTAACTTGCAGATGTCGAAGAATAGTCCTGCAGTGCAATAGGAGTAATTCATGAGTCTCGGAGCGTGCTTTAGTGTTCCTTAGGAGTGGTTCTGGTTTATGTGTCATGCTCTGTGTCATGTAACACTGGGATGGGTTTTCTTTTGTTAAAATGTTTTCAGTTATGTTGTTATCTGGATAAATGTTTTCCATTTTATGATGTTAAATTCAGGATGGTGAAAATTATATTTATGAAGTTTTGAATTATGAAGTTTAAATTCTGCTGCGAAATGATTTATGATATTCTTGATGTTGATTAACCCGTGTTACGGGACAGGACACTGTTTGTGTTGAATTATGATGATATGTGATACCCTTTTTAGATGATTACTCTGATATTATGTAAATATTATGTTTTGGGGTAGAAGGGTGTTACATTAGTGGTATCAGAGCAGGTCGGTCTGTCCGTCCAAGTCTTGTTGTTGTCAGTCAATTGTCAAGTCGTTATTTACTTAACGATTATTCTCTTCTGATGTGGTAAGTGTTGTGCATAATGGCTGGAAACAACACACGTACTCTCGCTGATGCTATTGCAGCTCTTGCTCAGACTGCTGCTCGTAACAATGCACATGATGAGTTTTGTGCATTGGAGAAATTCCAGAGGAATAATCCACCTGTGTTTGAAGGAACTCATGACCCGGCGAGCGCACAGAAGTGGCTCAAGGCAATTGAGAAGATTTTCAGAGTGATGGCATGTGTTAACGCGCAGAAAGTTCAATTCGGAACTCATATGTTGTCTGAGGAAGCTGAAGACTGGTGGGATAATACTCGTCAGCGTCTCGAGGATGAGGCTGTTGTGGTGACTTGGACTGTATTTAAGGCGGAGTTCCTTAAGAAGTATTTTCCGGAAGATGCTCGTGGTAAGTTGGAGGTAGAATTCCTTGAGCTGAAGCAAGGAAACATGACAGTGGCAGAGTATGCTGCCAAATTTGAAAGGCTGGTGAAGTTTTGTCCTCACTACAACAGGGCAGATGCTGAACTTTCCAAGTGCCTTAAGTTTGAGAATGGGCTGAGACCTGAAATTAAGCAGGGAATTGGATGCCAACAAATTCGCAAGTATGCAGAGTTGGTGGATAAGAGCGGTATTTATGATGAGGACAACCGAGCTCGGTCAGTTCACTATAAACAGCTGAGCGAGAAGAAAGGCAAGAGTCAGTATAGAGGAAAACCTTATGTGACTACTGGTGATAGAGGGAAACAGAAGGCATCTGATGAGAAGAAGCGAAGTAGGGGAGCTTCCAATGTACCTGTTAAGTGTTACAAGTGTGGAGAGGCAGGTCATAAGGCCGATGCGTGTACCACCAGAGTTATGAAATGTTACCGTTGTGGCAAGCTTGGGCATAAGATGAGTGATTGTCCTAATGAGGGCCCAACCTGTTACAATTGTGGTGAACAGGGGCATATCAGCGCCCAATGCTAGAAACCAAAGAAGAATGCTGCTACTGCTCAGAGTGCTGGAAGAGTTTTGCATTAGCTGGTTCAGAAACTCTAAAGAAGGACAACTTGATCAGAGGTACCTATTTTATTAATAATATTGAGTTGATTGCTATTATTGACACTGGAGCTACACATACATTTATTTCTCTCGAGTGTGCTAATATATTGGGTTTAAAGTTGTCTAATATGAATGGTAATATGATAATAGAGACTCCTGCTAATGGTTCTGTGACTACCATGCTTGTTTGTTTGAAGTGTCCTTTGACAATTTTTGAGAAGGATTTTGTGATGGATTTGGTGTGCCTACCATTACACCAAATCGATGTTATCCTTGGTATGAACTGGTTGGAATTCAATTATGTTCATATTAACTGTTATAGTAAGACAGTGTAGTTCCCTGAATTGAGCGGGAATGGTGAGTTGATGTTTTTATCTGCTAAGCAAGTGGATGAACTTGTTTTAGATGAAGCTTTGATGTTTGTAGTGTCTACCTCATTACAAGTTGATGATAAGATTGTCAGTGCAGAATTTCCTGTGGTTTGTGAATTTCAAGATGTGTTTCCTGGTGATATAAGTGATTTACCACCGGAACGTGAAATTGATTTTTCTGTGGACTTAGTACCGGGTACGAGTCCTGTCTTGATGGCTCCTTATAGAATGTCGGCTTTAGAGTTGAATGAGTTGAAGAAACAATTAGAAGAATTGTTAGAGAAGAGGTTCATTAGACCCAGTCTTTCTCCTTGGGGTGCTCCGGTGTTGCTCGTTAAGAAGAAGGATGGTAGTATGAGATTGTGTGTCGATTACCGACAGTTGAATAAAGTGACTATCAAGAATAAGTACCCACTTCCGAGGATCGATGATTTGATGGATCAGCTAGTAGGTGCTTGTGTCTTTAGTAAAATTGATCTGAGGTCTGGTTATCATCAGATTCGAGTTAAAGCTGATGATATTCCGAAGACAACTTTCAGGACGAGATATGGGCATTACGAGTATACGGTGATGCCGTTTGGGGTTTCTAATGCGCCTGGTGTGTTTATGGAATATATGAATAGGATCTTTCATGAGTATCTGGATAAGTTCGTGGTGGTTTTCATAGATGATATCTTGGTATATTCTAAATCAGAAGAGGAACATGCCGAGCATTTGAGGGTTGTGTTGCAAGTGTTGAGAGAAAAGAAATTGTTTGCTAAATTATCTAAGTGTGAGTTCTGGTTAAGGGAAGTGAGTTTCCTCGGCCATGTAATTTCAAGTGGTGGAATTTCGGTGGATCCTTCAAAGATTGATGCGGTATTGCAGTGGGAGACTCCGAAGTCAGCTACAGAAATTCGTAGTTTTCTTGGGTTGGCTGGTTACTATCGTAAGTTCATTGAAGGTTTTTCTAAGATAGCTTTACCGTTGACGCAATTGACTAGGAAGGGTCAAGCGTATGTGTGGGATGTTTCTTGTGAAGAGAGTTTCATAGAACTGAAGAAAAGATTAACGACCGTGCCAGTGTTGGTCTTACCGAATCCAGATGAGTCCTTTGTAGTTTATTGTGATGCTTCCAAGATGGGTCTTGGTGGAGTTTTGATGCAGGATAATAAGGTGGTTGCTTATGCTTTTAGACAGTTAAGAGTTCATGAGAGGAACTATCCTACTCACGACTTAGAGTTAGCAGTTGTGGTGTTTGTGCTTAAGATTTGGAGGCACTACTTGTTTGGTTCGAAATTTGAAGTATTCAGTGATCACAAAAGTTTAAGGTACTTGTTTGATCAGAAAGAGTTAAATATGAGACAGAGGCGGTGGCTTGAATTATTGAAAGATTTTGATTTTGATTTGAATTACCATCCGGGTAAGGCAAATGTTGTGGCTGATGCTTTGAGTAGGAAGTCGTTACATATTTCGATGCTTATGGTGAAAGAATTAGAAATGATCGAGCAATTCAGAGACATGAGCTTGTTGTGTGAAACTACTACTGATAGTGTGAAATTGGGAATGTTAAAGCTGACCAGTGAGATTTTGGAAGAGATTCGTAAGGGTCAGAAATCTGATTTGAAATTAGTTGATCAATTGATGTTGGTTGATCAAGGTAATTCAGGTGACTTTCGAGTTGATGAAGATGGAGTTTTAAGATTCCGAGATAGAGTATGTGTTCCGGATATTAAGGGAATTAAAAAGAGTATTTTAGAAGAGGGGCACAAGAGTCGACTGAGTATTCATCCTGGTGCTACGAAGATGTATCAAGATTTACGCAGGTTGTTTTGGTGGCCGGGTATGAAAAGAGACATTGTTGAATTTGTATATGCTTGTTTGACATGTCAGAAGTCAAAGATATAACATCAGAGACCTTCAGGTATGATGCAACCATTGAATGTTCCTGAGTGGAAATGGGATAGTATTTCCATGGATTTCGTGATTGGGTTACCTAAGATTGCTAGAGGTAATGATTCGATTTGGGTAGTTGTTGACCAGTTAACTAAGTCGGCACATTTCTTGCCGATGAGGATTAACCATTCCATGCAAAGGTTAGCTGAGATTTATATTGAGGAAATTGTGAAGTTGCATGGTATACCTTCAAGTATTGTATCAGATAGAGATCCGCGGTTTACATCGAGGTTTTGGAAGAGTTTGCAGGATTCCTTGGGTACTAAGTTGAGGATGATTCTGCTTATCACCCGCAAACGGATGGCCAGACGGAAAGAACAATCCAATCTTTAGAAGATTTGTTGAGAGCTTGTGTATTAGATCAAGGAGGGTCTTGGGATAGTCACTTGTCGTTGGTCGAGTTTACGTACAATAACAGTTTTCATGCTAGTATCGGGATGGCTCCATATGAGGCGTTGTATGGTAGACGTTGTCGTACTCCATTATGTTGGTATGAGTCAGGAGAGAGTTTGGTGCTTGGGCCAGAGATTGTCCAAGAAACAACTGAAAAGATAAAAATGATTCAGGAAAGGATGAAAACGTCGCAGAGTCGTCAAAAGAGTTATCACGATAAGAGAAGGAAAGCACTTGAGTTCCAAGAGGGAGATCACGTGTTCTTAAGAGTTACTCCTATGACTGGGGTGGGAAGAGCTTTGAAGTCTAGAAAGCTCACTCCACGTTTCGTCGGTCCGTATTAGATTATGCAGAGGATAGGGGAAGTGGCCTATCGTGTGGCTTTACCTCCCTCTCTTGCGAATTTACATGATGTATTCCATGTATCACAGTTGAGGAAGTACATTCCGGACCCGTCGCATGTAATTCAGTTAGATGATGTTCAGGTGAGAGATAATCTGACAATTGAAGCTTTACCAGTAAGGATTGATGGTAAGGAATTGAAGCAACTTCAAGGAAAGGAAATTGCTTTAGTGAAGGTATTGTAGGGAGGACCAGCTGGAGAAAGTTGGACTTGGGAGCGCGAAGATCAGATGAGGGAGTCGTATCCGACTCTATTTACTTCAGGTAATTTTCGAGGACGAAAATTCTTTAAGTAGGGGAGAGTTGTAACACCCCGAAATCTAAAATTAATTATTTAATCATTTATTTAATTAATTTAGAAAAATTTGGAGAGTTTAGGTTAATTAGAGAATTTTGGAGAAAATGAGTATTTTTATATAATAAGGATAAATAGTGTTTTATTATGCTATTTTATTATTATTATTAAAAATATATTAAAGAAAAGGGTAAGGTGGTCCTTTTGTGAAATTATGAGGGTAAGGTGGGAAAAGGCTAAACTGGGATAATATATCCAAAGAGGAGAATACGATCAGTTTCTAACATTATCGTGTTTTGGGAAAAGAGGTGCTCTGAAGGAAAAAGGGAGAGAAAGAAGAAGCTCAGAGTCAGGAGGTTGTGGAGAACCCCAGAGAAGAGTGTAAAGCGGCGAAATTCTCTAAGGTATGGGGAGTTTTTATAATCTATGGTAAATGTGTAGGAATTGGATTATGAATAGGTTAGGATTATATGAGTTTCATAAGTTTTTGGGGTTTTGAGTTAGGTGGAATTTATGATAAAATCTTGATGAAATAGAGTTAGAAAAATGTGTTGAATCCTATAAATGATGGTATAAATGATTGTTCTGATGTTCTGATGTTTTATTTGATGTATTGGAATGAGTTTGAGGTGAAATAAGATGAACCCGTATTGGGAAAATTGGAATTTTGGGGGTTTTGGAACAGTCTGTACGAAGCAGCAAATTGTTGTTGTAAAACGTGCGTTAATCGGTTAACGCTTTGGTTAACCGGTTAACCATTGGAAATTTTGGGGCATTTTCTGAATTTGCGCAGGCGTTAACCGGTTAACGCTTTGGTTAACCGGTTAACACTGTTTGAATGACAAATTTTAATTCTTTGAAAATTCATAACTTTCAAACCGTAAGTCCGATTCGCATTCCGTTTGAAGCGTCAGAAAGAGCACAAACTGAACTTTATTTTGATGAATAGAAACGAGAAAAATGCAATAGTTTTTGATAAATGAATTTGTGAAATAACCTTATAATTACCTTATAATTTACCGGGTACGGGTTAATTCTTGATGTGTCAGAGTGGTTAGAGAACCAGTGTTCAGGGTGTAATGTTATGATGATATATATGATTATTTGATGGTTGTTTTGCTGATTGAAATGAATGATGCGAATTGTTTTGATGAATTTACGATGTAGCGCATCATTGCATTTCATAACATTCACGATGGGGCTTCGGCCTATTTATTTGCTTCAATCCCATTGTGTGGATTGAAGTGTCTCGATGATTTACGATGTGCTCCTTTGTGGAGGGTTGATGGTCATGTATCCATCTCACGATGAAAATGGTACCACATGCATATTGCATATCAGGATGTTAGAATTGCATATTCTGGATGAATTTCATGACTGTATTGGTGTTGTTTGATTTCATGGTCGTGTTGTGGTTGTTGCTGAATTTTATAGTTGATGATGTCATGATATGTGTACTAATTTATTTATGATTCTATATTCTGGTACATTTATGATATATTATGATTACTCACCCTGCCTGCTTGGAAATGTTGCCTCCTTCATGGGTAACTTGCAGATGTCGAAGAATAGTCCTGCAGTGCAATTGGAGTAATTCATGAGTCTCGGAGCGTGCTTTAGTGTTCCTTAGGAGTGGTTCTGGTTTATGTGTCATGCTCTGTGTCATGTAACACTGGGATGGGTTTTCTTTTGTTAAAATGTTTTCAGTTATGTTGTTATCTGGATAAATGTTTTCCATTTTATGATGTTAAATTCAGGATGGTGAAAATTATGTTTATGAAGTTTTGAATTATGAAGTTTAAATTCCGCTGTGAAATGATTTATGATATTCTTGATGTTGATTAACCCGTGTTACAGGACAGGACACTGTTTGTGTTGAATTATGATTATATGTGATACCCTTTTTAGATGATTACTCTCATATTATGTAAATATTATGTTTTGGGGTAGAAGGGTGTTACACACCACACCTCTGATCATACGTGTAATGCACAAGGGCATATGCGTATTGCCAACTTCCTCGCCCCCATTCCTTTACGCCCTTTTTACGAGTATCACAACCATGCCCAAGCCTCATACGCGTATGGACAACCCCTTACACGTATGGGCAAAGCCATTTCCCCTTGAAATCCCCTTAGCAAAACTCAATACGCGTATCACTCCTCCCATACGCGTATTTCCCTTACACCCTATGCGTACCCTACTTATTTGGGAAGATGGTCGTGTCACAAGGGCTTCCCTTACACGTATTACCACCCATTATGCATAATGGCGTATTGGAACACCATGCCATACGCTTATGGCCTCAGTTATACGCATATGAGCAGAATACCTCTAAAATTCAATTTTTCTTCCTCAGTCCGAATATGTCTACTTGGGTTTCACTCCTACACATCTATGTTGTTCTAAAATGCTCTTTGTATCAATTTTACAACCTTTATTCATGTTATTCTTTCATCTATCATCACTAGTCCATTTTATCAGTTCTAGGTCTAGATTCGTCACTCAGCATCTCAACAACACCAGATCCCTATATATCACAAATCATACAGAACAAAAACAACAACAATTCATATACAAAATCAGTTTATTCATATCTAATTCACAACAACAACTCAACACAACATCAGAATAATCAAACAGAATTATACACATAAAATCCTATGAGGAAAATGACTCCTTACTACCCTTTTTTATACATAAACACCTATTTTTAACCATTCTCCCCCTTACCTCGAATTTGGGTGAAGATTTCTGCGAAAATTGATAAAAAAAAACCTTGCCCTAGCCTTATTCTTCATCTCTAGTTCTTGTTCTGTTTTTACGTGAAATTGACAAATATCCCCTAAACTTTCACTCAACTCAGCTTAATTACTAAATTCCTTATTACTCTCTTACTAAGTCAACATTAATTTTTTTCTATAAAAAGAAATACCAATAATATTACTAATAATAATAATAATAATATTAAAATAATAACAATAAGGGTTAATAGTCCTTTATCCCCTACTGTAAACCGCCCAAATTTTCCCTCACTTTTTCTCACACCGTGGCTTGTGATCTTTTCATATTGCATTGCATAAGCAATACATCTCACTACATGGTTCATTTCACTGCATAAGCTGCATATAGGGTTTGTGATCTGAGCAATCCAAGAAGTAATATGATATATCTCAATGGTCTTGAAGCATGCCAAGAGGGTCCATGAGTGGTCTATGATCTTATTACATCCCCAAGAATTATTTGAAGTCACAAAATCACAGAGGACTGCACAGAGGCCCAAGCAGACTGAAGATTTCCTACACAGATGACCTAAAATTAGGGTTTTGGGTTTGAGGCCCTTTACCTCAATATTTTTGGTCATTCTTGATTCTAATGGTCTTAATATGTTATAAGGAGCATGTGTACCAAATTTAATGAAGAGATTCATTGTGGAATTTATCTGATCAACTGGTAACTTATTGTGCAAGAAAAGTCAGAATCAGGGCATCTGAGGCCACAACCAATGGAACCAAAGGGTCATTTTCATCAATTTGAGGTTCTATGATATTTATTTGATCTTAGAAGTGGTTATAAGTTCACAAGATTGAAGAATTTCAATACATTTGCAAACTTTCCATTTTTGGACATGACTTGTAATGGAAACTTTCCATTTTGGGAAAGATTTTCAACCTCCTCTTTCTTGATAAAAAATGCTTCAAATGAAAAATCTTCAAACATGAAAGTTGTAGATTGGTTCTTCCCATTTTCAAAAAGTACAAGAACTCCTCTTGATTCATCTTAGAACTCAAGATATGATGTTTCAAAGTTGGGAAAAATCTTATAATTTTCAAGTTCATGCCAAAGAGGGATTTTTGCAAAATCAAGTTTCAAGACTTCTTGTGACCTCTAATTGACTTCTAAGCTTCATAAAATGTTAGTAAAAAATTGCAAGACCAAACTCATGCCTTGGATCACAAGTTTCTATAAGCCATTTTCAATAAATTCTCAAAGGGTGAAAGTTGCAAAACATATGTTATCTCATGAATCAAGCCATCCAGCTCCTCAAATCCAATCCAAGGGTCCTCCACGAACTCAACTGGGGCAAATCCACCCTTTGGATCTCTTCTGTCCCAGCCCATATTTGTGGTACACTTTCATTGACTTTTTTTTGCAAATGAAGCCATACCAATCAGCCTGAGCCACCACCAACTTTCTGACCAATCACAATGCTCTATACTAACATCATAGACCTCATTTCATATATCACACAAGGCTGAAACCTCTCATATGATCAGAATCACAAAAATCACCTCATACCTTCATCTCTTTGAAACTCAACACACAACCATCAAACCTGAAAACTTCTTTCACCATTCAATCATACACACCATAAGGATAAAAAAACACCCATTGCCATGGCCTGAAACCTCCCCTACAAGAACTCCATTTTCTGTCAAACCAGAACCACACACCTCAAAATAGCCATTCAAAGCTTGTTATAAGAATCCCATTAGCTTCAGGGAGTCCATTGAGGTTGATTTGCATCAAAGAAAGGGTCAGAAAGCTCAAGAGTGCAAAGCTCCAGCTCAGGTAACCTCAAGAACACTTTGTCTCAAAACCTTATTTTCTTGTTACAAGATGAAAATACATGTTATGGGGTTTATCATGATGTCTTTAAAATTTAAAATGGTGGATAAATGAGGATTTCATAGGCTTCTGGAAGTTTGTCCATATTTTTGTTCTTCTTCGATTCTCCATGTTTGTGTGTTATAAATCATATTTGATGATTGATTTTGATTGTGTGTGAGTTAGGGATCATTTCTGGGCAGTTTTTAGGGTTTGTAGTGGCCTGAGGAAGAGGTTAGGTCGTGGGGTTGGCCGGAGAAGACGACCGGAACACTGTTCTGGTCGCTTGAAAGGCATTAGGGCTTAATTAGGGTTTAATCTCCAAATGCGTTTTGGGCCATTGGATCGTGTTTTATTTAGCGCGTGGGCAGATCAGATTCACTCATTAACTCTAATCTTTAATTAATTAGTTTAATTAGGTTTAATTAAATTAATTTTATCTGAAGCAATCCCAGCCATCCAAATGCGCGTGCAGTCTTCCCAAATTTGAATATGGACCATCAGATTGGATTACTTTGCATTTTCTTTTATTTTATTTGCATTTCTTTTGTTTTATTTATTTAAAATATCAAAACATTTTCTAAAATCATGAAACTTTGCATATTCACTTCAAATATTTTTCTAAACTCAGAAATGTTTTTATTTTTAATTTTTGCATTAAAAAAGTATTTTTAAATCATTTAAATGTTTTATTTAATTAATTAATTTATTTTAATTAATTAAAATTACAATTAGGTTTCTAAAAATCACAAAAAAATTCATGAAGCATTCTCATACATTTAGAAACATTTACAAACTCATAACACAAATTTCTTTTTAGGTTTGATCATGTTTTCACAGTTATCCTTAAATTAGGGTTCATAAAATTCCTATTTTCTAACCCTAACTTGAAAAAATCATTTATGATCAACCATGATGAGTTTGAACTTGGTTCGTTTTGAATTCTTTCACACTTTGCATCTAGTATCTAGGATATTTAACTCATAATTTTTCATTGCATTTTCAATTTGATTTGCATTTTTCCTTTAGAATCACCCAAAAACCCTAGTTGACTTAGGAAATTCACAACTTTCACTAGGTTTAGCTTCTGACCTTCTCCTTTGGGGAGTATTCTTGTGTTTGATTAGGGTTTGTTTGAGTTCATTTTCAATTTTTTTTATCATGATGTATGCTTCTGTTTTGATCATTTGCATCTCATACATTCATAAAACCCTAATTTCTCATGTTCATTTGCATTCATCTTTGCATATCATCCTCATGTGAACTTGCCATGCCATTCCAAGCATTTGTATGACATCTTAGACATATTAAGACATGCTTGAACATTGCTTGATCATTTCTTCATTAATTTGGTATGTTTTGCATTCATTACATTCCATGTGTATCCATGTGTTTTCATGCCTCTAACATGCTTCCTTTGCATCTTATCTCATGTATGAACATTCATATGCATCATGTATGTCTTTGCATCATCTCATAACACATTTGCATCATGTTTATGTTTCTGGTTTTGATCTTTTCATCATTACTTATTGCATTTCATCTCATTTCTTTCCTTATGCATCTCACACTAACATTTCAGGGGCTTGTGGTAAGTTGATTGGGATGTGGATTTACCTTCACATCCCACCTCTTCTCATCTCTTCATATGCATTCTTTACTTGTCTTTGAAGTGAACTTGCTTCACTTGTTCTCCCTTTCCCCTTTTCTTTCTCTTAGGTTACTTATCTTCTTCAGGAAGTAAGTAACCTATTCTACTTTCTCCTTCTCTTTTCATCTGCTTCTTCTTCCTTGGTGGCCTTCCTGAAGATCCTTCTCTTTAAGCCTCACAAACCATAGGAACAAACAAGCATGATAATTTTAGGGTTGTATATAGTCTCCCTTAGTCTTTTACC
The DNA here is from genome assembly GCA_963966055.1 of Lathyrus aphaca. Lineage (NCBI taxonomy): Eukaryota > Viridiplantae > Streptophyta > Magnoliopsida > Fabales > Fabaceae > Lathyrus > Lathyrus aphaca. The sequence goes on along the minus strand of OZ014521.1, from coordinate 161,878,142 downwards.
TTTGAGTCTCCTTGAGTCTCTCTTCTTATCTCATAATCAGGGGCTAAACACTTAAAGCTTTAGGACTTTGAATTAGGGTTATGCCTGTATCCTTATCTTAGGATGGAGTGTATAACTTTAATCCTTAGTGTTAAACCTTTAATTTGTTTACACCTCTTAATCAAAACACCTAATAATGATCAAGACTTAAGCTTGTAACTTGGGCCTTATATTAGGGTTACATCTCTTCCTTATGGTTAAGAGGGACTAACCCTAGTGTTTAATGGACAAGTCCCCCTCTAATTGTCTTACAAACTTAAAATCCACTTCTTCATCTCATCTTTAATTAAAATCCACTTAATAAAGGCTTGTTATATAATGAATTTAATCCCTAAATGGATTAAGTTGAGGTATCTTCCTCAGCTTAAGTGTTCTCATCTATCATCCTTCTCTTAGGATGGTGTAATGAGTTCACTAATCCCTGATTAGAGATTAAACTCATTACTTAACACTAAAAAAAAACATAATAATCACAAGTAGGTTAATGATCTTAATCCTACATCATCATGGTAATTAAGTTGAGATTCTTATCTCACACTTAAGTAGGCTCATTATCCCTAATTAGGGAGGATATAATGAGTTTATAATCCTTGATTTAGGCTTAAGCTTATTATCTTATGCAAAACACCAAAAACAATAAAAATCTGAAAACAGAAAAACAAACTATAAACGTCTCCTACGACATTCTTTTCTCATCACTCTCACTCTGAAAACGAGAACTCGCTTCTTCCGTCTAATGCAAGACAGTTAGCACTTGAGCCAGACGAGTCACACACTTGAGTATAGACAAGTAAGTAGTTCACAACAAAGTCATTTCAGTCTCTTTGAGTCGAACTACGGTGTTCTGACTTCCTCATTGCACGAGAGGATATGGAGGCATAACTTAACAGTTATCGAACAAAAGTCTCTTTGTCATCCCCCTCTTTCAGCTTTCTTTTTTAAGCCTCATTCTTGGGCATCTCACTCTCTTTTTGCATTGACACTCTGTACTTTCTTTCCTAGATTTTTATACACAGTTAGCACATACACTACCCCTTTTAAACACAATCTTGTAAGCGTGGATCCTGGCGAGTACGACGGACGATCTGGGTGCTAATACCTTCTTAGGTCGTATTCAACCCCCTTTCTCAGTTTCTTTGGTTCGCAACCGTCTTATCCATATCTTTCTAGGTTTATGCAGCATTACCTTTCCTTCGGGATAAAAATGCCTAGCTGGCGACTCTATTCAACCTCAACCTCCAACATCACCGTCTGTTCGCGTTTGCACCGGGATGAAAATCTTTAGGAGCGACAGCTTGGCGACTCTGCTGGGGATCTTTGCAACCAGTGCTTTTGGTTCTCTTGTGGGTTTCTCCTAGTGCTTGTTTGTTTGTGTTTATGGGAGTGTTATGTGCTATCTGTGTTGATTTGTTTTTGCTTTATTGCTTTTTGTACAACTTTATTTACTGCATTTACTTTATCGCTTTCATTTACTGCTTTATGCATTTCATTTTATTATCATATCATGTGCTGGATTTTCTGGTTTGCTTTGGTGGGAGGGGTATTCCAGTGAGAAAGGTCCAACACAAAGGCCTGAGTGACAGACATAGGATTAGAGTGGCTTCATACTCTTTCCCATTCCATTTCGGTCTGGTGCGGGAATATGAAACATGGTTCAGACATGGGTTTCTTCTTGAGAACTCTGTGCTACGGATTTCCTGTAGTACTAGGGCTATCTGGGAAGCCTGCTAAGTCTGGATGACCTTTTTAGATGACCTTCAGCATCTGAGGTGAATTAGAGGAGGATCCTTTATGATTAGGGTAAACACTATACCTCCGGGATATAAGTGTTTACACTTCTCATAATAGATCCAAACTTGAGGATCCTTGTTCTAGAACAATACCTGTGAGTGGGTGGGGTTGTTTACAGGTTTGCAGGAACCATTGGCCTCAACATACCCTATTACTAGATTTTGTTTTAAGGTTACACTATTTTGGACTGATCTTATGAAACCCTAGACAAGTGACTCTTTATTTGAGTCCCCCACCCGGTTACTGGTTCTCAGACCTTCATCTGGAATTCTGAACACTCATGGACCCTATCAAAGCAATTGACAATCCAGCACCTGATCACAAACCCCTGCATATCATTCAACATACATCCTTTTGCATCATTTAACATTTTGTCTATTTGTTTTACAGGGTATCCACATCTTCTTTGGTTTTTGTTTTGACCGTTCTTCTGCTCAGCATATCTGCTTCAGCCCTCCTCATCAACTATCTTCTTCAGTTATCTTCATCAGCACCCATTGTCAGTATGGATTCAACCAGGAAGAGCAACATCACTTACCATTTCTTTGAGTACCCTCTAACAGACATCAGGAAGATACATGCTCTTATCACTCCTGGTCATGTCCCCTTATTCAGAGAACATTATGGTGGTATCCTGGACATGATCATGGACTTGGACACATCATAGAGGAACATGATTCACACTTGCCTTCAGTTCTATGACACTCCTCTATGATGTTTCACTTTCCTGGATTTTCAGATAGGCCCCCTATTGGAAGAATTTTCTATGTTGTTGGGTGTCCCTATCAGAAGAGGAATTCCTTTCACCCCTGAGATGACTTCTCCAAAGAATGAAGACATAGCCAAGGCATTGCATTTAGAGGTAACTACCATTGATCAGCATATGACCACCAAGGATGGAATCCCAGGCCTCCATCTGAACTTCTTAATCACTCAGGCTACCAGTCATACTGTAGCAGGGAAGTGGGAAAATTTTTGTGCTATCTTGGCTCTCAGTATATATGGTATCATCTTGTTTGCGGACGAGCCTAGGTTTGTAAGCAAGAATGCCATCCACATCTTTATGCTCAAGAATCCAGTTCCTACCTTTCTAGGGGATTTCTACTACTCAGTTCATCAGAGGAATGAGAAGTAGAGGGGAAGATTGGTCAGATGTTGTGCACCTCACTTCTACATTTGGTTGATGAGACATATGCCGAAGACGGAAGCTTTCCTGAATCCAAATTAGTCAAGGAACTGGGCTAAGAGGATGATAGCCCTTACTTAGAAGACATCAGGTGGTGTACTCAGAACACCAAGGGTAGGGACATAATTACAAGCTATGGACATTATCCTAATGTGCCTCTTATTGGAGTAAAGAGTTGCATCAATTACAATCCTATACTTTTCAAGAGACAGTTGGGGTATGCCTTGGTACATCCATCTCAAGAGCAGGACTTAGTAGAGTCCCTTTACTGTGTTGTTCAGAATAATCATGCCACTGTCCGAAAAGAAGCCTGGGCTTGGGACCACATACAGACTAAGGGAGATGCTATTTTGGGTAAGTGTAACAACATAGCTTCCGCTCAGTACATTGAATGGTCGCGCATCAGAGGACAGATTACCTGTATTCCATTCACATTGGAAGATGTGACAGGGCCATCAGCAGTAGAGCCCATAGCCACAGTCAGTTTGGAAGAGTTTGAAAAGTTGAAAGAGAGGAATGCTCAACATTCTGAAGCCTTGAAGAAGACCCTTTGGGAAATGAATGATAGTCGTCTAGACATTGAGAGGTTAGAGAATTTCCGTATCGAGCATGTGACCAAGATAGAGAAGACAGAGGACTTCATCAGAAAAGCCTGAGCAGGGGAATTGGTATTGAAGAATGCTTGCAAAGAAGCCAAAATTTAGAAGGCAATAGCTGAACATTATCTGGAAGAGAGTCAGGCTAGGTGGATCAGAATCACCGAAGCTCGTTTGCAAGAAGATCAGAAAACATAAGCTAAGATAGAGCAGCTGGAAGCCAATGAGAAGAAGAATCAGGAAGCTTTGTTAGCAGCACAGAAGGAAATATCTGAGTTGAAACTCCGGGCGGGGTTGAAGAGATCAAAAGAACAAGACAAGTACCAGAAGATGACAAGTGCCATTGCAACCGGAAACCTTCTTATCAGGACCATCATAGAGCATCCAATTGGACCAGTGACTGATGCTCTCCTTAAGGAAGTCAAAGAGGATGACTTTGGGCTGGATGTTTGATTTCTCTTTTACTTGTATTTTATTTTGGTCGTACTTTAATTCTCCATGGTGATTTTGTTTGTATTCTTGAATTGATTGTATTATGACCCACCATGGGAACTTGTTGTAATCATAAACTATGTATTTTGGAATTTTGTAATGTCATGGTTTATGTGTTACCTGGATTTTTCTTGGACTTCGTTCGCTTCAGCATCTTCATCATTCCCAGAGGTTTGGAAGGTCAAAACCAAAGAACCAAACCAGGATACCCTCTGAAAACAAAAAGACATATTGCATTGCATGATAACCTCATTCTTTGTTTTGTAGGTGCTTTGTTGTTGTTTTCTCACTTTGTTGTTGTTTCAGGAAATATTGCTCACAGGAGAGTCTTTCCCGTCAATCGCATCCACCGGTATCCGACCAGAAACAACCTTTCGAGCTTACAGATGGATCAACTTCAGCAAGAATTGACAGATGTAAGGACCCAGATGACTGATGTGAGGACAGAAGTGAGGACTCAGATGAATCAGTTCATGGCTGTGATGACTGGGCTAGCACAGACCCAGGAAAGGTTAAGGGAGTTAGTCGAGCGGCAAACTCCAGAAAAGAACCATGCTGGTACTGGGGGTACAAGTAACAACGGGCGTGATCAGCCGCAAGAAAATCCACCATAGTTTGAACCCCAGATAAACCCTGAAGTCAATGTTATTGGAAATACCCAGAGAAACACTGGAGATCGTGTTCTGCAGGAAGATCCTCAGGACGAGCAATTTACAGTGTTAGGTGCTGGAGCTGATGAAGTTTATGATCGTTGTTTGGACGAAATATCTGAGAAGCTGAGATCCTTGGAATCCCAAAAATCTTTGGGATTTGATGTGATGGATATGGGATTAGTGGAATGAGTCAGGATTCCTCATAAGTTCAAACCTCCTTGCTTTGAGAAGTATAATGGTACCTTCTGTCCTCGTACCCATCTTCAATCTTTTATGGGGAGATTGAAATCCTATACCATGGATGAAAAACTGTGGATGTTTTACTTCGAAGATAGTTTGACCGGGGCATCCCGAGAGTGGTATTCTCACCTATCCAAAGCAACAGTTAGGAACTGGAAGGACTTAGCTAAGGCCTTTATACGCCAATATCAGTACAACCTGGATATGGCACCCAACTGGACTTTGTTGATGGGTATGTCTCAGTCCTCGAGAGAAAGTTTCTGGGAATATGCCCAAAGGTGGAGACAACTTGCTGCTGTTGTCCAGCCACCTATATCAGAAAGAGAGATGGCTGACATGTTCATGAATACATTGCAATGGACTTACATTGATCGACTTGCTTCTTTCTCTTCTGCCAGTTTTGCTGATGTGGTTATAGCTGGTGAGAGAATTGAAAGTCTTTTGAAGATGGGTAAGATCTCTGACAACGGTGCTAGCTCCACCAATGCAAGGAAACCTTTCTCTAGACCTAGAAGGATGGGAGAGACCAACTCAGTTCATATGGGCAGAGGTAGGCCCCAGTACATGCAAAGATCAGTAGCCATTGTCACCATTCCCACTCCAGCACCTCAGCAATAACACTTCCCTCAGCAACAACAGTATCCACAGCAACAACAGTTTCCTCAATAGTAGAGATCTTATAACAACAACAACAACAACGTCCGTTCCAACTAAGGACTTCACAAATCAACAGGGTTATCGATCCCATCCCGATGCCCTATGTAGCTTTACTTCCACAGTTACTGAAGCTCAACCCGATTGAATTAAGAACCTTAACTCCACCTGATCCTCTGAATCTCCCAAGGAACTATGATGTCAACTCCAGATGTGCCTTCCACTCCAATGCACCTGGCCATACAACAGAGAAATGTAGGGCATTGCACATGAAGTTTCAAGACTTAGTTGATTCCAAGGCTTTGAATTTTGCACCTCCTCCAAATGTCACAAAGAATCCAATACCAAACCACGGTGGTCCTAGGATTAATGCTATTGAGGAGGACCAACCATCTATTCTAATTAGTGACGTTGCAAGTATTCAAACACCCATGGCCGAAGTTAAAGCTCAACTATTGAAGTGCCAAGTGTTTCCAGGTTGTGAGGCCTATTGTGAAGCTTGCAAGATTTCTACTAATGGTTATGCAAATCTGAGAAAGGGTATCAAAAGTCTTATCAGAGAAGGCATCCTACAGATCACATCAACAATTCCAACTTCTACAACTTCAACAAACATCTCTCCAATAACATCAACAAACACCATTTCAAAGGAATCTCCTACAAATTCAGCAAACATCATTCCAACAGAGTCTACTACAACAACAACAACCATCAGTGAAGACGTCTCAATAGTCACCATTTACTATGATCCGGCAACAGTTCATGTCCTAGATTCTTCCAACAACTTTCATCAACATCAACATCAACATCAACAACTCCCTGCACCAGCATCATCTCCCATCAGACCTCCTGTCACAATTTATTATGACCCACAAACTGTCACAACTCCTTCTTCCGCAGCAAGTAGTCTGGTTACCATCACGGTGCCTAGACCAGTTCCTTATGACAGCAGCAGTGTCATGCCTTGGCATTATGGCTCAGATCTTTATTGCAACGGAAATAAATTCATTCCTGACTCTTCAATTTCTACACTACAAATTGATAATGTCGGGGGAGGCAGAGGCTTCACTCGAAGCGGACGTCTCTTCGCGTCACAGTTCCCGAGAGTTAATGCTGAAGCAGAAGCTACTGCTAAAGCTAAAGGTAAGAGTCTGGTGCCTGAAGAACTAATTGCCAAGGAAAATCAGAAGACATCCTTTGACCAGGATGTAGACGAGTTCATGAGAATTATCAAGAAGAGTGACTACAAAGTTATGGACCAGCTCCATCAGACACCCTCCAAGATCTCCATTCTATCACTTGTAAACACCCCAAATTTGCCCTCACCCATTCACACCATGGCTTGTGATCATTTCATGTGCATGAGCTCAATCATATCATCTCATATCACATTTTTGCTTCATTGCACTGGTTCTAAGTCATCTGCATCTAGGGTTTGTGATCTGAGCAATCCAAGAGCTTCTTGAGCCACTCCAAAGGTCATCAATCACTTCAAAGGGGTCCATGTATGTTCAAACATCATATTATATCCTCTCAAAGTCAAGAATGTCAAAGAATCACAAGAACTGAAAATGGCATGGAAGCAGAGCCAGGTTTGACTGCACAGATGACCTAGAATTAGGGTTTTGGTTTCAAAGGCCATAACTCCAAATTTTTTGGTCATTCTTGTTTCTATTGGTCTCTATATGGTATAGGGAGCATGCATATCAATTTTCATGAAGAAATTCAATGGGGAAGTCATCTGATCAATGGTTGACTTTCTAAGCAAGTCAGTGCAAAATCAGGGCATCTGAGGCCCTCAATGACCCAACCAAAGGGTGTTCTTCATCATTTTTATTGTGTATGATCTTTAATTTATCATTAAAGATTTTAGAAGTTCACAAAATTGAAGAATTTCAAGTCATTTGCAAAGTTGACTTTTTGGGAAAGTTTGACTTTTAATGAAATTGCCATTTTGGGAAACTTTTTCAACCCTTGCTTTTTGATTCAAAAATGCTTCAAATGAAAAAAATTTGGTCATGAAAGTTGTAGATTGGACCATTCCCTTTTCAAAAAGTACAAGAACATGACCTAATTCATTTTGGATCAAAAGTTATGGCTTGTCAAAGTTGGCTAAAATCACAAAATTTGAAGTTTTCTACCAAAGAGACATTTTGCAAAATGGTTTGTTCAAGTGTTCTAAAGGCCTCAAATGTGTATCATTTCTTCACAACATGATCATACAACATCTAAAATTCAGAATGGGCCAAGATATCACTCATCCTCATGACTTATGGAGCAAGATTTCTCAAAGGAAACAAAAGTGAAGCAAGTTGCAAAAACTCACTCAAGTGTGAATCCACTTGCTTGCTGACTTCACAAACAATCCTATGGCTCTCCACACATCTTGCTGCGCAGGACACCCCATCTGTCCTTGGCTAGCTAGTAGCCCATTCCTCTCTTACACAACTTTGACATTTTGGCAACTTGAGCCATACCAATCACAAAAGCACACATCAACTCATCTGACCAATCCCATTAGTTTATGCAAACAAAAAGCAAGCCAAAGTATATACAACAGAGGCCTGAAAGCACACACAACACAACTCTCTCATTTTCACCCCATTTTGCAAAATCTTTCGAAAAACTCTCCACAAGCTGCAAACACACAAACCAACTTCACAAATCAACTCAGCATACTTCACTGGCCAGAAACCACCCATCACCATAGCCTGAAACTCCCTGAATCAAAAACACGATCACCACCCTCCCTTGAACAGAACTTCTGCCATCTCTCAAACCATCCATTATAAACTTCAAACAAGCATTGGAAGCTTCTCAGGGGGTCCAGTGGAGTTGATTGAAAGCAAGAAATCAGCCAGAAAGTGCCAGAAACCAAAGCTTCAGTTCAGGTATCCATCAAGAACAAATTTTCCAGAACTCATTTTACTTGTTATAAATTGATTCTATATGATATCCTGATCATCATGATGTGTTTAAAAATGAAAATGGTGGAATATTGAGCATGTATGAACTGTCTGAAACTTTTTGCCCTAAATGAGTTTTGCTTCGATTTGGCTGATTGATGAATGAAAAATGATGTTTGTGTGGGGGTTTTGATTCAGTGTTGAATGGGGATGAATTCTGGGTAGTTAGATTACATTTTTATTGCGTGTAGAGGGAGTTAGAAGTTTGGCTCGTCGGAGAAGATGACCGGAACCACTGTTCCGGTCATCTGAAAGTCATTAGGGCATTTAATTAGGGTTTAATCATAATTAGGAGATTTTGAATTTCAGCCCTTGGATATGGCGCCAAGTCAATTCGCGCGCGTGTGAGTTTGAATGCTGGCCCTTGATCTTGCATACTTTCATATTTTTCAGTTTAAATACATTTTATTTTCTTTTTATTTCATTTGTTTTCTATAATTTATTTAAAATAGCAAAAATCATTTAAAATTTCTGAAAATTTTTATACAAGCTTTTATTAATTTTCAGAAACCAAAAACATTTTTATTTTTATTTTTTGCATTAAAAAATATTTTTAAATCATTTAAAAGTTTATTTTTAATTAATTAATGAGAATTAATTAATTAAAAATGCTTTTAGGTATTTAAAAATCACCAAAAAATTCATGAAACCTTTAAAATCATTTAGAAACATTGTCCAACCCTCAAACCAAATTTCTTTTTTGATCTTGATGTCATTTGACAATTTTTCATGGAATTAATTTCATTTCAAGGCATTATTTTGATCCAATCTTTGAAAATTCATTTCTGCCTAGTCTTTAAGAGTTGGACTTTGATTCTTTTTGCATTGCATCTTGCATATCTTGTAGTTTGTAGGATTAAATTGGCATGATTTGATCTTGCATTTTCAATTTGTTTGACATTTTTCTTGACAAGGTACCTTAAAACCCTAGCATTCTTAAGAAATTCATAACCCTCATTAGGTTAAGAGTTAGAACCCCTCCTTTGGGCAGTGAGTTTGTATAGGTTTAGGGTTCCCTTGAATGCATTTTCAATTTTTTATCTTGGTTTTTGCTTCTGCTTTTGGTTTTTTTGTTTTGTGCATTGATCATAAACCCTAATTTGGGCTTTCTTTTGCATTCATCTTGCATTTGCTTGCATACCATGACTTGCCATGACATTTTATGCATCCATTTGATTCATTAGACATCTTAAGACATATTAGAAGCATGTTTGATCATTGCATCTTTCACTTGCCATGTTGTATGTCATTTGCATTCCATAACTTTTCATGTATGTTCATGGTTCTAAGCCTGTTTCATTTGCATCCATATGTTTGTATGATCATTCTCATGCTTTGTTTCATGTTGGCATCATCTCATAGCATCATTATCAACACACACATGCTTCTGATTTTGGTTTGCATCATCACATCTCATCTCATTTTGCATTGCATTGCATTCCTTTCACTAACTTTTCAGGTGGTAAGTTACTTTGAGAAGTGAATTTGCCTTCACTTCTCACAATCTCTTTTCATCTCTTTTATGCATCATTGCTGCATTTTGTCTTGTGTTTGGGATTGAGCTTGCTCTTTCTTCTTCTTCTTACTTTCTTGCCTCAAGTGACTTGTCTTCTTAAATGAAGCAAGTTACTTTGCTTCTCTTTGCTCCTTTCATCTGCTTCCTGGTGGTTTCTCTGAAGATCTTTCTTGTAAAACTCACAAACCTTAGGAACAACCAAGCATGACAATAATTAGGGTTTTGATTAGTCCCCCATTTAGATTTTACCTTTGTGTCTCATTGAGTCTTCTCTTCTCACCTCATAATCAAGGACTAAACCCTAAAGGCTTTAAGGCTTTGTGATTAAGCTTATGCCTGCATCCTTCTATTAGGATGGAGTGTATAACTTTAATCCTAAGTGTTAAACCCTTAATGTGTTTAAATCCTTTAATCAATTCACACAATAATCACCAAGACATCAAGCTTGTAACTTGGGCCTTGCATTAGGGTTCTAATTCTTCCTTAGTTGGTTAAGAAGGACTAACCCTAGTGTTAATGGACAAGTCCCCCTCAAGTTGTCTTACAAATCATAAAATTCACTTCATCATCTTACCATCAACTATAATCCACTTAATAAAGGATTTGTTTTGTCATGAGTCTAATCCCTAATCATGGATTAAGTTGAGGAGCTTTCCTCAGCTTAAACATTCTCATCTATTATCCTTCTATTAGGATGGTGTAATGGGTCTGTTTAATCCCTGATTATGGCTTAATCTCATTACTCAACACTAAAAAAAAAAACATCTAAATAATCACAAGTAGGTTAATGATCTTAATCCTACATCATGGTGATTAAGTGTGAGATGCTGACTTCACACTTAAGGTATTCTCATTACCCCTAATCAGAGGGAAGATGTGATGAGTTTACTAAATCCATTGGTTTAGACTTAAGCTCATTAACTTATGACAAACTTTCAAAAGCAATAAAAGATTGAAAACTCAAAAACAAACAATAATCGTCTCCTCCGGGATTCTTTTCTCATCTCATTCACTCACAAACAAGAACTCGCTTCTTCCGTCTAATGCAAGACAGTTTGCACCTGAGCCAGACAGGTCATACACTTGAGCATTGACAAGCAAGAAGTTCACAAGTCAATTCATCTTTCAGTCTCTTTGGGTCGAACTACGGTGTTCTGACTTCCTCATTGCACGAGAGGATACGTAGGCATAACTTAACGGTTATCGAACAAAAGTCTCTGTATATTCCCCCTCCTTTCAGTTTCATTCTTTTAAGCCTCATGATCTTGAGCATCTCATTCTTTGTTCTTACACTGACACTTCACTTATACACTTCACACTGCTTTTACACTGACACCTGTACATCCTTTTCCAGCTCTTTTATACACAGATTGCACTGACACTACCCCTCTAAAACACAAATCTTTTAAGCGTGGATCCCGTCGAGTACGACGGACAATCTGGGTGCTAATACCTTCCCAGATTGTAACCAACCCCCTTTCTCAGTCTCTCTGGTTCGCAACCGTCTTATCCATATCTTTCTAGGTCTATGCAGCATTACCTTTCCTCCGGGATAAAAATGCCTAGCTGGCGACTCTTTCTTTCCCTGTGAGTTCACTCCTGTGTGTCCTCAACCCTCCTCTCTCCGACCGTTCGCGTCTGTACCTCATTTGAGCCCAGTCTCATCTTTTGGGAGCGACAGCTTGGCGACTCTGCTGGGGAATCTTATACTGCAACCAGGGCTTCTGGTTCTTTTTGTGGGTTCTTCCTAGCGCTTGTTTGACTTATGTTTACTGGGGTGTTATGTGCTATTTGTGCTTGTATATTTATTTTGTTTTTTTGCTTTATGTACAGTTGTTTACTGCTTTCTTTACAGCTTTACATATATCATACTGTCATACTATTTTGGCTGGATCTGGTTTTTTTCTTTGGTGGGTGGGGTTCTATTGAGAGTTGAGGTCCTATACCTGGGACCTGAGTGACACCTAGGCTAGAGTGCTTCATGTTCTTTCCCATTCCATTTCGGTCTGGTGCGGGAATATGAAACACGGTTCAGATATGGGTTTCTTCTTGAGAACTCTGTGCTACAGATTTCCTGTAGTGCTAGGGCTATCTGGGAAGCCTGCTAAGTCTGGATGACCTTTAGTATTGACCTTCAGAAACTGAGGTGAATTAGAGGAGGATCTTTTATGGTTATTGTAAACACTGTACCTCCGGGTTGGAAGTGTTTACACTTCTCATAACTGATCCAAGTCTGAGGATCCTTGTTTTAGAACACCACCTGTGAGGGGGTTGGGCTGTTTACAGGTTTGCAGGTACCCTTGACCTCAGCATACCCTGTTACTTTGTTTTGATTAAGAGTACTCCATTTTGGGACAGTTCTTGTGATTTTAACCCTGGACATGTGACTCTTTATTTGAGTCCCCCACCTTGGTTACTGGACTTTTAAACCTCCATCTGGACTTCTCAAACATACATGGACCTTTATACCAAGGCAGTAATCAGATCCAGCTTGATCATAAACCCTTGCATATCATTTGCATACATCATCATTGCATCATTTAACATTTGCTTTTTTTTTTCCAGGGTATCCACATCATATATTTTGGCTTGGTTTTGACCCCTTCATCTACATAGACCTATCTTCATCAGTATCTGCTTCAGCTATCCTCATCAGCTACCTGCTTCAGTCACTTGCATCACTAGCATCAGCCTGTCAGTGGCCCATCTTCAGTATTATTCTCCATCATCAGCATCTGTCTCAGCTCTTCTTCAGCAACATGGCACCCAAGAAGAGCAACATCTCCTACCATTTCTTTGAGCCTGGGCTAGCTGGCATCAAGAAGATCCAGGCCCTTATTACTCCAGACCATATACCACTATTCAGAGAACATTATGGAGGCATCCTTGATGTGGTTATGGATTTGGACCCTTCCCAGAGGAGCTTGATTCATACTTGCCTGCAGTTCTATGATCCCCCTCTGAGGTGCTTCACCTTTCGGGATTTTCAGTTGGGGCCTTTATTAGAGGAGTATTCATCATTGGTTGGTGTACCTGTCAGGGGTGGTATCCCTTTCAACCCTGAGATGGCTTTTCCTAGTAATGAAGAAGTGGCAAAGGCACTATATCTGGAACCCTCTCTGATTGGACAGAACATGACTACCAAGGTTGGAATCTCTGGTCTACATTTGGATTTCTTGACTTCTCAGGCCATCCTGAAGGCCTCCTTGGGAGAATGGAAGGCAGTCTGTGCTTTGTTAGCCCTCAGCATATATGGGGTTATACTTTTTGCAGACGAGCCTAAGTTTATTAGCAAGAATGCCATTCACCTTTTCATTCTGAGGAACCCAGTGCCCACCTTACTGGGAGATTTCTACTACTCTGTTCACCAAAGGAATGAAAAGCAGAGAGGAAGGTTGGTGAGATGCTGTGCTCCCCTGTTCCATACCTGGCTGCTCAAACACTTGCCCAAGACTAATGCATTCTTGAATCCTCACCAGCAGAAGAACTGGGCTAGAAGACTCATTGCTTTGACCTCAGATGATATCAGGTGGTGCACTCAGAGCACCAAGGGCAGGGACATCATTACTAGTTGTGGGCAGTTTCCCAATGTACCCCTGATAGGAGTGAAGGGTTGCATCAATTACAACCCTTTGTTATTCAAAAGACAATTGGGCTATGCATTGGTCCACCCTCCTAGAGCACAAGACTTGGCTGAAACCCTTTATTGTGAGATTAAGCCTAATCTAGCTATTGTCAGGCAAGCATCCTGGGCTTGGGACAATGTCCAGACCAAAGGAATGGCCATTCTTGGGAGATGCAATAATGTGGCCTCAGCTCAGTACTATGAGTGGTCTCATGCCAGGGCTCAAATTTCTGGGATGCCCTTCACCATTGAGGATGCACCTGGGCCCTCCACAACACCACCTCCTGCCACTGTCAGCTTAGAGGAGTTTGAGAAATTGAAAGAGAGGAATGAGAATCTGACTCAGGCTCTACAGAAGACCCTCTAGGAGAGGAGTGATAGTCGGCTGGACATTGAAAGGCTAGAAAAGCTAAAGGTGGAGCATCTAGCCAGGATTGAGAAGTCAGAAGACTACATCAAGAAGTCAAGGGCTGGAGAGCAGATCTTGAAGAATGCCTGCAAGAAGGCTCAGTTCCAAAAGGCCAGGACTGATTTGTATCTGAAAGAAAGTCAAGCTAGGTGGGTCAGGATCACCGAAGCTCGTACTCAGGAAGATAATAGGACTCAGGACAAGATTGAGAAGTTGGAGGCTAGTGCAAAGGAGCAACAAGAAGCCCTGCTAGCAGCCCAGAGGGAGATCTCAGAGTTGAAGATTAGGGCTGGTGTGAAGAGGTCAAAGGACCAGAGTCGACACAAGAAGCTAACTGCAGCTGTTGCCACCAGGAATCTTCTTATCAGGAATCTCACAGAGCGTCCAGCTGATCCTGTGACTGAAGCACTTCTAAAGGAAGTTCAGGAGGATGAGTTTGGTCTTGGTGTCTGACTTTTGCTTATTGTTGCTTTCTTTTCATTGTACTTTTCCTTTTATGTTGTATTTTGACCCCTTAGAGGGCATGAATTGTAAAAAACAAACTATGTATCATTCACTTCTTGTAATATATGTATTGGTTTGTTTTATCTGAGTTCTTTCAAGCAACATCAAAAGCATCTTCCTCAGGGGTCTGGAAAGGTCAAAACCAAGTGCCAAGCCGGATACCTTGGAGACAAATAAGCATACTGCATTGCATACTAACCTTTGTTTTGTTTTGTAGGTTTGTTTTGTTACTAACTCTGTTGTGGTTCAGGAACTATTGCTCGACGTCGGGTGTTCCCACTCAACCGTCTGCACAGATATCCTACCCGCAACAACCTACTGGGTATACAGATGGACCAGGTACAACAGGATCTTATAGAGGTCAGGACTCAAATGGCCAATGAGAGACTGGAAATGAGGAATCAGATGACTCAGTTTATGGAGGTAATGAATGGATTGGCACAGAGCCAAGAAAGACTAAGAGCATTGGTAGAGAGGCAGACTCAGGAAGACCCCCATCTAGGGACTGGTGGAACAAGCAACAATGAGAGGGTTCAGCCTCATGTCAACCCACCTGTGTATGGCCCTCATCTTCACCCAGAGATCAACATCCCTGCTAATGTACAGGGGAATGCTACTACAGGTAGGGTACTGCAAGAAGACCCCCAGGAAGATCAGTTCACTGTGATAGGAGCTGGGGATGAAGCCTATGACAGAAGGCTAGATGAAATTGCTGAGAAATTAAGATCCCTGGAGTCTCAAAACTCCTTGGGTTTTGATGTCATGGACATGGGCTTAGTGGACGGGGTCAGGATTCCCCACAAGTTTAAACCTCCGTGCTTTGAAAAGTACAACGGAACTTCCTGTCCGCGAACCCACTTGCAATCCTTTCTGGGGAGGCTGAAGGCATATACCATGGATGAAAAGCTATGGATGTTTTATTTTGAAGATAGCTTAACAGGAGCTTCAAGGGAATGGTACTCTCACTTGACTAGAGCAACCATCAGGTGCTGGAAGGATCTGGCTGAGGCCTTCATTAGACAATACCAGTACAACTTGGATATGGCTCCCAACAGGACCCTCCTGATGGGAATGTCACAATCATCCAGAGAAAGCTTCCGGGAGTACGCCCAGAGGTGGAGACAGCTTGCTACTGCTGTCCAACCACCCATGTCGGAAAGGGAAATGGCCGACATGTTTATGAACACCCTCCAAGGGACATACATTGATAGGCTAGCTGCCTTTTCTTCCACCAGCTTCGCGGATGTAGTTATAGCTGGAGAAAGAATTGAGAGCCTATTAAAGATGGGCAAAATTTCTGACAACGGTGCAAGCTCGTCCAGCAACCCAAGAAAGCCTTTTGTAGGCCCAAGAAGAACTGGTGAGGCTAATGCTATCCATACCAGCAGGGGCAGACCCCAGTATGTTCATAGGTCAGTGGCAGCTGTCACCATTCCCGATCCAATTCATCCACAACCAGCATATCAACCACAACAACAATCCCACTACCAGCAACAAGCTCAGTATCCACCTCAGAGAAATTATAACAACAACAGCACCAGCAACAACAATCAGCAAAGACCTTTTCAACAGAGACCATCTCAGGCCAATAGGGTGATTGATCCGATCCCTATGCCTTATGCCACATTATTGCCACAACTCCTGAAACTCAACCTGGTTGAGCTAAGGACATTGGCACCTCCAGATCCCGCCAGTCTGCCCAGAAATTATGACGCCAGCGCCAGATGTGCTTTTCATTCCAATGCACCTGGCCACAGTACAGAGAACTGCAGAGCTTTGCACATGAAAGTACAGGATCTAGTGGATTCCAAGGCTCTGAACTTTGCACCCCCACCAAATGTCAGTAAGAACCCTATGCCCAACCACGGAGGACCCAGAATCAATGCTATTGAAGAAGGTAAGCCGTCTTACTTGATAACCAGTGTGGGGCAGATTCGGACACCCCTGGTAGAGATTAAAGCTCAACTCCTTGAATGTCAAATGTTCCCCGGTGTCGCTCCCGATAAATGGGAATGGCCCAAAATAAAGGTACAGACGCGAACGGTCGGCGAAAGGGACAATGAGAACACACAGGAGTGAACTCACTGGAAAAGAAAAGAGTCGCCAGCTAGGCATTTTTATCCCGGAGGAAAGGTAATGCTGCATAGACCTAGAAAGACATGAATAAGACGGTTGCGAACCAGAGAGACTGAGAAAGGGGGTTGGTTACAACCTGGGAAGGTATTAGCACCCAGATTGTCCGCCGTACTCGACGGGATCCACGCTTAAAAGATTTGTGTTTTAAAGGGGTAGTGTCAGTGAAATATGTGTATAGAATAGCTGGAAAAGAATGTACAGGTGTCAGTGTAAAGGAAGTGTGAAGTGTAGGAGAGTGAAATGTCAGTACAAGAACAGGAATGAAATGCTCAAAATCATGAGGCTAAAAGGATAAAGCTGGAAATAGGGGGAATATACAGAGACTTTTGTTCGATAGCTGTTAAGTTATGCCTACGTATCCTCTCGTGCAATGAGGAAGTCAGAACACCGTAGTTCGACCCAAAGAGACTGAAATATGAATTGACTTATGAACTGCTTACTTGTCAATGCTCAAGTGTATGACCTGTCTAGCTCAGGTGCAAACTGTCTTGCATTAGACGGAAGAAGCAAGTTCTCGTTTGTGAGTGAATAAGATGAGAAAAGAATCCCGAAGGAGACGATTATTGTTTGTTTTTGAGTTTTCAGTCTTTTATTGCTTTTGAAAGTTTGTCATAAGTTAATGAGCTTAAGCCTAAACCAATGGGTTAGCAAACTCATCACATCTTCCCTCTGATTAGGGGTAATGAGATTACCCTAAGTGTGAAGTCAGCTTCTCACACTTAATCACCTTTGGTGTAGGATTAAGATCATTAACCTACTTGTGATTATTTAGATGTTTTTGTTGTTTTTGTTTAGTGTTGAGTAATGAGGTTAAGCCATAATCAAGGATTAAACAAACTCATTACACCATCCTAATAGAAGGATAATAGATGAGAATGTTTAAGCTGAGGAAAGCTCCTCAACTTAATCCATGATTAGGGATTAAACTCATGACAAAACAAGCCTTTGATTAAGTGGATTTTATTTAATGATATGATGATGAAATGTTTTTTAGGGTTTGTAAGACAACTTGAGGGGGACTTGTCCATTAACACTAGGGTTAGTCCTTCTTAACCAATTAAGGAAGAATTAGAACCCTAATGCAAGGCCCAAGTTACAAGCTTGATGTCTTAATGATTATTAGATGAATTGATTAAGAGATTTAAACACATTAAGGGTTTAACACTTAGGATTAAAGTTATACACTCCATCCTAATAGAAGGATGCAGGCATAAACTTAATCACAAAGCCTTAAAGCCTTTAGGGTTTAGTCCCTGATTATGAGGTGAGAAGAGAAGACTCAAAAGAGACACAAAGGTAAAACTAAGTGGGGGACTAATCAAAACCCTAATCATTGTCATGCTTGGTTGTTCCTAAGGTTTGTGAGGTTTAAGAAAGAAATCTTCAATGGAACCACCAGGAAGCAGATGAAAGGATCAGGAGAAGCAAAATAACTTGCTTCACTTAAGAAGACAAGTCACTTGAAGAAAGAAAATGAGAAGAAGAAGAATGAGCAAGCTCAAACTCAAACACATAACAAAATGCAGCATGGATGCATAAGAAGGATGAAAAGAAAAGGTGGGAAGTGAAGGCAAATCCACTTCCCAAAGTTGCTTACCACCTGAAAAGTTAGTGAAAGGAATGCAATGCAATGCAAAAATGGAATGATATGGCATGATGAGAAACGAAACCAGAAGCATATATGAGATGATAATGATGCTATGGGATGATGTGAACATGAAACAAGGCATGGGGATGATCATACAAACTTATGGATGCAAATGAGACAAGTTAAGAAACATGAACATACATGAAAAGTTATGAAATGCAAATGGCATACAACATGGAAAATGCAAGATGCAATGATCAAACATGCTTTCAATATGTCTTAAGATGTCCAATGAATCAAAAGAATGCATAAAATGCTATGGCAAGTCAAGGTATGAATGCAAATGCAAGATGGATGCATATGGAAGCCCAAATTAGGGTTTATGATCAAAGCATCAAACACAAACCAAAATCAGAAGCAAACATCAATACAAAAAATTGAAAATGCACTCAAAGCAAACCTAATCCTATACAAACTCACTGCCCAAAGGAAAGGTTCCAACTCTTAACCTAGTTCAAGTTATGATTTTCCTAAGTTTTCTAGGGTTTTAGGGTTCCTTGACAAGAAAAATGTCAAACAAATGGAAAATGAAAGATCAAATCATGCCCATTTAATCTCACAAACTACATGATATGCTAAACACAATGCAAAAAGAATCAAAGTCCAACTCTCAATGGTTAGGCAGAAATGATTTTTGGAAGTTTGGATCAAAATAATGCCTTAAAATGATTTTAATTCCATGAAAAATTCTCAAAAGACATCAAGGTCAAAAAAGAAATTTGGTTTGAGGGTTGGACAATGTTTCTAAATGGTTTTAAAGGTTTCATGAATTTTTTGGTGATTTTTAAATACCTAAAAGTATTTTTAAATAATTAATTCTCATTAATTAATTAAAAATAAACTTTTAAATATTTAAAAATATTTTTAAAATGCAAAAAATAAAAATAAAAATGTTTTTGGTTTCTGAAATTTAATAAAAGTTTGTATAAAAAATTTCAGAATTTTTGAATAAGTTTTACTATTTTTAATAAAATGGAGAAAGAAATTCAAAATAAATGAAATAAAAATTAAAGAAAATAAAAAGTACACACAATGGACGGATGAGATGAAAACTGGGGGTGAGGCTGTTGACTGCGCGCGCAATCCAATGGTCCACATTCAAACTTCCTAATTTCTGATTTATGAATTAATTAAATGGATTTAATTAAGTTAATGGTGATTAGGGTTTCTGAGGATGCATCTTGGCCCTTGAACACGCGCGGGAGTGGACCAAGTCAACTCATCCAACGCTCAAAATTCAAACTACATTAATGACAGGGATTAAACCCTAATTATTTTCAGGTGGCCGGAGAAGACCTCCGGTCGTCTTCTCCGGTGGGAACCCCACCTGAAAATCCCTAAAACCTTCAAAACTTCACTAAAATGAAATCTAAAAGAACAGAAATCATCCCCACATCCCCCTGAATCAAAACCCTAACACAAAACTCAATTATCTTTCATCAATCACACGAATCGAAAGCAAACATTTTTAGGTCAGAAAAGTTTCAGAGTAAGATTAAATGCTTATTTCTCAACCATTTTCAAAACCAAGAACATCAGAGTGATCAGTGAATCATGAAGAACAACTTAGGAACTTAAAAAATCATTTCTGGAAAAAAAGTTCATGAAGCTACCTGAGTTTGAAGCTTTTCAGTCTGGTACTTTCTGACCTACTCTCTTGTGCAAAACCACTCCTGTGACCTCCCTTGTGCTTCTGAAAGGCTTAGAACAAATTTATTTGGGCTGGTTTGAGAGCTTGCAGAGGTTCTGTTCAATGGAGTGAGGAAATCGTATTTCTGATTCTTTGAGTTTTAGGCTGCTTTGAAGGTTGGTTTGGGTTCAGTGAAGCATGGTGAGATGATTGGTGAAGTTGGTTTGTGTGTTTGAGGCTTGTGTTGAGAGTTTCGAAAGCTTTTGCTCAAGAGGATGAAAATGAGAAAATTGTCTTGTGGCTGGTTTCAGGCTTGCTTGTTATGTGCTTTGGCTTGCATTTGATTAACATAAACAAATCCCATTGGTCAGATGACATGACATGTCCTTTTGTGATAGGTATGGGTGCTTTTGCAAAATGTCAACTTTTGTGTAAGAAGGGCATGGGCAACTTGCTAGCCTAGTACAAGAGGCATGTCCTGCGCAGCATGATTAGGGAAAAGGGCTAGGATGGTTCAGCAAACTAGGTAGCAAGTGGATGAGAAGTTATCATCACTTTTGCAACTTGGTTCACTTTGGTTCTTATGGAAGAAACTTGATCCATGGGCCATAAAACATGTGATTCCTTGGGTGCATTCTGAACTTTAGATGTTGTGTGATCATGTTGTGTGGATTAGAAGCCCATTTGATGACTGAATTGGCCTTGAGAAGTGAATTTGCAACTTTGCCTCTTTGGTGCATGACTTGAAATTTAGTGATTTTTGCCAACTTTGACAAGCCATAACTTTTGATCAAAAATGAATTAGGTCATGTTCTTGTACTTTTTGAAAAGGGAAAGATCTATTCTACAACTTTCATGACCAAAGTTTTTCCATTTGAAGCATTTTTGAATCAAAAAGTAAGGGTTGAAAGAGTTGCCTAAAATGACATTTTCATTAAAAGTCAAACTTGCCCAAAAAGTCAACTTTGCAAAAGACTTGAAATTCTTCAATTTTGTGAACTTACAACTTCTTCTATGATCAAATAAAGATCATATACATTCAAAATGATGAAGAACACCCTTTGGTTGGGTCATTGGGGGCCTCAGATGCCCTGATTTTGCACTGACTTGCTTGAAAAGTCAACTCTTGATCAGATGACTTCCCCATGGAATTTCTTCATGAAAATTGATATGCATACTCCCTATACCATATAGAGACCAATAGAAACAAGAATGACCAAAAAATTTGGAGTTATGGCCTCTGAAACCAAAACCCTAATTCTAGGTCATCTGTGCAGTCAAGCCTGGCTCTGCTTCCATACCATTCTCAGTTCTTGTGATTTTTTGACATTCTTGACTTTGAGAGGATATAATATGATACTTGAAAACACATAGACCTCTTTTAAGTGATTGATGGCCTTTGGAATGGCTCAAGAGGCTCCTGGATTGCTCAGATCACAAACCCTAGATGCAGATGACTTTGAATCTATTGCAGTGAATCAAAAATGTGATATGAGATGTTATGATTGTGTTTATGCATATGAAATGATCACAAGCCATGGTGTGAATGGGTGAGGGCAAATTTGTGGTGTTTACAGCTGCCCCTATTCAAACATGAGTTAACTGTGCAGGTTGTAAGCAACGGCTTATCAGGCAAACAAGATAACTTGTGGTTGAATACCAAAGACAATCCAAAATTTGCACTCACGGAATGAAAAAGAAAAGGGATATAGATTGTAAAAGAATAAAGTATATTGTAAGGTGTGGGCGACGGTGGACGACCGTCAAGCAGAGGACGACTGCTAGGTAAAGAGCAATGACGGGGACGACCGACATGCTGGAAAGAGTGCGGAAAATAAAGCAATGACGGGGACGACCGACATGATGGGGACAAAAAGAGTCATGATGGGGACGGCCATCAAGCAAAGCTGCAAGATTCTCTGGGGATTAATGAAACATGACGTGGACGGCCATCAAATTCAGAAAGTAAAGCAATCAACGATGGGGACGGCCATCGGGCTAAACTGAAAGGAAAAGGGACCACGACGGGGACGGCCATCGGGTTAAAGAATAAATGAAATAAACAGATGATAAGGTACGGTCATCAAAGGTGAAGGACGATCACCTAGCAGGGGACGGCTGCTCTGTTGGGTTAAGATGAGGGACGGTCATCTAAGGTGGAGGACGACCACCTGGCAGGGTACGGCTGCCGAAAATATCGCAACATAGGACGAATGCCGGATAAAAGGTCAACGATGGGGACGGCCATCGGATGAGCATGATGGAGGACGACCATCAAGAGGTGGAGGACGACCACCTAGCAGGGGACGGCTGCTCTCAAGGTTTATCATGACATAGGACGAATGTCAGATAACCAAAGATCAACAATGGGGACGGCCATTGGATAAAATGATGAAGGACGATCATCAAAAGGTGGAGGACGACCACCTAGCAGGGGACGGCTGCTAAATATCACGACATAGGACGAATGTCGGATAGAAAATCAACGATGGGGACGGCCATCGGATGAGCATGATGGAGGGCGACCATCAAGAGGTGGAGGACGACCACCTAGCAGGGTACGGCTGCTCTCGGGGTTTATCATGACATAGGACAAATGTCAGATAAAAAGAAAATTACTTTGTTGGCGATCTACTGGGGACTAGTAAACACGGACGAGTGTTTACATCCAAGAAACAAAAAGCATAAGTGTTTAGATGTTTGTGTATAGATTAAAGATGCGGACGAGCATCCTTAAGACTACGATACGGACGAGTATCGGGTAGAAACAAATACTGACACGTGTTCAGAGATGATGGTACGGACGAGTACCAACTAGTTAACAAAGAACACGGACTAGTGTTGGATCTGCGGGGATATATAAAATGGTGTATACAAGATACGGACGAGTATCTGTATAAGCATGAGTGGTGTATAGATGAGTGTTTAATCTGCTGGGGATAGTGACACGGACGGGTGCCAAAGAGAAGAGTATAGTATAGACAAGTATCTGATGTACAAAGTGTTTATGTTACTGCACTGGGGAAAATGACACGGACGGGTGCCAAGGAAGTTATATAAGTACATGTGAGTGCAAAGAGGATGTCTTTGGCTTTCTGCTGGGGTTATGACACAGACGGGTGTCAAAAAGTATCTGTAATACGAGTGGTACTGTTTGCACAGAGTGTTCAGGTGACTTCACTGGGGAGTCTTCTGTATATTGACGGATTGTCATTATTCACAAGTGTTTGATTCAGGACATGGCTTATGATTATGCTACATGTTTGATTTTTGCCGTAATGCTCCGTACTAGACGGAATGCTACGCTTTGTGGGTGAATATGATGCGAATGCCATGATTATGCAAAGATACCAAGCCGGGATTCGAATCCTGTTGCTGCGAAGATTTCAGGTCGATCTGTTCGAAGTGGACATCCCAGCTGGGGATGAGATCATTGGTGGATTTGATGAGATGTATCTGCTTGGGGAGGGATAGGTCACTGATAGACTCATCCTGATAGTGAGGGACCCAGCTGGGATTTGTAGAAGCTTTCTTTACTCTGTTGTGATCCCTTTATGCGGTGCTCTTCTGGATAGAGGCTGAAGCTCTGTGGGGAGTTGGTTCCCTGACTTTTGTACTCGGCTGAGGATGAAATGACAACTCGGCTGGGGAGAAAGAGAGATCACTGAAATACCTCCCTAGAGATTCTGTTGAGGAAGATTCTTGACTCAGCCGGGGATATGGGCGCCTTCTGGTACTGCCCTGTTAGAGAAGTGATGCCTGGCAGCTCTGATGGGGGGAAGTAACAAGTGGCAACTCAGCTGGGGAGAAAACACTTCGGGTGCTGAGATTGGGTGTTGATTTTCCAGCTTGCTGGGATAAAGCTTACAGGCCCCCTGTTGCGTTCTGGATACCTGCAATCCTGCAAAGATAGGGAAACGCACAAGTAATCCCGAGGTATCCTTTACTGGATTCCGTCATAGGAGTTTAGACACTCCTGCGAGTAAGTATATTTCCTGCAAGCATGTGACCTTTATATATTTTGAAGATAAACATCTGTATTTATGCAATCAGTTTTTCTTAAGACATCAGACATTTTTGCAAATAAAAACGCACAAGACGAAACAGGACTGAAAATCTAATTTTATTAATTCATGTGCCCTGAATTGGCGAGATACAGTCAAGGAAACATATCCCCTGAAATGAGGAGATTGTTACAAATTGAGAAACAAAATGCTGGCAATGTTGACGACGCTTTAAGGAGCTTCCTCTTTTGCTATGACTCGTATGACTTTTGACGTTCTTCTCGTCTTGCTTTCTGAAGAAGGCTGATTCTGATTGAAGCTTGATCCTTTCGAAGCTTACCAAGTTGTAACCGATACAGACGAATTCAGAATGCAGTTGTTCGCTTATTCCCTTGTTTTGCATGGATCGCCCTTTCGGGTTTTCAATCCATCGGGATACCCATTTTTGCCTGAGTTGTCCAATGCGGCTTTTCAACTCAGCGGGTGCACATTTTTTTGTTTATTTTTTCCCTTATTTTTGCCCGAGTCTTTTATTCTGTTTTTGACTCGCCGGGGATGCCCTATTTTTGTCTGGACTTACATTCTGTTTTTATGTCCAGCGGGTCATTTTTCATGCGAAGTATTTTTTAACTGCATCTGAATTCACAGGGGACGGGAAGTCTTCACCATCCATGGTGCTGAGCATCAGTGCTCCACCAGAGAAAACTTTCTTTACTACGAATGGCCCTTCATAGTTCGGAGTCCATTTGCCCCTGTGGTCTGTATGCGGAGGGAGGACTCTCTTTAGCACAAGATCTCCTACTTGGTACTCTCGGTGCCTGACTTTCTGATCGAAGGCTCTCTTCATTCTCTTCTGATACAACTGCCCATGACAGATTGCAGCCAATCTCTTTTCTTCGATTAGACTCAGTTGTTCATATCGGGACCGGACCCATTCTGCTTCGTTCAGCTTAACATCCATTAGTACCCGTAGAGAGGGTAATTCAACTTCAACAGGTAGGACTGCTTCCATACCATACACAAGTTGATACGGTGTTGCCCCAGTGGATGTCCTGATTGACGTGCGGTACCCATGCAAGGCAAATGGTAGCATTTCATGCTAGTCTTTGTAAGTGACTACCATCTTCTGCACAATCTTCTTGATATTTTTATTTGCTGCCTCAACAGCACCATTCATCTTTGGCCTGTAAGGAGAAGAATTGTGATGTTGAATCTTGAAGTCCCGGCACAGCTCTGCCATCATTTTGTTGTTCAAGTTGGAACCATTATCAGTAATGATTCGCTCGGGAACTCCGTATCGACAGATGATATCTCTCTTCAGAAATCTGGCTACCACTTGTCTTGTAACATTTGCATAAGACGCTGCTTCGACCCACTTGGTGAAATAGTCAATGGCGACCAGGATGAATCTGTGGCCATTCGAAGCAGTTGGTTCAATCTTTCCGATCATGTCAATGCCCCACATGGCAAAGGGCCAGGGTGAAGACATCACATTCAAAGGATTGGGAGGCACATGCACCTTATCCGCATAAATCTGGCATTTATGGCATTTTCTGGCGTAGGCACAACAGTCAGCATCCATTGTGATCCAGTAATAACCTGATCTTAGCAACTTTTTAGCCATGGCATGCCCTCCAGCATGGGTACCAAAGGATCCTTCGTGCACTTCATGCATCAACAAGTCCGCTTCTGTCTTATCAACGCATCTGAGGAGTACCATATCGAAGTTTCTCTTGTATAGGGAACCATCAGTGTTCAAGAAGAAACTACCAGCAAGCCTTCTCAAAGTCTTCTTATCATTGGAAGATGCCCCAAGTGGGTATGTTTGATCCTCCAAGAAGCACTTAATGTCGTGGAACCAAGGCTTATCATCTTTGACAACATCTGCTGCGAACACATATGCTGGTCTGTCAAGTCTGGACACTGAGATCTGAGGTACAAAGTTGGCAGCTTGCACTTTGATCATGGATGAAATGGTAGCCAGAGCATCTGCAAACTGATTCTCGTCCCAAGGGATATACTCAAGCTTGACCGTTGTAAAGAAAGTCAATAACCTCCTCGTATAATCCCTGTAAGGTATCAGATGATCCTGGTGGGTGTACCATTTGCCGTTGGTTTGATTGATTACCAAAGTTGAATCTCCGAATAAGGTCAATGTCTTGATCCTGAGGTCAATGGCCTCCTCAAGACCCATAATGCAAGCTTCGTATTCAGCTTCGTTGTTAGTGCAGTTGAAAGTGAGTTTTGCCGAGAAAGGCATGTGAACTCCTTCAGGTGTAATGAGTACTGCACCAACGCCACGACCATTCATGTTAACAGCCCCATCAAACATCATAGTCCATTCTTCTTCTGGGTCGGGCCCTTCAGTGTGAACAGGCTCTTCATGATCTTTTGCTTTTATGAATATGATGTCTTCATCAGGGAAGTCAAATCTCATAGGCTGGTAATCATCGATGGGTTGCTCAGCAAGATATTCAGACAGTACACTGCCCTTGATGGCTTTTTGAGATGTGTACTGAATGTCATACTCTGTAAGAATCATTTGCCATCTTGCAACCCGTCCGGTAAGTGCTGGCTTCTCAAATATGTACTTAACTGGGTCCATTTTTGAGATCAACAAAGTAGTGTGGGTCAACATATACTGTCTCAGTCGGCGAGCAGCCCACGCTAAAGCACAACAAGTTTTCTCGAGCAGTGAATAACGTTGTTCACAGTCGGTAAACTTTTTGCTTAGGTAGTATATCGCATACTCTTTTCGACCAGACTCGTCATGCTGGCCCAGCACACACCCCATTGACTCTTCTAAAACTGTCAAATACATGATTAGAGGTCTTCCTTCAACTGGAGGCATAAGGATTGGAGGTTCTTGCAAGTATTCCTTGATTTTGTCAAAAGCCCTCTGGCAGTCTTCGTTCCACCTGACCGTCTGTTCTTTTCTCAACAATTTGAACAAAGGCTCACAGGTTGCTGTAAGGTGAGATATGAACCTTGAGATGTAGTTCAATCTACCTAGAAACCCTCGAACTTCTTTTTCAGACTTCGGTGCAGGCATTTCTTGAATGGCTTTGACTTTATCAGGGTCAACTTCAATCCCTTTCTCGCTTACAATAAATCCCAGCAGCTTACCAGATCGCACCCCGAATGTGCATTTGTTGGGGTTCAACTTCAGTTGGTACTTCCTCAGACGTTTGAACAGTTTCAGCAAATTCACCAGGTGATCTTCTTCAGTGAGGGACTTGGCAATCATGTCATCCACGTAACATTCGATTTCTTTATGGATCATATCGTGGAATAATGTCACCATAGCCCGTTGATATGTTGCACCAGCATTCTTCAGTCCAAATGGCATCACCTTGTAACAGAACGTGCCCCAGGGTGTGATGAAGGTTGTCTTCTCCATGACTTCAGGTGACATTTTAATCTGATTGTATCCTGAAAATCCGTCCATGAAGGAGAATACCGAGAACTGAGCCGTATTATCCACCAATACATCAATGTGAGGTAATGGGAAGTCATCTTTCGGGCTAGCTCTGTTCAGATCTCGGTAGTCAACACACATTCTTACTTTGCCGTCTTTCTTAGGCACAGGCACAATATTAGCCACCCACGGCGGATAGCTAGTTACAGCAAGGAACCCGGCGTCCCACTGCTTTTGTACCTCTTCTTTGATTTTCATCGCCATGTCTGGGCGAGTACGGCGCAGTTTCTGTTTAACCGGTGGGCATTCTTCTCTTAACGGCAGCTTGTGCACAACAATGTCGGTGTCCAACCCTGGCATATCTTGATAAGACCAAGCAAACACATCCACATACTCTTGAAGCAGGTCAATCAGTTGTCTCTTCACTGAGTCTTGTAGGCATGCCCCGATTTTAACTTCTTTCACATTTTCATCTGTACCAAGATTAATTGTCTCTACCTCCTCCTGATGAGGAGTGATAACCCTTTCCTCTTGTCTCAACAATCTGGCTAGCTCTTCAGGAAGCTCGTAATCTTCTTCAACCCCTTCATCAGCTTGATTGATTGGATTGTCAAAGTCATACGAAGTCATAGCCGTGCTGTTGTCGGTGCTGTCTGGAAGGCACTCTCTGCAAGGGTTCAGTTTGTTCATTTTAGTGATTGATTTTAATATTTGTTTAGAAAAGTGAAATAAAGTTAACATTTTGAAAACACTGCCATTTATTTTTGTACAAAAAGAAAAACGAAAAAAACAGTGAGCGGAAAAGAAAAAAAGAGACCCATTTGCAAAAGATGTCTGATATTTCATTGATTAATCTTGTTGCACAAAAATTACAGATGGCCCGATTACAAAATGAGTCTTGTCATCTTGGGCAAGATGCAAGACTTGATGCATGCTTAAAATAAACAGGAAATAATAATTACTCTGCAGGAGTAACTCTTATAATTTCCTAGGAAGACCAGTTTGAGATACTGCTCCCCGGGATCTTTGGACGGATCCAACTCTCTAGGTTGCGGTCGCTTTCATCCTCGTCTTCCAAATTGTTGACAGCATTGGGGGTGAGCATCCCCCCACTAACGAAGTTGGGCTCCTTAGCAGCCTCTGCTTGATCTTGCTGAGTTGGTTTGTAACCCAACCCAAATCTATCCTCTTTCTTCTCCACAGGTAGCAGTTTGCCCCAGCCTTGGGCAGTTCCTTCTTCAACAACCTTCTGGGCTTGTTGGTAAGATGTTATTGAGGTTCCAGGTACAGCAGAAGTTTCATTTATGTTCAGGGCCTCAAACCCTTGACTCATTGTTTCGTGGATCTCCCCATCCATCTCAATGTATTTGTAGGTAGCCAGGTGGATAACAAAAATATCCTCCTCTCCACAGATAGTAACGACTTGACCCTCCCACTCGAATTTTAACTTCTGGTGAAAGGTTGAGGTCACGGCGCCAGCGGCGTGAATCCATGGCCTACCCAATAGACAGCTGTAGGCAGGCTGTATATCCATCACGTAGAAGGTCGTTTTGAAAGTTTGCGGGCCAATCGTTATAGGCAACTCAATTTCTCCCAGAACTGATCTCTTAGAGCCGTCAAAGGCTCTCACTACCAGGTTACTGGGACGTAATGCCAATCCGTCATACTCTAGCTTCACAAGGGCTTTTTTAGGTAAGACATTGAGGGATGATCCCGTGTCTACCAGCACATGGGAAAGAACTGCACCTTTGCATTCCATGGTAATGTGCAAAGCCTTGTTATGATTGCGGCCTTCCGTAGTCAAATCAGTGTTGGTGAACCCTAGTCCATGACTAGCATTAACATTTCCAACCACAGCTTCCAACTGATTGACGGTGATCTCTTCTGGCACATAAGCTGCGTGCAAAACTTTTAGTAGTGCATTCCGATGAGCCTCGGAGCACATAAGCAATGATAGGATTGAGATCTTGGAAGGCGTCTGGTGAAGCTGGTCCACTATCTTGTAATCACTTTTCTTGATGATTCTCATGAATTCATCAACTTCTTGATCGAAAGTTGTTTTCAAAGCTTCTTTAACAATTTGCTCTTCTTGCACCAAGCTTTTCCCTTTTGCCTTGGCAGCAGCTTCTGCTTCGGCAGTGGGTCTTTGAATTTGTGGAGCAAAGAGACGTCCGCTTCGAGTGAAGCCTCCGCCTCCCCCCACGTTGTCTATTTGTGGTGCAGGGGTTGATGATTCAAGAGTGATTTTCTGTCCTTCGCAGTATAGATCAGAGCCGTAATGCCAGGGGATGGCATTACTGCTTTCATAAGGTACTGGTCCAGGCACTGTGATGGTGACTGGACCGATTGCAGCTGCAGAAGGGACCATGATAGTCTGTGGATCATAGTATATTGTGACTGGTGCTCTGATGGGAGTGGCATTTTGGGAGTTGTAGGTAGAATCATTTTCAGGATCATAATAAATTGTAACCGTTGAGACATTTGCTGCTGAAGTTGTAGGAGACATTGTTGGAAGGATGGGTGCTGTTGTTATAGGAGATTCTGAATGAAGTGGTGCTGAAGTTGTAGAAGGGATGTTTGCTGATATCTAGTCCGTTGAAGTAACAGATGAAGCATTTGTTGATGAAATTGAAGAGTTGCTTGGAATAATGGTTGTTGCAGTTGTAGAAGACACAGGAATTGTTGCTGATGAGATTGCTGGATTGGTAGGAATTGATGTTGTGATTTGAAGCAGGCCACTCTGGATGAGACCATCTATGCCATCTCTCAAATTATCACAACCATTCACCGAAATGTTGCAATAAGCACACCCTAGCTCACATCCCGGGAACATTTGACATTCAAGGAGTTGAGCTTTGATCTCTACCAACAGTGTCCGAATCTGACCCACACTGGTTATCAAGTAAGACGGCTTGTCTTCTTCAATAGCATTGATTCTGGGGCCACCATGGTTTGGCATAGGATTCTTGTTAACATTTGGTGGTGGTGCAAAATTTAGAGCCTTAGAGTCCACCAGGTCTTGCACCTTCATGTGCAAAGCTCTGCACTTCTCCGTACTATGGCCAGGTTCATTTGAATGAAAAGCACATCTGGCGCTGGCGTCATAATTTCTGGGTAGACTGGCAGGATCCGGAGGTGCCAATGTCCTTAGCTCAACCAGGTTGAGTTTTAGGAGTTGTGGCAGTAATGTGGCATATGGCATAGGGATCGGATCGATCACCCTATTGGCCTGAGAAGGTCTCTGTTGGAATGGTCTCTGCTGATTGTTGTTGTTGGTGTCGTTGTAGTTTCTCTGAGGAGGATACTGAGTTTGTTGCTGATAATTTTGTTGATGTGGTTGATAAGCTGGTTGTGGATGAATTGGAGCGGGAATGGTGACTGCTGCCACAGACCTATGAACATATTGGGGTCTGCCCCTGCTGGCATGGATAGCATTGGTCTCACCAGTTCTTCTTGGGCCCACAAAAGGCTTCCTTGTGTTGCTGGATGAGTTGGCACCGTTGTTAGAAATCTTGCCCATCTTTAATAGGCTCTCGATCCTTTCTCCAGCTATAACGACATCTGCAAAGCTGGTAGAAGAAAAGGCAGCTAGCCTATCAATGTATGTTCCTTGGAGGGTGTTCATGAACATATCTGCCATCTCCCTTTCTGACATAGGTGGCTGGACAACAGCAGCAAGCTGTCTCCATCTCTGGGCGTACTCCCGGAAGCTTTCCCTGGATGACTGTGACATTCCCATCAGGAGAGTCCTGTTGGGTGCCATATCCAAATTATACTGGTATTGTCTAATGAAGGCCTTTGCCAAGTCTTTCCAACACCTGATGGATGCTCTAGTCAGATGTGAGTACCATTCCCTTGAAGCTCCCGTTAAGCTATCCTCAAAATAAAACATCCATAGCTTCTCGTCCATGGTATATGCTTTCAACCTCCCCAGAAAGGATTGTAAGTGGGTCCGTGGGCAGGAAGTCCCGTTGTACTTTTCAAAACAAGGAGGCTTAAACTTATGGGGAATCCTGACCCCGTCCACTAAGCCCATGTCCATAACATCAAAACCCAGAGAGTTTTGAGACTCCAAGGATCTTAATTTTTCAGCAATTTCGTCCAGCCTTCTGTCATAGGCCTCATCCCCAGCACCCATTACTGTGAACTGATCCTCCTGGGGGTCTTCTTGCAGTACTCTGCCTGTAGTGGCAGTCCCTTGTACATTAGTAGGAATGTTGATCTCTGGATGAAGGTGGGGTCCAAATACAGGGGGGTTGATATGAGGTTGGACCCTCTCATTGTTTCTTGTCCCAGCAGTCCCTAGATGGGGATCTTCCTGATTCTGCCTTTCTACCATTGCTCTTAATCTCTCTTGGCTTTGAGCCATATTGTTCATCACCTCCATAAATTGTGTCATCTGAGCCCTCATTTCCAATCTTTCATTGGCCATTTGGTTCCTGACCTCTGTAAGGTCCTGTTGTACCTGGTCCATCTGTATACCCGGAAGGTTGTTACGGGTTGGATATCTGTGTGGACGGTTGAGTGGGAACACCCGTCGGCGAGCAATAGTTCCTGACATCACAACAGAGTTAGTAACAATAAAACAAAAACCTACAAAACAAAACAAAAGGTTAGTATGCAATGCAGTATGCTTATTTGTTTCCAAGGTATCCGGCTTGGCACTTGGTTTTGACCTTTCCAGACCTTTGAAGATGCTTGTGATGTTGCTTTGAAGGAAACTCAAATGGAACAAACTGATACATATATTACAAAAAGTGAATAATACATAGTTGTTCTTTTTACAAATACATGCCCCGAGGGGTCAAAATACAACATAAGGAAATAAAAGTACATGAAATGAAAGCAACAACAAGCAAAAGTCAGACACCAAGACCAAACTCATCCTCCTGAACTTCCTTGAGAAGTGCTTCAGTCACAGGATCAGCTGGATGCTCTGTGAGATTCCTGATAAGGAGATTCCTGGTAGTAACAGCTGCAGTTAGCTTCTTGTGTTGACTCTGGTCCTTTGACCTCTTTACACCAGCTCTAATCTTCAACTCTGAGATTTCTCTTTGGGCTGCCAGCAGGGCTTCCTGTTGCTCTTTTGCACTAGCTTCCAGCTGCTCAATCTTGTCCTGAGTCCTCTTATCTTCTAGAGTACGAGCTTCGGTGATCCTGACCCACCTAGCTTGACTCTCCTTCAGATACAAATCAGTCCTGGCCTTCTGGAACTGGGCCTCCTTGCAGGCATTCTTCAAGATCTGTTCTCCAGCCCTAGACTTCTTGATATAATCCTCTGACTTCTCAATTCTGGCTAGATGCTCCACTTTCAGCTTCTCTAACCTCTCAATATCCAACCTACCATCACTCCTCTCCCAGAGGGTCTTCTGTAAGGCCTGAGTCAACTTCTCATTTCTCTCTTTCAAATTTTCAAACTCCTCTAAGCTGACAGTGACAGGAGGTGGTGCTGAGGATGTCCCAGGCATATCCTCCATGGTGAAGGGCATCCCAGAAAATTGAGCCCTGGCATGGGACCACTCATAGTATTGTGCGGATGCCACATTGTTGCACTTCCCCAGAATGGTTACTCCTTTAGTCTGAACATTGTCCCAGGCCCAGGCTGCCTGCCTGACAATAGCCAGATTAGGCTTGTTCTCACAGTAAAGAGTCTCAGCCAAGTCCTGTGCTTTAGGAGTGTGGACCAATGCATAGCCCAGTTGTCTTTTGAATAGCAGAGGGTTGTAGTTGATGCAACCCTTAACTCCAATCAGGGGTACATTGGGAAACTGCCCACAACTGGTAATGATATCCCTGCCTTTTGTGCTTTGAGTGCACCACCTGATATCAGCTGAAGTCAAAGCAGTGAGTCTTATAGCCCAGTTCCTTTGCTGATGAGGATTCAAAAATGCATCAGTCTTTGGCAAGTGCTTGAGAAGCCAAGTATGGAATAAAAGAGCACAGCACCTCACTAATCTTCCCCTTTGCTTTTCATTCCTTTGGTGCACAGAGTAGTAGAAATCCCCCAATAAAGTGGGCACTGGGTTTCTCAGGATGAAAAGGTGGATTGCATTCTTGCTAACAAACTTAGGCTCATCCGCAAATAAAATGACCCCATATACGCTAAGGGCCAATAAAGCACAGACTGCTTTCCACTCTCCTAGAGAAGCCTTCATGGTAGCCTGAGAGATCAAGAAATCCAGATGCAGGCCAGAGATTCCAGCCTTAGTAGTCATGTTCTGCCCAATCAGAACTGGTTCCAAATGCAATGCCTTTGCCACTTCTTCATTACTTGGAAAAGCCATCTCAGGGTTGAAAGGGACTCCACCCCTGATAGGTATACCAACCAATGATGAATACTCTTCTAACAAAGGGCCCAACTGAAAATCCTGAAAAGTGAAACACCTCAGAGGGGGATCATAAAACTGCAGGCAAGTATGAATCAAGCTCCTCTGTGAAGGGTCCAAATCCATAACCACATCAAGTATGCCTCCATAGTGTTCTCTAAATAGTGGTATATGGTCTGGAGTAACCAGGGTCTGAATCTTCCTGATGTTAGCTAGCTCAGGCTGAAAGAAATGGTAGGAGATATTACTCTTCTTAGGTGCCATGTTGTTGAAGAGGTGCTGAGACAGGTGCTGATGATGGAGAAATAACACTGAAGATGAGCCACTGGCAGGCAGAGACTGGTGACTGAAGCAGGTAGCTGATAGCTGAAGTAGATGCTGATGAAGATAGGTATATGCTGATGATGGGGTCAAAACCAAGCCAAAAATAAAGGATGGATACCCTGAAAAACAAATAAGCAAATGTCAAAATGATGCAATGATGATGTATGCAAATGATATGCAAGGGTTTGTGACTGAGCTGGATCTGATCAAGTGCTCTGATATAAGTCCAGGTATGTTCAAGAAATCCAGATGGAGGTCCATAAGTCCAGTAACCAAGGTGGGGGACTCAAATAAAGAGCCACATGTCCAGGGTTAAAATCACAAGAACTGTTCCAAAATGGAGTACTCTTAATCAAACAGGGTATGCTGAGGTCAAGGGTACCTGCAAACCTGTAAACAGCCCAACCCCATCACAGGTGGTGTTCTAAAACAAGGATCCTCAGACTTGGATCAGTTATGAGAAGTGTAAACACTTCTAACCCGGAGGTACATCGTTTACAATAACCATAAAAGATCCTCCTCTAATTCACCTCAGTTTCTAAAGGTCAATACTAAAGGTCATCCAGACTTAGCAGGCTTCCCAGATAGCCCTAGTATTGCAGGAAATCTGCAACACAAAGTTCTCAAGAAGAAACCCATATCTGAACCGTGTTTCATATTCCCGCACCAGACCGAGATGGAATGGGAAAGAATATGAACCACTCTAGCCTAGGTGTCACTCAGGTCCCAGGTATAGGACCTCAACTCTCAATAGAACCCCACCCACCAAAACAAACAAACAGATCCAGCCAGCACAGTATGACAGTATGATATATGTAAAGCTATAAAGAAAGCAATAAAACAACTGTACATAAAGCAATAATCAAGAATAAATATACAAACACAGATAGCACATAACACCCCAGTAAACACAAATCAAACAAGAGCTAGGAGGAACCCACAAAAAGAACCAGAAGCCCTGGTTGCAGTATAAGGGTCCCCAGCAGAGTCGCCAAGCTGTCGCTCCCGATAAATGGGAATGGCCCAAAATAAAGGTACAGACGCGAACGGTCGGCGAAAGGGACAATGAGAACACACAGGAGTGAACTCACTGGAAAAGAAAAGAGTCGCCAGCTAGGCATTTTTATCCCGGAGGAAAGGTAATGCTGCATAGACCTAGAAAGACATGGATAATACGGTTGCGAACCAGAGAGACTGAGAAAGGGGGTTGGTTACAACCTGGGAAGGTATTAGCACCCAGATTGTCCGCCGTACTCGACGGGATCCACGCTTAAAAGATTTGTGTTTTAAAGGGGTAGTGTCAGTGCAATCTGTGTATAGAATAGCTGGAAAAGAATGTACAGGTGTCAGTGTAAAGGAAGTGTGAAGTGTAGGAGAGTGAAATGTCAGTATAAGAACAGGAATGAAATGCTCAAAATCATGAGGCTAAAAGGATAAAGCTGGAAAGAGGGGGAATATACAGAGACTTTTGTTCGATAGCTGTTAAGTTATGCCTACGTATCCTCTCGTGCAATGAGGAAGTCAGAACACCGTAGTTCGACCCAAAGAGACTGAAATATGAATTGACTTATGAACTGCTTACTTGTCAATGCTCAAGTGTATGACCTGTCTGGCTCAGGTGCAAATTGTCTTGCATTAGACGGAAGAAGCAAGTTCTCGTTTGTGAGTGAATAAGATGAGAAAAGAATCCCGAAGGAGACGATTATTGTTTGTTTTTGAGTTTTCAGTCTTTTATTGCTTTTGAAAGTTTGTCATAAGTTAATGAGCATAAGCCTAAACCAATGGGTTAGCAAACTCATCACATCTTCCCTCTGATTAGGGGTAATGAGATTACCTTAAGTGTGAAGTCAGCTTCTCACACTTAATCACCTTTGGTGTAGGATTAAGATCATTAACCTACTTGTGATTATTTAGATGTTTTTGTTGTTTTTGTTTAGTGTTGAGTAATGAGGTTAAGCCATAATCAAGGATTAAACAGACTCATTACACCATCCTAATAGAAGGATAATAGATGAGAATGTTTAAGCTGAGGAAAGCTCCTCAACTTAATCCATGATTAGGGATTAAACTCATGACAAAACAAGCCTTTGATTAAGTGGATTTTATTTAATGATATGATGATGAAATGTTTTTTAGGGTTTGTAAGACAACTTGAGGGGGACTTGTCCATTAACACTAGGGTTAGTCCTTCTTAACCAATTAAGGAAGAATTAGAACCCTAATGCAAGGCCCAAGTTACAAGCTTGATGTCTTAATGATTATTAGATGAATTGATTAAGAGATTTAAACACATTAAGGGTTTAACACTTAGGATTAAAGTTATACACTCCATCCTAATAGAAGGATGCAGGCATAAACTTAATCACAAAGCCTTAAAGCCTTTAGGGTTTAGTCCCTGATTATGAGGTGAGAAGAGAAGACTCAAAAGAGACACAAAGGTAAAACTAAGTGGGGGACTAATCAAAACCCTAATCATTGTCATGCTTGGTTGTTCCTAAGGTTTGTGAGGTTTAAGAAAGAAATCTTCAATGGAACCACCAGGAAGCAGATGAAAGGATCAGGAGAAGCAAAGTAACTTGCTTCACTTAAGAAGACAAGTCACTTGAAGAAAGAAAATGAGAAGAAGAAGAATGAGCAAGCTCAAACTCAAACACATAACAAAATGCAGCATGGATGCATAAGAAGGATGAAAAGAAAAAGTGGGAAGTGAAGGCAAATCCACTTCCCAAAGTTGCTTACCACCTGAAAAGTTAGTGAAAGGAATGCAATGCAATGCAAAAATGGAATGATATGGCATGATGAGAAACGAAACCAGAAGCATATATGAGATGATAATGATGATATGGGATGATGTGAACATGAAACAAGGCATGGGGATGATCATACAAACTTATGGATGCAAATGAGACAAGTTAAGAAACATGAACATACATGAAAAGTTATGAAATGCAAATGGCATACAACATGGCAAATGCAAGATGCAATGATCAAACATGATTTCAATATGTCTTAAGATGTCCAATGAATCAAAAGAATGCATAAAATGCTATGGCAAGTCAAGGTATGAATGCAAATGCAAGATGGATGCATATGGAAGCCCAAATTAGGGTTTATGATCAAAGCATCAAACACAAACCAAAATCAGAAGCAAACATCAATACAAAAAATTGAAAATGCACTCAAAGCAAACCTAATCCTATACAAACTCACTGCCCAAAGGAAAGGTTCCAACTCTTAACCTAGTTCAAGTTATGATTTTCCTAAGTTTTCTAGGGTTTTAGGGTTCCTTGACAAGAAAAATGTCAAACAAATGGAAAATGAAAGATCAAATCATGCCCATTTAATCTCACAAACTACATGATATGCTAAACACAATGCAAAAAGAATCAAAGTCCAACTCTCAATGGTTAGGCAGAAATGATTTTTGGAAGTTTGGATCAAAATAATGCCTTAAAATGATTTTAATTCCATGAAAAATTCTCAAAAGACATCAAGGTCAAAAAAGAAATTTGGTTTGAGGGTTGGACAATGTTTCTAAATGGTTTTAAAGGTTTCATGAATTTTTTGGTGATTTTTAAATACCTAAAAGTATTTTTAAATAATTAATTCTCATTAATTAATTAAAAATAAACTTTTAAATATTTAAAAATATTTTTAAAATGCAAAAAATAAAAATAAAAATGTTTTTGGTTTCTGAAATTTAATAAAAGTTTGTATAAAAAATTTCAGAATTTTTGAATAAGTTTTACTATTTTTAATAAAATGGAGAAAGAAATTCAAAATAAATGAAATAAAAATTAAAGAAAATAAAAAGTACACACAATGGACGGATGAGATGAAAACTGGGGGTGAGGCTGTTGACTGCGCGCGCAATCCAATGGTCCACATTCAAACTTCCTAATTTCTGATTTATGAATTAATTAAATGGATTTAATTAAGTTAATGGTGATTAGGGTTTCTGAGGATGCATCTTGGCCCTTGAACACGCGCGGGAGTGGACCAAGTCAACTCATCCAACGCTCAAAATTCAAACTACTTTAATGACAGGGATTAAACCCTAATTATTTTCAGGTGGCCGGAGAAGACCTCCGGTCGTCTTCTCCGGTGGGAACCCCACCTGAAAATCCCTAAAACCTTCAAAACTTCACTAAAATGAAATCTAAAAGAACAGAAATCATCCCCACATCCCCCTGAATCAAAACCCTAACACAAAACTCAATTATCTTTCATCAATCACACGAATCGAAAGCAAACATTTTTAGGTCAGAAAAGTTTCAGAGTAAGATTAAATGCTTATTTCTCAACCATTTTCAAAACCAAGAACATCAGAGTGATCAGTGAATCATGAAGAACAACTTAGGAACTTAAAAAATCATTTCTGGAAAAAAAGTTCATGAAGCTACCTGAGTTTGAAGCTTTTCAGTCTGGTACTTTCTGACCTACTCTCTTGTGCAAAACCACTCCTGTGACCTCCCTTGTGCTTCTGAAAGGCTTAGAACAAATTTATTTGGGCTGGTTTGAGAGCTTGCAGAGGTTCTGTTCAATGGAGTGAGGAAATCGTATTTCTGATTCTTTGAGTTTTAGGCTGCTTTGAAGGTTGGTTTGGGTTCAGTGAAGCATGGTGAGATGATTGGTGAAGTTGGTTTGTGTGTTTGAGGCTTGTGTTGAGAGTTTCGAAAGCTTTTGCTCAAGAGGATGAAAATGAGAAAATTGTCTTGTGGCTGGTTTCAGGCTTGCTTGTTATGTGCTTTGGCTTGCATTTGATTAACATAAACAAATCCCATTGGTCAGATGACATGACATGTCCTTTTGTGATAGGTATGGGTGCTTTTGCAAAATGTCAACTTTTGTGTAAGAAGGGCATGGGCAACTTGCTAGCCTAGTACAAGAGGCATGTCCTGTGCAGCATGATGAGGGAAAAGGGCTAGGATGGTTCAGCAAACTAGGCAGCAAGTGGATGAGAAGTTATCATCACTTTTGCAACTTGGTTCACTTTGGTTCTTATGGAAGAAACTTGATCCATGGGCCATAAAACATGTGATTCCTTGGGTGCATTCTGAACTTTAGATGTTGTGTGATCATGCTGTGTGGATTAGAAGCCCATTTGATGACTGAATTGGCCTTGAGAAGTGAATTTGCAACTTTGCCTCTTTGGTGCATGACTTGAAATTTAGTGATTTTTGCCAACTTTGACAAGCCATAACTTTTGATCAAAAATGAATTAGGTCCTGTTCTTGTACTTTTGGAAAAGGGAAAGATCTATTCTACAACTTTCATGACCAAAGTTTTTCCATTTGAAGCATTTTTGGATCAAAAAGTAAGGGTTGAAAGAGTTGCCTAAAATGACATTTTCATTAAAAGTCAAACTTGCCCAAAAAGTCAACTTTGCAAAAGACTTGAAATTCTTCAATTTTGTGAACTTCAAACTTCTTCTATGATCAAATAAAGATCATATACATTCAAAATGATGAAGAACACCCTTTGGTTGGGTCATTGGGGGCCTCAGATGCCCTGATTTTGCACTGACTTGCTTGAAAAGTCAACTCTTGATCAGATGACTTCCCCATGGAATTTATTCATGAAAATTGATATGCATACTCCCTATACCATATAGAGACCAATAGAAACAAGAATGACCAAAAAAATTGGAGTTATGGCCTCTGAAACCAAAACCCTAATTCTAGGTCATCTGTGCAGTCAAGCCTGGCTCTGCTTCCATACCATTCTCAGTTCTTGTGATTTTTTGACATTCTTGACTTTGAGAGGATATAATATGATACTTGAAAACACATAGACCTCTTTGAAGTGATTGATGGCCTTTGGAATGGCTCAAGAGGCTCCTGGATTGCTCAGATCACAAACCCTAGATGCAGATGACTTTGAATCTATTGCAGTGAATCAAAAATGTGATATGAGATGTTATGATTGTGTTTATGCATATGAAATGATCACAAGCCATGTTGTGAATGGGTGAGGGCAAATTTGGGGTGTTTACACCCGGATGTGAGCTAGGATGTGCTTATTGCAACATTTCAGTAAATGGGTGTGATAACTTGAGAAGTGGCATAGATGGTCTCATCCAGAGTGGCCTGCTTCAAATCACAACATCAACACCTCCAAATCCAGCAATCTCCTTAACAACAATTCCCGAGTCTTCTACAACTGCAACAATAATTGTTCCAAACAACTCTTCAATCTTGTCAACAAATGCTTCGTCTGTCACTTCAACAGACCAAATGTCAACAAACATCCCTTCTACAACTTCAGCACCCCTTCATTCAGAACCTCCTACAACATCAACAACAAATAATGAAAGTGTCTCAACGGTTACAATATATTATGATCCTGCAAATGATTCTGCCTACAACTCACAAAATGCCACTCCTAACAGAACACCAGTTACAATATACTATGATCCACATACTATCATGGTCCCTTCGGCAGCTGCTATCAGTCCAGTCACTATCACAGTGCCTGGTCCAGTTCCTTATGAAAGCAGTAATGTCATCCCTTGGCATTACGGCTCCGATCTATACTGCGAAGGACAGAAAATCACTTTGGAATCATCAACTTCTTCACCACAAATAGACAATATGGGGGGAGGCAGAGGCTTCACTCGAAGCGGACGTCTCTTCGCCCCGCAGATTCCGAGACCCATTGCTGAAGCAGAAGCTGCTGCCAAAGCAAAAGGGAAGAGCCTGGTGCAAGAAGAACAGGTTGCTAAAGAAGCTTTAAAAACCCCTTTTGATCAAGAGGTTGATGAATTCATGAGAATCATCAAGAAAAGTGATTACAGGATAGTGGACCAGCTTCACCAAACACCTTCCAAAATCTCCATTTTATCATTGCTAATGTGCTCCGAGGCTCACCGGAACGCATTATTAAAAGTCTTGCACGCAGCTTATGTGCCAAAGGAGATTACCGTCAATCAGTTAGAGGCTGTGGTTGGAAATGTTAACGCTAGTAATGGACTAGGATTTACCAACACTGATTTGACTTCGGAAGGCCGCAATCACAACAAGGCTTTGCACATTACCTTGGAGTGTAAGGGTGCAGTTCTTTCCCATGTACTGGTAGACACAGGGTCATCCCTCAATGTCTTACCTAAAAAAGCCCTTGTGAAGCTGGAGTATGAAGGACTGGCATTACGTCCCAGCAACTTGGTAGTGAGAGCCTTTGACGGTTCTAAGAGATCAATTCTGGGAGAAATTGAGTTGCCTATAACGATTGGCCCACAGACTTTCAAAACGACCTTCTTCGTGATGGATATACAGCCTGCCTACAGCTGTCTATTGGGTAGACCGTGGATACACGCCGCTGGCGCCGTGACGTCAACTCTTCACCAGAAGTTAAAATTCGAGTGGGAGGGCCAAGTCGTTACTATTTGTGGAGAGGAAGATATCTTTGTTAGCCATCTGGCTACATACAAATACATTGAGATGGATGGGGAGATCCACGAAACTATGAGTCAAGGGTTTGAGGCCTTGAACATAAATGAAGCATCCGCTGTGCCTGGAACCTCAATGACATCTTATCAGCAAGCCCGGAAGGTTGTTGAAGAGGGGACTGCCCAAGGCTGGGGCAAGTTGTTGCCTGTAGAAAAGAAGGAGGATAGATTTGGGTTGGGTTACAAACCAACTCAACAAGATCAAGCAGAGGCTGCTAAGAAGCCCAATTTTGTCAGTGGGGGATGCTCACCCCAGATGCCGTGAACAACTTGGAAGACGAGGATGAAAGCGACCGCAACCTGGAGAGCTGGATACGTCCAAGGATCCCGGGGAGCAGTATCTCAAACTGGTCTTCCCAGGAAATTATAAGAGTTACTCCTGCAGAGTAATTATTATTTCCTATATTTCTAAGCATGCATCAAGTCTTGCATCTTGCCCAAGATGACAAGACTCATTTTGTAATCGGGCCATCTGTAATTTTGTGCAAATAGATCAATCAATGATAATCAGACATCTTTTGCAAATGAGTCTTTTTCTTTTTTCGCTCACTGTTTTTCCATTTTTCTTTTTGTACAAAAATAAATGGAAATGTTTTCAAAATGACGACTTCATTTCACTTTTCTAAACAAAATTAAAATCAATCACTAAAATGAACAAACTGAACCCTTGCAGAGAGTGCCTTCCAGACCGCACCGACAACAGCACGGCTATGACTTCGTATGACTTTGACAATCCAATCAATCAAGCTGATGAAGGGGTTGAAAAAGATTATGAGCTTCCTGAAGAGCTAGCCAGGTTGTTGAGACAAGAGGAAAAGGTTATCACTCCTCATCAGGAGGAGGTCGAAACGATCAATCTTGGTACAGATGAAGATGTGAAAGAAGTTAAAATTGGGGCCTGCTTACAAGACTCAGTGAAGAAACAACTGATTGACCTGCTTCAGGAATATGTGGATGTGTTTGCTTGGTCTTATCAAGATATGCCAGGGTTGGACACCGACATTGTTATGCACAAGCTGCCTTTAAGAGAAGATTGCCCG
The DNA here is from genome assembly GCA_963966055.1 of Lathyrus aphaca. Taxonomy (NCBI): domain Eukaryota; kingdom Viridiplantae; phylum Streptophyta; class Magnoliopsida; order Fabales; family Fabaceae; genus Lathyrus; species Lathyrus aphaca. The sequence goes on along the minus strand of OZ014521.1, from coordinate 161,835,498 downwards.
CCAGTTAAACAGAAACTGCGCCGTACTCGCCCAGACATGGCAATGAAAATCAAAGAAGAGGTACAAAAGCAGTGGGACGCCGGGTTCCTTGTTGTGACTAGCTATCCGCCGTGGGTTGCTAATATAGTACCTGTACCTAAGAAGGACGGCAAAGTAAGAATGTGTGTTGATTACCGGGATCTGAACAGAGCCAGCCCGAAAGATGACTTCCCATTACCTCACATCGATGTATTGGTGGATAACACGGCCCAGTTCTCGGTATTCTCCTTCATGGACAGATTTTCAGGATACAATCAGATCAAAATGTCACCTGAAGACATGGAGAAGACAACCTTCATCACACCCTGGGGCACGTTCTGTTACAAGGTGATGCCATTCGGACTGAAGAATGCTGGTGCAACGTATCAACGGGCTATGGTGACATTATTCCACGATATGATCCATAAAGAAATCGAATGTTATGTGGATGACATGATTGCCAAGTCCCTCACTGAAGAAGACCACCTGGTAAATCTGCTAAAGCTATTCAAGCGTCTGAAGAAGTACCAACTGAAGCTGAATCCCAACAAATGCACATTCGGGGTGCGATCCGGTAAGCTGCTGGGATTTATTGTGAGTGAAAAAGGGATTGAAGTTGACCCAGATAAAGTCAAAGCCATTCAAGAAATGCCTGCACCGAAGTCAGAAAAAGAAGTTCGAGGGTTCTTGGGACGATTGAACTACATTTCACGGTTCATATCTCACCTCACAGCAACCTGTGAACCTTTGTTCAAACTGCTAAGAAAAGAACAAACGGTCAGGTGGAACGAAGACTGCCAGAAGGCTTTTGACAAGATCAAGGAGTACTTACAAGAGCCTCCAATCCTTATGCCTCCAGTTGAAGGAAGACCTCTAATAATGTACTTGACAGTATTAGAAGAGTCGATGGGGTGTGTGTTGGGCCAGCATGACGAGTCTGGTCGAAAAGAGTATGCAATATACTACCTAAGCAAAAAGTTTACCGACTGTGAACAACGTTATTCACTGCTCGAGAAAACTTGCTGTGCTTTAGCGTGGGCTGCTCGCCGACTGAGACAGTATATGTTGACCCACACTACCTTATTGATCTCAAAAATGGACCCAGTCAAGTATATTTTTGAGAAGCCAGCACTTACCGGACGGGTTGCAAGATGGCAAATGATCCTCACAGAATATGACATCCAATACACCTCTCAGAAAGCCATCAAGGGCAGTGTATTGTCTGAATATCTTGCTGAGCAACCTATTGATGATTACCAGCCTATGAGATTTGACTTCCCTGATGAAGACATCATGTTCATAAAGGCAAAAGATCATGAAGAGCCTATTCACACTGAAGGACCTGACCCGGAAGAAGAATGGACTATGATGTTTGATGGGGCTGTTAATATGAATGGTCGTGGTGTTGGTGCAGTACTCATTACACCTAAGGGAGTTCACATGCCTTTCTCGGCGAAACTCACTTTCAACTGCACTAACAACGAAGCTGAATACGAAGCTTGCATTATGGGTCTTGAAGAAGCCATTGACCTCAGGATCAAGACATTGACTGTATTCGGAGATTCAGCTCTGGTAGTTAATCAAACCAACGACAAATGGTACACACATCAGGATCATCTGATACCTTATAGGGATTATACAAGGAGGTTATTGACTTTCTTCACAACAGTCAAGCTTTAGTATATCCCTCGGGACGAGAATCAGTTTGCAGATGCTCTGGCTACCATTTCATCTATGATCAAAGTTCAAGCTGCCAACTTTATACCTCAAATTTCAGTATCCATACTTGACAGACCAGCATATGTGTTCGCAACAGATGTTGTCAAAGATGATAAGCCTTGGTTCCATGACATTAAGTGCTTCTTGGAGGATCAAACATACCCACTTGGGGCATATTCCAATGATAAGAAGACTTTGAGAAGGCTTGCTGGCAGTTTCTTTCTGAACATTGATGGTTCCCTGTACAAGAGAAACTTTGATATGGTACTCCTCAGATGCGTTGACAGAACAGAAGCAGACTTGCTGATACACGAGGTACATGAAGGATCCTTTGGTACCCATGCAGGAGGACATGCAATGGCCAAGAAATTGCTAAGATCAGGTTATTATTGGATCACAATGGATGCCGATTGTTGTGCTTACGCCAGAAAATGCCATAAATGCCAGATTTATGCGGATAAGGTGCATGTGCCTCCCAATCCTTTGAATATGATGTCGTCACCCTGGCCCTTTGCTATGTGGGGCATTGACATGATTGGCAAGATTGAGCCAACTGCTTCGAATGGCCATAGATTCATCCTGGTTTCCATTGACTATTTCACCAAGTGGGTCGAAGCAGCTTCATATGCAAACGTTACAAGGCAAGTGGTAGCCCGATTTCTGAAGAGAGATATCATCTGTCGATACGGAGTTCCCGAGCGAATCATTACTGACAATGGTTCCAACTTGAACAATAAAATGATGGCAGAGCTATGCCGGGACTTCAAGATTCGACACCACAATTCTTCTCCTTACAGGCCAAAGATGAATGGCGTTGTTGAGGCAGCTAATAAGAATATCAAGAAGATTGTGCAGAAGATGGTAGTTACCTACAAAGACTGGCATGAAATGCTACCGTTTGCCTTGCATGGGTACCGCACGTCAATCAGAACATCCACGGGGGCAACACCGTATCAGCTTGTGTATGGTATGGAGGCAGTCCTACCTGTTGAAGTTGAATTACCCTCCCTACGGGTACTGATGGATGTTAAGCTGAACGAAGCAGAATGGGTCCGGTCCCAATACGAACAACTGAGCCTGATTGAAGAGAAGAGATTGGCTGCAATCTGTCATGGGCAGTTGTATCAGAAAAGAATGAAGAAAGCCTTCGATCAGAAAGTCAGGCACCGAGAGTACCAAGTAGGGGATCTTGTGCTGAAAAGAATCCTCCCTCCTCATACAGACCACAGGGGCAAATGGACCCCAAACTATGAAGGACCATTCGTGGTAAAGAAAGTTTTCTCTGGTAGAGCACTCATGCTCAGCACCATGGATGGTGAAGACTTCCCGTCCCCTGTGAATTCAGATGCAGTTAAAAAATACTTCACATAAAAATGACCCGCTGGACATAAAAACAGAATGTAAGTCCAGGCAAAAATAGGGCATCCCGGCGAGTCAAAAACAGAATAAAAAGACTCGGGCAAAAATAAGGGAAAATAAACAAAAAAAGTACACCCGCTGAGCTGAAAAGCCGCATTGGACAGCTCAAGCAAAAAAGGGTATCCCGATGGATTGAAAACCCGAAAGGGAGATCCATGCAAAATAAGGGAATAAGCGAACAGCTGCATTTTGAATTCGTCTGTGTCACCTACAACCTGGTAAACCTCGAAAGGATCAAGCTTCTATCAGAATCAACTTTCTTCAGAAAGCAAGACGAGAAGAACGTCAAATGTCATACGAGTCACGGCAAAAGGGAAGCTCCTGGAAGCGTCGTCAACATTGCCAGCATTTTGTTCCTCAATTTGTAACAATCTCCTCCTTTTAGGGGATATGTTTCTTTGACTGTATCTTGCCAATTTAGGGCACATGAATTAATAAAATCAGATTTTCAGTCATGTTTTGTCTCGTACTCTTTTATTTGCAAAAATGTCTGATGTCACTAATATATCGATTGCATAAATACAGATGCGTCTCTCTGAAAATACGTGCTTGCAGGGAATATGTTTACTCCCGGGAGTGTCTGGAATCCGGTAAGAGATACCCCGGGATTACTTGTATGTTTCTATCTTTGCAGGATTGCAGGTATTCAGAAGAGCAACATGGGTCATGTAAGCTTCATCCCAGCAAGCTGGCAAATCAACACTCAGTCTTAGCACCCAAAGTGTTTTCTCCCCAGCTGAGTTGCCACTTGTTATTTCTCCCCAGCCGAGGTGCCAATCATTCCTCCTTCTTAGCCAAGTACAAAAGCCAGGTAAACACTTCCCCACAGAGCTTCAGCCTCTATCCAGAAGAGCAACGCATGAAGGAATCACAACAGAGTGACGAAAGCTTCTACAAACCCCAGTTGGGTCCCTTATTACCAGGATGGGTCTATCAGTGACCTATTTCCCCAAGCAGATACATATCATCAGATCTACCAATGATCTCATCCCCAGCTGGGACGTCCACTTCAAACAAATCAACCAGGGATCTTCGTGACATCGGGATCCGAATCCTGGATCGATGTCTTTGCATAATCATAGCATTTGCATCATATTCCTCACAGAGCGTAGCATTCCGTCTAATACGGAGCATTACGGCAAAAATCAAACATATTGCATAATCATGAGCCATGTTTTGAATCGGAAACTTGGGGTTACCAAAAAAAAAAAAAAAAAAATCGAGACATGATAGTGAAGTTCTTGAAGAACCATTGCGTGGTTGAAAACGCAAACGATCGAGAAAATGGAGTAGAAAACACTTTCTTCTTTGATTTTGTCTACTTACCGATAGATTTTTGAACGGGGCTGAACAAAGACTACGCCTTTGCAAAATTCACCAAGACATTGTTACAGAATTCCATGCACGTGTCATTGCGCCCTGAAAATACCCCAAAAAAGGTTCCGCCCGAATCATTATCAGTAACAGATACTTCTTGACACTTGTCCGTGTCATGTCCCCAGCAGAAAGCCAAAGCATCCTCTTTGCACTCACAGATACATACACTTTGTATATCAGATATTTGTTTATACTATACTTTTCTCCTTTTGGCACTCGTCCGTGTCACCCCCCCAGCAGGTTAAATACCCGTCTATACACTACTCATAATTATTAGTCATATTTCACTCATACAAATACTCGTCTGTATCTTGTATACGCCACTTATATCGTCTCAGATTCGACACTAGTCCTTGTTCTTTGTTAACCAGTTGGTACTCGTCCGTACCAACATCTCAGAACATGCGTCAAGCGTTTGTTTCTACCTGATACTCGTCCGTATCATAGTCATAAGGATGCTCGTCCGCATCTTTAATCCATATACTGTGTCAAACACTCTTGTCTTCTTGAATATAGACACTCGTCTGTGTCTACTATTCCCCAGAAGAGTCCCCTCAGATTCAACGCTCATCCGTGTTCTCTGTTAACCAGTTGATACTCGTCCGTATCATCATCTCTGAACACGTGTCAGTATTTGTTTCTACTCGATACTCGTCCGTATCGTAGTCTTAAGGATGCTCGTCCGCATCTTTAACCTATACACAACGTCAAAACACTTATACCTTTTATTTCCTGGATGTAAACACTCGTCCGTGTTTACTATTCCTCAGTAGATCGCCAGCAAAGCAAAATTTCTTTTGTTATCTGACATTCGTCCTATGTCATGATAAACCCTGAGAGCAGCCGTACCCTGCTAGGTGATCGTCCTTCACCTCTTGATGATCGTCCTTCATCATGCTCATCCGATGTCCGTCCCCATCGTTGACCTTTTCAATCCGACATTCATCCTATGTCGTGATATTTGGCAGCCGTCCCCTGCCAGGTGATCGTCCTTCACCTTTTGATGGCCGTCCCCATCATAACCTTTTTATCCGATGGCCGTCCCCATCGTTGATATTGTTATCTGACATCCGTCATATGTCATGATAAACCTTGAGAGCAGCCGTCCCCTGCTAGGTGATCGTCCTTCACCTCTTGATGATCGTCCTTCATCATGCTCATCCGATGGCCGTCCTCATCGTTGACCTTTTATCCGGCATTCGTCCTATGTCGCGATATTTTCGGCAGCCGTACCCTGCCAGGTGATCGTCCTTCACCTTTGATGACCGTCCCTCATCATTATTTCATTTATTCTTTAACCCGATGGCCGTCCCCGTCGTGGTCCCTTTTTCTTTTCCTGGTGATCGTCCTTCATCAGTTTAGCCCGATGGTCGTCCCCATCGTTTGCTTACATTACTTTATGAACTTGATGGTCGTCCCCATCATTTTTTTTATTAATCCCCAGAGAATCTTATAGCTTTACTTGATGGCCGTCCCCATCATAATCCCTTTTATCCCCAGCATGTCGGCCGTCCCCGTCATTGCTTTATTTCCCGCGCCTTTCCCAGCGTGTCGGCCGTCCCCGTCATTGCTCTTTCCCCAGCAGTCGTCCTCTGCTCGACGGTCGTCCTCCGTCGCCCACACTTTATAGTATACTTTATTTTCCTTTACAATCTATATCCCTTTTCTTCTTCATTCTGTGAGTGCAAATTTTGGACTGTCTTTGGTATTCAACCACAAGTTATCTTGTTTGCCTGTTAAGCCATTGCTTACATCCTGCACAGCTAACTCATGTTTGAATAGGGGCAGCTGTAAACACCCCAAATTTGCCCTCACCCATTCACACCATGGCTTGTGATCATTTCATGTGCATGAGCTCAATCATATCATCTCATATCACATTTTTGCTTCATTGCACTGGTTCTAAGTCATCTGCATCTAGGGTTTGTGATTTGAGCAATCCAAGAGCTTCTTGAGCCACTCCAAAGGTCATCAATCACTTAAAAGGGGTCCATGTATGTTCAAACATCATATTATATCCTCTCAAAGTCAAGAATGTCAAAGAATCACAAGAACTGAAAATGGCATGGAAGCAGAGCCAGGTTTGACTGCACAGATGACCTAGAATTAGGGTTTTGGTTTCAAAGGCCATAACTCAAAATTTTTTGGTCATTCTTGTTTCTATTGGTCTCTATATGGTATAGGGAGCATGCATATCAATTTTCATGAAGAAATTCAATGGGGAAGTCATCTGATCAAGGGTTGACTTTCTAAGCAAGTCAGTGCAAAATCAGGGCATCTGAGGCCCTCAATGACCCAACCAAAGGGTGTTCTTCATCATTTTGATTGTGTATGATCTTTACTTGATCATTAAAGATGTTAGAAGTTCACAAAATTGAAGAATTTCAAGTCATTTGCAAAGTTGACTTTTTGGGAAAGTTTGACTTTTAATGAAATTGCCATTTTGGGAAACTTTTTCAACCCTTGCTTTTTGATTCAAAAATGCTTCAAATGAAAAAACTTTGGTCATGAAAGTTGTAGATTGGACCATTCCCTTTTCAAAAAGTACAAGAACATGACCTAATTCATTTTGGATCAAAAGTTATGGCTTGTCAAAGTTGGCTAAAATCACAAAATTTGAAGTTTTCTACCAAAGAGACATTTTGCAAAATGGTTTGTTCAAGTGTTCTAAAGGCCTCAAATGTGTATCATTTCTTCACAACATGATCATACAACATCTAAAATTCAGAATGGGCCAAGAGATCACTCATCCTCATGACTTATGGAGCAAGATTTCTCAAAGGAAACAAAAGTGAAGCAAGTTGCAAAAACTCACTCAAGTGTGAATCCACTTGCTTGCTGACTTCACAAACAATCCTATGGCTCTCCACACATCTTGCTGCGCAGGACACCCCATCTGTCCTTGGCTAGCTAGTAGCCCATGCCTCTCTTACACAACTTTGACATTTTGGCAACTTGAGCCATACCAATCACAAAAGCACACATCAACTCATCTGACCAATCCCATTAGTTTATGCAAACAAAAAGCAAGCCAAAGCATATACAACAGAGGCCTGAAAGCACACACAACACAACTCTCTCATTTTCACCCCATTTTGCAAAAGCTTTCGAAAAACTCTCCACAAGCTGCAAACACACAAACCAACTTCACAAATCAACTCAGCATACTTCACTGGCCAGAAACCACCCATCACCATAGCCTGAAACTCCCTGAATCAAAAACACGATCACCACCCTCCCTTGAACAGAACTTCTGCCATCTCTCAAACCATCCATTATAAACTTCAAACAAGCATTGGAAGCTTCTCAGGGGGTCCAGTGGAGTTGATTGAAAGCAAGAAATCAGCCAGAAACCAAAGCTTCAGTTCAGGTATCCATCAAGAACAAATTTTCCAGAACTCATTTTACTTGTTATAAATTGATTCTATATGATATCCTGATCATCATGATGTGTTTAAAAATGAAAATGGTGGAATATTGAGCATGTATGAACTGTCTGAAACTTTTTGCCCTAAATGAGTTTTGCTTCGATTTGGCTGATTGATGAATGAAAAATGATGTTTGTGTGGGGATTTTGATTCAGTGTTGAATGGGGATGAATTCTGGGTAGTTAGATTACATTTTTATTGCGTGTAGAGGGAGTTAGAAGTTTGGCTCGTCGGAGAAGATGACCGGAACCACTGTTCCGGTCATCTGAAAGTCATTAGGGCATTTAATTAGGGTTTAATCATAATTAGGAGATTTTGAATTTCAGCCCTTGGATATGGCGCCAAGTCAATTCGCGCGCGTGTGAGTTTGAATGCTGGCCCTTGATCTTGCATACTTTCATACTTTTCAGTTTAAATACATTTTATTTTCTTTTTATTTCATTTGTTTTCTATAATTTATTTAAAATAGCAAAAATCATTTAAAATTTCTGAAAATTTTTATACAAGCTTTTATTAATTTTCAGAAACCAAAAACATTTTTATTTTTATTTTTTGCATTAAAAAATATTTTTAAATCATTTAAAAGTTTATTTTTAATTAATTAATGAGAATTAATTAATTAAAAATGCTTTTAGGTATTTAAAAATCACCAAAAAATTCATGAAACCTTTAAAATCATTTAGAAACATTGTCCAACCCTCAAACCAAATTTCTTTTTTGATCTTGATGTCATTTGACAATTTTTCATGGAATTAATTTCATTTCAAGGCATTATTTTGATCCAATCTTTGAAAATTCATTTCTGCCTAGTCTTTAAGAGTTGGACTTTGATTCTTTTTGCATTGCATCTTGCATATCTTGTAGTTTGTAGGATTAAATTGGCATGATTTGATCTTGCATTTTCAATTTGTTTGACATTTTTCTTGACAAGGTACCTTAAAACCCTAGCATTCTTAAGAAATTCATAACCCTCATTAGGTTAAGAGTTAGAACCCCTCCTTTGGGCAGTGAGTTTGTATAGGTTTAGGGTTCCCTTGAATGCATTTTCAATTTTTTATCTTGGTTTTTGCTTCTGCTTTTGGTTTTTTTGTTTTGTGCATTGATCATAAACCCTAATTTGGGCTTCCTTTTGCATTCATCTTGCATTTGCTTGCATACCATGACTTGCCATGACATTTTATGCATCCATTTGATTCATTAGACATCTTAAGATATATTAGAAGCATGTTTGATCATTGCATCTTTCACTTGCCATGTTGTATGTCATTTGCATTCCATAACTTTTCATGTATGTTCATGGTTCTAAGCCTGTTTCATTTGCATCCATATGTTTGTATGATCATTCTCATGCTTTGTTTCATGTTGGAATCATCTCATAGCATCATTATCAACACACACATGCTTCTGATTTTGGTTTGCATCATCACACCTCATCTCATTTTGCATTGCATTGCATTCCTTTCACTAACTTTTCAGGTGGTAAGTTACTTTGAGAAGTGAATTTGCCTTCACTTCTCACAATCTCTTTTCATCTCTTTTATGCATCATTGCTGCATTTTGTCTTGTGTTTGGGATTGAGCTTGCTCTTTCTTCTTCTTCTTACTTTCTTTCCTCAAGTGACTTGTCTTCTTAAATGAAGCAAGTTACTTTGCTTCTCTTTGCTCCTTTCATCTGCTTCCTGGTGGTTTCTCTGAAGATCTTTCTTGTAAAACTCACAAACCTTAGGAACAACCAAGCATGACAATAATTAGGGTTTTGATTAGTCCCCCATTTAGATTTTACCTTTGTGTCTCATTGAGTCTTCTCTTCTCACCTCATAATCAAGGACTAAACCCTAAAGGCTTTAAGGCTTTGTGATTAAGCTTATGCCTGCATCCTTCTATTAGGATGGAGTGTATAACTTTAATCCTAAGTGTTAAACCCTTAATGTGTTTAAATCCTTTAATCAATTCACACAATAATCACCAAGACATCAAGCTTGTAACTTGGGCCTTGCATTAGGGTTCTAATTCTTCCTTAGTTGGTTAAGAAGGACTAACCCTAGTGTTAATGGACAAGTCCCCCTCAAGTTGTCTTACAAAACATAAAATTCACTTCATCATCTTACCATCAACTATAATCCACTTAATAAAGGCTTTGTTTTGTCATGAGTCTAATCCCTAATCATGGATTAAGTTGAGGAGCTTTCCTCAGCTTAAACATTCTCATCTATTATCCTTCTATTAGGATGGTGTAATGGGTCTGTTTAATCCCTGATTATGGCTTAATCTCATTACTCAACACTAAAAAAAACAACAAAAACATCTAAATAATCACAAGTAGGTTAATGATCTTAATCCTACATCATGGTGATTAAGTGTGAGATGCTGACTTCACACTTAAGGTATTCTCATTACCCCTAATCAGAGGGAAGATGTGATGAGTTTACTAAATCCATTGGTTTAGACTTAAGCTCATTAACTTATGACAAACTTTCAAAAGCAATAAAAGATTGAAAACTCAAAAACAAACAATAATCGTCTCCTCCGGGATTCTTTTCTCATCTCATTCACTCACAAACGAGAACTCGCTTCTTCCGTCTAATGCAAGACAGTTTGCACCTGAGCCAGACAGGTCATACACTTGAGCATTGACAAGCAAGCAGTTCACAAGTCAATTCATCTTTCAGTCTCTTTGGGTCGAACTACGGTGTTCTGACTTCCTCATTGCACGAGAGGATACGTAGGCATAACTTAACGGTTATCGAACAAAAGTCTCTGTATATTCCCCCTCCTTTCAGTTTCATTCTTTTAAGCCTCATGATCTTGAGCATCTCATTCTTTGTTCTTACACTGACACTTCACTTATACACTTCACACTGCTTTTACACTGACACCTGTACATCCTTTTCCAGCTCTTTTATACACAGATTGCACTGACACTACCCCTCTAAAACACAAATCTTTTAAGCGTGGATCCCGTCGAGTACGACGGACAATCTGGGTGCTAATACCTTCCCAGATTGTAACCAACCCCCTTTCTCAGTCTCTCTGGTTCGCAACCGTCTTATCCATATCTTTCTAGGTCTATGCAGCATTACCTTTCCTCCGGGATAAAAATGCCTAGCTGGCGACTCTTTCTTTCCCTGTGAGTTCACTCCTGTGTGTCCTCACACCCTCCTCTCGCCGACCGTTCGCGTCTGTACCTCATTTGAGCCCAGTCTCATCTTTTGGGAGCGACATCACTGCTCATGTGTTCCGAAGCTCACAGGAATGCACTTCTCAAAGTCTTGCATGCAGTTTACGTGCCTGAGGAGATTAGAGTTAATCAGCTAGAGACGGTGGTTTCAAATGTCAACACTAGTCATGGACTAGGGTTCACCGATGCTGATCTGACTACGGAGGGGTGTAACCACAATAAGGTTTTACATATTACCTTTGAATGTAAAGGTGTTCTACTTTCTCATGTCTTGGTTGACACTGGGTCATCTCTCAATGTCCTTCCAAAGAAAGCCTTGGTCAAGATGGAATATGATGGTCTTGCACTCTGCCCGAGTAACCTAGTTGTGAGAGCCTTTGATGGTTCTAACAGATTGGTTCTTGGAGAAATAGAGCTTCCTGTGGTGATTGGCCCACATATTTTCAAAACTATCTTCTATGTGATGGACATTTAGCCTGCCTACAACTATTTGTTGGGTCGACCCTGGATTCATGCCGCTAGCGCCGTAACATCGACCCTTCACCAGAAGTTAAAATATGAGTGGGAAGGCCAAATTATCACCATTTGTGGAGAGGAGGACATCTTTGTCAGTCACTTGGCTACTTACAAGTACATTGAGATGGACGGTGAGATCCATGAGACTATGAGTCAGGGTTTTGAGGATCTCAATGTCAATGAAGCAACAACCGGAGTGTCTGGTACTTCAATATCTTCTTACAAACAAGCTCGGAAGGTTGTTGAAGACGGGAATGCCCAAGGATGGGGAAAGCTGCTACAAGTTCAGATCAAGGAAGACAGGTTCGGTTTGGGTTACAGAACATCCCGACAAGCTCAAGAGGAGGCTGCTGAAGCTCCCAAGTTCATAAGTGGGGGAATGCTGACCCCGGATGCAATCAACAATGTGGAAGACGAGGCTGAAAGCGACTTCAACCTGGAAAGCTGGATTCGTCCAAGGGTCCTGGGCCAACAAGTCCTCAACTGGTCTTCCCAGGAAATTATAAGGATTACTACTGCAGAGTAATTATTATTTCCTGTTTAAGCATGCATCAAGTCCTGCATCTTGACCATGGTGTCAGGACTCATTTTGTAATAGGTCCATATATGTATTTTGTGCAAATGGAAATTAATGAACAATGGACATCTTTTGCAAACAATCTTTCGCTCACTGTCTTTTCAGTTTTGTTATTTTTGCACAAAACAATAAATGGCAATGTTTTTCTTAACAAACTTCATTCACTTTTTCTAAATCAAGATAAAATGAATCACTAAAATGAAAAAATATCAACCCTTACAGAGATAGCCCTCCAGATTGCACCGACAACGACACTGCTATGACCTTGTATGACTTCGACAATCCGATTAATCAAGCAGAAGAAGGGGTTGATGAAGACTATGATTTGCCTGAAGAATTGGCCAGGTTGTTGAGACAAGAGGAAAAAGTGATTGCTCCTCATCAGGAGGAGGTTGAGATTGTCAATCTTGGTATCGAGGAAGATGTGAAAGAAGTGAAGATCGGGACCAGTCTGCAAGCTTCAGTGAAAGAACAACTCATCAGTATGCTCCGAGAATATGTCGATGTGTTTGCTTGGTCTTATCAGGATATGTCGGGTCTGGATACAGATATTGTCATGCACAAGCTACCATTGAAAGAAGATTGTCCGCCAGTTAAACAGAAATTGCGCCGTACTCGCCCAGATATGGCCATGAAAATCAAAGAAGAAGTACGAAAGCCGTGGGATGCCGGTTTTCTCGCTGTAACTAGTTACCCACTGTGGGTTGCTAACATTGTACCCATACCTAAGAAGGATGGCAAGGTGCGTATGTGTGTGGATTACCGGGATCTGAACAGAGCAAGTTCGAAAGATGATTTCCCATTACCTCAAATTGATGTATTGGTGGATAACACAACTCAGTTCTCGGTCTTTTCTTTCATGGTTGTATTTTCTGGATACAATCGGATTAATATGTCACCTGAAGACATGGAGAAGACAACTTTCATCACACCTTGGGGAACGTTCTGCAACAAGTTAATGTCGTTCGGTATGAAGAACGCCAATGCAACATATCAACGGGCTATGGTACCGTTATTCCATGACATGATCCATAAAGAAATCAAATGCTATGTGGATTATATTATTGCCAAGTCCCTTACAGAGGAAGATCATTTGGTAAATCTGCTAAAACTGTTCAAGCGTATGAGAAAGTATCAACTAAGGTTGAACCCCAACAAATGCACACTCGGGGTACGTTCTGGTAAGCTGTTCGGTTTTATTATAAGCGAAAAAGGAATTAAGGTTGATCCCAATAAAGTTAAGGCAATTCAGGAAATGCCTGCACCTAAGACTGAGAAAGAAGTTCGAGGGGTTTTAGGTAGATTGAACTACATCTCAAGGTTCATATCTCATCTCACTACAACCTGTGAGCCCTTGTTTCAAGCTGTTAAGAAAAGAGCAAACGATCAGGTGGAACGATGACTGTCAGAGAGATTTTGACAAGATCAAAGAATATCTGCAAGAACCTCCAATTCTCATGCCTCCGGTTGAATATGACCTCTAATCATGTACCTGGCGGTATATTAGAAGAGTTGATGGGGTGTGTGTTGGGTCAGCATGACGAGTCTGGTCGAAAAGAATATGCAATATACTACCTAAGCAAAAAGTTTACCGACTGTGAACAACGTTATTCACTACTCGAGAAAACTTGTTGTGCTTTAGCGTGGGCTACTCGTCGACTAAGACAGTATATGTTGACTCACACTACCTTGTTGATCTCAAAGATGGATCCAGTCAAGTACATATTTGAGAAGCCAGCACTTACCGGAAGGGTTGCAAGATGGCAAATGATTCTAACAGAATATGACATTCAGTACACCTCTCGGAAAGCCATCGAGGGCAGTGTATTGTCTGACTATCTGGCCGAGCAACCCATTGATGATTACCAGCCTATGAGATTTGACTTCCCTGATGAAGACATCATGTTCTTAAAGTCAAAATATTGTGAAGAGCCTATTCACACTGAGAGGCCTGACCCAGAAGAAGCATGGACTATGATGTTTGGCGGGGCAGTTAATTGCAACGGTCGTGGAGTTGGTGCAGTGCTTATTACACCTAAAGGAGTTCATATGCATTTCTCAACAAGGCTCACCTTTGCCTACACTAACAACGAAGCAGAATACGAAGCTTGTATCATGGGTCTTGAAGAAGCCATTGACCTCAGGATCAAAACCTTGAATGTATTCAGAGATTCAGCTTTGGTAATCAACCAGACCAACGACAAGTGGTATACTTATCAGGAGCATCTGATTCATTACCGTGACTATACGAGTAGATTGTTGACTTTCTTCACAATAGTTAAGCTTGAATACATCCCTCGAGATGAGAATCATTTTGCAGACGCTTTGGCTACCATTTCATCCATGATCAAAGTACAGGTCGCCAATTATGTTCCTCGGATTTTGGTATCCAGACTAGACAAACCGACATATGTATTCTCTGTGGACATTGTTACTGACAACAAGCCTTGGTTCCATGACATCAAATGCTTCTTGAAAACTCAGGCATACCCACTTGGGGCCTCGTCAAATGATAAGAAGCCATTAAGAAGGCTAGCCGGCAGTTTCTTCCTCAATACTAATGGTTCTTTATACAAGCGAAACGTCGACATGGTCTTGCTCAGATGTGTTGACAAGAAGGAAACAGACCTATTAATGCACGAAGTACATGAAGGTTCATTCGGTACCCATGCCGGAGGATATGCAATGGCAAAGAAGTTATTAAGGTCGGGTTATTACTGGATCACAATGGATGCAGACTGTTGTGCTTATGCCAGAAAATGCCACAAATGCTATATCTATGCAGATAAAGTGCATGTGCCTCCGAATCCTTTGAATGTAATGTCTTCACCTTGGCCCTTCGCCATGTGGGGCATTGATATGATTGGAAAGATTGAACAGACTGCTTCAAATGGTCACAGATTCATCCTGGTAGCCATTGATTACTTCACCAAATGGGTTGAAGCAGCTTCGTATGCAAATGTCACCAGGCAAGTGGTAGCTCGATTTCTGAAGAAGGATATCATCTGTTGATATGGAGTTCCCGAGAGAATCATTACTGATAATGGTTCCAATTTGAACAACAAGATAATGGCAGAACTTTGTCGGGACTTCAAAATTCAACATCACAATGCTTTTCCTTACAGGCCAAAGATGAATGGTGTTGTTGAGGTTGCTAACAAGAATATTAAGAAGATTGTGCAAAAGATGGTAGTCACTTACAAAGACTGGCACGAAATGCTACCATTTGCCTTGCATGGGTACCGAACCTCTATCAGAACATCTACTGGGGCAACACCTTATCAACTTGTGTATGGTATGAAAGCTGTCCTACCTGTTGAAGTTGAACTACCCTCCTTACGGGTAATGATGGATGTGAAACTGGATGAAGTAGAATGGGTCCGATCTCGATATAATCAACTGAGTCTGATTCAAGAAAAGAGATTAGCAGCCATCTGTCATGGGCAGTTATATCAAAAGCGAATGAAGAAAGTCTTCGATCAGAAAGTCAGACCTCGAGAATACCAAGTGGGAGAGCTTGTTCTGAAAATACTTCTTCCTCCTCATACAGACCACGGGGGCAAATGGACGACAAACAACGAAGGCCCATTCATAGTAAAGAAAGTTTTCTATGGTGGGGCACTGATGATCACTACTATGGATGGCGAGGATTTCTTATCTCTTGTGAATTCAGATGCAGTTAAAAAATACTTCGCATAAAAGACCCGCTGGACATAAAAACAGAATGTAAGTCCAGGCAAAAATAGGGCATCCCGGCGAGTCAAAATCAAAATAAAAGACTCGGGCAAAAATAAGGGAAAAAATGAAAAAAAATGTACACCCGCTGAGTTGAAAAGCCACATCGGACAACTCAGGAAAAAATAGGTATCCCGGTGGATTGAAAACCCAAAAGGGTGATCCATGAAAAATCAGGGAATAAGAGAACAACTGCATTCTGAATTCGTTTGTATCACTCACAACAAGCTTCGAAAGGATAAAGCGTCGGTCATAATCAACCTTCTTCAGAAAGCAAGATAAGAAGAACGTCAAGGTCATACAGGTCATAGCAAAGGAAGCTCACTGGAGCATCAACTTCAAACATTGCCAACACCTTTATTTTATCAATTTACAACAATCTCCTCCTTTCATGGATTCGCTTCTTCAATGTACTTGCCTATTCAGGGCACACAAATCAAAAAAATCAGAATTTTCAGTCACACTTTATTCAGTCACACTTGCATGAAAACATATAAGCCATTTTCAATATATGTTTGCAGGAAATATGCACTCTTGAGCAAATCTAACTCCTATGACGGAATCCGGTTGAGGATACCTCGGGACAATTGTGCGTTTCTTTTTAACAGGTTGCAGGTACTCAAGACAGACAATCTCACAGCATGGGGCATATCAGGTATTATATCCCCAGCGAAGTCAGAAATCACCTCATTAGCAGGGTTACTTGACATGAGTATTCCCCCATGAAGTTGTCATCCCCTCAGAGGATCCTTCAAGAAACTCATTAAATCTCAAGCGCGTTGCTTGGACGATGAAATTACAACAGATTATTTCCCCGAAGTCCTCTTCTCCCCAAGCAGGATCTCCCGAGCAATGCCTGAAATGCTCTTCCCCAGCGGAGTTTCCGAAGCCTCCTTATCCCCAGCATGAGTTTCTTCAACAAAAGCATCCCCAGCCGGGATCCCCACAGATTTCTTCCCCCAGATCGCCAGAGTTCCCTAAGAAGATCGTTCGGTGATCCTGTCTCCCCACAGATCGGCCAATGATCTCTTTCCCCAGTGGAGTTCTCCCTCCAGACAGATCGCCCAGAGATCTTTCTCCCCGCAGGATCCGGATCTCGGATCAATTCTCTCATTTTGCATAATCATAACATTCGCATCATTTTTTCCCCACATAAAGCGTAGCATTCCGTCTAATATGGAGCATTACGACAAAAATCAAACATTTGCATGATCATAAGCCAGGTTTGAACCAATTACTTGCAAACATCAAAATCACTTCACCAACAATATATAAAACCTATCCCCCCATAGACAAAGCCAGAATACTTTTTGCACTCTCAATACAGATATTTGTTCATACTTGTACATATTCTTTTTGACACTCGCCCGTGTCATACTTCCCCAGCAAGTCAAACACTTTTTTGTGTCCCTTGCTCAATTTTTTGACACTCGTCTGTGTCTTGCACATATTTCCCCAGAAGGTCAGACACTTATACTTACTTATACACAATCCTCCGATACTCGTCTGTATCTTGTATATATCACCTCCTCGGCAGATCAAACACTCGTTCGTGTTCCTCGCTTAACCGATTGATACTCGTCTGTATCATCATCCTTAAACATGTGTTAGCGTTTGCTTCTATCGATACTCGTCCGTATCGTGGTCCTAAGGATGCTCGTCCGCATCTTTAGTCTATACACACCGTCAAGCACTTATACCGTTTATTTCAAAACGTAAGCACTCGTTCGTGTTTACCATTCCCCAGTAAGTCACCAACAAAAACAATCTCTTTTGTCCGGCATTCGTCCTATGTCGTGATATTTTCGGCAGCCGTCGCCTTCCAGGTGATCGTCATTCACCTTTTGATGACCCTCCCTCATCATTTTATCTGATGGTCGTGCCCATTGTTGATCCTCTTATCCAACATTCGTCCTATGTCGCGATATTTTCGGCAGCCGTCCCCTGCCAGGTGATCGTCCTTCACCTTTGGATGACCATCCCTCATCCTTTCCCTAGTGGAATCCCCATTGTTGGAACTATCTATCCGGCATTCTTCCTATGTCGCAATATCTTTTAGCAGCCGTCCCCTGCTAGGTGATCGTCCTTCACCTTATGATGACCGTCCCTCATCATTTATCCGATGGCCGTCCCCATCGTTGATCTTTGTTATCCGACATTCGTCCTATGTCGCGATAATCCCCAAGAGCAGTCGTACCCTGCTAGGTGATCGTCCTTCACCTCTTGATGATCTTCCTTCATCATGCTTATCCGATGGTCGTCCCCATCGTTGATCTTTTCTATCCGGCATTCGTCCTATGTCGTGATATTTTCAGCAGCTGTCCCCTGTGTAACACGGTGGGAAAACTGACTTTCTATAAATGTTGCGGATAGCAAGAGTCGCCACCGACTTTTATTTTATCCAAACGGAAAGGACATAAAAGAACAGGAAAGTCCTATTTTAAAATACTTGAGTTCGGGGGGTAGGTTATACAAAGGGAAGGTGTTAGTGTTGCACCCCAAAATTTGCCCTCTATTTTTAACTCTAACCGACTTTTTGTTTCGCATTCATTTGCATCATCTTCATAGCATAACATGTATTTCATCTTAATATTAGCCGGAATAATTTCTCGGAATTTACAGACAGACTGGTCAAATTAATTATTTTTAACTATGCCTAAAATCAGTCAACGGAAAAAATGTCAAGTTTAAGTTTGCAGATGTCGGTATTATTAATCTACGGTTCATGTAGATTAACCTGACATGTTAAAAATACTTTTACGACTATTTTTGGTCATATGTTGATCAGTCTGAGCAGTTTAAACAGTCATAATTTTTATCCGACCAAACACTGTATTTTTCCGAGTCATTTATTTCGCGCTGATTATTTTGACGTGTTCATTTTATTTTTTTAAGCACTTTGGCGCTTGACTTTTATTTTTGAGTCTATTTATTTTTATATAGAGTCTAGAATAAATAAATAGGATTATTAGTTTTTTATTTTATTTTAACTAATTTAGTTATTAAAAACTTTATTTGTTTTTTAAATTAATATTTTATAGAGTCTAGTATAAATAAATAGGATTATTAGTTTTTATTTTATTATTAAAACTTTATTTGTTTTTTAATTTAATATTGGGTCTAGAATAAATAAATAGGTTAATTAGTTTTTGTTTTTATTTTTAACTATTTTCATTTAACTTTATTTAATTATTTATATTAATATTTTATTGGATTCCAAAATAAATATTTAGGCCCATTATCACTAACCCTAATTGAACTCTATATATATATATTCATGTTGTGTGCTGCTAGAGGGAAAAAAAAATATAGAAAAAGAAAAAACCATCGTGCGGCGGATCTAAACTATACGCTTTATTCTGGTTGGTACATGCTTATTCCTCACTTGTTATTATTCATGTCAATATATCACATAACATGTTTCTATACCACATTACTTGTTAATATGTGTGTTGGAAATTTGATATAGTACTAACATGTTGTTTTGCTGTATGTAGGAAAGCATAATAGTAACATGATATTGTTCTATACGTTATATATATATATATATATATATATATATATATATATATATATATATATATATATATATATATATATATATATATATATATATATATATATATATAATATAATATAATTTTTGTTAAATAAATTTTCTTGTTTTGTTTTAACTATTTAGATTATTCGGATCGGATCGTGTCGATACGCTGTTCGCACATTTGTGTGTATGAGGCGTGACACTTATGTTGATCCGATCCAGTTGCGATGATCGCATTTCTTGCGTTAGCAACATCGTTGTTTTTATTATTTCTGTTATTCAATTAATTAGATAACTAACTACTCTGATTTTTCATAAACCTTGAACATACAATTTTGCCACAAACTCTAATTTTCACTCTAACTCTAACTCATTTTTATGTTATTCATTTACTGTTTATCATATTATGTAACTGTTTCATATTTTGTAATCGTTTAGTTTTTATTTTTCGCCTTATAATTATGTAATTGTCTCCTTGATGTAATAATTTAGTGTTATTTTCCGCCTAATTATTATGTAACTGTCCCGAAGCCATGTAATAGTGTAGGAATTTTTATTTTTTGTCTTTAAATTTCTGCCTTTATTTATTTTTATTATTGCCTGCGTGGTTAGTAATTTAGGGCGTGCCAAGAACTGAATGAAAATCAATATGGACTTAGATCATTAATTTATAAAAAAAAAAGACTAATTAATCAATAAACTTTTTCTTATAATAATAATAGTATTTTGTATATAGTTTCTTTTATTAAGTTAAAATTAGGGTAAATAAATTAATTTTTAATTAGATTATGATTTTCTTAATAAACCTTAAATTTTCATAATAAAACTTTTTTTATATATATTAACCATTTTTATTTAACCCTTAAAAAATTTTTCTCAAATCTTTAAAGATTTTCTCAAACACTAAAACTTTTTGTCCTCATTTTTATGTTATTCATATAACCTGTCTTGTTATTATACTGAAATCTTTACTATCATTTATTTTTCTGCCATTATTTTTATGTATTTACCCCGAAGCGTTGTAATAGTTTAGGAATTTATTGTATTTGCCTTTAATTTTCTGCCATTTATTTTCGTAAATATAATTGTGTGGTTAGTAAATAGGGAGTGAAAAATAATTGTAATTAATTAAATTTAGAAAGACTAATTAAAAAAAGATTAAATATCTGAAAATAAATCATTCACAAACGTAAGTTGATCTTTGATCGCTATCTGCACTTCATAGGGTATTCCTCTTGGTTGCCTTCTTTAAATGGTCAAGTCCCTCGAATATAGGGGTGTCTTAAGCAAAGTCCCTTCATAAAAATCATCAAGTCCTTACAGTTTAAAAGATCAAGTCCCTTCGAGGTTGCCTACGGAATAATGATCTTGTCCCTTCGAATAAATGATGATAGTCCCTACGAATTGCTAAAGACACCCCTCAAAGTTGCTTTCTATGACCATACGATGACCCTACGTTTGTCCTTTAACATCCAAGGTAATGACTACCTATTCCTTAATAATAGGGATAGTCTTATCATTGAAAGAACATACGAGAACACGAAAGACTTAATCTAGGTTAGGTATCTCATAGTTACTTGCTCACACTTTTCAAAATTACTTTTACACCTCACAATTTCTAAACTAGGCTTTGTATACACCCATACGAGGGTCATTACAAAGTACTTAAAGAAATTTTTCTAATCACACACTACACTCTTGCAAACAAACAAAGTGAGCTAAGTAACTAAGAGCCCATGGATAACCATGGATATAAAGGGTGCTAACACCTTCCCTTTGTATAACCTACCCCCCGAACTCAAGTCTTTTAAAATAGGTCTTTCCTATTCTTTTATGTCCTTTCCTTATGGATAAAATAAAAGTCGGTGGCGACTCTTGCTATCCGCAACATTTATAAAAAGTCAGTTCTTCCACCGTGTTACAGAACTGGCGACTCTGCTGGGGAAAGTATATTAAAGAGGGGTACCCTTAGGAATTAGATCACTTTAAAATTGTTTGCCTTGTTTGCTTTATATTACTTGTTGGGCTTTATGTGTGAAAGATCCTAACCCGGATCTAGTGTACCTTAGGTAAATGGCAATAGACCAAGGAAACTGTACGGCGTATACCGATATGGTTGATCTGGTGGCCATAGTTAGTGTGACTTCTTGGTTGGTGCTTATGTTCCTTAAGTCAAGTTGAGGATAATATGAGGCTGCCATATGTTGTCAATGCACTAATTGACTTTTAGAACCTTAGTCATCCCATCTTGGCCTTTAGAAAGTAGTGAGGTAACCGACTTTGGTGCAGACTGAAGTTGGTTGACACTCGATGCTACGCTCATTGAGATCTTAAACTTGGAGGGTTTTGGTTGGAGAGTAAGTTGCCTTCTGAACAACCACCCTTGTGAAGGATCAATGATATTGAGATCCCTTAGAACCTGGTTACTTTTGTAGGACAGGATGAACCAACTAACTTCAGGGGAGGGTACTTACCTTTGAACCTCATGCAAGCCTTTAAACCTAGGGCTATTGTGTGACTTGTTTATGTGTGCCACATGTTTGTGATTGAACATAACATTATGACATTATCATGCATCATAAGCATAGCATTTTCACTAACCATTTCAAGGACCAAAGGATTTATCTTTGTTCTTTGTTGTAGGTCATGGCTTCTGCTCGTAGAAACACCATCAGGATCAACTTTGTGGGCATACCTGCCAAGCTTAAAGAGTTGGTTTCCCAAGTGTCTGATCATTCCCAGTTCATCAAGAGACATGGTCACCTATTGGATCTAGTCACTTCAGGGTTCAATGAAGACATGATGAGTGTTCTGTTTCAGTTCTTTGACCCTAAGCACCATTGCTTTACATTCCCTGATTATCAGTTGGTTCCTACCATGGAAGAGTTCTCTAAACTTCTGGGTATACCTGTTCTTGATCAAAGACCCTTCACAGGCTTGGAAAAAGAGCTTAAACCAGAGGTTATTGTTGCAGCTCTACATCTGAAGAAGTCTGACATTGTTCTAGAAATGAGAAGCGGAGTTAAGGGTATTCTTGCCAAGGTGTTGATAGAGAAAGCTCAGGTGTTCTTGAAGGCCATGAGCTATGATGCTTTTGAGGAGATCTTAGCCTTGCTGATTTATGGCTTAGTATTCTTCCCAAATCCAGATCAGTTTAGAGACGTTCATGCCATCAACATATTCCTGAGTCACAATCCAGTGCCTACATTGCTTGGAGACATCCTGCATTCTCTTCACACCCGTACTACAAGGGCAAGAGGAACTCTGATGTGCTGCATACCTTTGCTTTCTAGGTGGTTTATTTCTCACCTTCCTCGCTCAGTAATGAAGAATGAGCAAGGGTTCAGGTGGTCCAAAAGAATTATGTCACTCTCGCATTCAGATATCCATTGGTGCTCCAGATCTATGGAGAATGTCACTATCATTGACCGTTGTGGGGAATTTCCTAATGTGCCACTTCTAGGCATAAGAGGAGGCATCACCTACAACCCCTCTCTAGCTTTACGACAGTTTGGTTATGCTCAGAGTGATGGTCCACATGACATGTTGATCCAGGGTATTGTATTTGATTACGACAACGATCTTCAAGGTTACCGTCAGAGATTCATACGAGCATGGGGAAAAGTAAACAGGGTTGACAGCAAGACACTGGAGCCTAAGTACACTATTCCTATGGAAGCTTATCTTAGATGGGTGCGGTCTCGTGCTCAGACTCTCATGATGCCATATCCTGCTATCCTGCCAGTTACCATGGAACCTGTTGCTGAAGGAGACACTGCTTATACCATCCTTCACCTAGACATGCCTACTAACATGGAAGATTTACAGAGATCCTGGATCCAGCTGAAGGAGCAACGGGATACTTTCGAGGCTCATTACAAAGCAAGCCAAGAAAGAATCCTGGAACTAACAAAGCAACTTCACGAGGAACGGAATCTCAACTCATACCTCAACACAAAGAGGAAACGTCCATGGGAGACTTAAAACCCCATCTATTGTACTTATTTCATTTCATTTTCTGTAAGCCCAAGAGGCAAAACAAATTTATTACTAATAAAAGTTTACCTTCTTGTTTGTTTAAGCAAATTTAAATCCTGCGGTCCTTGAAAACATTGCATACGCATTCACATATCATATCATTGCATCACAGGTTTATAATTGTGCACAGGTTTCTCATCTTCTCGCTGTTTATTTCAGCAATGGCTCTTGAACAATCAGTTAAGGATCTCCAGGCACAAAATGCGCAGTTCCAAGAGCTGATCCTGAACCTGACCAAGGGGCAGGATGAATTGAAGACGCTGCTGGCCAAGAAGACTAAGAAGACTAGAAGGTCAGGGGGCCTGATCAACATGGGAAGAAGGTTCAAAGGTCTTGCCAAGACCAAAGAACCAGTTGAAGACTATGAATCTGAAGAATTTGAAAAAGAGGGAGGCAGTCTCCACAACACTATGGGGGACTCTGATTCTGAGGCTAATTACTACCATGAGCCTAATGAAGGCAAATTCAAGATGCTGGTGGATAGAATGGATGCTATGGAGTTACAGAAATCTTCTGGGCTGGATTTTGAAGATTTAAGTCTGATATCTGGGGTAGTCATACCCATTGGTTTCAAGGTTCCTACCTTTGTTGTTTATAATGGGGTCTCTTGTCCCAAGCTGCATCTGAGGTCTTATGTCAGAAGAATTCAACCTCACACTGCTGATAAGAAGTTGTGGATCCATTTTTTCCAAGAGAGCTTATCTGGAGCTCAGTTGGAGTGGTATTATCAATTGGAGAGTGTCAACATCAGGGAGTGGAATGATCTTGCTGAAGCTTTCTATAAGCAGTATCAATACAATGTTGACTTAGCTCCCACTCGCATACAGCTGCAAAGCATGTCTATGGGTGCCAAAGAAAGTTTCAAGGAGTATGCTCAGAAGTGGAGAGATTTAGCTGGAAGAGTTCAACCCCCTTTAACTGATCGGGAATTGGTTGATATGTTCATGTGTACGCTGAATGGTCCTTTTTACAGTCATCTCATTGGAAGCTCATCATCTGGCTTCACTGAGTTGATAATGACAGGAGAGCGCGTGGAAAATGGTATAAAGAGTGGCAAGATTCAAGTGGGTACTTCTTCATCAGGTGCTGCAAAGAAGCCTCCCACTGGGAAGAAAGAATCCAATGCTGTTTATGGTCAACCTGATCGTAATAGAAGGCATCAGTCTGTTAGTGCAGTTCATATTTCAAATCCAACTCCTGCAACAACAGAGCAGCCACAGGGCAACCAACAGAGGGCTAGAAGGCAGTTCACTAAAATCAACATGTCAATGGCTCAGGCATTGCAACACTTGTTGAAGGCTGAACTTATTACTCTGAAAGAGGCTCCTCAGAATCCTAATGTTACCTCTCCCAGGTACAATCCCAATGCACGATGTGCATATCATTCAAACTGTCAGGGACATGATACTAATAACTGTTGGGTCTTGAAGAACAAAATTCAAGATATGATTGAGGCTGGAGAGATTGAGTTTGACCCTCCGGGTACTCCAAATGTGATTACTGCTCCAATGCCAAATCACGAGAAGACTGTCAATGCCATTGATGAAGATTTACATATCCATTCAGTTACGGAGTTGACCACACCATTGTCTGTCATCAGGAAGAAGTTAGTACAAGCTGGGTTCTTTCCGGGTTGTCGCGAAGATTGTGTCTATTGTGAGTATAATCCAGATAAGTGTTGGAGGTTGAAGGACGGAATTCGACGTCTCATGAATAATTACACCATAGTGTTTGAAAGGAGACCACCTTCTGTGGAGAGTATGGTGGAGCATATTACTAAAGGTAAGAAGACTGAAGAGGTTGATATGGTTGACAAAGTGCCGGTAAGGATCACTTCCAAGGGACCTATTAAAATCACCCATCAGGGTCCAATCAAGATTACTGTTGAAGGTCCTGTGAAAGTTGTTGCTGAAGCCAGAGTGGCTCCTATGGTCATTACTACTCCTGGTCCTATCCCGTATACGTCTGATAAAGCTGTGCCTTGGCACTATGGGTCTGATGTTTATATCCATGGTGTTAAGCAAGAACCCTTAGCTGATGTGCCTGTTGATGTTGATAATATTGCTGGATCTAGTAAGATCACACGTAGTGGAAGAGTCTTCTCTCCTCAAGTTGCTTCCAAGTATGCAGTTACTCCAGCTGCTACCTCCACCACTGATGCACGGGGCAAAGGTCCTGTTATTGAGCCTATACCTACTGATGTACCAGCTGCTGATGATCTCTCTAAGCAGATGGAAGAAGTTTTGAAAATCATTCGCAAGAGTGATTATGACATTATTGATCAGTTGGGGCATACTCCCTCAAAGATTTCTATGTTGTCCTTGTTGTTATGTTCGGAGGCTCATGCCAAAGCTTTGATTAAGTTTCTGAAGACTGCTCATGTACCCAATGCAATTTCTGTTGACCAGTTTGAGAATTGTGTTGCCCACCTGACCTATGATAATGGGTTAGGATTTTCTGATGCTGATTTGACCCCTGCCAAGAGGGATCATAACAGGGCCTTGCATGTCTCAATTGAATGTAGGGGCACTACCCTGTCACATGTATTGATAGACAATGGTTCCTCTTTGAATGTGTTGCCCAAGGAAGTCCTGAATAAGCTGAGTCCTGAAGATGTTGTGCTGAAGCCCAGTAGTATAGTGGTGAAGGCTTTTGATGGTTCTAGAAGAGTGGTGCATGGAGAAATTGATCTCCCAATCAAAGTTGGTTCTCAGGTTTTTAATGCTACATTTTATGTGATGGATATTCGTCCTTCGTACTCTTGTCTGCTTGGTCGTCCCTGGATCCATGGGGCAGGTGCTGTAACCTCTACATTACATCAGAAGCTAAGATATCCGGTGGAAGGAAAAGTTGTTACTGTCTATGGAGAAGAAGAATACTTTGTCAGCCATGTGAATACCTTCAAGTATCTGGAAATGGAAGGCGAATATATCGAAACTCCGTGTCAGACATTTGAAGTGGTTCCTTGGATTGTTAATGATTATGTAGCTCCTCCGGTTGTCAAGAAAGTTCCTGTGGTCACCAGAGTACCTCCAACAATGGCAATGGCCTCCCTCAACGATGCTAGAGCTGTGGTAGATGAAGGTGGTTGTACTATTTGGGGTCAGCTTCCTGATATCCCATACAAGTCTGACAAATTTGGCTTGGGTTTCACTGCAGAGTCCCAGAAGGCTGTTCGTCGTGCTCGCGCTGTTCGTATCACCAATCAAGGGGTTATGAAAGACCAGATCAATGCTGTGGGAGACTATGATGAAGACTACAATCTGGATGCTTGGATTTTTCCTACTGTGGGTGCAGGACTCAATAATTGGAAAGCTGAAGATGTTATCCCTATCTCCTTTAGTCAGGAGTAAATACTATTACTGTGTTGTTACTTTTAAGTTTGTAATTTCTTGAACAATTGAACTCTTAAGCCTTGTGCCTTACCCGGGGCACAATGGTGTGCTTGTTACGGGATGTCATTTCATTTGCATACTTCATTCAATAAAAATCAGTGGACGTTTCGTTTTCGTAAATATTGTGTTCCTTGTCTTTCTTTTCTTTTATTTTGCCTTATCAGCTATGTGTTCTTACACACACCCACATCACTAAAATGCAGATCCTCATCCACTCTGGATCCTGTTGATAACAGTTCTACTATTGCCAATTATAATTTCGAGAATCCGATCTATCAAACTGAAGACGGAAATGAGGACGATTGTGAAGTACCTGTAGAGCTTGCTAGGTTGTTACAACAAGAAGAGAAAGCCATACAGCCACATGAAGAGCCAGTCGAAGTTGTGAATCTGGGAACTGAAGAAAACAGGAAAAAGGTCAAGATAGGGGCTGATTTAGAGGATAATGTCAAGAGCAGATTGATTCAGATGTTACGTGACTATGTGGAGATCTTTGCTTGGTCTTATGAAGATATGCCAGGGTTGGATACAGACATTGTGGTTCACCGTTTACCAGTAAAAGAAGATTGTCGTCCAAAGAAGCAGAAGGTTCGTCGTATGCGTCATGAGATGTCAGAAAAGATCAAAGCAGAGGTAATGAAACAGTTCAATGCAGGGTTCTTAGCAGTGACTTCTTATCCTCAGTGGGTTGCAAATGTGGTACCAGTTCCTAAGAAAGATGGTAAGGTACGTATGTGTGTAGACTACAGGGATTTGAACAAGGCCAGCCCTAAAGATGATTTTCCACTTCCTCATATTGATGTTCTGGTAGACAACACTGTTCAGCATAAGGTGTTCTCTTTTATGGATGGTTTCTCTGGTTACAATCAAATCAAGATGGCTCCTGAAGATATGGAAAAGACAACATTTGTTACACAGTGGGGCACTTTTTGTTATAAAGTGATGCCATTTGGTTTGAAGAATGCAGGGGCAACATACCAGCGTGCTATGGTAGCTTTGTTTCATGATATGATTCATCATGAGATTGAGGTATATGTGGATGATATGATAGCCAGGTCCCAGAATGAAGAACAACATCTTGATCATTTGCATAAATTGTTTGAGAGGTTGAAGAAGTACAAGCTAAGATTGAACCCAAACAAGTGCACTTTTGGAGTTAGATCCGGAAAACTCCTGGGTTTCATTGTCAGTGGAAAAGGTATTGAGGTGGATCCTGCAAAAGTGAAAGCTATACGAGAGATGCCAGCTCCCCGTACTGAGAAGGAGGTTAGAGGTTTCTTGGGACGATTGAATTACATTGCAAGATTTATTTCCCAATTAACTGCCATCTGTGAGCCAATTTTCAAGTTGTTGAAGAAAGATCAGGTGATGGAATGGAATGATGAGTGCCAGACTGCCTTTGATGAAATCAAGAGATATCTGCTAGAACCTCCAATTTTGATGCCACCAGTTGATGGAAGACCCTTGATTATGTACTTAACAGTGTTAGACAACTCAATGGGGTGTGTGTTGGGGCAACATGACGAGTCTGGTCGAAAAGAGCAGGCAATATACTACCTTAGCAAAAAGTTTACCGACTGTGAAACAAGATACTCACTGCTCGAGAAAAATTGCTGCGCTTTGGCATGGGCTGCTCGCCGACTAAGACAGTATATGTTGACCCATACTACCTTATTGATTTCGAAGATGGATCCAATCAAGTACATATTTGAGAAACCTGCTCTCTCCGAAAGAATTGCAAGATGGCAAATGATCTTGACAGAATATGACATACAGTACACTACTCAGAAGGCCATCAAAGGAAGTGTTATTGCTGATCATTTGGCTCATCAAGCAGTGGATGATTATCAATCAATGAATTTTGAGTTCCCTGATGAAGACATTATGATTATTACCAAAGAACCTGGACAATATGACGGACCTGAACAAGGATCCCGATGGACTATGGTTTTTGATGGTGCCTCTAATGCACTTGGTAATGGTGTTGGTGTTGTGATCAGTTCCCCTGAAGGTTGTCATACCCCGATTACTGCCAGACTTTGTTTCTATTGTACCAATAACATGGCTGAGTATGAGGCATGTATCCTGGGTATTAAAGCTGCCATTGATATGAAGATACAGTTCCTTGATGTGTATGGAGATTCAGCCCTGGTAGTAAGTCAGATTAAAGGAGATTGGGATACTGTCGTACCCCGAAAAGTACGACCTCACGCGATCCGAATGGACGGAGCCGCGCGCCGGACGGACTGAAGAGTCGCCACCTAATTCTATTTATTCCCGAAGAGGGAAAGGGAAGATATAGATACAACCCGGGAGGAGAAGGATGAGGACAAAGGTCAACGGAACCATTGCCTGGGTTCGGGAGTCGGTTATGCAGGGGGAAGGTATTAGCACCCCCTACATCCATCGTACTCGATGGGAACCATCTAAGTTAACGCGCGAGAAAGGATGTCTATGCTTAAACGAATTGCTTGCTAGAGGGAAATGAGTTGAATTATAAGTTAGATTGGACCTAGGTGCTCGGCAAGGATTGAGATCCTCGTGCCTACGTACTCCCGCGTGCAATGGGAAAGTCAGAGCCTCGTAGTTCGGCCTACTAAGGGTAATGGTTGTTTGATTTTATTACCTTTCGTCGATGAAAGGGTTTAGGAGTCGAATGTACTAAAGACTATGGATAGTTTATCTCGCCCAACAAGACGAGTGTCCTGCGTTGAAATAATCGGAGCGAGTAACGAAAGCTCGTTATCCCCCTTTCTACCGCTTAAGGCTCGTGGCGTACAAATCTTCTCGTATTTATTAAAGTGTTTTTATTTCCTAAAGCCGCTTGACGTTGGATCAAGGGTTTGGATCTAATCGAAACGTTTTGGTTTTTTGAGGTTTAGAGGGTAAATGCAAATGGAGTTTGATTTTGTGGTTTTGTTAGCGAGGCACGAATCGCTCGGCTCGCAAAGGTGGAGTGGATCCTAAACGAAAAAGATAACTGAAAAATAAAGTGCAAGTGTGCAAAGTGCAATCGCTTGGCGTTGGACCAAGGATTCAGAATTAAAATGCGAGAAATAAAAGTGCGTACAAATTAATGGGAGAGGGATACAAAATAAATACAGGGGATTGCGAGAAATAAATGGGTCTCGTTGTATTTTGCCCAAGAGAAAGCGTGTGTGCAGTGTGTTTGAACTATTCGAAGGCGTTCAGCCTGTTTAATCGGGACGCAACTATTTGAAGGCGTTGGACCTTTTTCGAGCGCAACTATTCGAAGGCGTTGGACCTTTTCGGGACGCGGAGAAATTTTGTTCGTTTACTGCCTTAGAATCGGTTCAAAATGGGAACCATTCTATAAGGAGTCGAATCGTAATTTTAAATGAATAAATTGAATTTGCTAGAATTAAATTAAATTGAATAAATTAAATAAATTAAATAATGATAAGAATAATAAATTAAATTAAATTGATTTACATGTTTGTTTTGTTGGAATAATAAAAATGAAAAATTAAATACAAAGGGGGCCTCATATTGACCAAAAATCACCGATTACAATCGGGCGATAAATTGGCCGTTTAGTATATCATTGGCCCTAAAGTAAAATCAAGAAAACATATATACTTTAAGACAAAAAAGAAAGAGATTATTAACCATGAAATTAAAATAAAATGGGTAAACTATATATATAATAAAATAAAACTTAAACATAATTAACTAAAAAAACATATATATAAAAGAGGGGGTCAATGCAGGTGTAAAATGAGCCTAAAAATCCCAATAACAACAGTAATATAATGTTTCTAAAAAAAACTGAATAAACTAAAAAATATAAAAGAAAAAAAGGTGTTGGGCAAGGTCTGTGATATATGTTTAACGGAAATAGCTCAAGGGCTAAAAAGCCCATATCCCCAACAACAACACAGGAAAATATGGAAAGATTAGAAAACGCAAATTAAAAGAAAAAGAAAATATTAAGTCCAAAACATAAGCTCAGTTAAGAATAGGTTTTATGGTTGAAAGAAAACGCAGGCAGCAAAAGTAGCCTCACCACGCGATAAACGGCAGCGGCGGCAATCCCTCTCTCGGTGCTGGTGATCTCTCGGCCTCTTTCTCAGTCGGCGGTTGGTTTCGGCGAACAGCTCTCGGATTCTCTCTCTGCTCAGCTGTTGCGATTTGGGATTCTCGTCGGTTGCTGTGCGGCGGTGTGGGTTTGACTCGGATTTGTGAAAGGTGGGGCTGTGTTGGCGGATGGTGGTGATGACGCGAACGGTGGTTGCGAGGTGTTCGCGGCTTCAGATGGTTGTGCGTTGGGTTTTCTCGGTTTCCGGCGTTCTGCTTTCCGTTCGTTTCGACGGGTCTGGTGTTGGCTTCACGGTGGAAGGTTGGTGCGGTTTGTGTTCTGAGATGGGTTGTTTTCCGGCGGCGTTTGAGCTGCGTCGGAGGTTTCACGGGGTGGTTGGGTTTTGTTCACAGGTTTGTGCGACAGATTAAGGTTGGAGAAGGGGTTTTTTCGTCTGGTTTGTGTGTTTTTGGTTGAAGGTAGTGATTCAAGGTGAGTTGCGTTTCAAGTCTCTTTTTTTCTGTTTTTTTTTCGGTTTTGGATTTTGACCTTTTTTCAGGTTTGTGATGAATGGTGTTTATGAGAGAGATTTGTTGAAGGGGATTTGAGGAAGAAGGACTGAGGTGTGTTTGCTGGTTGAGCGGTTTATTTGATGGAGGCAAAAAAATATAAACAGGGGATATTCGAAGTCAAGGTTTATAAGATTGAGAGGTTTGTTGGTTTCTGCAATTTGAAAGTTTTGTTTAAGGGATTTGACGAAGGAATGTTGTTATGTATGAAGGAAAGTTTGATGTTTTTGGTTCTGTGAAGGTTTATGGAGACTATGTTGGTGAAGGAGAGAAAATGCAGAGGACAAATCTCCTCTTTTTGGAATGAAATAATCAATCTTTATATAAGAGATTTGTGGATAAATTTGTGAGCTGTAAATTTGTTGTACCAGTTGTGAAAAAGAATCTGTTATGCCTTGCCAAAAAGTTTGTTGCATGCCATGCGTTAGTAGTGGTGGTGAGTGGAATTGGACACATACTGGGAGATTCTGTGAGATCTTTATTTATTTATTTATTTTTTAATGATAAAAGCTAAGACTGATAATAATGGTGATGGTATGAAAAGAGATGATAGTAACAATAAATAATAAGAATAAAATAATACTGATAATAGAAATAATAATAAAAGTAAAAAAAAAATGATATAATAATAATAATAATAATAATAATAATAATAGAAATAATAAAAAAAAATGAGCAAATAAAATAAAAGGTTAATGACGGTGGAAATTTTGTTTAGTGAATGAAAAATTATAATGATAGTAATAATAATAATAAAAGAAGATGAAACATGCTAACAATAATATAAGTAATAATAATAAAAAATAAAAAATAAAAAAATGATTAATGATGATAATAATAATAATAATAAAGTAATAATAATAGAAAACTAAGAAATTCTAATAAAAATAAAAGAGATTTTTTTTTAATGTATATTTTTTGGATAATAATTAAATAGATAACAAAAAGTGAATTCTAATGATAAGAGAAATTAAATTTTTTGAATGCTTTTTTTCTTGACTTTTGGTAATAATTTTTTATATCTTTATACATATAAAAACGGTAAGTGAGCTAGTGAGTTCGAACTAACAAAGTGAAAATTGATTTCCTGGTTTTTTGAAAATAAATGACATATTTTTGGATTTTCTAATATCAGACAGAAAAGTAAAAATGATACATATATTTTTTGGATTTTTTTGAAATAAATGATGAGACAGTAAAGAAAAAGGTGCGGGTAGGACAAATTTGGGGTATGACAGATGCCCCTATCGAATTGGCTTAGACCGAGTAAGATGGACTGGCTCGCGTTCAATCTTTCAAGGTATAAGATAATTAGATATTAACAGACTCCAAATTTGTCCGCAAAAGAAAAAATATGAAGTAAATCAATGATTAAAATTGGAAAATGAAGGTGATGCGAGACAAAAACAGGTTGATAGAAAATTAAATAATCGCCTACCACCGCTAGGATGATAATGCGAACTCGGCACTCGATGCTAGGTCGATGCTGAGTAACAGAAAATAAAATAAAATAATCGCTTACCACCGCAAGGATGATAATGCAAACTCGGCATTCGATGCTAGGTCGATGCTGAGTAACAGAAAATAAAATAAAATAATCGCTTACCACCACAAGGATGATAATGCAAACTCGACATTCGATGCTAGGTCGATGCTGAGTAACAGAAAATAAAATAAAATAAACGCTTACCACCGCAAGGATGATAATGCAAACTCGGCATTCGATGCTAGGTCGATGCTGAGTAACAGAAAATAAAATAAAATAATCGCTTACCACCACAAGGATGATAATGCGAACTCGGCATTCGATGCTAGGTCGATGCTGAGTAACAGAAAATAAAATAAATAATCGCTTACCACCACAAGGATGATAATGCGATCCCAACATTCGATGCTAGGTCGATGCTGAGTAACAGAAAATAAAATAAAATAATCGCTTACCACCACAAGGATGATAATGCGACCCCAACATTCGATGCTAGGTCGATACTGAGCAACAGAAAATTTAAATAAACTGGAAGAGAAATATCCAACGGGGACGCCCACTGAATAACACCTTAGGAGAATCTTCGATCGACCCTGGACCCTGACTTCCGCTGGAGGAAGTCCTGGAATCTTGGATTGATCCTGGATCTTGAATTATGCACGTATGTTTGATTATTTTTGAAATGGTATTCCATAATGATGGAGATACGATGCAAATGTTTATGCACTGATATGTAAATTGAAACTGTTGGGGATATGGAATGCTGGTTTATTTAGGCATGCATATGATGCATATGTTGTAAATGATTGATGTGAATGATGCGTATGACTGCATATGATGCACAATGATGCATATGAGTGATTGAAAGGTGCCAGCTTGGTGGACTTTTGGTCTGGTAGTTGCCAATAATGATTGGACTTTGGGTGGGTGGAGGGACTGATTTCCCGACACTCGATCTTCGACGATGTATGATCAGAAGATGGATCTGAGAGCTCCAAGTTTTGGTCACTTGCTGATGAGCGGAGCGACTTAATTGGCACGTGAAGCCTGATTTTGCTCTGAATGATTGCCAATGTCTAGCAAGGACTGCTTGTTCAGCTGGGGAGAAGAGATAGGAAGATTTGCTCCTTGTTCGCTTGCCCCTGCCTGTAGGGTATCTGAAATAAATTTGATGGGGAAGCTTCGCCAGTGGCCATGACATGACCTGCCCCTGACTGAGCTTTTGAAGGTGACTTGCCCCTGATTGAACTGATTTTGGAATGAATTGCCCCTGATTGGGCTGTTTGAAGATAATTTGCCCCTGATTGGGCTGATTTTGAAGAAGTATTGATTCAGATTCCTCTTTTGATTGCCCCTAGTTGGGATTGTACTGATGTCAAGCACTGAATTGCAATTAAATTGTTCATACACAAATGGTAGTGTTAATATAAAGTTCATGTAAGTTTGGAAAAAAGTCAATTCATTTGAATGATTGTGATAGTGTGACGAATGGACTGTTAGTCCAAACGAGGTGCTGATTTAGGAAGTGCGTGAAATATGCAACAAGAATAATGTGCAATCGAGTTTGAAGATTTAGCAAATATATGGGAGTCAATTTACGCAACCTTGCTGGTAGCATGCTTTCAGAATAAACCCTGCCTCAATTAGGACTTTCGAGGGTTGTAACGTGGTCTGGTTTATGGTTTGAGAAACAAAGGTATAAGGCTCAAAGTTTGATTTGTACTCAACCCTTCTTCGTAATGTTCTCCAGTCCTATGTTCAGTTAACTCTACACATGTATTTGTTTTGACTTTGCAAGAGTGAAGATGAAACATTAAAGTTTGCTTGAAAGTGGCAGTCATCTTTTGTTATTGGTGACCCTT
This sequence comes from Lathyrus aphaca, assembly GCA_963966055.1. Taxonomy (NCBI): domain Eukaryota; kingdom Viridiplantae; phylum Streptophyta; class Magnoliopsida; order Fabales; family Fabaceae; genus Lathyrus; species Lathyrus aphaca. Next base: position 161,800,602 of record OZ014521.1, on the reverse strand, counting down.
TGATTCTTGATTTGTTGGTCACTGATATTTATTTTGATTTTGTTGAGGATTTGAGTTCCTCTTTTGATTTGTTTTTTTCCCGACTAAGTCTCCCTTTGGGTGCTCAACTTAGTGGTTTTTTCTTTTATTTCTTTTCTTTTTTCTTTTTTTGAATGTTGTGACTGCCAAGTCATTTGTTGATGGTCCTCTGACGGGATATCTCATCTTGCGATTCGAAGGTGTATTCGGGTTAACTGAACAACTACCCTGCCCCGGGTTAAATGTAAGGGTTGTATCCGAAAGAAAGCTCCTACTTCTAGGCTCGAAGTGGTTGACTAGGGATTAACTCCTTATATCTCCAGTGTTTGGGGATTTGAAAGAATGCATGTACATCATTGACGAGGTTTTGTCCGAAAGCATACCGCAACAGTTATGGGTATTTCGTTTTCATCATCCTCCCTCAAATATCTGCTAAAGTGAAGTGAGGGAAATATTTTTGTGATTTTGTGATAAATGATAAATAATGAGCGAATGCGAATAAATTGATTCAAAATATGCATAAACATAACATTAACAAAACCAAATACAAATAACAATGTTCAGAGCAAATAGTACTTAAACAAACATTACAAAACAACAGGAATACGGAAGTAAATGGCACTGGCTGCCTTGATTTGAGGAATTGAACTTCTCTTGATTGAATGCTTCAAAGTTGGAGACTACTCAGTTTGGTCTTCAACAACCCCTTCAAATGCCTTCACATGTTGGCACCATGCGACGGCATTGGATCGTTCTGGACATTTGGATTTCTCGGAGTGAAGGTAAGATCCTTAGAGTCGATTAAATCTTGGACTTTGTGCTTGAATAACCTGCAGTTGTCAATTGTGTGACCTGGAGCACCCTTGTGATACTCACAGCGAGCATTGGCATCATAATTTAGAGCGTTACCAGTTTGAGGTGGCATGTCCTTCAACACAAGAGTTCCTTTTGCCATCAGTCCGTTAAAGATCTATCCATACGTCATAGGCAAGGGATCAAAGGTTCTTTCAGGCCTTCTTTGCTGATATGGTGGACGCTGTTGAGGAGCGCGCTGTTGCTGTTGACCAGGCCGTGGTGGATAAGCCGGTTGTTGGTATGGATTGGGTGCATATTGCGCAGCTGCAACCATTGGAGGTGGACGCGGTTGATGAGCCATCTGGGGCGGCAATAGAGCTTGAAAGGCCTGCTGATAAGGCATTGGAGGAACTGGCTGATATGGCATAGGAGCATATTGCGCAGCAGCAACATAGGGATACTGGTAGTAGGGAACTGGCGCAGGTGCACTCTATTGAAAATTCCCACTTGCAGCAGAAATGGCATTTGTTTCACCCTTTTTGTGCCCATTGAAAGGTTTCTTGGCATTGTTTTGGCTGCTAGAACCTCCTTGGATCTTTCCACTTTTCAAGCCTTCTTCGATTCTTTCTCCGACCATCACCATGTCTGAAAATCCAGAAGATACGCTGCTGATCAGCTTCTCGTAATATTGTCCCTGTAGGGTACCCATGAAGATGTCGATCAATTCACGGTCAACCAATGGAGGATGCACTCTGGCGGCTAACTCCCTCCAGCGTTGGGCGTACTCTTTGAAGGATTCGCTCTCCTTTTGAGACATACTCTGAAGTTGAGTACGGTTAGGAGCAAGATCAGTGTTGTACTTGTACTGCTTTTTGAATGCATCAGATAGATCAAGCCAAGTACGAACATTGTTGCGCTCAAGTTGCATGTACCATTCTAGAGACGCTCCAGACAGGCTGTCTTGGAAGCAATGGATCATGAGCTTGTCATCTTTAGCATGAGCGGCCATTTTTCTGCAGTACATCCTCAAATGAAGCTCAGGACAACTGAGGCCTTTATATTTTTCGAATTCTGGCAGTTTGAACTTAGCAGGGATCACAACATCTGGAACTAAGCACATGTCTGAGGCACTCAGAGAAGTTGAGTTGTGTCCTTCCATGATTCGAAGTTTTTCAGCTAACTCGCGACACATCTTCATGGCTTCAGACTCTTGAGCAGCCTGAGGATTGGTGATTGGAACAGCAGTATGCATCTCATACTCAACTTGATGATTCTCTTCAGTTTGAGGAAACTGGACTTGAGTTGGAATAGGTTGAGCTTGAGGAATAGCACCAACAGTGACACCAGAAGCAGGTATTGGTTGGGAAGTGGCCTCTTCAACAGCAGGAGTGAAGCCTGGAGGCAAACCATAGACCAAAGGATTTGGAACGGGAACTGAAGGTATTGCTCGTGAGGTAGATCCTTGCACTTGAGCATTGTTCATTGCGGCAGCAGCTTCGCGACGTTCTTCCATTCTTGCCAAAGCTTGCAAAGTCTCATAAATTTGGTCAATCTTGCTCTTGACCGAGTCAATCTCCTCCCTCATAGCAGCTTGTTCTTCTTGAATCACGTCCATCAGTCTTCTAGTGTTGGCTCTAGTTAAATATGGTCGTCTAGCACGATACGGGCGTCGGGAAACCAGCTTGATTTACTGAAGATGGAGGAACATGAAAATAAGTTTTTCGCTTTTGGAATGAAATGCAAGATGAATAAATAATGCAAATGCAATGATATGCAATGTCAGAATCCAGGATCACAAGATCAGGGTCTCACGAGTCCAAGGTACAGATGGAAGATACTCTGATCAGGAACTCACTGGGTAGACTCTAAGGTTTTAGGGATCCCAAAGTTATCAATTCATATGGCTGTTCATCACACATGCCATAAGCATGACGGTTGATTGACTCCGCCATATGAATCTATTTTGGGTGAGATCTTCGTATCGACAACCCACGAGAGAAAATTTTCTCGGGAGTCCATACTACGTGATCATCGACACAAGGTTTAAAACAAAGTCCTGGAGTTATGGAACTTTCTCAACTGTTTGATGCACGTGTCAATTTCATACATTCTTGACAGTCAATCAACTCCATTGAGTAAGTCTATTCCAAGTGAGGTTTTCGTATCGAGCCACGCGAGGGCGAACCCTGGTGCCCAATACTACGCAACCATCAACCGATGTTTTTAACCAAAAGGTTCTAAAGGTCCTCAGAGTTAATGACCCTAATGAAAGCAGCTGAGCGCACACGTCAAGGACTTGACGGTCGTCAGTATTCTCATTAAAATCTACTCCAAGTGAGGTTTTCGTATCGACAACCCACGAGAGAGGTTCTCTCGGAAGCCCATACTACACAACCTCGCTAACTTATGTTTATACTCGCAAGCCCGGGTATAGAGCTTTTTCCCTCAAGTTCTTTTGCAAAGTATCGATCCAAATTATAGTACCAAGGATCCACAAGATATATAAGATGGAATGCGATAAAGAAAGCGATAAAAATAAACAAGCAAGGCATAGAAGCAAACATCCAAACAAGCGAGAAAACCTAGACTAGGCTTGACTCGCATAGGGGTGAACCAATCCCCAGCAGAGTCGCCAGCTGTCGTACCCCAAAAAATACGACCTCACGCGATCCGAATGGACGGAGCCGCGCGCCGGACGGACTGAAGAGTCGCCACCTAATTCTATTTATTCCCGAAGAGGGAAAGGGAAGATATAGATACAACCCGGGAGGAGAAGGATGAGGACAAAGGTCAACGGAACCATTGCCTGGGTTCGGGAGTCGGTTATGCAGGGGGAAGGTATTAGCACCCCCTACATCCATCGTACTCAATGGGAACCATCTAAGTTAACGCGCGAGAAAGGATGTCTATGCTTAAACGAATTGCTTGCTAGAGGGAAATGAGTTGAATTATAAGTTAGATTGGACCTAGGTGCTCGGCAAGGATTGAGATCCTCGTGCCTACGTACTCCCGCGTGCAATGGGAAAGTCAGAGCCTCGTAGTTCGGCCTATTAAGGGTAATGGTTGTTTGATTTTATTACCTTTCGTCGATGAAAGGGTTTAGGAGTCGAATGTACTAAAGACTATGGATAGTTTATCTCGCCCAACAAGACGAGTGTCCTGCGTCGAAATAATCGGAGCGAGTAACGAAAGCTCGTTATCCCCCTTTCTACCGCTTAAGGCTCGTGGCGTACAAATCTTCTCGTATTTATTAAAGTGTTTTTATTTCCTAAAGCCGCTTGACGTTGGATCAATGGTTTGGATCTAATTGAAACGTTTTGGTTTTTTGAGGTTTGGAGGGTAAATGCAAATGGAGTTTGATTTTGTGGTTTTGTTAGCGAGGCACGAATCGCTCGGCTCGCAAAGGTGGAGTGGATCCTAAACGAAAAAGATAACTGAAAAATAAAGTGCAAGTGTGCAAAGTGCAATCGCTTGGCATTGGACCAAGGATTCAGAATTAAAATGCGAGAAATAATAGTGCGTACAATTTAATGGGAGAGGGATACAAAATAAATACAGGGGATTGCGAGAAATAAATGGGTCTCGTTGTATTTTGCCCAAGAGAAAGCGTGTGTGCAGTGTGTTTGAACTATTCGAAGGCGTTCAGCCTGTTTAATCGGGACGCAACTATTTGAAGGCGTTGGACCTTTTTCGAGCGCAACTATTCGAAGGCGTTGGACCTTTTCGGGACGCGGCGAAATTTTGTTCGTTTACTGCCTTAGAATCGGTTCAAAATGGGAACCATTCTATAAGGAGTCGAATCGTAATTTTAAATGAATAAATTGAATTTGCTAGAATTAAATTAAATTGAATAAATTAAATAAATTAAATAATGATAAGAATAATAAATTAAATTAAATTGATTTACATGTTTGTTTTGTTGGAATAATAAAAATGAAAAATTAAATACAAAGGGGGCCTCATATTGACCAAAAATCACCGATTAGAATCGGACGATTAATTGGCCGTTTAGTATATCATTGGCCCTAAAGTAAAATCAAGAAAACATATATACTTTAAGACAAAAAAGAAAGAGATTATTAACCATGAAATTAAAATAAAATGGGTAAACTATATATATAATAAAATAAAACTTAAACATAATTAACTAAAAAAACATATATATAAAAGAGGGGGTCAATGCAGGTGTAAAATGAGCCTAAAAATCCCAATAACAACAGTAATATAATGTTTCTAAAAAAACTGAATAAACTAAAAAATATAAAAGAAAAAAAGGTGTTGGGCAAGGTCTGTGATATATGTTTAACGGAAATAGCTCAAGGGCTAAAAAGCCCATATCCCCAACAACAACACAGGAAAATATGGAAAGATTAGAAAACGCAAATTAAAAGAAAAAGAAAATATTAAGTCCAAAACATAAGCTCAGTTAAGAATAGGTTTTATGGTTGAAAGAAAACGCAGGCAGCAAAAGTAGCCTCACCACGCGATAAACGGCAGCGGCGGCAATCCCTCTCTCGGTGCTGGTGATCTCTCGGCCTCTTTCTTAGTCGGCGGTTGGTTTCGGCGAACACCTCTCGGATTCTCTCTCTGCTCAGCTGTTGCGATTTGGGATTCTCGTCGGTTGCTGTGCGGCGGTGTGGGTTTGACTCGGATTTGTGAAAGGTGGGGCTGTGTTGGCGGATGGTGGTGATGACGCGAACGGTGGTTGCGAGGTGTTCGCGGATTCAGATGGTTGTGCGTTGGGTTTTCTCGGTTTCCGGCGTTCTGCTTTCCGTTCGTTTCGACGGGTCTGGTGTTGGCTTCACGGTGGAAGGTTGGTGCGGTTTGTGTTCTGAGATGGGTTGTTTTCCGGCGGCGTTTGAGCTGCGTCGGAGGTTTCACGGGGTGGCTGGGTTTTGTTCACAGGTTTGTGCGACGGATTAAGGTTGGAGAAGGGGTTTTTTCGTCTGGTTTGTGTGTTTTTGGTTGAAGGTAGTGATTCAAGGTGAGTTGCGTATCAAGTCTCTTTTTTTCTGGTTTTTTTTCGGTTTTGGATTTTGACCTTTTTTCAGGTTTGTGATGAATGGTGTTTATGAGAGAGATTTGTTGAAGGGGATTTGAGGAAGAAGGACTGAGGTGTGTTTGCTGGTTGAGCGGTTTATTTGATGGAGGCAAAAAATATAAACAGGGGATATTCGAAGTCAAGGTTTATAAGATTGAGAGGTTTGTTGGTTTCTGCAATTTGAAAGTTTTGTTTAAGGGATTTGACGAAGGAATGTTGTTATGTATGAAGGAAAGTTTGATGTTTTTGGTTCTGTGAAGGTTTATGGAGACTATGTTGGTGAAGGAGAGAAAATGCAGAGGACAAATCTCCTCTTTTTGGAATGAAATAATCAATCTTTATATAGGAGATTTGTGGATAAATTTGTGAGCTGTAAATTTGTTGTACCAGTTGTGAAAAAGAATCTGTTATGCCTTGCCAAAAAGTTTGTTGCATGCCATGCGTTAGTAGTGGTGGTGAGTGGAATTGGACACATACTGGGAGATTTTGTGAGATCTTTATTTATTTATTTTTTTTAATGATAAAAGCTAAGACTGATAATAATGGTGATGGTATGAAAAGAGATGATAGTAACAATAAATAATAAGGATAAAATAATACTGATAATAGAAATAATAATAAAAGTAAAAAAAAATGATATAATAATAATAATAATAATAATAATAATAATAATAATAGAAATAATAAAAAAAAAATGAGCAAATAAAATAAAAGGTTAATGACGGTGGAAATTTTGTTTAGTGAATGAAAAATTATAATGATAGTAATAATAATAATAAAAGAAGATGAAACATGCTAACAATAATATAAGTAATAATAATAAAAAATAAAAAATAAAAAAATGATTAATGATGATAATAATAATAATAATAAAGTAATAATAATAGAAAACTAAGAAATTCTAATAAAAATAAAAGAGATTTTTTTTGTATGTATATTTTTTGGATAATAATTAAATAGATAACAAAAAGTGAATTCTAATGATAAGAGAAATTAAATTTTTTGAATGCTTTTTTTCTTGACTTTTGGTAATAATTTTTTATATCTTTATACATATAAAAACGGTAAGTGAGCTAGTGAGTTCGAACTAACAAAGTGAAAATTGATTTCCTGGTTTTTTGAAAATAAATGACATATTTTTGGATTTTCTAATATCAGACAGAAAAGTAAAAATGATACATATATTTTTTGGATTTTTTTGAAATAAATGATGAGACAGTAAAGAAAAAGGTGCGGGTAGGACAAATTTGGGGTATGACAGATACCAAGCATGATAATCTCATTCCTTACAGAGAGCATGTGCTGTCTTTAATCTCACATTTTAAAGAAATTACCTTTGGACATATTCCACGAAGAGAGAATCAGTTGGCAGATGCATTAGCCACCATGGCATCCATGTTTGAGATCAGCTGGGATGATGAAGCTCCCAAGATTACTATTGATAGATTTGAAAAGCCTGCATACTGCAATGAGATTGACACTGAAGGGGCAGAGGAGAAGCCTTGGTTCTATGAAGTGAAAAGATATCTTGAAGCTCAGGAGTTCCCTGAAGGGGCATCTGTCAAAGATAAGAAGTTTCTGAGAAGGTTTTCTGCTAAGTTCTTTTTTAGTAATGGTATTTTGTACAAGCGCAATCATGATTCAACTATGCTTCGTTGTGTGGATAAGAAGGAAGCAACTGAGATTATGGAGGATATGCATGATGGAATTTTTGGCACTCATTCTAGTGGACATACTATGGCAAAGAAGATATTGAGAGCAGGTTACTATTGGTCTACCATGGAAGCTGATTGTTATCAACACTCCAGAACATGTCACAAGTGTCAAATTTATGTTGATAAAGTCCATGTACCTCCATCACCATTGAATGTGTTGACTGCTCCTTGGCCCTTTGCCATGTGGGGCATTGATATGATCGGTGAAATCAAGCCTACTGCTTCTAATGGGCATCGTTTCATCCTGGTTGCTATTGATTACTTCACGAAGTGGGTGGAGGCAGCTTCATTTGCATCTGTTACCAAGAATATTGTGGCTCGATTCATTAAGAATAATCTCATATGTAGGTATGGCATCCCTGAAAGGATTATCACTGACAATGGCTCTAATCTGAACAACACTATGATTACTGATCTCTGCACGCAGTTCAAGATTAAGCATCATAACTCTTCTCCGTATCGTCCGAAGATGAATGGGGCAGTTGAAGATGCTAATAAGAACATTAAAAAGATTGTACAGAAGATGACTGTTACTTATAAGGATTGGCATGAGATGTTACCATTTGCTCTTCATGGTTATCGTACCACAATACGTACTTCAACAGGGGCAACCCCATTCTCCTTGGTCTATGGTATGGAAGCAGTTCTTCCCATTGAAGTTCAGATTCCCTCCTTAAGAATTATGAAGGATGCAGGCTTGGATGAAGATGAGTGGATTCAGACTCGACTTGACCAGATAAATTTGATTGATGAGAAGAGACTAGCAGCAGTTTGTCATGGCCAGATGTACCAGAAACGAATGATCAAAGCTTTTAACAAGAAAGTTAAGCCAAAGGTATATCAGGCTGGTGACTTGGTAATCAAGCGTATCATATTACCACAGGGTGATCCTAGGGGCAAGTGGACTCCAACATATGAAGGACCATTTGTAGTCAAGACAATATTCTCAGGAGGTGCCATGATACTTACTACTATGGATGGTGAAGACTTCCCACAGCCTGTAAACGCAGACATAGTTAAAAAATACTACGCATGAAAAGAGACCCGCTAGGTTGACAGGCCTAGGCAAAAATAAGGGCATCCCGGCAAACCAAAAGGGTTTGGGCAAAAATTAGGGATATATATAAAAAGATGTACACCCGGCAAGTCGAAAACCTGAAAAGGCGGCTTGGGCAAAAAAGGGTATCCCGGTGGATTGAAAACCTGAAAGGGCAATCCAGGCAAAAGTTAGGGATTAAAGCGTATGACTATGTCTCGTTTGGATCACCCATGAAACTGCAACCAGTTGTGTTACTCACTCAATGCTCGAACAGATAAAAGCTCAATCCAATCGTTTTCGTCTCAACAGCAGAAGATGAGATACTTGAAGATAATGGCAATAATAGAATTGGAACTCAATAGGATTATTTCCCACATAGCTGATTCTCTTTGTTTTGTAAAATTTTATGACAAAATCCTCTTACTAGGGTTTATGTCTCCTTGTACAAACTTATCCATGTATGGGTCACTCTTTGATATAAATAAAATTCCATTTTTGAATCCAGATTTACTTTTACCCTATTTACATAAGCGAAACGTCCATTGGTTGTGTTTGAATGTATGTATGCTTTTGAATATGATTGATGTTTGCCAGAAATGCATGTATGCTTAATATGATTGATGTTTACCAGAGATGCATGTATGCTTAATATGATTGATGTTTACCAGAAATGCATGAAAATGCAGTAATAGTATTTACTAAGGACGAACGAGGGAAGGATTCCAACGAAGCTTCACCAGGTTCACTCTTACAAGACAGTTACAAATCCCCCAGTAGGGTAAATCCATCTTCATGAAGTACTTCAAGTCACATCTCCCCTGGAATTTATATCCATCTCTTTTATCCTCATACGGATATTCGGGAATTACTTTCCAATCAGAGTACGACGAACGAAGACGGGAGGTTATGTATACCTTACTATCCCCAGCAGACGGGAGGTTATGTATACCCGACTATCAAACGAAGACGGGAGGTTATGTAGAATATAGTATCAAGCAAGACGGGAACAAGTTCCTTTTATTCTTCAGCAACGAATCGGGATTTATTTTCCCTGGCCAGCAGTTGTTATACGAAGATGTCCAGACGCTTCAAGCTGCATGATACATACATACATCATTTACATCATAACATACATATATGTAGATACATAATACATTACTTAAGTGCATCATATCATACATGCATACATAATGCATAAGCTAATATTATCATACAGAATGTTATAATCTTGTTTTTCAGATTAATTCTCCAGCAAACAGACTTCATCAACAACTTGTGACTATTGGGCCGTTGTTTATCCTCCCAAAAGTTACATCATTTCCTCAGAACGTTGTTCATCTTTCTGAAAGCTATCATCTCATACCTCAGGATTGCTTTATCCTCCTGAAAGCATATCATTACCTTGGGCCGTTGTTTATCTTCCCAAAGGTTACCTCTACCTCAGGACTGCTTTATCCTCCTGAAAGCATATTATTTCCTCAGAACGTTGTTCATCCTTCTGAAAGCTTATTATTTCCTCAGAACGTTGTTTATCCTTCTGAAAGCTTATTATTTCCTCAGAACGTTGTTTATCCTTCTGAAAGCTATCAATCCCTCAGGACTACTTTATCCTCCTGAAAGCATATTATTACCTTGGGCCGTTGTTTATCTTCCCAAAGGTTACCATTTCCTCAGGATGTTGTTTATCCTCCTGAAAGCATATTATCAATCCCTCAGGACTGCTTTATCCTCCTGAAAGCATACTATTACCTTAGGACGTTGTTATCTTCCTGAAAGCATATTATTATCTCAGGAGTGCTTTATCCTCCTGAAAGCATATCACTACCTCAGGACTGCTTTATCATCCTGAAAGCTATCATTATATCTTCATATTTTGGACTGTTTTATCCTCCAAGAAATGTATTTGAAGAACTTTTCTCCAAGTGGCATCTTTAAGCCCACTCAAGCATATACAACCAATCATCAGTATCACTCTACGCACCGGTGAGTGCAAATTTTTGGGCTTTTGTGTTCAATCCCCTTCAACCTTCCAAGTTACGACTGGCACATATACCAATCTAACCCCTCAGGTTTCAGAAAATTGAACAGGGGCAGCTGTTGCACCCCAAAATTTGCCCTCTATTTTTAACTCTAACCGACTTTTTGTTTCGCATTCATTTGCATCATCTTCATAGCATAACATGTATTTCATCTTAATATTAGCCGGAATAATTTCTCGGAATTTACAGACAGACTGGTCAAATTAATTATTTTTAACTATGCCTAAAATCAGTCAACGGAAAAAATGTCAAGTTTAAGTTTGCAGATGTCGGTATTATTAATCTACGGTTCATGTAGATTAACCTGACATGTTAAAAATACTTTTACGACTATTTTTGGTCATATGTTGATCAGTCTGAGCAGTTTAAACGGTCATAATTTTTATCCGACCAAACACTGTATTTTTCCGAGTCATTTATTTCGCGCTGATTATTTTGACGTGTTCATTTTATTTTTTTAAGCACTTTGGCGCTTGACTTTTATTTTTGAGTCTATTTATTTTTATATAGAGTCTAAAATAAATAAATAGGATTATTAGTTTTTTATTTTATTTTAACTAATTTAGTTATTAAAAACTTTATTTGTTTTTTAAATTAATATTTTATAGAGTCTAGTATAAATAAATAGGATTATTAGTTTTTATTTTATTATTAAAACTTTATTTGTTTTTTAATTTAATATTGGGTCTAGAATAAATAAATAGGTTAATTAGTTTTTATTTTTATTTTTAACTATTTTCATTTAACTTTATTTAATTATTTATATTAATATTTTATTGGATTCCAAAATAAATATTTAGGCCAATTATCACTAACCCTAATTGAACTCTATATATATATTCATGTTGTGTGCTGCTAGAGGGAAAAAAAATATAGAAAAAGAAAAAACCATCGTGCGGCGGATCTAAACTATACGCTTTATTCTGGTTGGTACATGCTTATTCCTCACTTGTTATTATTCATGTCAATATATCACATAACATGTTTCTATACCACATTACTTGTTAATATGTGTGTTGGAAATTTGATATAGTACTAACATGTTGTTTTGCTGTACGTAGCATAAAGTTGGAAGAAATTTTTCGAAATATTTTATTATGTATGAAAAAAATTGTTAATTATTTCTAATTTAATTTGGCTTTGCACTGTATGTAGGAAAGCATAATAGTAACATGATATTGTTCTATACGTTATATATATATATATATATATATATATATATATATATATATATATATATATATATATATATATATATATATATATATATATATATATATATATATATATATATATATATATAATATAATATAATATAATTTTTGTTAAATAAATTTTCTTGTTTTGTTTTAACTATTTAGATTATTCGGATCGGATCGTGTCGATACGCTGTTCGCACATTTGTGTGTATGAGGCGTGACACTTATGTTGATCCGATCCAGTTGCGATGATCGCATTTCTTGCGTTAGCAACATCGTTGTTTTTATTATTTCTGTTATTCAATTAATTAGATAACTAACTACTCTGATTTTTCATAAACCTTGAACATACAATTTTGCCACAAACTCTAATTTTCACTCTAACTCTAACTCATTTTTATGTTATTCATTTACTGTTTATCATATTATGTAACTGTTTCATATTTTGTAATCGTTTAGTTTTTATTTTTCGCCTTATAATTATGTAATTGTCTCCTTGATGTAATAATTTAGTGTTATTTTCCGCCTAATTATTATGTAACTGTCCCGAAGCCATGTAATAGTGTAGGAATTTTTATTTTTTGTCTTTAAATTTCTGCCTTTATTTATTTTTATTATTGCCTGCGTGGTTAGTAATTTAGGGCGTGCCAAGAACTGAATGAAAATCAATATGGACTTAGATCATTAATTTATTAAAAAAAAAGACTAATTAATCAATAAACTTTTTCTTATAATAATAATAGTATTTTGTATATAGTTTCTTTTATTAAGTTAAAATTAGGGTAAATAAATTAATTTTTAATTAGATTATGATTTTCTTAATAAACCTTAAATTTTCATAATAAAACTTTTTTTATATATATTAACCATTTTTTTTAACCCTTAAAAATTTTTTCTCAAATCTTTAAAGATTTTCTCAAACACTAAAACTTTTTGTCCTCATTTTTATGTTATTCATATAACCTGTCTTGTTATTATACTGAAATCTTTACTATCATTTATTTTTCTGCCATTATTTTTATGTATCTACCCCGAAGCGTTGTAATAGTTTAGGAATTTATTGTATTTGCCTTTAATTTTCTGCCATTTATTTTCGTAAATATAATTGTGTGGTTAGTAAATAGGGAGTGAAAAATAATTGTAATTAATTAAATTTAGAAAGACTAATTAAAAAAAGATTAAATATCTGAAAATAAATCATTCACACACGTAAGTTGATCTTTGATCGCTATCTGCACTTCCTAGGGTATTCCTCTTGGTTGCCTTCTTTAAATGGTCAAGTCCCTCGAATATAGGGGTGTCTTAAGCAAAGTCCCTTCATAAAAATCATCAAGTCCTTACAGTTTAAAAGATCAAGTCCCTTCGAGGTTGCCTACGGAATAATGATCTTGTCCCTTCGAATAAATGATGATAGTCCCTACGAATTGCTAAAGACACCCCTCAAAGTTGCTTTCTATGACCATACGATGACCCTACGTTTGTCCTTTAACATCCAAGGTAATGACTACCTATTCCTTAATAATAGGGATAGTCTTACCATTGAAAGAACATACGAGAACATGAAAGACTTAATCTAGGGTAGGTATCTCATAGTTACTTGCTCACACTTTTCAAAATTACTTTTACACCTCACAATTTCTAAACTAGGCTTTGTATACACCCATACGAGGGTCATTACAAAGTACTTAAAGAAATTTTTCTAATCACACACTACACTCTTGCAAACAAACAAAGTGAGCTAAGTAACTAAGAGCCCATGGATAACCATGGATATAAAGGGTGCTAACACCTTCCCTTTGTATAACCTACCCCCCGAACTCAAGTCTTTTAAAATAGGTCTTTCCTGTTCTTTTATGTCCTTTCCTTATGGATAAAATAAAAGTCGGTGGCGACTCTTGCTATCCGCAACATTTATAAAAAGTCAGTTCTCCCACCGTGTTACAGTTAGCACCCTTTGTATCCATGGTTATCCATGGGCTCTTAGTTACTTAGCTCACTTAAATTGTTTTTGAAAAGTGTAGTGTGTGATTAGAAATATTTCTTTAAGTACCTTGTAATGACCCTCGTATGGGTGTATACAAAGCTTAGTTTTGAAAAATGTTTAAGAAAGTATTGTGAGGTGTGAAAAGTATTTTTGAAGAGTGAGCAAGCAACTAAGAGGTACCTACCCTAGATTAAGTCTTTCATGTTCTTGTATGTTCTTTCAAGGGTAAGACTATCCCTATTATTAAGGAATAGGTAGTCATTACCTTGGATTTGTAAGGGACAAAGCGTAGGGTCATCGTATGTTCATTGAAGGCAACATTAAGGGATGTCTTTAGCAATTCGTAGGGACTTATCATCATTTATGTAGATGTTTAGAATTGGCAGAATTTTTTACCAACAAGAAATATTGAATTCAGTTCAGAATGTCCTATCAGATGTTGGGACATTATCAAACAGAGTATAAGAACTTAATTCAGGATGTCACACCAGATGTTGGGACATTGTGTAAAAGATTTAAGTTCAGTTTTTCAGGATGTCCCAACAGATGTTGAGACATCTCAAACCTGCTACCAGAATTAATTAATGACTAACTGATCTGAGAAATTTAAGGAGAGTTATCTGGAATTAATTATGGATGGACAAAAACAGAATAAGGCGCATCTGTAGGGAGTGTTGTTATGAGGCTTCAGCATAATCAGAAGAACTAAATCACCTAGAATCTAGGAAGTAAAAAAACCCTAATTCAAGGTGGAAGCTGCATGCGTTTTTAGGACTGGATTAACCTACAGAAAGCCCAAAATACAAACACCTATTTAAGCAACAGAATATCTCAGAATTGAGTACGAATTTGATAAGACAAAATAGGGTGTTGTGTATTTTTATAGCAGGTTGTTTTTATTGTACCACTTTATGAGCTTTTAAGCAAAAGTGTATTTGTGACTTGATTGAAACTGTGAAGTAAGATCAAGTTGTTTTGTTTGAAGTATGACTTCAGTTTTATTAAACTTGTAAACAAGATCACTGTGTGATTGAGGGGGAGTGAGTTGGTACTCATATCTAAGTAGTGTCTTAGGTAGAAATTGCATTGGGTAGATATTAAGTGAAAGATTAAACTGGGTGGTTTAAGTCTAGAATTAATATTACTTATAGTGGATTTCCTCCTGGCTTGGTAGCCTCCAGATGTAAGTGTGGTTATACACTGAACTGGGTTAACAAACTACTGTGTTGTTTAATTTTCTTGCACTTTAAGTTTTGGTTAAATCTGTCAAGTGTTGGAACATCTCATAGGACATCTCATACCTGATCACAGAATTTCAATTGGCATCAGAGCAGGCACCCTGCCTGTTTATACTGGGTGAGATCTAGGGAATACAAATTCTGGAAACATGGACAGAGATATATGATCAGTTAATAGACCACCTATACTGGATGGATCTAATTATGACTACTGGAAACCAAGAATGATTGCATTCTTAAGATCACTTGACAACAGGGCCTGGAGAGCAGTCAACATTGGATGGGAACATCCTGTCCAAGACACCAAAGATGGATCAAAAGTGTTGAAACCTGAAGAAGAATGGAGTAAGGAGGAAGAAGATTCAGCACTAGGCAACTCCAAGGCCTTAAATGCTTTATTCAATGGCATTGATAGGAACATCTTTAGACTTGTGCATCACTGTGAGCTGGCCAAAGATGTTTGGGACACTCTCAAAACAACTCATGAAGGAACATCAAAGGTAAAGATGTCAAGACTTCAACTTCTCACCACCAAGTTTGAAAACTTGAGAATGAAGGAAGATGAGACAATTCATGAATTCTACATGAACATCTTAGAAATAGCCAATACTTCTGGAGCCTTGGGAGAAAAGATGACTGATGAAAAGCTTGTAAGAAAGATTCTCAGATCTTTGCCAAAAAGATTTGACATGAAAGTCACAGCAATAGAAGAAGCTCAAGACATATGCACAATGAAAGTTGAAGAGCTCATTGGTTCCCTTCAAACATTTGAGATGGGAATGAATGACACAAATGTAAAGAAGAACAAAAGCATAGCCTTGGTGACAAATACTGATGAAGAAGAAGAAAATGATGAAGCAGAAACTGGTGAAAGCTTATCAGACAACATTGCTATGCTTGGAAGACAATTCAAACAGATTCTCATAAAGATGGAAGACAAATCCAAACCCAGTGGAAGATACACAAAATTTTCTGAGAACAAAAGACCTTATGATGTTAATAGAAGGTCAAATTATGATGAAAAGACCAGTCAAGAAAAAGGAATTAAATGCCATGGATGTGAAGGATATGGACACATCAGGAATGAATGTCCTACCTACTTAAAAAGGCAAAAGAAAGGACTCTCTGTAACCTGGTCTGATGAAGACTCAGGAGGTGATTCAGAAGAAGAATCAGCTAAGCATATCACTGCTCTAGCTGGATTATGTGAATCTGAAAGTGAATCCAGTGATGGGGAGCTTACTTTTGAAGAACTTGAGCAAGCATACAAAGAATTATTCAAAAGAAGCACTGAAATATGCAGTGAGATTATAAAGCTAAAGAAGCAGAATGAGGCACTAAAGAATGAAAAAGCAAGTGATCAAGAGATCATTGACACCTTGAAAAGTGAAGTAAGTCTTCTCAACTCCAAGTTGGAACACATGTCCAAATCTGTTAGAATGCTGAACAGTAGCTCAAGTACACTGGATGTTATTCTCAACAACAATAAGCATTTAGGGGATAAAAGTGGACTGGGATTTAACAGAGTTCATAAGGATGAAGCTAGCTCAAGCAAAACTACTTCAAAGTCCATACAATCAAACAAGATGTCCCAACAGATGCTTCAACATCATGAAAAGAACACAAAGTCAAACATAATGTTCCAACAGATGTCTCAACATTCTGAAAAGAACAAAATGAAGAAGAAATATCAAAGATGGAGATGTCATCATTGTGGAAGATTTGGACATATCAAACCTCATTGCTATAAGTTGCATGGATATCCAAATTAGATGTATCAGCAACCTCCTAAGCAGAAGATAGAAGTTACCAAGAAAGTGTTGCATAGACATCAAAGAGATCAGCAACCTCCTAAGCAGAAGATAGAGGTCATCAAGAAGGTATGGAGACCAAAAGCTAGTCTTCATGCTGATCAAAGCTACATACCCAAGAACAAGATCAACAAACAACCTTGGAGCTCTACTGATGAACAATACACAGGGCAGAGGTATCAAAAGAAATCTCAACTCAAATGGTCAAAGAAAGGTGTTGCATATCTAGCACATACATCACTAAGAGTATCAGCCAAAGAAGACTGGTACTTTGACAGTGGATGTTCAAGACACATGACTGGATTGAAGAATCTGCTAGTAGACTTAAAGTCACATTCATCCAGATATGTAACCTTTGGAGATGGAGCTAAAGGAGAAATCAAGGGAGTTGGGACCTTGGACTGTCAAGATGTACTAAGACTAAATGATGTGCTACTGGTTAAAGGTTTAACTGCTAACCTGATCAGCATAAGTCAATTATGTGATCAAGGGTACAGTGTAAACTTTACCAAAACTGAATGCATAGTGTCTAACAAAGAACAAGAGGTTGTCATGAGAGGAGCCAGATCTAAAGACAACTGTTACATGTGGGAACCTCAAGACTTCAGTCTCACTTCAACTTGCTCTTTAGCTAAAGAAGAAGAAGTGAAACTATGGCACCAAAGACTAGGTCATCTTCATTTTAGAGGCATAAAGAAGATCATATCTATGGATGCTGTAAAAGGTATTCCTAAACTGAAGATTGATGATGGCAAAATATGTGGTGAATGTCAAATAGGCAAGCAAACCAAGATGTCCCATCCAAAGCTCCAACATCTGACAACTTCCAAAGTTTTGGAACTATTGCATATAGATCTTATGGGACCTATGCAGGTTGAGAGCCTTGGTGGTAAGAGGTATGCCTATGTGGTGGTTGATGACTTTTCAAGGTATACATGGATAAATTTCATCAAAGAAAAGTCTGATGTATTTGATGTATTCAAAGACTTATGCCAAAGAATACAAAGGGAAAAAGCCAGCTGTGTGATCAGAATAAGAAGTGATCATGGAAAAGAATTTGAGAACCAAAAATTCTTAGATTTCTGTTCTTCAGAAGGAATCAATCATGAATATTCTTCACCAATCACTCCTCAACAGAATGGGATTGTTGAGAGGAAGAATAGAACTATTCAAGAATCAGCAAGAGCTATGATCCATGCTAAAAAGTTACCTTTGTACTTCTGGGCTGAAGCTATGAACACAGCTTGTTACATCCATAACAGAGTTACTCTAAGGAAAGGAACTTTGTCCACAATCTATGAGTTACTCTAATGATAATAATAAATATATTAAGAATAATAAATGAATAATAAATAAAGAATAATAATGATGGTTAGAATAATAAATAATGGTTAGAATAATAAATAAAGAAAAATAAGAATTTAAAAAGAAAAATTATTTTTAGGTTAAATAAATATTAGAAAATTTTTAGAAGTTAATTAAGAAAATATATCAATTTAATAATAATAAACAAAGTATTAAGTTATTTACATATTAATAAAAATAAAGATTAAATAATTTAATTAGGGTTTAGAAAAATTAAGTTAATTTTTAGGGTTAGAAGAAAATTAGGGTTGAGAATTTTAATTAAGAAAATTAGGGTTTTTAATTATAATTAAAATATATATGATAACTATATACAACAATATTATAAAATTAATACAAATAAATTAACATTTAAGAAAATAAATATGATTTTTAGAAAATATAAAGTTTTATGAAAATATTATTGGTTATTAGTTTAGAAATTATTTTAATTATATTGATTTAAATCAAAAATAAGAAAATAGCAAAAATAAGAAAAAACATGAAAAAGACCTAAAAAGATAGGACCTGGGATTTGAACCCAGGTCCTTTACCTCAACAACAACATACAAAACCAGTTGAGCCAGCACGCGCTGGTGTAAACTATGTACAACACATCCCCTATATTGTAATCCTGCAAAAAACAAATGAAATTAAAACAAAATGGCCTGCGGCCAGATTCGAACCCTGGTTCTCACACTCACACACACGCATGCCTTGCCAACTGAGCTGCCAGCGCGTTGTGATAATATAACCTAAACAAAACATAATAAAATAAAACAAATATTCAAAACAGATTTTCGCGCCAAGCTTCATCTTCTTCACTCATTCGTCTGGTTAACATATAGTTACGGTTTTGCCCGTAGCAAAAGGCTTTAGTGACGACTTGTCCGTCACTATAGGTCCTGCGTTTTGACAAAACATTATTCAAGCAATATAAATTGATTCTATCAATGCAAATCAGTTAAATAATGATCCAGGAGTCTTGTTAAGCTATCAATTGGCCCTGAAATTATGTCTAACCAAAGTTCCCAATTTTGAAGCTTAGGAACCCTAACTATGGCGTTTTCGTATTCCGGCCATGAAACTTTGATCTAAGTGTCCAGAAACATTCCTTGTAACCTCATAAACACAAAACAAATGTCAAATATACTTAAAACCAATCATACATATGAAATCGAAAAAAGCAAAAAAACATGAATATGAAGAATTCGGTTATGGAGTTTCGATGCAATAATGGATGTTTTAGTGATCCAGAAACATTATGTGATCTTCCAGGAATGATTTGCAACCTTTATTTGATCTTGAAAAGGTCTCTAGATCAAAATCCGAATGTGACTTTTCTTTGAAAATTTGAAAGTTGAATGATGTTCTTGGAGGCTGGAAAAATCGTCCCTTGTGCTTGTAATAGGTTTGTGTATATATGGTGATCCAAATTAGGTCAAGAGTTTGTAGATTTGTGGGCTTTTTTGAATGCCTTGAATGTGAGGGAATGTCATGATCAAAATATGTAAAAAATCAAATCTTATCATACCAATCTGTTCTAGAACGAATTTGAATAAGATCAATCATCTCTAAATGATGTTTATGACCTTCTAGAACAAGAATCAAATTTAAATATTGAGTTTTCATATTTTATTTTAATTAAAATTGATTTTTAATGAATAAAATCAAAATAAATAAAAAATAAACTATAAAAATCTGAATAAATGATATTTGAATCGTGCATGATGTCATGGTAGAGATTGGGTCATAAAATTGCAAGCCCATGTGGAAAGAATTGGTTCTAAGACCCCATTTGCTCAATAAACCTCTCAAAATTTCCCAACTTTGCAATGGCACAAATCCCTCAATTTTAAGGCTATGAAGGTGTTCTTGGACATTTTGGAAAGCTTAGTGAGTCCTCTAACCAACCTATTTGGTATCATGTCCATATCATTTACCATTTTTAAATTATGCCCTTTGGAAGATGTTGACTTTTTGTTGACTTTTAAAATGACCTATAATGTCTTAGCTCATACCTTCCAAATGAAGCATTTTTGGGATTGGCTTGTGAGACACAAAGTTGTAGAGAATTAAATTTCCTTCAAAATGAGCTTTGGATGGAAAATTTTTGATGAAGCATGTGAAAGTTATGGCTGGTCAAAGTTCAGTTGACTTTTCCTGTGAAAAACCTAATTTAGAAACTCCTGATTCTTGATGATCTGAAATCTCCTTGATGAATCATGATCAACCCTTGATCAAATGATGAATTTTACTTCATATAATTGATGTTGGCAAAAAATCATGAAGTTTGACTTTGGTTTGACCACAGTTGACCTTAGTTTGACTTTTTAACTACTTTGACTGATATTTGCATATCTGATCATGTGACTGAGCAAACCTTTTGGGAAAGCCTTGAAACTTGACATAGGGATTCTTGAATACATATAGGATGCTATGAAGCTCACTTGAAGCCTTGGAAGTCCATTTAGCCTGATGAAACTCAAAACCCTAGTTTAGGATGCATTGCTTAGGAGGATGTTGTCTTTGGGGATTGTCAAACTTTCTGACTAATTGTGAACCTTGTGAACCTCTTGAGATACCTTGTGAAACTTATGAACCTCTTGGGACACATTAGTACACAATTTCTTGTCTAGGTGAGGGCAAATTTTGGGGTGCAACAGCTGCCCCTGTTCAATTTTCTGAAACCTGAGGAGTTAGATTGGCCTGTGTGCCATTCGTGACTTGGAAGGTTGAAGGGGATTGAACACAAAAGCCCAAAAATTTGCACTCGCCGGTGCGTAAAGTAATACTGTTGATTGGTTGTATATGCTGGAGTGGGCTTAAAGATGCCACTCGGAGGGACTGAAGATGGGCTTATATATGCCATCCATAATATCAGAAGGTGATAGTATCTTTATGTTGTCACTGGATATCAGTACTAGGTCTTCGTATAGGCCGTCTCAGAATCATTCCTGTAACATGATTTAAGTTGAATGTCATCACTTAGATCTTCGTATAGATCGTCTCTGCATTATCTCTGGGGGAAAAGAATATCCTTCATTAGGTGTCAGTATTTAGATCCTCGTATAGATCGGCTCTGAACCATCTTTAGGAACATACGTTAATTTAAGCATCAGAATCAAATCTTCGTGGCGATCTCTTCTGAATTGCCTTTGGTAATATCTTAGGCTAAGTACAAGATCTTCGTATCGATCACTTATGTATCATCCCACAGATAAACTGTTGCATAGACCATTAGAAATAAATATTCGTAGCGATTATCTCTTCTGGAAATATCACGGATTAGGTAATAGATCTTCGTATAGACCATTTACATACCTTCCCAAGGGCAAAAGGAATATCAGGATTAAATCTTCGTGGCGATTATCCCTGAACTTCTTTTGAAAGAATATCTTGGATTAAGTGCTAGATCTTCGTATAAATCATTTACACACTATCCCATAGACAGTTGACCATCAGAAATAAATCTTCGTAACGATTATCTCTTCTGGAAATATCCTGGATTAAGCACTAGATCTTCGTATAGATCATTTACGTACTCTTCCAAGGATAACTTGAGTGTTGATCATCAGAAATGAATCTTCGTAGAGATTATCTCTGAATTAAGTATCAGTACTAGATATTCGTATAGATCATTTCTGAACTGTTTCGAGTTGTTGATAGTGTTTATCTGTCTGCAACTATCCTGAAAAGAAAAGGTCAGTTTATGCAAGATGTATGCATGTATGGCATGATGTACTTAAGTAAATGTCATATGGATTATGGATGCATATGCTATGATATGATGTAAATGATGTATGCATGAATCATGTAGCCTGAAGTGTCTGGATATCTTTGTATAACAACTGCTGGCTAGGGAGAATAAATCCTGGTTTGTTGCTGAGAAATATGAGGACTTCGTTCCCGTCTTGTTTAATAATATGGTACTCAGAACTTCCCGTCTTTGTTCATCGCACTTTTTATTGAAGGAATAAGTTCCTGAATATCCTGACTGAGGATAAAAGAGATGGATATAAATCCGGGAGACTTAATTCTTCGGAGGATGTGAAACTGCTTGAAGACTTTGTCGAGTGGGAAGTATAAGATATTACTTGAAGAGTTCCATAAGGATATCCGTAAATATTAATCCGTGGGGATGAACCGGCGAAGCCTCGTTGAATTCCTACCCTCGTTCGTCCTTAGTAAATACTATTACTGCATTTTATGCATTTCTGGTAAACATCAATCATATTCAAAAGCATACATACATTCAAACACAACCAATGGACGTTTTCGTTTAAGTAAACAAGGTAAAAGTAAATTTGAATTCAAAGATGAGACTTTATTTATTTAGAAAGTGGCCTATACACATGCAAGTTTGTACAAGGAGACAGAAATCCTAGTAAGAGGAATTCGTCATAAAAGTTTTACAAAAACAAAGAAAAGCAGCTATGTGAAAAATAATCCTATTGAGTTTCAATTCCACTATTGCCATTATCTTCAAGTATCTCATCCTTTGTTGTCGAGATAGAAATGATTGGATTGATCTTTATCTGTTTGAACTTGATTCAGGTAGCACAAATAGTTGGAGTTACATGAGTGATCCAACGAGACATAGTCATACGCTTTAATCCCTAACTTTTTCCTGGATTGCCTTTACAGGTTTCAATCCACCGGGATACCCTTTTTTTTGCCCAAGCCTCCCTTTCGGATTTTCGACTTGCCGGGTGTACAATTTATATATATATATCCCTAATTTTTGCCCGAACCCTTTTGGTTCGCCGGGATGCCCTTATTTTTGCCTAGGCCAGTCAACCTAGCGGGTCTCTTTTTATGCATAGTATTTTTTAACTATGTCCGCATTCACGGGTTGTGGGAAATCTTCACCATCTATAGTAGTAAGTATCATGGCACCTCCTGAGAATACCCTCTTGACTACAAATGGTCCTTCATATGTAGGAGTCCACTTGCCCCTAGGATCACCCTGTGGTAATATGATACGCTTGATTACCAAGTCTCCAGTCTGATATACCTTTTGCTTAACCTTCTTATTAAAAGCTTTGATCATCCGTTTCTGGTACATCTGACCGTGACAAACAGCTGCCAGCCTTTTCTCATCAATCAAATTTATCTGGTCAAGTCGAGTCTGAATCCACTCATCTTCATCCAAGCCTGCATCCTTCATGATTCTTAAGGAGGGGATCTGAACTTCAATGGGTAGAACTGCTTCCATACCATAAACTAAGGAGAATGGGGTTGCCCCTGTTGAAGTACGTATTGTAGTACGATAACCATGAAGAGCAAATGGTAACATCTCATGCCAATCCCTATACGTAACAGTCATCTTCTGTAGAATCTTCTTGATGTTCTTATTAGCAGCTTCTACTGCACCATTCATCTTTGGACGATACGGAGAAGAGTTATGATGCTTAATCTTGAACTGCATGCAGAGGTCAGTAATCATAGTGTTGTTCAGATTTGAGCCATTATCTGTGATAATCCTTTCGGGGACGCCATACCTACATATGAGATTATTCTTAATGAATCGAGCCACAACATTCTTTGTAACATATGTAAATGAGGCTGCCTCCACCCACTTTGTAAAGTAATCAATGGCAACAAGGATGAAACGATGCCCATTGGAAGCAGTAGGCTTGATCTCACCAATCATATCAATGCCCCACATGGCAAAAGGCCAAGGAGAAGTTAACACATTCAATGGAACTGGAGGTACATGCACTTTATCAGCATAAATCTGACACTTGTGACATGTTTTGGAATGTTGATAACAATCAGCTTCCATGGTAGACCAATAGTAACCCGCTCTCAATATCTTCTTTGCCATGGTATGACCACTAGAATGAGTGCCAAAGATCCCATCATGCATGTCTTCCATAATCTCTGTTGCTTCCTTCTTATCCACATAACGAAGCAAAGTCGAATCATGATTGCGCTTGTACAAAATTCCATTACTCAAGAAGAACTTAGCAAAAAACCTCCTCAGAAATTTCTTATCATTGAAAGATGCCCCTTCAGGGAATTCCTGAGCTTCAAGATACCTTTTCACTTCATAGAACCAAGGCTTTCCCTCTACTCCTTCAGTGTCAATCTCATTGCAATATGCAGGCTTCCCAAATCTATCAATAGTAATCTTGGGAGCTTCATCATCCCAACTAATCTCAAACATAGATGCCATGGTGGCTAATGCGTCTGCTAACTGATTCTCTCCTTGTGGAATATGTCCAAAGGTAATCTCTTCAAAATATGGGATCAAAGACAACACATGCTCTCTATAAAGAATAATATTTACGTGCTTGGTATCCCAATCTCCTTTAATCTGACTAACTACCAGGGCTGAATCTCCATATACGTCCAGAAACTGAATCTTCATCTCAATGGCAGCTTTGATACCCACGATACATGCCTCATATTCAGCCATGTTATTGGTACAATAGAAACAAAGTCTAACAGTCATTGGGGTATGATAACCTTCAGGAGAAATGATCACAACACCAACACCATTACCAAGTGCATTAGAAGCTCCATCAAAAACCATAGTCCATCGGGATCCCTGTTTAGGTCTTTCATATTGTCTAGGTTCTTTAGTAACAATCATAATGTCTTCATCCGGGAAGTCAAAATTCATAGACTGATAATCATCCACTGTCTGATGAGCCAAATGATCAGCTATAACACTGCCCTTAATGGCCTTCTGAGTGGTGTACTGTATATCATATTCTGTTAAAATCATTTGCCATCTCGCTATTCGTCCGGAGAGAGCAGGTTTCTCGAATACGTACTTGATTGGATCCATCTTTGAAATCAACAAGGTAGTATGAGTCAACATATAATGTCTTAGTCGGCGAGCAGCCCATGCCAAAGCGCATCAAGTTTTCTCGAGTAGTGAGTATCTTGTTTCACAGTCGGTAAACTTTTTGCTAAGGTAGTATATTGCTAGCTCTTTTCGACCAGACTCGCCATGTTGCCCCAACACACACCCCATTAAGTTGTCTAATACTGTTAAGTACATAATCAAGGGTCTTCCATCAACTGGTGGAATCAAAATTGGAGGTTCTTGGAGGTATCTCTTGATTTCATCAAAAGCTACCTGACACTCGTCATTCCATTCCATTACCTGATCTTTCTTCAACAACTTGAAGATTGACTAACAGGTAGCAGTTAGCTGGGAAATAAATCTTGCAATGTAATTTAGTCGTCTCAAGAAACCTCTAACTTCCTTTTCAGTACGGGGAGCCGGCATCTCTTGTATAGCTTTTACTTTTGCAGGATCCACTTCGATACCTTTTCCACTGACAATGAAACCCAGGAGTTTACCAGACCTAACTCCAAAAGTACACTTGTTTGGATTCAATCTCAGTTTATACTTCTTCAACCTCTCAAATAACTTGTGCAGGTGATCAAGGTGTTGTTCCTCATTCTGGGACCTGACTATCATATCATCCACATATACCTCTATCTCATGGTGAATCATATCATGAAACAAAGCCACCATATCACGCTGATATGTTGCCCCGACGTTCTTCAAACCAAATGGCATCACCTTATAACAAAAAGTGCCCCATTGTGTAACAAATGTAGTCTTCTCCATATCTTCAGGTGCCATCTTAATCTGATTGTAACCAGAGAAACCATCCATGAAAGAGAATACCTTACGCTGAGCAGTGTTGTCTACCAAAACATCAATATGTGGAAGTAGAAAGTCATCTTTAGGATTGGCCTTATTCAAATCCCTGTAATCCACGCACATGCCTTGTTCAAATCCCTTTAATGGAGAAAGAGCTTTAGTGAATTTGGCTAGATGAAGGAAATTGAGAGAATGAGAAGGAATTTTGACAAGGTGTATTTTCCCATCAAAAGCTTGTTGAATGATTGAAATGAGGGCTCTATTTATAGAATTTAGGCTTGGAAATGAGTAATGGCTTTGAATTTGGTTTGGAATCAAAATTAGGCTTGGAAATTGACTTGGAAGCAAAATCAAAGATCAAGTGGTGCACATGTGTGTTTAAATGAGGGTGTATGATGGATTTTAATCATGATGAGGTAGAGGAATTAAATGAGAGGGATTTTTTATGCTCTAGAATATTCCATCTGATGTAATGTGACATCATGCACTTAAAATGAGGTGTACAATGCTGTAAAATTTTGAAAGTGCAAATTTTTGCCAAAATTGCATGTGTTAATCGATGAACCATATTGTGTTAATCGATGAACCATATTGTGTTAATCGATTAACACAGTGAAAATGTGATAATGGCCTTTTTTGATGTATTGTTGTGGCTTTGGGTTTGATTCTTGACTTGTCAAAGAAGACATGGAAATAAACACATGAACCTTGGAGTCTCTTAAGCAATAAGTAACCAAAATTTTGGGAAACCCTTGATCAACTAGGATTGGATAACACTTGAAAATCAATGTTATCCAAACTTTAACTTTGTTAAGATGAAATACACTTGACCTGAGGAATTGATGCTTGATGTTCTTGATCTAGACCTCTTCCTGAAAAAATTAGTAAAGGGAAAACAAACATATTTTGGATTTTGATTAAGGGTTAGTAAAATAAACAAAGATAAACGAAAATAAGAAACACACAGATGCTTGGTGATCCTTGCTAGGTATAAACCTAAAGATGGGAGAGATAGAGGAACAAATGTGTGATCTTGTTTGTATGAAATGATGAGATGAAATGCAGAGAATCTTAGGGGGAAAATTAGGGTATTACAGAGATCATTCGATAACATTATTGTACAAAATGTAAAATACTAAATTTCAAAATTTATTAATATCCAAAATTATAGTATGCATACATAATACCAAACACAAATAAAATTCATAATCGACTAAGTCTCATTAAACCAAAGACTCTTCTAACGATAAAACACATGTGTGCAATGTGCTCTTGAAAGACCTTGGGTGGAAAACCTTTTCTAAGAGGATCTGCTAACAAGGAGTTTGTCCTCAAGTGTGTTATGGAAATTTGTCCACTTTGGACCCTTTCCTCAACAACTAGGAACTAGATGTCAATATATTTTGACTTAGCTGAGCTCATATTATTGTTGGAATACAAGATGACTGATTTATTGTATTAGTATAGCTTAAGTGGCCTTTCAATTCCTTCCATAATTCACAACCCCGTGACAATATTCCTCGGCCAAATCCCATGGTTGTATGCCTCATAACATGCTATAAACTATGCTGCCATGGTGGATGAAGCCGTATAAGTTTGCTTAGCACTATGACAAGAAACTTCACCATAATCTAACATGTAGATATAGCCTAAAGTGGATATTTTACTATTTTGGCATCCGAGAAAATCTGAGTCAGAGTATCCAGTGATCTCTAACTGGTCTGATCTCTTATATGTGAGCATATAATATTTTGTTCTCTTTAAATGCCTCACGACCTTTTTAGATGCTTTCCAATTATCCATTCCTAGATTTCTAAAATATCTGCCTAACATCCCAACTATGAACGCAATATTCGGACGCGTACACACTTGGGCATACATCAAACTCCGTACTGTTTATGCATAAGGAAGCTTTTGCATTTCTTGAATTTCTAAGTTTACTTTTAGGCACTAATTGAGACTGAATTTGTCTCCCTTAGCAATTGGAGTATCTCCTGATTTACATTCATGCATTTCAAACATGTTAAGTACCATTTTGATATAGCTCATTTGTGATAATCCTAGAATCATGTAGCGGATAAATCTTGAGTGTAAGCTATGAATTAACTTAACTCAAGGTAAATAGAGTCTTCACCGCGCTTTTATTTTATTCCAAAAGGAAAAGGAAAAAAGAGCAAATAAATCCTAATGAATCTAAACGAAAAAAGTTAAAGAAACAAGCAGAGAAATGGTAAGGGGGTTGGTTAGAAAATGGGAAGGTATTGGCACCCAAAATGTCAGTGGGGATGTGAAAAGAATTAATTTTTAATATTTTTGTGTTTGAAGAGACTTTCATCTCATGCCTACGTACCCACAAAGTGCAATGTAAGATCAAAACCTCGTAGTTCGTGGTACAAATAGTGAAAAATGATTGGTTTTGATTGATTTTATTAAGTGAAGAAAAAAGAAATACACAAAGGAACAAAACCACTTGAATGAGTTTGGTTCTTTTTATTTTTGAATTGAAGTCAAAATGATTAAGTTCATTGACATTTATTAAAAGAAAAGGAGAAGTAAAAGACACTTGACAAGAAGTGAAGTTTTGATTTATTAAAGTGGTGAAGGTTTTTAAAACAAGAATCCTTTGTAAAAGAGAGGAAGCTTTGAAAATTGAAGAAGGGGAGGAGATGAAAAGGCTATCCTAAAAGGAAAATAAAAAAGATAAAAGAGGAAAGATCTAACCAACTTGATGATACTTCCAACCATAAGTACAAGAGTTCAATCCTTACAAGCATAAGCTAGCAAATGGCCAAATAAAGGCTAAAGTACCAACACAATGATGATCAAAGCAAAGGGAAGGTGTCCTAGAATCTAAGTCTATAACTTCAATTCCAATGCAAAGGATGGTAACCATAGTTTAATATCAAGATCACAAGTTTTTTAGAGGTTTAATCCTTTATTAATATTTTTGTATCCAAATGGACAAAGGAAAAGCACAAGGATATATAAACATAAACATGATAATGAATGATAAAGCATAATAAAAAATAAAGGAGATAAGGGAGCGAGAAGGAAATTAAAGAGGATAAGGTGCGAGAAGGAAAATTAAAATAGTAATATAGTAGTAATAATAATAATAATAATAATAATAATAATAATAATAATAATAATATATACATAGTAATGGTAGGGTGAACTTAATCATCCACAACCAAAAGAGTAACAAGGCATTTAATGCCAAAAATTAAAAAGGAAACTGATTCTGCTTAGTATCTTACACTATAGTGATTAACTGATGTGATTAGACCCAAATTCAATGAAGACTTGAAAGAAGATTGGGATACCCAAAGCAACTATGCATCAAGCTTCAAAAGTCGTGGATCTAATGCAAATGATTAACCAACATTGGGATGATGAGACCAACACGAAGTTCGGTCCATGAAAGTGCAAGTATCCAATTGGATTTGTATTCCGAAGTAGGGACACATTTAGGTTTATGTTAAGCAATCTCCAAGTAATTCACGGAGTAATTACCCTACAAATGAGGTCGGCCAAAACCAATTAAGCTTAACGATATTAGTGTCAATACATGTGAGATAAACAATATGAAAATCACCATCTGAATGTAGTGCTGCACAAAAATAAAGATGAATACCAAATTGAGTTACACTTATGGTATTCTTTCATCTTTAAGTTCAATCACTCATTTTGGTGGATTCAAGATATGAAAATATATCACTAATTCAATGCACCTAAAGTGAATTAAATAATTCACTTATAGTTCTATTTAAACTAATGAATATTATCTCCTCTAATCTACAGCCAAAGTTTATTGAAATTAAAGAGAAATAAATCACAAAAATGTCTCCCAAGGTAAAAATAAGAAGATAGGGGAAGAGGGGGAAAATGAGGCAAAACAATCCCAAAAACAAGCCAAAAACTACCATTGGTTCAGTTTTAATCGGTTAACCATTTGGTTAATCGATTAACACGTTAAAATTTTCAAATCTGCACCATTTTTACACTGGTTAACCGATTAACTAGTTTGTAGTGCAACTGGTCAATTGGTTAACATTGAACTAGAGGCAGACAATTGGCCAAAATTCAACTTGATCTTCTTTTAAAACAATTTTCAAACACCTTATGATCATGAACTGAATTGGAAGAAATTTTAAAGTGAAAAATACAGTGGAATCCCTACAACCAAACAATATTTTATAATCCAAAAGACCAACAACCAAGAGCACCAAAGATCTACCTACATCTTGAATGATGGTGATCAAGGTGTAACAATGGAGGAAGATGAATTACCTAGAACAAACTTCAAATTACTCCACAAGCAAGCTTGATCTACTGAAATTGATGAAGAAAAATCAAAAGGATGAAGGTTTAGCTCAAAGTTAATCAAGAATTCAATGCAAATTCTTGATAACTTTCAAAAGAAAAAATTGAGCTTTGGTGAATTTTGTGGTTTGAGGAGATATTGTGCAAGGGTTTTTTTGGCTCTCTAAAGCTTGAGAAATGAATGAAAAGTGGCCTCTATTTAAAGATTTTATGCTTAGGAATTTTATGGAATGGAGCTTGCTTTGGAAAGTCAAAATTAGGCTTGGAAATCAAATTTGGAAGGAAATTCATAAAAGAGTGGTGATTAGTGAAGGTATATGGTGGGAAATGATCAAAATGATGTAGGGAATTAAAATGATGTGGTCTAAAATATTCCAAATGAGATCAAGGGCTAGGATGACGCGGAATTTGAACAAATTATTCAAAGTTTTCTCTGGTTAATTGGTTCACCATTGGTTAATTGATTAACCAAGTTGAAAATTGAATTTTTTGTTCTCTTTTGATTACATGGTTATTGTTTCAGCTCGATTCATTTGCGTGTCGAAGAAGGCATGGAAATAAACACATGAACCTTGGAATTCCATGAATAAATAAATTAAAACTTGGGAAATTCTTGACCAGAGAAATTTGAATTGCTTGCAGATCAATTTTGACTTTGTTCAGATGAAATTCATTTGAGAGTTGGGACTACTATTTTTGGTATTTTTGACCTGTTCTTCCCCTGAAAATGTTAATAAAAGAAAACAAACTATTTTTGGAATTTAATTAATGGTTAGTAAACAAAACAAATAAAGGAACATAAAAGCAATGGTGATCCCTTGTGAGGCATAAACCTGCGACCAAAAAGGATAGACAAACCAGTGCATGATCTTGTTTGTAGGCAAAATGCAAATGAAAAATGCAAAAAATCTTAGGGGGGAAATTTGGGTATGAAAAATGCCCTTATTTAAGTTTCTTCAATCCATAGATATGAAGATTGACATCTTTATTTTGACAAGATGGAAGAGACTTAAATATAGAAAACCCAATTTTTGGCCCTAAGAGGCCATAAAATGAAATGATATGAAAGCATAGAAATATGTGGGGAACAAAACAACACAAGAAACAGAATAAATGTTGGGGATAAGGAGCATAAAACTCCGATGGGGATAAGCAGCGCACCACATGCTGGAGACCACTACATGGCTCAACTGAGGCAAAGATGTCCAAGAATGGCATTAGGCAAAGAGAACCACAACATCCAAGAATAACATTGAATGAAGTGAGAAAATTCTCGGGAAGTACATCAGAATAATCCAAGAATGACATTAATGACTTTATTGCAAATATCCGAGAATGGCATCGGATAAAAGGGAATCACAACATCCAATAATGACTTTGAATGAAGTGAGAAAAGCACTGGAAAGTACATTAGAAGAAATGGCGACTTCACTATGGATATCCGAGAATGGTATCGGATAAAAGGGAATCACAAAATCCAATAATGGCTTTGAATGAAGTGAGAAAAAGTACCAGAAAGTTCATCAAAAGAATTGATGACTTCACTATGGACATCTGAGAATGGCATCAGATAAAAGGTATAATATTTGAGAAAAAACATCAGGTAGGTGAAGAAAATGTTCTGGAGAAACATCAGAACAAGGTATATCTGGACAAACATCAGATAGACACAAATGTAGGTGCCAAGTAAGTTGGACTTTGATCACAAGGTATGACTTTGAAAACAATAGGACCTCATAAAATGCATATGAGGACTAAAACACTCTTGTATGCAAACATATACGAAAATGGGGACTAAAACACCCTTGAGATGCATATGAGGACTAAAAAAATCATGTATGCAAACATATACAAAAATTGGGACTAAAAGCACCCTGGTAAAATGTAAATAATATGAAAAAATGTTGACAACTAGTTTAGACTCTTAGGGAGTGGAAATCAACAAGTTTATACTCTTTTAGGGAGTGAAAATCAACAAGTTTATACTCTTTTAGGGAGTGGAAATCAACAAGTTTATAGTCTTTTGGGGAGTGAAAAAGATTTAAAGATTTATTCCTCAACATGGAGATCACTGCCATTCTGCCTGTGGATTAGAGATGTTTCTCTTGAACATGTCTCTGTCTCACTGGTAAACTATATCAAGTTAATGATAAAATTCATGAAAAACTGCTTGGGAATTCTTAAAGAATTTTTCCACAGATTCAATGATTGATTAGGGTAAACTAATAATGGCTTCAGTTCTGACAACTATCGGGGTAAAAATGATCATGGCTTCAATTCTTGAAATGATTGTTGATAAATTTAAACCCAATGTGAAACTTGAAAGAGATCTTCTGATTAATTAAATCTAAAAATAACTTTTACTGAGCAACAAATCTTGAACCATAGAATCCAGATGGAACTTGCCCCTGATAAGATCATTGACCATGTTTCTCAACTATTTGAAAATTCCTTGATGAGGAAAGTTTGTTTGCAAATAAAAGATCTCTATACAAACATGGTAATTTTAATGCAAAGTTCATGCAAAATTTTGAAATCAAAAATCATTTTTGGAATTAAATTATTGATGTAATATAAATGAAAAGACTTGTCAAAACACAGTGGTTTAGGAAAAAATGAAAGAGAAACCAAAGGTAAGAAAAAAAATTATTGGTAACAAACTTGGGGAGTCAGTTTACGCAACCATGCTGTAGTATGCTCTCAAAATAAGCCTGGATTCAATTAGGTCTTTTGAAGGTTATAACGTGGTCTGGTAAAGGATATAGGCTCAAATTTTATCTGTACCCAACCCATTCATCGTGATGATCTCCAGTCCTACACTCAATTAATTCAACTAATTGTAATACCCTAAAATTTCCCTCTTATTTATGGCCAACCTCAAGTGGTTTATGCTTTGTCATCTTGCATATCCGTCCATACTGCATTGCATTAAAAAAAACAAATAAAAAATAAAATAAATCGTCATCATCTGCATGTGCACAAGGCTTGTGATCAAGTGGTGCTTGTCAATCATTGGAGCTCAAGAAGGAAATATAATGTCACAAAATAATCCAAACCATTTCCATGCTAACCCACCAAAATAATGGAAAAATCAACTTTTTCATCCGTTAACCGGTTAACGCCTGAGGTTAACTGGTTAACAGGCGCGAATTTGGAATAAAAACTTCAAAAATTGGTTACTTTCTCTTTTCCCTCCACTTTCTTCCTTCATTTTTCCACCTTGTTTCACACTTCATTTTTCACTCCACTTTCATATTTCATTTACCCTTGAAACTTCTATCACATTCTAGACCCTTCCACACTCTTCCAAGGAATATTCCCTAAACCCTAACCAACTTTAACTAAGTCCTACCCTTAGCTTAGGATCCAAGCCTAAACCCTAACCTAACCCTCACTCCAAACCTAACCACTATAAAAAGATCTCTTCACTCTAAAAAAAGACTTAGCTTCACTTCCACCATTTTTCTCACAATTTCAACAATTTCTCTTCACCTCTCTCAATTCTCTCAAACTTTTCCTCCATTTTCAACCATTCAAAAAAGCTTCATCTTCATCGCGATCCTTCAAGATTCACATAGAAACTCGATAGATCGGAAGCTTAGCCTCCATCATCTTCACCAATTCAGCGGTTAATCTAAGATTTGACACGGTTACGGTGTTTATTTCACCAATCAGAAGCGTTTCAGATCAATTGCATTTATTTTGTGTTCTTGCGGATCAAAGTTTGAAGCCTCCGGTATTCTCTTCATTTGTGCATCGATCAACCCGCAATAATCACCAAAGAAATCCTCCACTTAGTAGGTTGGTGAATTCGAAATCGTTTCGTATTTAATTTATTCACTTCATCTCGCCGTATGGAATTCTTCGATTGTTTATTGTTTGCTTGCGTTCTTGATCGTTGTTACGATTTGCTTGCGATTTGCTTATTTTGATTATTAGTAGCTAGGTTTGTAGCTTATTCTTGATACTAATAGGTGTTAGGAATCCATATTTGAGTATAAAATTCTTGCTAGCATGTTCATGGATGTAATAGGAGTCTCTAGAAGTAACTTAGCGGCTGAAAGTGCTTATTTCGTGGCTTATGCTTGCATTCTATTCAGTGTTAACCGGTTAACCCCTAGGGTTAACCGGTTAACACGTGCTTTTCAAGTGTGTTTGCTAGTTTTTTAGGGCCGTTAACCGGCTAACCTCCTGCGTTAACTGGTTAACGCTGTTTAGAATTGAAAAGTTTGTTTGTTTCATTGCTTGCTTGCTTTTAATTGTGCCTTTAATCTTCATAGGTTGATAGATCATGATTTTAAGGAATTTCCAAGACCGTTTTAGGTGTTTGATTCCATAGTTTTGAGTCATTTCGACATGCGCATTCGTTACTTTTTATGTTTTGTGCTTGTTTGTGAAAGTATGCATAAAATGATTTGTAAATGTTGTTGCTATGTTCAAACTCATTGATCCATATGCCAATAATTGTTTCAAGTTTAGTCTTGTATCGTGCTTACGATCCATGCATGTTTTGATCGATTAAGTGTTCAAATGCTATGACGTTTTACTTGAAAATGAACATTCATATGTATTCACATTCTTGCATTTTTACTTGATTGATCACTTTTTCATATTGATGCCAATTCTGATTTTTGTACCAAATTGCATGTTTAGTCATCGATCTTAGTGATACATGTTCACAATCCATGCTTTTGCTTATTTTCTCAAAACTTGAAATTGCATAATTGTTGTTCTTGTTACTTTATATGCATTGTTTCATGAACAGGCCATTGCAAATAATCATGTTCATATCCATGTTATTCCATGCATTTTGATTCCATTTAATCATGTTATATGATGTTTGTGCATTATTTGTCATTCATTTTGTGCATAAAGAAAATATTCAAATATGTCTTGTTTCATAGCTGCATTTTCAAACAGGTGCTCTAAAAACATGTTGCATTCATACTGTTTTGACTTTTTACACCTATTTTGCATACTGATTGTTAGCTGTAATAGGCTGTTTGCTTTTTTGCATTGCATTTGGTAGCTATTTGTGCCATAAGAGCTGTAGTAGCTGCTGGATGTTTTCTTTGCATAACTTTTAGGTCCCTTAGACTTAGGATTGAGTCTAGATTAGGTCCTAGATGAATTAGGTTTTGTTTGGTATTTGTTTACCTCATTCCTTTAACCATGTTTATCCTACTAACCTTTATTTTGTAGGGAGGTAAAGGTAAGTTCACGCAACTTAATCCTTTTAATTCCTTTATGCTTTCAAAGTGCCTTTGATTTAGCATTTTTGTACTTAGCTTACATAACTTCATGCTAATCCCCTTTAGGAACAAATTAGCTTCCTTAGGAAGTAGGTTGATATCTGATTCCTTTCCTTTTCCTTTCTCTCATTAGGATTAGAAAACCACACTAACCTAGGTTCATCCATGCATGACAACACTAGGATTAGTCTTCCCCTTAGACTTTTACCTTTGGTTCACTTTGCTTTCTTTCCCATCTCAAAGGAAAGTAAAAAACACCTAATAAAGGTTGATCTTCTCGTACGACATGAGACTTTGCCGTGGGTTATTATGAGCATTCCATTTTGGGGCGAGGTGCAAGGCATCTACCACGATGAACAAGTCTTAGTATGAGAAGGTTCACAAACAACAATCTCAGAAAACACTTCTTTAAAAACAGTAAACAAACAAGACTCGTCTTTTCCTTCGAGAATTCTTTTCTCACCTCACTCACTCTAAACACGAACTTGCGATGACTTGTCTCATTTTCAAGACGGTAACACACTCATACTAGACGAGCCTGCAACACCTGAGCATAGACATACACAGTTCAGCTCTAAAAAAACATAAATAGTTTCCACCTTAGTTAGCCAAACTACGTCGACTCTGATCCTCATTTTCCCGATGAGGTACGTAGGCAGCGGGGTAGGGCCCGTTCGAGCACACATTCTTTATTTTCCCTACATTTGCCCCCTTTCTTTTCGATCTCCTTTTCCAGTTCCATTTTCCAGTTCTAGTTCCAGTAGAAGTTTCAGTTTAACAACATCTTATTTCTCACCCTTTGAAACATACTAACAAGCGTGGATCTCGTCGGGTACGGCAGACGATCTGGGTGCTAATACCTTCCCAGGTCGTAACCGACTACCGAACCCATATATTTGGTTTGTGCAACATTACCTTTCCCATTCATTCGGGATAAAAATGTCTAACTGGCGACTCTACCTGTTCTGCGTCACTTTCGAGTTTGTACTAGGATGAAAATTCTGGGAGCAACAGCTGGCGACTTTGCTGGGGATCGATCCCAGAATCTCTGGTTTCCCTTTTGAGAGTCAATCCTAGCGCCTGTTTGTTTCTGTTTCTTTGGGTGTTTATCTGTGTGCTGATGTGTGTTTATTTACTATTTTATTTACAGTTTACACTTTACAACATTTATTTATCGCTTTCAGTATTTATTTTCCATGCATCATATATAATGGATTGTGTTGGTTTGCATTTTTTTCTGTGGGTGGGAGTTACTGTTAGATAAGCCAACTACCCATCTTGAGTGCACCATTGGGTTAGCGTGGACATGTTGTACTCGCATGGTTACATGATGAATGGAGATGTGTTCCACACCCAGATTGCGACCGTCTCGGGACTATTCTATGTGGGGGTTTTCCCCACTTCAGGGTACGACCTTGATAGTTATGTGCATCTGGTGACCAATCTTTGAGGACCTTAGTGGAAACACCCCTCTCCAGTGATGACAGTGGTAGACCACATTTGTTGGCAAACCCGCTCGCATCCGAGGGCCCACTAGGAACTCGCATAGGATGGCCTGGTTCTCTCATAGGAACTCAGTTATAGAAAATTGTTCGTATGACGATAGTATTGTACCCTTCGGGATGAAAGTTCCTGAAGCTGGGGACTTATGAGGGATACTTGTTTCCTTGGACTCAGTTGAGACCTCCCTGAGTAGTACATAATGCAAAACCGATTCCCTGATTTGTTCATGAGCCATTTCTCGGAAATGGTGAACGTATTATTGCAATTCAACTTTGAGAGTCCATGATGTTGACCCGAGAAGCACACCCGTGAGATGGGAGGGGTTTACAGGTTTGTAGGAACCCTAAACTTCCAACATACCCATTTTTCCAGTATTGTTCAGTATTGTGATCTGGTTCCTTGGTTCTAAGATCCGGGATTTCTGTTAAGATAATTAATTTTGTGATTGTGACCTTGCACAGACACTGGGTTGTTTTGATCTGCACATCACAAACACTTCATTGATCACATGCCTTGCATTGCATAAGCATGATGACATCATTAATCATCGTGTTCTTTTTCATTCTCAGGGTTCATACTACTCCCGGTTCTTTGTCATACTTCTGCTTCAGAAATGGAAGATGTCCGAAAGAAGAATGTGTTCTATAAGTTCTTTGATACCAAAGTGGATCTGATCAACCAGATGGTGTCTCTTATTACCCCGGGTCTTTGGGATACTTCAAGGAGAAATATGGTGATATTCTAGATCTGGGAGTCAATCTGGGCATTCTCAAAAGAGTGCCATTCATACCCTGTTGCAGTACTACGATCTGCAACTCAGATGTTTCATTTTTCATGACTTCCAGCTA
The DNA here is from genome assembly GCA_963966055.1 of Lathyrus aphaca. Lineage (NCBI taxonomy): Eukaryota > Viridiplantae > Streptophyta > Magnoliopsida > Fabales > Fabaceae > Lathyrus > Lathyrus aphaca. The sequence goes on along the minus strand of OZ014521.1, from coordinate 161,762,823 downwards.
GGCCCACTGCTTGAAGAGTATACTGAGATTTTAGGTGTGCCTCTCAAAGATTATATTCCCTTCAATTCAGAGATGACTAGGCCGACCCATCTTGACATTTCTAAAGCTCTTTATTTGAGCTCATCAGAGGTATCTGATAATCTGACTACTATTAAAGCTGGGGTACTTGGCTTTTCTCTAGAGTTTCTGGTTAGAAAAGCTGGAGAACTTGTTGTGGAAAACAGTGGGATTCAGTTTGTGTTATCCTAGCATTGTCCATATATGGGATCGTTTTGTTCACTGACATGGATAAATTTCGTAGACATCAATGCTATCCATATGTTTATGTTGAAGAATTCGGTACCCACTCTCCTGGGTGATTTATATTATTCAGTGCATTATAAGAACGAGAAGAAGAAGGGTGGTCTAGTTAGGTGCTATGCTCCTTTATTCTACAGTTGGTTTATGAGACACCTACCTACCACCGAGGTTTTCACTGACCCCGATGCAACTTGGGCACAGAAACTGAGTACAATGTCTACCAAAGAAATTATATGGTTCACTTTGAGGCTGAAAGGGAAGAACTTCACTGCTAGTTGTGAAAACTACCTCAATGTTCCTTTGTTAGGAGTATAAAGGGGCATCAATTACAACCCTATTCTCTTGATAAGATAGTTGGGGTACGCACTCAGAGAGGTTCTCGAGGAATCAGAGTTATTCCAAACTTTCTACTTCCCGGTGAAGGATAATCTTCCATTGGTTAGAAAAGTTGCAGACTCCTGAAAATTGATCAGAAGGAAGGGGGTAGCATGCTTGGGCAAGAGTAACAACCAAATATTCCCCGAGTTCGAATCCTGGATAAGGGAGAAATCTCAAGTAACCCTAATCCCTTTCTCTGCACCAGCTCCTTCACCTGCTACTATGCCTATAGAAGACTATCAGAAGATGGAAGCTTTAGTACATTAGTACAGAGCTGAAAATCAAGAGTCCTATAACTCTTGTCAAAAGCTAATGATTCAGAATCCGAAGCTAGAAGAGAGAGCTCAAAAAGCCGAGGAGTTAGTCAAGCTCAAGCAGCAGGACTTCGAAGAACGAGAGCTCTACTTCAAGAAGAGAATGTTGGATGAAACCCACAAGGAGAGTCAGCGTCAGAAAGATAAGAAAGCTCTGGACGAAGCTAACGAAGTTGTGACCCTCTGGCAAGAGAAGTGGTAAGGCCATCTAAGAAAGAAAAAGGAGGTAGAGATTGAGTACAAGCTGAAGCTCAAAGGCCTTCAGGAGACTTTGGCTGAACAGGGAGAGCTGCTCCAGAAAGCCCACGAGCAATGGAGAGACTACCTTCAGAAGTCGGCAAAGAGTCAGCAAGCAGATAAAGACCTCCAAAAGGAGGTAGAAGAGCTGAAGCTTTGGGCCGATGTCAAGAAAGTCAAGACTGAGTCGGGACCTAACAAAGAAAGGGAGGAGGTGTTCCTACAACAGATCAACGAACTACATGCTTCTTTCGATCTAAGCGATCTTCTTATTCAGAAGCTCATCCAGGAGCCGAATCATCCAGACATTTCCCAACTGTTCCTAGCCGTCAAGCGTCTTAGATGGAGTCCGCAAGACATGGAGATTCCTAAGGTTTAGTCTCATACTCTTGTACCTGTATTACCCATAGGCTTGTTGTGGGATTCCTCCTTACTTTACTTTGCTATTCTCTTGATGTATGAATTGGAAACCTTCGGGGACGTTGTTATCTTCAAATCTCAGTTTATGATATGCTTGATTTTGGTTTGAATCTATGGTTGTTATCTCTTGCACTGACACGAGGTATTAAGCACCAATTCTCCATGATTATCATCTTATCTGAACGTCATGCGGGGTTTTCTTCCCTAAAATCTGAAAAGGCTATCTGAATTCTCGAATATCGGAGCAGGAATGTAAAAAACCTTGAGAATGAAAAGAACACAACATTGTATGCATTCATGTCATTTGCATTATTTATTTTGCAGGTTGTCCGAGTTTCTTAACTTATATGCATTTTCAGGAAAGATTGCGAGAGCCTCAAAGACTCATCTTCTCAGGCACGATATCCTTTCACACCGATATGATACTCGTCGCAATCAAAGGCATGTCATGGATACAATACAAACCGAGCTTAACGAATTTCGCACCAGGATAGGGGAGTTCATGACAATGATGCAGGGAATAGCTATGGGGAAGCAAGATATGAGGGTTGTTATGCAAAGGCTTAACCCACCACAAATAGATCCTCCGGTGGTCACCTTGGATGCTCAAGACAACCCAATCGACAACAGAGGGGATGTACCTCCAACTCCAGAGACTGGTGGCCCTACTCCCGTCCTCGTACAGGACTGTCAGGAAGATCAGTTCACCATGGTCAACGAAGATATGGGGTTTGGTACTGGGGCTAACAATCAGGACTTCCAAATGCTGGCTGAGAAGGTGAGGGTCTTGGAATGAAAATACACTCTCGACATTGATGTTTCCGACATGGGCTTGGTTTCAGGGGTGGTTATCCCTCCAAAGTTCAGACCTTCAGGTTTCGACAAATACAATGGAAACTCTTGCCCCAAGACTCACTTGCTTCTAGGACGACCTGTCTGGGGGTTCACTGGAGTGGTACATGAAACAGGAGAAGAATTATACTCGCAATTGGAAGGAGCTTGGGGAGGCTTTCCTCAAGAAATACCAATACAACATCGACATGGCACCCAGTCGGACTCAATTGCAGAGCCTATAACAAAAGAACTCTGAACGTTTCAAAGACTATACACAGAGGTGGCGTGAGGTTGCATCCAGAGTTTAACCCCCGTTGCTGGAAAGGGAGATGGTTGATATCTTCATGGATATCCTCCCGGGGCATTTCATGGAAAGACTGGCCGGTTGTTCCTCCAGCGGGTTTTCAGATATCATCTTAACGGGCGAGAGAATCGAGAGTTGGATGAAACAAGGAAATATTTAGAGCAGCGGAGCGTCAACCTCCAGGGTCAAAAAGCCTTTCATGAAGCGAAGGGAAGGAGAAGCAGGGGTCGTATATGCTCAGAAGAAGATGGGGAATCGAAATGCTTACCATCAGGCAGCTCCCGTCACTATTTCTTCTCCTGCTAATTAGCAACAGGTTCAGCAGAATTACCAACAACAGAGGGCTCCTCATCCGTACTACCCTCCCAGGCCAAAAGATAAGCATCTCGATAAGCCTATGATGTCGTACTCTCAATTACTACAGAATCTTCTTCAACTTCAGATGATCCAATTGAGAACTTTGCAGCCTCCGCAGTCGGGGTAGATTCCTGATGGCTATGACGCTAATGCTCGTTGCGAGTTTCACTCCGGAGCTCCAGGCCATAGTACTGAAAATTGTAAAGCCCTAAAACACAAGGTGCAAGATTTGATAGTCTCCAAGGCAATCAACTTCGCTCCAACCCCGAATGTTCTACAGAACCCCGTACCTGACCATGGAAGGACCGTAGGAGCGGTTGATAGCGGGGAATGTTTGAATCTAGTATATGATGTCAATGACCTGAAGACTTCATTGTTGGCTATAAAGGCTTGCTTGGCTAAGAAGGACATAATTCCAGGTAGTGAAAAAGATTGTTCAGACTGTGTCAATTCCGACGATGGTTGTGACTGATTGAGATTGGGAATACATAGGATGATGGAAGAAGGAAGTATACAGATTGATAACATCGTGAGAGAGGACTAAATATCAACTGTTACGATTTACTACAATCCGGCACAAGTTCATGCATAAGCAAGGGTGGCACCAGTAACCATTACTACGCCTGAAAGACGAGGCTGAAAGCGACTTCAACCTGGAAAGTTGGATTTGTCCAAGAGTCCCATACCAGCAAATCCTCAACTGGTCTTCCCAGGAAATAATAACGGTTACTGCCGCAGAGTAATTATTATTTCATGTTTAAGCATGCATCAAGTCCTGCATCTTTCCCAAGGTGTTAGGACTCATTTTGTAATAGGGCCATATATGTATTTTGTGCAAATGAATGATTAATGAACAATGGACATCTTTTGCAAACAATCTTTTTCGCTCACTGTCTTTCATTTTTGTTATTTTCGCACAAAACAATAAATGGAAATGTTTTACTCAACAATAACTTCGTTCACTTTTTTCTAAATAAGATAAAATCGATCACTAAAATGAACAAATCTCAACCCTTGTAGAAATAATCCTCTAGATTGCACCGACAACGACACTGTTATGACCTCGTATGACTTCGACAATCCGATTAATCAAGCAGATGAAGGGGTTGATGAAGATTATGATTTGCCTGAAGAGTTAGCCAGGTTGTTGAGACAAGAGGAAAAAGTGATTGCTCCTCATCGGGAGGAAGTTGAAACTGTCAATCTTGGTACCGAGGAAGATGTGAAAGAGGTGAAGATCGGAGCCAGTCTACAAGCTTCAGTGAAAAAACAACTTATCAGTATGCTTCAGGAATATGTCGATGTCTTTGCTTGGTCCTATCAAGATATGTCGGGCTTGGATACGGATATTGTCATGCACAGGTTGCCACTGAAAGAAGATTGTCCGCCAGTCAAACAGAATTTGCGTCATACTCGCCCAAACATGGCCATGAAAATCAAAGAAGAAGTACAAAAGCAGTGGGATGCCGGTTTTCTTGCTGTAACTAGTTACCCGCCATGGGTTGCTAACATTGTGCCCGTACCTAAGAAGGATGGCAAGGTGCATATGTGTGTGGAATACCGGGATCTGAACAGAGCCAGCCCGAAGGATGATTTCCCATTACCTCACATTGATGTATTGGTGGACAACACATCCCAGTTCTCGATATTCTCTTTCATGGACGGATTTTCTGGATACAATCAGATTAAGATGTCACCTGAAGACATGGAGAAGACAACCTTCATCACACCTTGGGGCACGTTCTGTTACAAAGTCATGCCATTTGGTCTGAAGAACGCCAGTGCAACATATCAACGGGCTATGGTAACATTATTCCACGATATGATCCATAAGGAAATCGAGTGCTATGTGGATGATATGATTGCCAAGTACCTCACAAAAGAATATCATTTGTTGAATTTTCTGAAATTATTCAAGCGTCTGAGAAAGTATCAGTTGAAATTGAACCCCAACAATGCACATTCGGGGTACGTTCTGGTAAGCTGCTGGGTTTTATCGTAAGTGAAAAAGGAATTAAGGTTGATCCCGATAAAGTCAAAGCTATTCAGGAAATGCCTGCACCTAAGACTGAGAAAGAAGTTTGAGGGTTCTTAGGTAGATTGAACTACATCTCAAGGTTCATATCTCATCTCACTGCAACCTGAGAACCCTTGTTCAAGCTATTAAGAAAAGAGCAAACAGTTAGGTGGAACGATGACTGTCAGAGAGCTTTTGACAAGATCAAAGAATATCTGCAAGAACCTCAAATTCTCATGCCTCCAGTTGAAGGAAGACCTCTAATCATATATCTGACAGTGTTAGAAGAATCAATTGGGTGTGTGTTGGGCCAGCATGACGAGTCTGGTCGAAACGAGTATGCAATATACTACCTAAGCAAAACGTTTACCGACTATGAACAACGTTATTCACTGCTCGAGAAAACTTGTTGTGCTTTAGTGTGGGCTGCTCTCCGACTAAGACAATATATGTTGACTCATACTACCTTATTGATCTCAAAGATGGATCCAGTCAAGTACATATTTGAGAAGCCAACACTTACCAGAAGGGTTGCAAGATGGAAAATGATTCTAACAGAATATGACATTCAATACACCTCATAAAAAGCCATCAAGGGCAGTGTATTGTCTGACTATCTGGTTGAGCAACCCATTGATGATTACCAGCTGTTGCACCCCAAAATTTGCCCTCACAATACAAGACTTTGTGTGCTAAGAAGGTTCACAAGGTTCACAAGACCTTTCATGAAGTTCATGAAGTCTACAAGTCACTTTATGAGGTTCACAAGGTTCACAAGATTCACAATACTCACAAGACCTTTCATGAGGTTCATGAAGTCTACAAGACACTTTATGAGGTTCACAAGGTTCACAAGACATCTTATGATGGTTCACAAGGTTCACAAAGTTCACAAATAGTCAGAAGAGTTGACAATTCCCTCAAACAATGCACCTCCTAAGCAGTGCATCCAAAACTTGGGTTTTGATTTTAATAAGGCTAAATGAACTTCCAAGACTTCAAGTGAGCTTCATGACATCTTATATATGTGTAAGAACCCCCATGACAAGTTTCAAGACTTTTCTCAAAGGTTTGCTCAGTCAGATGATCAGATAGGTCAAAATCAGTCAAAGTAGTTAAAAAGTCAAACTGAGGTCAACTGTGGTCAAACCAAAGTCAAACTTCATGATTTTTTGTCAACATCAAGTATATGAAGTAAAATTCATCATTTTATCAAGGGTTGATCATGATTCATCAAGGATGTTTCAGATCATCAAGAATCAGGAGTTTCTAAATTAGGGTTTCCTCAGTAAAAGTCAACTGAACTTTGACCAGCCATAACTTTCACATGCTTCATCACCAAGTCTCCATCCAAAGCTCATTTTGAAGGAAATTCAATTCTCTACAACTTTGTGTCTCACAAGCCAAGCCCAAAAATGCTTCATTTGGAAGGTATGAGCTAAGACATTATAGGTCCTTTTGAAAGTCAACAAAAAGTCAACAACTTCAAAAGGACATAACTTGAGAATGGTAAATGATATGGACATGAAACCAGTGGGGTTGGTTAGAGGACTCTTCAAGCTTTCCAAAATGTCCAAGAACACCCTCATAGCATTAAAATTGAAGGATATGTGCCCTTGCAAAGTTGGGAAATTTTTGGTTGGTTTATGAAGAATATGGAGGTTTAAAACCAATTTTTTCTAAATGGGCTTGCCATATGATGACCCAATCCATACTATGACCTCATGCACGACCCAAGTCAATAAAAATAAGATTTTTTATCATTTTATTTTTATTTATTTTGATTTAATTCATTTAAAATCATTTTAAATTAAAATAAAATATAAAAGTCAAAGATTTAAAAAGGATTAAGCTTCTAGAAATTCATAAAGATGATTGGAATCAAAGTGGTAAGAGAATCATGTTGATTTGCCTAAAATAGAAGGTGTTCATACAAGGATATTTGATTTTTAAGGCCTAATCTTTTTGAATCTTTTCCAATCAAATCTCTCACACAATGACCAAATTTTTTAACCTAAACTCATCACTCTATAAGTATATGACTTAACCCTAATCATTAGAGACGAATTCCAGCCTCAAAGAGTAAGTTTGCAAATTTCAAAAACCACACAAAACTTCAAATTCGGTTTCTACCCTACAAAGCATTTGGAGGTATTTTGAGGACATAGCCATGATCACTAAGCTTCATTGAGTCGAAACCAATGAACATTTGCATCCAAAACATCTCATATCACATGAACCGAATCCCTTTTGTTCTTGAAATTATTTTTTTCGATTTCGATTGTTTAACCATTATTAATGAATTTTGTTTGTTGATTTGTTGTTGTTTGAAGCTTTGGATGAATTCTGGATAGTTTAATTTGATTTTCATGAACTGATACGAATTTCACCATGGCTAGGGTTTATGGCCTCCATTAGGGTTTCGTATTCAAGCTAATATAAATCCATTTTGAAAACATAGATCAATGCCAAATTGTCTCTGGATCATGTTTGAACAATTAATTTGTTGAAATTTTACAGTTTTTGTGGTGTATGAGATCCATAGGTTTTGCTGCAAGTTTGATTTTCGCAGGAACATTGGTAGATAAATTCGCAGCAAATATCCTAGGGCTGGAGGAAGAAGATGAAGGCCCTGCGCGCGCATTCTGGAATTTGAAATTGGTTTTAATATTTTTATGTTTTGTTTCTATTTTATATCTCAAGCTTGTGCTTGTCCCAGTGGTGAAACATGCGCGTGTATTGTTGGAGGGCTGGAGTTCGAATCCTGGCTCCAACCAGTTTTTATTGTTTTTCCATTTTAATTGTTTAACATTATATATTATGTATTGTGGTGAGATTAATATCAGGTGCGCTCTCCCAGCTGGAATGGTTAACGTGTTTGTGTGATTGCTTGAAGGTCCTGGGTTCGATCCCCCCAGGCCTTTTGCTTTGTTTTCTTTTTTATGATTTTTCAGCAATAACACAACAAAAGCAATTCAACCTCTCCTTTGGTACCTGCGCGCGCGTTGGCCTGGTGGTAGGTGTTGCTGGCCTGAGTGTTTGCAAGCCAGAGGTGCTGGGTTCAATTCCCAGCCAGGTAAGTTTCCTTTTTCTTTTTGTTTTCTTATTTGTTTTACTTATTATTAATATTAATTAATTAAAATCTTAATTTAATAAAATCTTAATATATTTTCATAAATATAAATTCTAATAATATTTTCTAAAACAAATTGTTTTTTTTATTATTATTAATATGTATATGTGTAATTTATTTATAATTAGATTAATATTTAATATTTAACATTTTTTGTATATAAAACCCTAATTCTTATTAAACCCTAATTAATCTTAATAATTTTCAAAACCCTAATTTTTTCTTCTCCTATTTATTTAATATTATTATTTGTATATATTATCTTCATAATTTAATTATAATTCTTAATTTAATTTTTATTAATGCATAAATTGTTTATAATTTACATTTTTTTATATATGTTTAAAAATTAGAATTCTTAATATGATAATATGATATAATTTCTTTAGAATTTAATTTTTTGCATGTAAATAATTTTATTATATGTTTAAAAATATGTTAAAATTGCTAATTTAATTTTTGTAATTATAATTTGTTTTCATAATATGTTCATAATTGATTTAATTTTATAATTTACCTATAACTTCCAAATTTTATAATAATTAATATAATTGTTCATATTTTCTTACTAACCTTTAAAAATTTTGTTTATTATAATATCCTTGTTTATTTCATTATTATTATTAATTATGTTTATATGATTATTACTAACCCTATTTAATTTGGTATTTTTATTATTATTGTTTTCACTAACCCAATTATAATTGCTTATTTATTTTGCTTATTAATATTTTGCTTATTTATTTAAATTGCTTTTATCATTATTATGTAATTGCTCCTGGATGTAATATTTTATAATGTTTATTATTTGTTTTATGCTATGGTTAGTAAATAGGGAGTGTAACATGTATGTTTATTTAAAATTAATTTAGATCACTTGATTCAAAAGATAAATATTAAATTGAACACTCACACACGTAAGTCGATCTTGGATCGCCATCTCACTTCCTTAGGGATTCCTCTCATTGTTGCCTAATCAAAAGGTCAAGTAGGGTGTATAAAGCAAAAGTCCCTCAAAATAAAGTCATCTAGTCCCTTAACAATAAAAGATCAAGTCCCTCTTCGAATGTTGCCTTCGTAATGATCTTGTCCCTTCCGAATAAAGATGACAGTCCCTCCAAAATTGCTTAATACACCCCACAGTTGCCTAAATAACAGATGTCCCTTCACTTGTCCCTCACATCCAAGGTAATGACTACCTATTCCTTAATAATAGGGATAGTCTTACCACTTAAAGGATCCAAGAACAGAAAAGACTCAAACTTAGGGTAGGTTCCTCATAGTTGCTTGCTCACTCTTCAAAACTTTTCAAACACTTCACACTTTCAAACAAATTTTTCAAACAAAGGTTTTTTACGCATCCGTACATGGATCATTATCAAACTCTTATGAAAATTTCTATTCACACACTTCACATTTTCAAAAACATTTTAAAGTGAGCTAAGTAACTAAGAGCCCATGGATAACCATGGATGTAAAGGGTGCTAACACCTTCCCTTTACATAACCTAACCCCCGGACCCAAAAATCTTTTTAAAAGGTCTTTCCTGTTCTTTTATGCCTTTCCTTTGGATAAAATAAAAGTCGGTGGCGACTCTTGCTATCCGCAACATAACTAAAGTCAGTTCTCCCACCGTGTTACAGAACTGGCGACTCTGCTGGGGATTTAATAAAAGAGGGGTACCCTTAGGAATTAGATCACTTTAAAATTGTTTGCCTTGTTTGCTTTATACTTACTTGTTGGGCTTTATGTGTGAAAGATCCTAACCCGGATCTAGTGTACCTTAGGTAAATGGCAATAGACCAAGGAAACTATATGGCGTATACCGATATGGTTGATCTGGTGGCCATAGTTAGTGTGACTTCTTGGTTGGTGCTTATGTTCCTTAAGTCAAGTTGAGGATAATATGAGGCTGCCATATGTTGTCAATACACTAACTAACTTTTAGAACCCTAGTTATCCCATCTTGGCCTTTAGAAAAGTAGTGAGGTAACCGGCTTTGGTGCAGACTGAAGTTGGTTGACACTCGATACTACACTCATTGAGATCTTAAACTTGGAGGGTTTTGGTTGGCAAGTAAGTTGCCTACTGAACAACCACCCTTGTGAAGGATCAATGATATTGAGATCCCTTAGAACCTGGTTACTTTTGTAGGACAGGATGAACCAACTAACTTCAGGGGAGGGTACTTACCTTTGAACCTCATGCAAGCCTTTAAACCTAGGGCTATTGTGTGACTTGTTTGTGTGTGCCACATATTTGTGATTGAACATAACATCATGACATCATCATGCATCATAAGCATAGCATTTTCACTAACCATTTCAAGGACCAAAGGATTTATCTTTGTTCTTTGTTGCAGGTCATGGCTTCTGCTCGTAGAAACACCATCAGGATCAACTTTGTGGGCATACCTGCTAAGCTTAAAGAGTTGGTTTCTCAAGTGTCTGATCATTCCCAGTTCATCAAGAGACATGGTCACCTATTGGATCTAGTCACCTCAGGGTTCAATGAAGACATGATGAGTGTTCTGTTTCAGTTCTTTGACCCTAAGCACCATTGCTTTACATTCCCTGACTATCAGCTAGTTCCTACAATGGAAGAGTTCTCTAAACTTCTGGGTATACCTGTTCTTGATCAAAGACCCTTCACAGGCTTGGAGAAAGAGCTTAAACCAGAGATTATTGCTGCAGCTCTACATCTGAAGAAGTCAGACATTGTTCTAGAAACGAGAAGCGGAGTTAAAGGTATTCTTGCTAAGGTGCTAATGGATAAAGCTCAAGTGTTCTTGAAGGCTATGAGCTATGATGCTTTTGTGGAGATCTTAGCCTTGTTAATTTATGGCTTAGTATTGTTCCCCAATCCTGATCAGTTCATAGACGTTCATGCCATCAACATATTCCTGAGTCACAATCCAGTGCCTACATTGCTTGGAGACATACTACATTCTCTTCATACCCGTACTACAAGGGCAAGAGGAACTTTGATGTGCTGCATACCTTTGCTTTCTAGGTGGTTTATTTCTCACCTTCCTCGCTCAGTAATGAAGAATGAGCAAGGGTTCAGGTGGTCTAAAAGGATCATGTCACTCTCTCATTCAGATATCCATTGGTGCTCCAGATCTATGGAGAATGTCACTATCATTGACCGTTGTGGGGAGTTTCCTAATGTTCCACTTCTAGGCATAAGAGGAGGCATCACCTACAACCCCTCTCTAGCTTTACGACAGTTTGGTTACGCTCGGAGTGATGGTCCTCATGACATGTTGATTCAAGGTATTGTGTTTGACTATGACAATGATCTTCAAGGTTACCGTCAGAGATTCATACGAGCATGGGGAAAGTGAACAAGGTTGACATCAAGACTCTGGAGCCTAAGTACACTATTCCTATGGAGGCTTATCTCAGATGGGTGCGATCTCGTGCTCAGACTCTCAGGATGCCATATCCTGCTATCCTGCCAGTTACCATGGAACCTGTTGCTGAAGGAGATACTGCTTACACCATCCTTCACCCAGACATGCCTACTGACATGGAAGACTTACAGAGATCCTGGATCCAGTTGAAGAAGCAAAGGGATACTTTCGAGGCTCATTACAAAGCAAGCCAAGAAAGAATCCTGGAACTAACAAAGCAACTTCACGAGGAACGGAATCTCAACTCATACCTCAACACAAAGAGGAAACGTCCATGGGAGACTTAAAACCCCATCTTTTGTATTTATTTCATTTCATTTCTGTAAGCCCAAGAGGCAAAACAAATTTATTACTAATAAAAGTTTACCTTCTTGATTGTTTAAGCAAATTTAAATCCTGCGGTCCTTGAAAACATTTCATATACATTCACATACCATATCATTGCATCACAGGTTTATTGTGCACAGGTTTCTCATCTTCTCGCTGTTTATTTCAGTAATGGCTCTTGAACAAACAGTTAAGGATCTCCAGGCACAAAATGCACAGTTCCAAGAGCTGATCCTGAACCTGACCAAGGGGCAGGATGAATTGAAGACACTGCTGGCCAAGAAGACTAAGAAGACTAGAAGGTCAGGTGGCCTGATCAACATGGGAAGAAGGTTCAAAGGTCTTGCCAAGACCAAAGAACCAGTTGAAGACTATGAATCTGAAGAGTCTGAAAAAGAGGGAGGCAGTCTCCACAACACTATGGGGGACTCTGATTCTGAGGCTAATTACTACCATGAGCCTAATGAAGACAAATTCAAAATGCTGGTGGACAGAATGGATGCTATGGAGCTGCAGAAGTCTTCTGGGAAGGATTTTGAAGATTTGAGTCTGATATCTGGGGTAGTCATACCCATTGGTTTCAAAGTTCCTACCTTTGTTGTTTATGATGGGGTCTCTTGTCCCAAGCTGCATATGAGGTCTTATGTCAGAAGAATCCAACCTCACACTGCTGATAAGAAGTTGTGGATCCATTTCTTCCAAGAGAGCTTATCTGGAGCTCAGTTGGAGTGGTATTATCAATTGGAAAGTGTCAACATCAGGGATTGGAATGATCTTGCTGAAGCTTTCTATAAGCAGTATCAATACAATGCTGATTTAGCTCCAACTCGCATGCAGCTGCAAAGCATGACTATGGGTGCCAAAGAAAGTTTCAAGGAGTATGCTCAGAAGTGGAGAGATTTAACTGGAAGAGTACAACCCCCTTTAACTGACAGGGAATTGGTTGATATGTTCATGTGTACGCTGAATGGTCCTTTTTACAGTCATATCATTGGAAGCTCATCATCTGGCTTCACTGAGTTGATAATGACAGGAGAGCGAGTGGAAAATGGTATAAAGAGTGGCAAAATTCAAGTGGGTACTTCTTCATCAGGTGCTGCAAAGAAGCCTCCCACTGGGAAGAAAGAATCCAATGTTGTTTATGGTCAACCTGATCGTAATAGAAGGCATCAATCTGTGAGTGCAGTTCATATTTCAAATCCAACACCTACAACACCAGAGTAGCCACAGGGCAACCAACAGAGGGCTAGAAGGCAGTTCACAAAGATCAACATGTCAATGGCTTAGGCATTGCAACACTTGTTGAAGGCTGAACTTATTACTCTGAAAGAGGCTCCTCAGAATCCCAATGTTACCTCTCCCAGGTACAATCCCAATGCACGATGTGCATATCATTCAAACTGTCAGGGACATGATACTAATAGCTGTTGGGTCTTGAAGAACAAAATTCAAGATATGATTGAGGCTGGAGAGATTGAATTTGACCCTCCGGGTACTCCAAATGTGATTACTGCTCCCATGCCAAATCATGAGAAGACTGTCAATGCCATTGATGAAGATTTACATATCTATTCAGTTGCAGAGTTGACCACACCATTGTCTGTTATCAAGAAGAAGTTAGTACAAGCTGGGTTCTTTCCAGGTTGTCGTGAAGATTGTTTGTATTGTACCTATAAGCCGGATAGTTGTTGGAGATTGAGAGATGGAATTCAGCGTCTCATGGATAAATATACAATAGTGTTTGAGAGGACTCCATCGTCTGTAGAGAATATGGTGGATCATATTACTCAAGGAAGAAGGACTGAAGAAGTTGATATGGTTGACAAAATGCCGGTAAGGATCACTTCCAAGGGACCTGTTAAAATCACTCATAAGGGTCCAATTAAGATTACTGCTGAAGGCCCTGTGAAGGTTGTTGCTGAAGCCAGAGTGGCTCCTATGGTCATTACCACTCCTGGTCCTATTCCGTATACGTCTGATAAAGCTGTGCCTTGGCATTATGGGTCTGATGTTTATATCCATGGTGTTAAGAAGGAATCCTTAGCTGATGTGCCTGTTGATGTTGATAATATTGTCGGGTCTAGTAAGATCACACGAAGTGGAAGAGTCTTCTCTCCTCCAGTGACTTCCAAGAATGCAGTTACTCTTGCTGCTACGTCCACCACTGATGCTCGGGGTAAAGGTCCTGTTATTGAACCTATACCTACTGATGTGCCAGCTGCTGATGATCTTGCTAAGCAGATGGAAGAAGTATTGAAGATCATTCGTAAGAGTGATTATGACATTGTTGATCAGTTGCGGCATACTCCCTCTAAGATTTCTATGCTGTCTTTGTTGTTATGTTCTGAGGCTCATGCCAAAGCTTTGATCAAGTTTTTGAAGACTGCTCATGTACCCAATGCAATTTATGTTCACCAGTTTGAGAATTGTGTTGCCCACTTGACCTATGATAATGGGTTAGGGTTTTCTGATGCTGATTTGACCCCTGCCAAGAGGGATCATAATAGGGCTCTGCATATCTCAATTGAATGCAGGGGCACTACCCTGTCACATGTATTGATAGACAATGGTTCCTCTCTGAATGTGTTGCCCAAAGAAGTCCTGAATAAGCTGAGTCCTGAAGATGCTGTGCTGAAGCCCAGTAGTATAGTGGTGAAGGCTTTTGATGGTTCGAGGAGAGTGGTGCATGGAGAAATTGATCTGCCCATCAAAGTTGGTTCTCAGACTTTTAATGCTACATTTTATGTGATGGATATTCGTCCTTCGTACTCTTGTATGCTTGGTCGTCCCTGGATCCATGGGGCAGGTGCTGTAACCTCTACATTACATCAGAAGCTAAGATATCTGGTGGAAGGAAAAGTTGTTACTGTCTATGGAGAGGAAAAGTATTTTGTTAGTCATGTGAACACCTTCAAGTATCTGGAAGTGGAAGGTGAATACGTTGAAACTCCGTGTCAGACATTTGAAGTGGTTCCTTGGATTGTTAATGATTATGTAGCTCCTCCTGTTGTCAAGAAAGTTCCTGTGGTCACCGGAATACCTCCTACAATGGCCTCCCTCAAAGATGCTAGAGCTGTAGTGGATGAAGGTGGTTGTACTATTTGGGGTCAGCTTCCTGATATCCCATACAAGTCTGACAAATTTGGTTTGGGTTTTACTGCAGAGTCCCAGAAGGCTGTCCGTCGTGCTCGTGCTGTTCGTATCACCAATCAAGGGGTTATGAAAGATCAGATCAATGCTGTGGGAGACTATGATGAAGACTACAATCTGGATGCTTGGATCTTTCCTACTGTGGGTGCTGGACTCAATAATTGGAAAGCTGAAGATGTTATCCTTATCTCCTTTAGTCAGGAGTAAATACTATTACTGTGTTGTTGCTTTTTAAGTTTGTAATTTCTTGAACAATTGAACTCTTAAGCCTTGTGCCTTGCCCGGGGCACAATGGTGTGCTTGTTACGGGATGTCATTTCATTTGCATACTTCATTCAATAAAAATCAGTGGACGTTTCGTTTTCGTAAATATTGTGTTCCTTGTCTTTCTCTTCTTTTATTTTCTGTTTTATCAGCTATGTGTTCTTACACACACCCACATCACTAAAATGCAGATCCTCATCCACTCTGGATCCTGTTGATAACAGTTCTACTATTGCCAATTATAATTTCGAGAATCCGATCTATCAAACTGAAGACGGAAATGAGGACGATTGTGAAGTACCTGTAGAGCTTGCTAGGTTGTTACAACAAGAAGAGAAAGCTATACAGCCACATGAAGAGCCAGTCGAAGTTGTGAATCTGGGAACTGAAGAAAACAAGAAAGAAGTCAAGATAGGGGCTGAATTAGAGGACAGTGTCAAGAACAGGTTGATTCAGATGCTACGTGACTATGTGGAGATCTTTGCTTGGTCCTATGAAGATATGCCAGGGTTGGATACAAACATTGTAGTTCACCGTTTACCAGTAAAAGAAGATTGTCATCCAAAGAAGCAAAAGGTTCGTCGTATGCGTCCTGAAATGTCAGAAAAGATCAAAGCAGAGGTAATGAAACAGTTTGATGCAGGGTTCTTAGCTGTGACTTCTTATCCTCAATGGGTTGCAAATGTGGTACCAGTTCCTAAGAAAGATGGTAAGGTACGTATGTGTGTAGACTACAGGGATTTGAACAAGGCCAGCCCCAAAGATGACTTTCCACTTCCTCATATTGATGTTCTGGTAGACAACACTGCTCAGCATAAGGTATTCTCTTTTATGGATGGTTTCTCTGGTTACAATCAGATCAAGATAGCACCTGAAGATATGGAGAAGACAACATTTGTTACACAGTGGGGAACTTTTTGTTATAAGGTGATGCCATTTGGTTTAAAGAATGTAGGGGCAACATATCAGCGTGCTATGGTGGCTTTGTTTCATGATATGATTCACCATGAGATAGAGGTATATGTGGATGATATGATAGCCAGGTCCCAGAATGAAGAGCAACATCTTGATCATCTACACAAGTTGTTTGAGAGGTTGAAGAAATACAAGTTGAGATTGAACCCAAACAAGTGTACTTTTGGAGTTAGATCTGGTAAACTCCTGGGTTTCATAGTCAGTGGAAAAGGTATTGAAGTGGATCCTGCAAAAGTAAAAGCTATACGAGAGATGCCAGCTCCCCGTACTGAGAAGGAGGTTAGAGGTTTCTTGGGACGATTGAATTACATTGCAAGATTTATTTCCCAATTAACTGCCATCTGTGAGCCAATCTTCAAGTTGTTGAAGAAAGATCAGGTGATGGAATGGAATGATGAGTGCCAGACTGCCTTTGATGAAATCAAGAGATACCTGCTGGAGCCACCAATTTTGATGACACCAGTTGATGGAAGACCCTTGATTATGTACTTAACAGTGTTAGACAACTCAATGGGGTGTGTCTTGGGGCAACATGACGAGTCTGGTCGAAAAGAGCAGGCAATATACTACCTTAGCAAAAAGTTTACCGACTGTGAAACAAGATACTCACTGCTCGAGAAAACTTGCTGCGCTTTGGCATGGGCTGCTCGCCGACTAAGACAATATATGTTGACTCATACTACCTTATTGATTTCAAAGATGGATCCAATCAAGTACATATTTGAGAAACCTTCTCTCTCCGGAAGAATTGCAAGATGGCAAATGATCTTGACAGAATATGACATACAATATACTACTCAGAAGGCTATTAAAGGAAGTGTTGTGGCTGATCATTTGGCTCATCAAGCAGTGGATGATTACCAATCAATGAGTTTTGAGTTCCCTGATGAAGACATTATGATTATTACCAAAGAACCTGGACAATATGAAGGACCTGAACAAGGATCCCGATGGACTATGGTTTTTGATGGTGCCTCTAATGCACTTGGTAATGGTGTTGGTGTTGTGATTAGTTCCCCTGAAGGTTGTCATACCCCGATTACTGCAAGATTGTGTTTCTATTGTACCAATAACATGGCTAAGTATGAGGCATGTATCCTGGGTATCAAAGCTGCCATTGATATGAAGATTCAGTTCCTTGATGTGTATGGAGATTCAGCCCTGGTAGTAAGTCAGATTAAAGGAGATTGGGACACCAAGCATGATAATCTCATTCCTTAGAGAGAGTATGTGTTGTCTTTGATCCCACATTTTAAAGATATTACCTTTGGACATATTCCACGGAGAGAGAATCAGTTGGCAGATGCATTAGCCACCATGGCATCCATGTTTGAGATCAGCTGGGATGATGAAGCTCCCAAGATTACTATTGATAGATTTGAAAAGCCTGCATACTGCAATGAGATTGACACAGAAGAGGCAGAGGAGAAGCCTTGGTTCTACGAAGTGAAAAGATATCTTGAAGCTCAAGAGTTCCCTGAAGGGGCATCTGTCAAAGATAGGAAGTTTCTGAGGAGGTTCTCTGCTAAGTTCTTTTTGAGTAATGGCATTCTGTATAAGCGCAATCATGATTCAACTTTGCTTCGTTGTGTGGATAAGAAGGAAGCAATTGAGATTATGGAAGATATGCATGATGGGATTTTTGGCACTCATTCTAGTGGTCATACTATGGCAAAGAAGATATTGAGAGCAGGTTACTATTGGTCTACCATGGAAGCTGATTGCTATCAACACTCCAGAACATGTCACAAGTGTCAAATTTATGCTGATAAAGTACATATACCTCCATCACCATTGAATGTGTTGACTGCGCCTTGGCCTTTTGCCATGTGGGGCATTGATATGATTGGTGAGATCAAGCCTACTGCTTCTAATGGGAATCGTTTCATCCTGGTTGCTATTGATTACTTCACGAAGTGGGTAGAGGCAGCTTCGTTTGCATCTGTTACCAAGAATGTTGTGGCTCGATTCATTAAGAATAATATCATATGTAAGTATGGCATCCCTGAAAGGATTATCACTGACAATGGCTCTAATCTGAACAACACTATGATCACTGATCTCTGCACGCAGTTCAAAATTAAGCATCACAACTCTTCTCCGTATCGTCCAAAGATGAATGGGGCAGTTGAAGCTGCTAATAAGAACATTAAGAAGATTGTACAGAAGATGACTGTTACTTACAAAGATTGGCATGAGATGTTACCATTTGCGCTTCATGGTTATCGTACCACAATACGTACTTCAACAGGGGGCAACCCCATTCTCCTTAGTCTATGGTATGGAAGCAGTTCTGCCCATTGAAGTTCAGCTTCCCTCCTTAAGAATTATGAAGGATGCAAGCTTGGATGAAGATGAATGGATTCAGACTCGACTTGACCAGATAAATTTGATTGATGAGAAAAGGTTAGCAGCAGTTTGTCATGGCCAGATGTATCAGAAACGAATGATCAAAGCTTTTAATAAGAAGGTTAAGCCAAAGATATATCAGGTCGGTGACTTGGTAATCAAGCGTATCATATTACCACAGGGTGATCCTAGGGGCAAGTGGACTCCTACGTATGAGGGACCATTTGTAGTCAAGACAGTGTTCTCAGGAGGTGCCATGATGCTTACTACTATGGATGGTAAAGACTTCCCACAGCCTGTAAACGCAGACATAGTTAAAAAATACTACGCATGAAAAGAGACCCGCTAGGTTGACAGGCCTAGGCAAAAATAAGGGCATCCCGGCAAACCAAAAGGGTTTGGGCAAAAATTAGGGATATATATAAAAAGATGTACACCCGGCAAGTCGAAAACCTGAAAAGGCGGCTTGGGCAAAAAAGGGTATCCCGGTGGATTGAAAACCTGAAAGGGCAATCCAGGCAAAAGTTAGGGATTAAAGCGTATGACTATGTCTCGTTTGGATCACCCATGAAACTGCAACTAGTTGTGTTACTTACTCAAGTTTGAACAGATAAAGCTCAATCCAATCATTTTCGTCTCAACAGAAGAATATGAGATACTTGAAGATAATGGCAATAGTAGAATTGAAACTCAATAGGATTATTTCCCACATAGCTGATTTTCTTTGTTTTATAAAAACTTTATGACAAAATTCTCTTACTAGGGTTTATGTCTCCTTGTACAAATTTATCTATGTATAGGTCACTCTTTGATATAAATAAAATTCCATTTTTGAATCCTGATTTACTTTTACCCTATTTACATAAGCGAAACGTCCATTGGTTGTGTTTGAATGTATGTATGCTTTTGAATATGATTGATGTTTACCAGAAATGCATGTATGCTTAATATGATTGATGTTTACCAGAAATGCATAAAAATGCAGTAATAGTATTTACTAAGGATGAACAAGGGAAGGATTTCAACGAAGCTTCGCCGGTGCATCTCTACAAAACAGCTACAAACCCTCAGTAGGACAAATCCATCTTCATAAAGTCACATCTCCCCTAGAATTTATATCCATCTCTTTTATCCTCATACGGATATTCGGGAATTTACTTTCCAATAGGAGTACGACGAACGAAGACGGGAGGTTATATATACCCTACTATCAAACGAAGACGGGAGGTTATGTATACCTTGCTATCCCCAGCAGACGGGAGGTTATATATACCCTACTATCAAATGAAGACGGGAGGTTATGTATACCTTGCTATCCCCAGCAGACGGGAGGTTATATATACTCTACTATCGAACGAAGACGGGAGGTTATGTACACCTTGCTATCCCCAGCAGACGGGAGGTTAGGTATAATATATTATCAAACAAGACGGGAATGAGTTCCTCATATTCTTCGACAACGAATCGGGATTTATTTTCCCTGGCCAGCAGTTGTTATACGAAGATATCCAGATGCTTCGGGCAGCAACATGTCATACATACATCATTTACATCATACCATAACATACATATCCATGGATGCATAATACATTACTTAAGTGCATCATATTATACATGCATACATAATGCATAAACTAATACTACCATATAGAATGCTACCTTGTTTTCAGGTTAATTCTTCAGCAGACAGACTTCATCAACAACTTGTGACTATCAGGACGTTGTTATCCTCCTGAAAGCATATCATTCCCTCAGGACTGCTTTATCCTCCTGAAAGCTTCTTATACCTCAGAACGTTGTTCATCTTTCTGAAAGCATAGTACCTCCTCAGGACGTTGTTATCCTCCTGAAAGCATATCATTCCCTCAGGACTGCTTTATCCTCCTGAAAGCTTCTTATACCTCAGAACGTTGTTCATCTTTCTGAAAGCATAGTACCTCCTCAGGACGTTGTTATCCTCCTGAAAGCATATTATCTCCTCGGGACGTTGGTTATCTTCCTGAAAGCTATCATCACTTCCTCAGGATGTTGTTTATACTCCTGAAAGCATATTATTACCTTGGGCCGTTGTTATCTTCCCAAAGGTTACCACTTCCTCAGGACGTTGTTATCCTCCTGAAAGCATATTATTACCTCAGAACGTTGTTTATCTTTCTGAAAGCATATTATTACCTCATAACGTTGTTTATCTTTCTGAAAGCATATTATTACCTCGGGACGTTGTTGATCTTCCTGAAAGCTATCATCATACCTTCATATTTTGGACTGCTTTATCCCCCAAGAAATGTACCTGAAGAATGTTTCTCCAAGTGGCATCTTTAAGCCCACTCAAGCATATACAACCAATCATCAATACTACTCTACGCACCGGTGAGTGCAAATTTTTGGGCTTTTGTGTTCAATCCCCTTCAACCTTCCAGGTCACGACTGGCAAATATACCAATCTAACCCCTCAGGTTTCAGAAAATTGAACAGGGGCAGCTGTTGCACCCCAAAATTTGCCCTCACAATACAAGACTTTGTGTGCTAAGAAGGTTCACAAGGTTCACAAGACCTTTCATGAAGTTCATGAAGTCTACAAGTCACTTTATGAGGTTCACAAGGTTCACAAGATTCACAATACTCACAAGACCTTTCATGAGGTTCATGAAGTCTACAAGACACTTTATGAGGTTCACAAGGTTCACAAGACATCTTATGATGGTTCACAAGGTTCACAAAGTTCACAAATAGTCAGAAGAGTTGACAATTCCCTCAAACAATGCACCTCCTAAGCAGTGCATCCAAAACTAGGGTTTTGATTTTAATCAGGCTAAATGAACTTCCAAGACTTCAAGTGAGCTTCATGACATCTTATATATGTGTAAGAACCCCCATGACAAGTTTCAAGACTTTTCTCAAAGGTTTGCTCAGTCAGATGATCAGATAGGTCAAAATGAGTCAAAGTAGTTAAAAAGTCAAACTGAGGTCAACTGTGGTCAAACCAAAGTCAAACTTCATGATTTTTTGTCAACATCAAGTATATGAAGTAAAATTCATCATTTGATCAAGGGTTGATCATTATTCATCAAGGATGTTTCAGATCATCAAGAATCAGGAGTTTCTAAATTAGGGTTTCCTCAGTAAAAGTCAACTGAACTTTGACCAGCCATAACTTTCACATGCTTCATCACCAAGTCTCCATCCAAAGCTCATTTTGAAGGAAATTCAATTCTCTACAACTTTGTGTCTCACAAGCCAAGCCCAAAAATGCTTCATTTGGAAGGTATGAGCTAAAGACATTATAGGTCCTTTTGAAAGTCAACAAAAAGTCAACAACTTCAAAAGGGCATAACTTAAGAATGGTAAATGATATGGACATGAAACCAGTGGGGTTGGTTAGAGGACTCTTCAAGCTTTCCAAAATGTCCAAGAACACCCTCATAGCATTAAAATTGAAGGATATGTGCCCTTGCAAAGTTGGGAAAGTTTTGGTTGGTTTATGAAGAATATGGAGGTTTAAAACCAATTTTTTCTAAATGGGCTTGCCATATGATGACCCAATCCATACTATGACCTCATGCACGACCCAAGTCAATAAAAATCAGATTTTTTATCATTTTATTTTTATTTATTTTGATTTAATTCATTTAAAATCATTTTAAATTAAAATAAAATATAAAAGTCAAAGATTTAAAAAGGATTAAGCTTCTAGAAATTCATAAAGATGATTGGAATCAAAGTGGTAAGAGAATCATGTTGATTTGCCTAAAATAGAAGGTGTTCATACAAGGATATTTGATTTTTAAGGCCTAATCTTTTTGAATCTTTTCCAATCAAATCTCTCACACAATGACCAAATTTTTTAACCTAAACTCATGACTCTATAAGTATATGACTTAACCCTAATCATTAGAGACGAATTCCAGCCTCAAAGAGTAAGTTTGCAAATTTCAAAAACCACACAAAACTTCAAATTCGGTTTCTACCCTACAAAGCATTTGAAGGTATTTTGAGGACATAGCCATGATCACTAAGCTTCATTGAGTCGAAACCAATGAACATTTGCATCCAAAACATCTCATATCACATGAACCGAATCCCTTTTGTTCTTGAAATTATTTTTTTCCGATTTCGATTGTTTAACCATTATTAATGAATTTTGTTTGTTGATTTGTTGTTGTTTGAAGCTTTGGATGAATTCTGGATAGTTTAATTTGATTTTCATGAACTGATACGAATTTCACCTTGGCTAGGGTTTATGGCCTCCATTAGGGTTTCGTATTCAAGCTAATATAAATTCATTTTGAAAACATAGATCAATGCCAAATTGTCTCTGGATCATGTTTGAACAATTAATTTGTTGAAATTTTACAGTTTTTGTGGTGTATGAGATCCATAGGTTTTGCTGCAAGTTTGATTTTCGCAGGAACATTGGTAGATAAATTCGCAGCAAATATCCTAGCGCTGGAGGAAGAAGATGAAGGCCCTGCGCGCGCATTCTGGAATTTGAAATTGGTTTTAATATTTTTATGTTTTGTTTCTATTTTATATCACAAGCTTGTGCTTGTCCCAGTGGTGAAACATGCGCGTGTATTGTTGGAGGGCTGGAGTTCGAATCCTGGCTCCAACCAGTTTTTATTGTTTTTCCATTTTAATTGTTTAACATTATATATTATGTATTGTGGTGAGATTAATATCAGGTGCGCTCTCCCAGCTGGAATGGTTAACGTGTTTGTGTGATTGCTTGAAGGTCCTGGGTTCGATCCCCCCAGGCCTTTTGCTTTGTTTTCTTTTTTATGATTTTTCAGGAATAACACAACAAAAGCAATTCAACCTCTCCTTTGGTACCTGCGCGCGCGTTGGCCTGGTGGTAGGTGTTGCTGGCCTGAGTGTTTGCAAGCCAGAGGTGCTGGGTTCAATTCCCAGCCAAGTAAGTTTCCTTTTTCTTTTTGTTTTCTTATTTGTTTTACTTATTATTATTATTAATTAATTAAAATCTTAATTTAATAAAATCTTAATATATTTTCAAAAATATAAATTCTAATAATATTTTCTAAAACAAATTGTTTTTTTATTATTATTAATATGTATATGTGTAATTTATTTATAATTAGATTAATATTTAATATTTAACATTTTTTGTATATAAAACCCTAATTCTTATTAAACCCTAATTAATCTTAATAATTTTCAAAACCCTAATTTTTTCTTCTCCTATTTATTTAATATTATTATTTGTATATATTATCTTCATAATTTAATTATAATTCTTAATTTAATTTTTATTAATGCATAAATTGTTTATAATTTACATTTTTTTTATATATGTTTAAAAGTTAGAATTCTTAATATGATAATATGATATAATTTGTTTAGAATTTAATTTTTTGCATGTAAATAATTTTATTATATGTTTAAAAATATGTTAAAATTGCTAATTTAATTTTTGTAATTATAATTTGTTTTTATAATATGTTCATAATTGATTTAATTTTATAATTTACCTATAACTTCCAAATTTTATAATAATTAATATAATTGTTCATATTTTCTTACTAACCTTTAAAAAATTTGTTTATTATAATATCCTTGTTTATTTCATTATTATTATTAATTATGTTTATATGATTATTACTAACCCTATTTAATTTAGTATTTTTATTATTATTGTTTTCACTAACCCAATTATAATTGCTTATTTATTTTGCTTATTAATATTTTGCTTATTTATTTAAATTGCTTTTATCATTATTATGTAATTTCTCCTGGATGTAATATTTTATAATGTTTATTATTTGTTTTATGCTATGGTTAGTAAATAGGGAGTGTAACATGTATGTTTATTTAAAATTAATTTAGATCACTTGATTCAAAAGATAAATATTAAATTGAACACTCACACACGTAAGTCGATCTTGGATCGCCATCTCACTTCCTTAGGGATTCCTCTCATTGTTGCCTAATCAAAAGGTCAAGTAGGGTGTATAAAGCAAAAGTCCCTCAAAATAAAGTCATCTAGTCCCTTAACAATAAAAGATCAAGTCCCTCTTCGAATGTTGCCTTCGTAATGATCTTGTCCCTTCCGAATAAAGATGACAGTCCCTCCAAAATTGCTTAATACACCCCACAGTTGCCTAAATAACAGATGTCCCTTCACTTGCCCCTCACATCCAAGGTAATGACTACCTATTCCTTAATAATAGGGATAGTCTTACCACTTAAAGGATCCAAGAACAGAAAAGACTCAAACTTAGGGTAGGTTCCTCATAGTTGCTTGCTCACTCTTCAAAACTTTTCAAACACTTCACACTTTCAAACAAATTTTTCAAACAAAGGTTTTTTACGCATCCGTACATGGATCATTATCAAACTCTTATGAAAATTTCTATTCACACACTTCACATTTTCAAAAACATTTTAAAGTGAGCTAAGTAACTAAGAGCCCATGGATAACCATGGATGTAAAGGGTTCTAACACCTTCCCTTTACATAACCTACCCCCCGGACCCAAAAATCTTTTTAAAAGGTCTTTCCTGTTCTTTTATGCCTTTCCTTTGGATAAAATAAAAGTCGGTGGCGACTCTTGCTATCCGCAACATAACTAAAGTCAGTTCTCCCACCGTGTTACACCAGCCTATGAGATTTGACTTCCCTGATGAAGACATCATGTTCTTGAAATCAAAAGATTGTGAAGAGCCTATTCACACTGAAGGGCCTGACCCAGAAGAAGCATGGACTATGATGTTTGATGGGGCAGTTAATTGCAACGGTCGTGGAGTTGATGCAGTGCTTATTACACCTAAAGGGGTTCATATGCCTTTCTCAGCAAGGCTAACCTTTGCCTGCACTAACAATGAAGCAGAATACGAAGCTTGTATCATTGGGGCTTGAGGAAGCCATTGACCTCAGGATCAAAACCTTGAATGTATTTGGAGATTCAGCTTTGGTAATCAACCAGACCAACGATAAGTGGTACACTCATCAAGAGCATCTGATTCCCTACCGTGACTATACGAGGAGATTGTTGACCTTCTTCACAACAGTTAAGCTTGAATACATCCCTCGAGATGAGAATCAGTTTGCAGACGCTTTGGCTACCATTTCATCCATGATCAAAGTACAAACTGCTAACTATGTACCTCGGATTCTGGTATCCAGACTGGACAGACCAGCATATGTATTCTCTGTGGACATTGTCACTAATAACAAGCCTTGGTTCCACGATATCAAATGCTTCTTGGAAACTTAGACATACCCACCTAGGGCATCGTCAAATGATAAGAAGACATTAAGAAGGCTAGCTGACAGTTTCTTCCTCAATACTGATGGTTCTTTGTACAAGCGAAACTTCAACATGGTCTTGCTTAGATGTGTTGATAAGAAGGAAGCATACCTACTAATTCACGAAGTACATGAAGGTTCCTTCGGTACCCATGCCGGAGGACATGCAATGGCAAAGAAGTTATTGAGATCAGGTTACTATTGGATCACAATGGATGCAGACTGTTGTGCCTATACCAGAAAATGCCACAAATGCCAGATCTACGCAGATAAAGTGCATGTGCCTCCGAATCCTTTGAATGTAATGTCTTCACATTGGCCCTTTGCCATGTGGGGCATTGATATGATTGGAAAGATTGAATCGACTGCTTCAAATGGTCACAGATTCATCCTAGTAGCCATTGATTACTTCACCAAATGGGTAGAAGCAGCTTTGTATGCAAATGTCACCAGGCAAGTGGTAGCTCGATTTCTGAAAAGGGATATCATCTGTCAATATGGAGTTCCTGAACGAATCATTACTGATAATGGTTCCAATTTGAACAACAAGATGATAGCAGAACTTTGTTGTGACTTCAAAATTCAATATCACAACTCTTCTCCTTACAGGCCAAAGATGAATGGCGTCGTTGAGGCAGCTAACAAGAATATTAAGAAGATTATGCAAAAGATGGTAGTCACCTACAAAGATTGGCATGAAATGCTACCATTTGCCTTGCATGGGTACCGAACCTCTATCAGGACATCTACTGGGGCGACACGTTATCAGCTTGTGTATGGTATGGAAGTTGTCCTACCTGTTGAAGTTGAACTACCCTCCTTACGGGTAATGATGGATGTGAAACTGGATGAAGCAGAATGGGTCCGATCTCGATATAATCAACTGACTGATTGAAGAAAAGAGATTAGCAGCAATCTGTCATGGGCAGTTGTATCAGAAGCGAATGAAGAAAGCCTTTGATCAAAAAGTCAGACCTCAGGAATACCAAGTGGGAGAGCTTGTGCTGAAAAGACTTCTTCCTCCTCATACAGACCACAGAGGCAAATGGACGCCAAACTATGAAGGCCCATTCATAGTAAAGAAAGTTTTCTCTGGCGGAGCACTGATGCTCACTACTATGGATGGCGAGGATTTCTTATCTCCTGTGAATTCAGATGCAGTTAAAAAATACTTCGCATAAAAGACCTGCTGGACATAAAAATAGAATGTAAGTCCAGGCAAAAATAAGGCATACCGACGAGTCAAAAACAGAATAAAAAGACTTGGACAAAAATAAGGGAAAATTGAAAAAAAAATGTACACCCGCTGAGTTAAAAAGCCACATCGTACAGCTCAGGCAAAAATGGGTATCCCGGTGGATTGGAAACCCAAAAGGGCGATCCACGCAAAATTAAGGAAAAAGTGAACAACTGCATTATGAATTCGTCTGTATCACTCACAACATGGCAAGTTTCGATGAAGCATCGTTCAAAATCAACCTTCTTCAGAAAGCAAGATAAGAAGAGCGTCAAGGTCATACAGGTCATAGCAAAGGAAGTTCACTGGAGCGTCAGCTTCAAACATTGCCAACACTTTTATTTTCTCAATTTACAACAATCTCCTCCTTTCAGGGATTCACTTCTTCATTGTACTTGCCTATCCATGGCACACAAATCAATAAAATCAGAATATTCAGTCACACTTTGTTTTTGTACATTTTTGTTTCGTTTGCAAAATGTCCAAAGTTCATAATATAACACTTGCATGAAAACTTATAAGCCATTTTTTCAATATATGCTTGCAGGAAATATGCACTCTTGAGCAAATCTAACTCCTATGACGGAATCCAGTTGAGGATACCTCAGGACACTTGTGTGTTTCCTTTGTTTAACAGGTTGCAGGTACTCAAGGCAGACAATCTTTCACAGCATGGGGCATATCAAGCATTATATCCCCAGCCAGGTCAACAATCGCCTCATCAGCAGGGTCACTTGACAGAAGTTTTCCCCCACGAAGTTGTCATCCCCTCAGAGGATCCTTCAAGAAACTCATTTAATCCCCAACGTGTCGCTTGGACAAAGGAGTTATAGCAGATTACTTCCCAGAAGTGCTTTTCTCCCCAAGCAGAACCTCCCGAGCAGTGCTTAAATTGTTGTTCCCCATCAGAGTTGCCAGGATTTTTTCATCCTCAGCAGAGTCGGCAAAATCATTGTCCCGCAGAGTTGCCATTTTCTCCCCAGTAGAGCAATGCCTAAAATACTATTCCCTAGTGGAGTTGCCGAAGCCTCCTTATCCCCAACATGGGTCTCTTCGACAGAAGCTTCCCCGGCCGGGATCCCCACAGATTTCTTCCCCCAGAGCGCCACAGATTTCATAGGAAGATTGTTCAGTGATCCTCTCTCCCCACCGATCGGTCAATGATCTCTTCCCCCAACGGAGTTCTCCCTCCAGACAGATCTCCCAGAGATCTCTCTCCCCGCAGGATCCGGATCTCGGATCGGTTCTCTCATTTTGCATAATCATGGAATTCGCATCATTTTTTCCCACACAAAGCGTAGCATTCCGTTTAATACGGAGCATTACGACAAAAATCAAACATTTGCATGATCATAAGCCAGGTTCAAGCCAATCACCTGCAAATCAAAATCACTTCACCAGCAATATACAAAACTTATCCCCCGCAAACAAAGCCAGAATACTTTTTGCACTCTCAATGCAGATACTTGTTCATACTTGTACATATTCTTTTTTGACACTCGCCCATGTCATACTTCCCCAGCAAGTCAAACACTAGTCCGTGTCCCTTGCTCAATCTTTTTGACACTCGTCCGTGTCTTGCACATATTTCCCCAGCAGGTCAAACACTTGTACATACTTATGCACAATCCTCTGATACTCGTCTGTATCTTGTATGCATCATCTCCTCAGCAGATCAACACTCGTCCGTGTTCCTTGCTTAACCGATTGATACTCGTCTGTATCATCATCCTTAAACACGTGTCATCGTTTGTTTCTATCGATACTCGTCCGTATCATGGTCCTAAGGATGCTCGTCCGTACCTTTAGTCTATACACACTGTCAAACACTTATACCGTTTATTTTAAAGCGTAAGCACTCATCCGTGTTTACCATTCCCCAGTAAGTCACCAGCAAAATTACTTTCTATCCGACATTCGTTCTATGTTGCAATATTTTCGGCAGCCGTCCCCTGCCAGGTGATTGTCCTTCACCTTTTGATGACCGTCCCTCATAAATTATCTGATGGCCGTCCCCATCGTTGATCATCTTATCCGACATTCGTCCTATGTCGTGATATTTTCGGCAGTCGTCCCCTGCCAGGTGATCGTCCTTCACCTTTGGATGACCGTCCCTCATCCTTTCCCCAGTGGAATCTCCATTGTTGGAACTTTCTATCCGACATTTTTCCTATGTCGCGATATCTTTTTAGCAGTCGTCCCCTGTTAGGTGATCGTCCTTCACCTTATGATGATCGTCCCTCATCATTTATCCGATGTCCCTCCCCATCGTCGACCTTTGTTATCCGGCATTCGTCCTATGTCGAGATAATCCCCAAGAGCAGCCGTCCCCTGCTAGGTGATCGTCCTTCACCTCTTAATGATCGTCCTTCATCATGCTTATCTGATGGTCGTCCCCATCGTTGACCTTTTCTATCCGGCATTCGTCCTATGTCGTGATATTTTTAGCAGCCGTCCCCTGCTAGGTGATCGTCCTTCACCTTTTGATGATCGTCCCTCATCATTATTTCATTTATTCTTTTACCTGATGGTCGTCCCCATCGTGATTTATTTACCCTTTATCCTGATGGCTGTCCCCGTCAATGCTTTCCTCATTTCTTTAATCCCCAAAGAGTTTTTATTTCTTTACCCGATGGCTGTCCCCGTCGCGGTCTCTCTTTTCCTAGCATGATGGTCGTCCCCGTCATTACTTTGCTTACCGTTTTTTCATCCCCAGCAGTCGTCCTCTGCTCGATGGTCGTCCTCCATCGCTTTCATTTGATACTCATACTATACTGCCTGTTACAATTTATATCCCTTTTCTTCTTCTCCCCAGTGAGTGCAAATTTCAGACTGTCTTTAGTATTCAACCACAAGTTATCTTGTTTGTCTGTTAAGCCAGCCGCTTACACCCTGCATAACGAACTCAGGCTTGAATAGGGGCAGCTGTAAACACCCCAAATTTTCCCTCACCCTTTTCTCACACTATGGCTTGTGATATTTTCATATAGCATTGCATAAGCATATCATCTCACTACATAGTTCATTTCATCTGCATCTAGGGTTTGTGATCTGAGCAATCCAAGAAGTGGTCTGAGCTATCCTAATGGTTTTGAAGCATGCCAAGAGGGTCCATGGGTGTTCTATGATCATCTTACATCTCTAAGAAGTCTTTGAAGTCACAAAATCACAAGGGATTGCACAGAGGTCCAGGCAGGCTAGGGTTTTCTACATAGATGACCTAAAATTAGGGTTTTGGTTTCAGAGGCCTTACACTCAAATATTTTGGTCATTCTTGATTATAATGGTCTTAGTATGTTATAAGGAGCATGTGTACCAAATTTATGAAGAAATTCATTATGGAAGTCATCTGATCAACTGGTAACTTGTTGTGCAAGAAAAGTCAGAATCAGGGCATCTGAGGCCCCCAACAATGGAACCAAGGGGTCATTTTCATCAATTTGAGGTTCTATGATCTTTATTTGATCTTATAAGTGGTTATAAGTTCACAATATTGAATAATTTCAAGCCATTTGCAAACTTTCCATTTTTGGACATGACTTGTAATGGAAACTTTCCATCTTGGGAAAGATTTTCAACCTCCACTTTCTTGATCAAAAAGGCTTCAAATGAAAAAACCTTAAACATGAAATTTGTAGATTGGATCTTTCCAGTTTCAAAAAGTACAAGAACTCCTCTTGATTCATCCTAGAACTCAAGATATGATCTTTCAAAGTTGGGAAAAATCTTGTAACTTTCAAGTATGTGCCAAAGAGGGATTTTTTCAAAACCAAGTTTTAAGCATTCTTATGACCTATATTCCACCTCTAAGCATCATAACATGTTCACACAACATCTTAAGATCAGATTTGAGCCTTACATCACAAGTTTTCATGGCCAATTTCTCAAAAATGTACAAAGTTATAAATGTGCAAAACCATTGCAATCTCACCATTGAATCATCACAGCTCATCACAATCAATCCCATGGCTCTCCACAAACTCAGCTGAAGCCAATACACCCTTTAGATCTCCCCTTCCATGGCCAATACTATCAAGGACACATATTTGACTTTTTTGGCAAAAACTCCTATACTCTTGGAATAGTGTCTTACAGCAATTCAGAACCTACTCCATATTATATTCAAACAATGTGGGAGTGATATAGGAAGTGATTGGAGCCTGAAACCACAAACAACATCAGATTCACAAAAATATGCACAATACTTGTTCTCTTTGAAACACCCTCAAAACTTAACAAAATCCAGAAATTCTTTCACCAACAAATCACTCTTCATCCATAGGACAAAACACAACCCTCAAAATGGCCAGAATCACCACACACATAAACTTCCATTTCTGCTAAACCAGAACCACACACCGCAAACCAGCCACTCTCAAAGCTTTTCAAGCATTCCACTAGCATCAGTAGGATTAAAGGAAGCTTTTTGCACGAAGGAGAAGCCCTGAAAGCTCACATTTGCAGTTCATCAGCTCAGGTATGCTCAAGAACAAAATCTTTCAGAGCTTCAATTTCTTGTTATAAAATGAAAATATATGTTATGGGGATCACACTGATGCTTTTAGAATTGAAAATAGTCAAGAAATGAGCATGTTACGAGCTTCTGAAATTTTGTCCAGATTTTTGTTCTTCTTCGATTCTCTATGTTTGTGTGTTATAAATCATGTTTGATGAATGATTTGAGTTTTGTGTGAGTAGAGGATCATTTCTGGGCAACTAATTTGGGGTGGGGTGGCCTGTAGAGAGACTTAGGGTTTTGATGTCACTGGAGAAGATGACCAGAACACTGTTCCGGTCACCTGAAGTTAATTAGGGTTTAATTAGGGTTTAGCGCCCAGATTGCATAAGGACCCTTGGATCTTGATTAGTTTAGGTGAATGGACGAACCATATTAGTTCATTAATGTTAATTTCTGATTAATTAAAATAAATATAATTAATTAGCCAGAGTGGATCCTAGCCCTTCATCTGCGCGCGCAGTCAAGCCCCATTCAAACCTGGACCATCAGATTGGCATACTTTTCATTTTCTTGTATTTTAATTTCATTTTATTTCATTTTGTTTCCATATTAATTTTAAAATAGTAAAAAGACTTTAAAAAAATCCTATTTTCTGCATTTTCACTTTAAATATTTTTCTTAACTCAAAAACATTTTTTATTTAAATTTTTGCATTAAAAAAGTATTTTTAAAACATTTAAATGTTTTATTTAATTAATTAATAGATTTTAATTAATTAAAAATATATTTAGGTTTCTAAAAATCACAAAAAATTTCATGAAGCATTCTCATACATATAGAAACATTTTCAAACTCACCATATATATTTCTTTTTAGTTTTGATCATATTTTCACAATTATCTTTGAATTAGGGTTCTTAAAAATCACATTTTCTAACCCTAACTTGAAAAAATCACTTCTGATTAACCATGATGAGTTTGAACTTGATTCTTTTTGCATTGTTTCACATATTGCATCTAGTATCTAGGTTATTTATCTCATAATTTTGCATTACATTTTCAATTTGATTTGCATTTTCCCTTTAGAAGCACCCAAAAACCCTAGTTAACTTAGGAAATTCATAACTTTCACTAGGTTTAGCTTCTGACCTTCTCCTTTGGGTAGTGATCTTGTGTATGATTAGGGTTTGTTTGAGTTAAATTTCAAAGTTTTATCATGATGTATGCTTCTGTTTTGGTCATATGCATCTCATGTTGTCTTAAAACCCTAATTTCTCATGTTCATTTGTATTCATCTTTGCATAGCTCAAATCATATGAACTTGCCATGACATTTCAAGCATTTTTATGACATCTTAGACATCTTAAGACATGCTTGAACATTGCTCTATCATTTCTTCATTCATTTGATATGCCTTACATCCATTGCATTTCATGAACATCCATGTGTTTTCTAGCTTCTTACTTGCTTCCATTGCATCTCATCCTTGTATGAACATTCATAATCATTATGTATGACCCTTCATCATCTCATAACACATTTTCCTTTCATATACAATTCTGGTTTTGTTCTTTGCATCTTTATTCATTTCATTTCCTTTTGCTTTGCATCTTATGCATTCATACTAACATTTCAGGGGCTTATGGTAAGTTGTTTGGGATGTAGATTTGCCTCCACATCCTACCTTCTTCTTATCTCTTCATATGCATTCTTTACTTGTCTTTGAAGTGAACTTGCTTCACTTATGCTCTCTCATTCTTACTTTCTTTCTTTTAGGTTACTTATCTTCTTCAGGAAGTAAGTAACTTATTCTTTCTCTCCTTCTCTTTTCATTGGCTTCTTCTTCCTTGGTGGCCTCCTGAAGATCTTTCTTTAAGCCTCACAAACCATAGGATATCCAAGCATGATAATTTTTAGGGTTGTATATAGTTCCCCATAGTTTGTTTTACCTTTGAGTCTCCTTGAGTCTCTCTTCTCATCTCATAATCAGAGGCTAAACACTTAAAGCTTTAGGACTTTGAATTAGGGTTATGCCTGCATCCTTATCTTAGGATGGAGAGTATAACTTTAATCCTTAGTGTTAAACCCTTAATTTGTTTACACCTCTTAATCAAAACACTTAATAATGATCAAGACTTAAGCTTATAACTTGGGCCTTATATTAGGGTTACATCTTTTCCTTATGGTTAAGAGGGACTAACCCTAGTGTTTAATGGACAAGTCCCCCTCAAGTTGTCTTACAAACTTAAAACTCACTTCTTAATCTCAACCTTTAATTAAAATCCACTTGATAAAGGCTTGTTATATAATGAATTTAGTCTCTAACCATGGATTAAGTTGAGGTATCTTCTTCAGCTTAAGTGTTCTCATATATCATCCTTCTCTTAGGATGGTGCAATGAGTTCACTAATCCCTGATTAGCGATTAAACTCATTACTTAACACTAAACAAAAACCCAAAAAACATTTTAATAATCACAAGTAGGTTAATGATCTTAATCCTATATCATCGTGGTAATTAAGTTGAGATGCTTATCTCACACTTAAGTAGGCTCATTATCCCTAATCAGGGAGGATATAATGAGTTTACAACCTTTGATTTAGGCTTAAGCTCATTATCCTATGCAAAACACCAAAAACAATAAAAAACTAAAAACACAAAAACAAACAATAATCGTCTCCTCCGGGATTCTTTTCTCATCACACTCATTTTGTAAACGAGAACTCGCTTCTTCCGTCTGATGCAAGACAGTTAGCACTCGAGCCAAACGAGTCATACACTTGAGAATTGACAAGCAATCAATTCACAGTCAAATTCATTTCAGTCTCTTTGAGTCGAACTACGGTGTTCTGACTTCCTCATTGCACGAGAGGATACGTAGGCATAACTTAACGGTTATCGAACAAAAGTTTCTTTGTCATCCCCCTCTTTCAGCTTTCTTTTCTAAGCCTCATTCTTGAGCACTCACCCTCTCTTTTGCACTGACACACTGTATATTTCTCCCTAGATTTTTGCATACAGTCAACACATACACTCCCCCTTTTAAACACAATCAGGTAAGCATGGATCCCGTCGAGTACGACGGACGATCTGGGTGCTAATACCTTCCCAGGTGTAACACGGTGGGAGAACTGACTTTAGTGAAATGTTGCGGATAGCAAGAGTCGCCACCGACTTTTATTTTATCCAAAAGGAAAGGGTATAAAAGAACAGGAAAGACCTTAAAAGATTTTTGGGTTCGGGGGGTAGGTTATGTAAAGGGAAGGTGTTAGCACCCTTTACATCCATGGTTATCCATGGGCTCTTAGTTACTTAGATCACTTTAAAAATGTTTTGAAATGTGAAGTGTGTGAATAAAAATTTTCTTAAGAGTTTTATAATGATCCATGTACGGATGCGTAAAAAACCTTTGTTTTTGAAAATTGTTTGAAATGTGTGAAGTGTTTGAAATTATTTTGAAGAGTGAGCAAGTA
Organism: Lathyrus aphaca; assembly: GCA_963966055.1. NCBI lineage: Eukaryota > Viridiplantae > Streptophyta > Magnoliopsida > Fabales > Fabaceae > Lathyrus > Lathyrus aphaca. Next base: position 161,727,618 of record OZ014521.1, on the reverse strand, counting down.
TCTAAGAGGAACCTACCCTAAGTTTTAAGTCTTTTCTGTTCTTGAATCCTTTAAATGGTAAGACTATCCCTATTATTAAGGAATAGGTAGTCATTACCTTGGATGTGTGGGACAAGTAAGGGACATCTGTTTATATAGGCAACTGTAGGGTGTATTAAGCAATTTTGGAGGGACGATCATCTTTATTCGAAAGGGACAAGATCATTACGAAGGCAACATTCGAAAGGGACTTGATCTTTTATTGTTAAAGGACTAGATGACTTTACTTTGAGGGACTTTTTGCTTTATACACCCTACTTGACCTTTTTGATTAGGCAACAATAAGAGGTAACCCTAGAAAGTGAGATGGCGATCAAAGATCGACTTACGTGTGTGAGTGTACAATTTAATATTTATCTTTAAATTTAAATGACCTAAATTAATTTTAAATTACATACATATTACACTCCCTATTTACTAACCATGGCATAACATAAATAATTTAAACATTATAAAATATTACATCCAGGAACAATTACAAAAATAATAATAAAAGCAATTTAAATAAATAAGCAAAATAAATAAATAAGCAAAATAAATAAGTAAGCAAAATAAATAAGTAATTATAATAGGGTTAGTAGAAATAATAATAACAATTTAAAAAATAAATGGGGTTAGTAATAAACATGATTAATAATAATAATAAAATAAACAAAGATATTATAATAAGCAAAATTTTTAATGGTTAATAAGAAAATATGAACAATTATATTAGTTATTATTAAATTTGAAGTTATATGTAAATTATAAAATTAAATCAATTATGAACATATTATGAAAAATAAATCATAACTATAAAAATTAGATTAGCAATTTTTAGAAATTATTTACATGCATGATTAAATTATGAACAATTAGTGAATATTTTCATATTATAAAAAAAACAAACTAAGCATTTTAATCTATAAACATATTTATGTACAAAATTTTAAATTATAAACAATTTATGCATTTAAAAAAAATTAGATTAAATATAAATAATAATATTAAACAAAAATAGAAGAAAAAGAAATTAGGGTTTTAAAAATTATTATGATTAATTAGGGTTTGAAGAAAAATATATTTTTTAGGGCTTATAAAAATAAATTAAGTTTTATATACAAAAAATTCTAAATATTAAATATTAATTCAATTATAAACTATATACATATTTATTAATAATTTATAAAATAAAGTATCAAGATAAAATATATATATATATATATATATATATATATATATATATATATATATATATATATAATTTATTTTATAGAAAACATAATTATTAATTAAAATTTAAAAGAATAATATAAGAAAAAGGAAAATATAAAGAAAAGAACTTGGTTTAAAAAAAATTGGGAGGCCTAGATTTGAACCCAGGACCTCCCTAGAACCTGGATGAAGAATTACCACTGGGCCAGCCTGTGCGCAGGTGAAGAAAGAGTGAGTCAAATTGGTTTTATGCCTTAAACCTGAAAATCAGAAAAAAGAAAGAAAAAGCAAAAGGCCTGGGGGAATCGAACCCAGGACCTTCACACTATCACACAAACACGTTACCATTCCAGCTGGGAGAGCGAACCTGTTGAAGTATTTACTATAATACATAATATATAATACCTAGTAATTAAACTGAAAAAACAAGCAAAAGTTGGGGGAACCAGGACTCGAACCCAGGTTCGCAAGCAACATATACGCGCATCTTACCATCAGGCCAACCACACATTGGTGATACAAAATAGAAACAAATACATTATAATATATTATAATAATTCAAACTTAAAAACGCGCGCGGCCAGCTTTATCTTCTTCCTTGGGATTTCGCAGGTTTTCCTGCGAAATTTCCTGGGAATTTTCCTGGGACTTTTCCTGCGCACAAACCCTGCAAATTTCGTATCACCATAAACATGTACAATTTTACCAAATTGATCACATATTCTTAATCCCCAGACATCATACAGTTCAATTACAGTCTTAGAATTAATTTATGTTAGCTAAATCAAAAGATCTCAAATTCAAACCAAGAACCCTAGCCATGGCAACTTGCGGTTTAGGGTTTAGTTCTTCAATTCTTTTATCCAGAAACCATCTAGGCATCACAACAAACACTATTAACAACACAAAAACCATTTATAACAGTCCAATAATCAGAATCGAAAATTGAAAAAAAATGAATCTTATGAATTCGGTTTATGCAATTCATGAGATTTTGAATGCAAATGAGGATTGGGATCGCATCTGGGATGTTCAAGGAGTGTTGCTAGGTCCTCAAATTACCTTCTAATGCCTTGTAGGTCAAAATCCGAATTTGAGTTTGGAGAGGTTTTTTGAAATTGTGAAACTTACACTTTTGAGGCTGGAATTCGTGGCCTTGTGTTAGGGTTGTGTAGTGTACTTATAGAGTGATCAATTAGGTCAGAAAAACTTGATACTTGTGTGAGAAGTTTGATCCAAAAAGATTCAAAAAGATAGGCCTTAAAAATCAAATATTTTTGCATAAACACTTGCTATTTTAGGCCAATCATCATGATCTTCTTTCCACTTTAATTTCAATCATATTTATGAATTTCTAGAAGCTTGATCTTTTTTTAAATCTTAGACTTTTATATTTTATTTTAATTTAAAATGATTTTTAATGAATTAAATCAAAATAAATAAAAATAAAATGATAAAAAATCTGATTTTTGTTGACTTGGGTCGTGCATGAGGTCATAGTATGGATTGGGTCATCATATGGCAAGCCCATTTAGAAGAAATTGGTTTTAGACCTCCATTTTCTTCATAAATCAACCAAAAATTTCCCAACTTTGCAAGGGCACATATCCTTCAATTTTAATGCTATGAGGGTGTTCTTGGACATTTTGGAAAGCTTGAAGAGTCATCTAACCAACCCCACTGGTTTCATGTCCATATAATTTACCATTCTCAAGTTATGCCCTTTTGAAGTTGTTGACTTTTTGTTGACTTTCAAAAGGACCTATAATGTCTTAGCTCATACCTTCAAAATGAAGCATTTTGGGGCTTGGCTTGTGAGACACAAATTTGTAGAGAATTTAATTTCCTTCAAAATGAGCTTTGGATGGAGACTTGGTGATGAAGCATGTGAAAGTTATGGCTGGTCAAAGTTCAGTTGACTTTTACTAAGGAAACCCTAATTTAGAAACTCCTGATTCTTGATGATCTGAAACCTCCTTGATGAATCATGATCAACCCTTGATCAAATGATAAATTTTACTTCATATACTTGATGTTGGCAAAAAATCATGAAGTTTGACTTTGGTTTGACCACAGTTGACCTCAGTTTGACTTTTTAACTGCTTTGACTGATTTTGACTTATCTGATCATCTGACTGAGCAAACCTTTGAGAAAAGTCTTGAAACTTATCATGAGGGTTCTTACACACATATAAGATGTTATGAAGCTCACTTGAAGTCTTGGAAATCCATTTAGCCTGATTAAAGTCAAAACCCTAGTTTTGGATGCACTACTTAGGAGGTGCATTGTATGAGGGAATTGTTAACTCTTCTGACTATTTGTGAACTTTGTGAACCTTGTGAACCATCATAAAATGTCTTGTGAACCTCATGGGAGGTCTTGTGAACCTTGTGAACCTTGTGAACCTCATAAAGTATCTTGTAGACTTCATGAACCTCATGAAAGGTCTTGTAAGTATTGTGAATCTTGTGAACCTCATGGGAACCTCATAAAGTGACTTGTAGACTTCATGAACCTCATGAAAGGTCTTGTAAGTATTGTGAATCTTGTGAACCTCATGGGAACCTCATAAAGTGACTTTTAGACTTCATGAACCTCATGAAAGGTCTTGTAAGTATTGTGAATCTTGTGAACCTTCTTAGCACACAAAGTCTTGTATTGTGAGGGCAAATTTTGGGGTGCAACAGCTGCCCCTGTTCAATTTTCTGAAACCTGAGGGGTTAGATTGGTATATTTGCCAGTCGTGACCTAGAAGGTTGAAGGGGATTGAACACAAAAGCCCAAAAATTTGCACTCACCGGTGCGTAGAATGATATTGATGATTGGTTGTATATGCTCGAGTGGGCTTAAAGATGCCACTTGGAGAAAAATTCTTCAGGTACATTTCTTGGAGGATAAAGCAGTCCAAAATATGAAGGTAAAATGATAGCTTTTAAGAGGATAAAGCAGTCCTGGGGTAATAATATGCTTTCAGGAGAATAAAGCAGTCCTGAGGTAGGGGTTATAGCTTTCAGGAAGATAAATAACGTCCCGAGGAGATAATATGCTTTCAGGAGGATAAAAACGTCCTGAGGAAGTGGTAACCTTTTGGGAAGATAACAACGGCCCAAAGTAATAATATGCTTTCAGGAGGATAACAACGTCCTGAGGAGATAATATGCTTTCAGGAGGATAACAACGTCCTGAGGAAGTGGTAACCTTTGGGAAGATAACAACGGCCCAAAGTAATAATATGCTTTCAGGAGGATAATAACGTCCTGAGGAGATAATATGCTTTCAGGAGGATAACAACGTCCTGAGGTATAAGAAGCTTTCAGGAGGATAAAGCAGTCCTGAGGGATTGATAGCTTTCAGGAGGATAATAACGTCCTGAGGAGGTAATATGTTTTCAGAAAGATGAACAACGTTCTGAGGTATAAGAAAGCTTTCAGGAGGATAAAGCAGTCCTGAGGAAATGATAACTTTCAGGAGGATAAAGCAGTCCTGATAGTCACAAGTTGTTGATGAAGTCTGTCTGCTGGAGAATTAACCTGAAAACAAGGTAGCATTCTATATGGTAGTATTAGTTTATGTATTATGTATGCATGTATAATATGATGCACTTAAGTAATGTATTATGTATTCATGGATATGTATGTTATGGTATGATGTAAATGATGTATGTATGATATGATACTGCCGGAAGCGTCTGGATATCTTCGTATAACAACTGCTGGCCAGGGAAAATAAATCCCGATTTGTTGCTGAAGAGTATGAGGAACTCGTTCCCGTCTTGTTTGATAATAAGGTATACATAACCTCCCGTCTTCGTTTGATAGTAGGGTATACATAACCTCCCGTCTTCGTTTGATAATAGGGTATACATAACCTCCCGTCTGCTGGGGATAGTAAGGTATATATAACCTTCTGTCTTCGTTCGTCGTACTTTTATTGGAAGGTAAATTCCCGAATATCCGTATGAGGATAAAAGAGATGGATATAAATTCCAGGGGAGATGTGACTTTATGAAGATGGACTTGCCCTACTGAGGGTTTGTAGCTGTTTTATTAGAGATGAACCGGCAAAGCTTTGTTGAAATCCTTCCCTCGTTCGTCCTTAGTAAATACTATTACTGCATTTTCATGCATTTCTGGTAAACATCAATCATATTAAGCATACATGCATTTCTGGTAAACATCAATCATATTCAAAAGCATACATTCATTCAAACACAACCAATGGACGTTTCGCTTATGTAAATAGGGTAAAAGTAAATCTGGATTCAAAAATGGAATTTTATTTATATCAAAGAGTGACCCATACATGGGTAAGTTTGTACAAGGAGACATAAACCCTAGTAAGAGGATTTTGTCATAAAGTTTTTTTTTACAAAACAAAGAGAATCAACTATGTGGGAAATAATCCTATTGAGTTTCAATTCTACTATTGCCATTATCTTCAAGTATCTCATCTTCTGCTGTTGAGACGAAAACGATTGGATTGAGCTTTATCTGTTCGAGCTTGAGTAAGTAACACAACTGGTTGCAGTTTCATGAGTGATCCAAACGAGACATAGTCATACGCCTTAATCCCTAACTTTTGCCTGGATTGCCCTTTCAGGTTTTCAATCCACCGGGATACCCTTTTTTGCCCAAGCCGCCTTTTCAGGTTTTCGACTTGCCGGGTGTACATCTTTTTATATATATCCCTAATTTTTGCCCAAACCCTTTTGGTTTTCCGGGATGCCCTTATTTTTTGCCTAGGCCTGTCAACCTAGCGGGTCTCTCTTTATGCGTAGTATTTTTTAACTATGTCTGCGTTTACAGGCTGTGGGAAGTCTTCACCATCCATAGTAGTAAGTATCATGGCACCTCCTAAAAATATTGTCTTGACTACAAATGGTCCTTCATATGTAGGAGTCCACTTGCCCCTAGGATCACCCTGTGGTAATATGATACGCTTGATTACCAAGTCACCAGCCTGATATACCTTTGGCTTAACCTTCTTATTAAAAGCTTTGATCATCCGTTTCTGGTACATCTGGCCATGACAAACTGTTGCTAACCTCTTCTCATCAATCAAATTTATCTGGTCAAGTCGAGTCTGAATCCATTCATCTTCATCCAAACCTGCATCCTTCATAATTCTTAAGGAGGGAATCTGAACTTCAATGGGCAGAACTGCTTCCATACCATAGACCAAGGAGAATGGGGTTGCCCCTGTTGAAGTACGTATTGTAGTACGATAACCATGAAGAGCAAATGGTAACATCTCATGCCAATCCTTGTAAGTAACAGCCATCTTCTGTACAATCTTCTTAATGTTCTTATTAGCAGCTTCAACTGCCCCATTCATCTTCGGACGATACGGAGAAGAGTTTTGATGCTTAATCTTGAACTGCGTGCAGAGATCAGTAATCATAGTGTTATTCAGATTAGAGCCATTGTCAGTGATAATACTTTCAGGGATGCCATACCTACATATGAGATTATTCTTAATGAATCGAGCCACAACATTCTTAGTAACAGATGCAAATGAAGCTGCCTCCACCCACTTCGTGAAGTAATCAATAGCAACCAGGATGAAACGATGCCCATTAGAAGAAGTAGGCTTGATCTCACCAATCATATCAATGCCCCACATGGCAAAGGGCCAAGGAGCAGTCAACACATTCAATGGTGATGGAGGTATATGTACTTTATCAGCATAAATTTGACACTTGTGACAAGTTCTGGAGTGTTGATAGCAATCAGCTTCCATGGTAGACCAATAGTAACCTGCTCTCAATATCTTCTTTGCCATAGTATGACCACTAGAATGAGTGCCAAAGATCCCATCATGCATATCTTCCATAATCTCAATTGCTTCCTTCTTATCTACACAACGAAGCAAAGTTGAATCATGATTGCGCTTATACAGAATGCCATTACTCAAAAAGAACTTAGCAGAGAACCTCCTCAGAAACTTCCTATCTTTGACAGATGCCCCTTCAGGGAATTCTTGAGTTTCAAGATATCTTTTCACTTCGTAGAACCAAGGCTTCTCCTCTGCCCCCTCAGTGTCAATCTCATTGCAGTATGCAGGCTTCTCAAATCTATCAATAGTAATCTTGGGAGCTTCATCATCCCAGCTGATCTCAAACATGGATGCCATGCTGGCTAATGCATCTGCCAACTGATTCTCTCTCCGTGGAATATGTCCAAAAGTAATCTCTTTAAAATGTGGGATCAGAGACAACACATGCTCTCTATAAGGAATGAGGTTGTCATGCTTGGTATCCCAATCTCCTTTGATCTGACTAACTACCAGGGCTGAATCTCCATACACATCAAGGAACTGAATCTTCATATCGATAGCAGCTTTAATACCCAGGATACATGCCTCATACTCAGCCATGTTATTGGTACAATAGAAACAAAGTCTGGCAGTAATCGGGGTATGACAACCTTCAGGGGAACTAATCACAACACCAACACCATTACCAAGTGCATTGGATGCACCATCAAAAACCATAGTCCATCGGGATCCTTGTTCAGGTCCGTCATATTGTCCAGGTTCTTTGGTAATAATCATAATGTCTTCATCAGGGAACTCAAAACTCATTGACTGGTAATCATCCACTGCTTGATGAGCCAAATGATCAGCAACAACACTTCCTTTAATGGTCTTATGAGTAGTATACTGTATATCATATTCTGTCAAGATCATTTGCCATCTTGCAATTCTTCCGGAGAGAGCAGGTTTCTCGAATATGTACTTGATTGGATCCATCTTCGAAATCAATAAGGTAGTATGAGTCAACATATACTGTCTTAGTCGGCGAGCAGCCCATGCCAAAGCGCAGCAAGTTTTCTCGAGCAGTGAGTATCTTGTTTCACAGTCGGTAAACTTTTTGCTAAGGTAGTATATTGCCTGCTCTTTTCGACCAGACTCGTCATGTTGCCCCAATACACACCCCATTGAATTGTCTAACACTGTTAAGTACATAATCAAGGGTCTTCCATCAACTGGTGGCATCAAAATTGGTGGTTCCAGCAGATATCTTTTGATTTCATCAAAGGCAGTTTGGCACTCATCATTCCATTCCATCACCTGATCTTTCTTCAACAACTTGAAGATTGGCTCACAGATGGCAGTTAATTGAGAAATAAATCTTGCAATGTAATTCAATCGTCCCAAGAAACCTCTAACCTCCTTCTCAGTTCGGGGAGCTGGCATCTCTCGTATAGCTTTCACTTTTGCAGGATCCACTTCAATACCTTTTCCACTGACTATGAAACCCAGGAGTTTACCAGACCTAACTCCAAAAGAACACTTGTTTGGGTTCAACCTCAACTTGTATTTCTTCAACCTCTCAAACAATTTATGCAAATGATCAAGATGTTGTTCTTCATTCTGAGATCTGGCTATCATATCATCCACATATACCTCTATCTCATGATGAATCATATCATGAAACAAAGCCACCATAGCACGCTGATATGTTGCCCCTGCATTCTTCAAACCAAATGGCATCACCTTATAGCAAAAGGTGCCCCACTGTGTAACAAATGTTGTCTTCTCCATATCTTCAGGAGCCATCTTGATTTGATTGTAACCAGAGAAACCATCCATAAAAGAGAATACCTTATGCTGAGCAGTGTTGTCTACCAGAACATCAATATGAGGAAGTGGAAAGTCATCTTTGGGGCTGGCCTTGTTCAAATCCCTGTAGTCTACACACATACGTACCTTACCATCTTTCTTAGGAACTGGTACCACATTTGCAACCCACTGAGGATAAGAAGTCACAGCTAAGAACCCTGCATCAAACTGTTTCATTACCTCTGCTTTGATCTTCTCTGACATTTCAGGACGCATACGACGAACCTTCTGTTTCTTTGGACGACAATCTTCTTTTACTGGTAAATGGTGAACCACAATGTCTGTATCTAACCCTGGCATATCTTCATAGGACCAAGCAAAGATCTCCACATAGTCACGTAACATCTGAATCAACCTGCTCTTGACATTATCCTCTAATTCAGCCCTTATCTTAACCTCTTTCCTGTTTTCTTCAGTTCCCAGATTCACAACTTCGACTGGCTCTTCATGTGGCTGTATAGCTTTCTCTTCTTGTTGTAACAACCTAGCAAGCTCTACAGGTACTTCACAATCGTCCTCATTTCCGTCTTCAGTTTGATAGATCGGAGTCTCGAAATTATAATTGGCAATAGTAGAACTGTTATCAACAGGATCCAAAGTGGATGAGGATCTGCATTTTAGTGATGTGGGTGTGTGTAAGAACACATAGCTGATAAAACAAAAATAAAATAAAAGAAAGACAAGGAACACAATGAAAACGAAACGTCCACTGATTTTTATTGAATGAAGTATGCAAATGAAATAACAAACACACCATTGTACCCCGGGTAAGGCACAAGGCTTAAGAGTTTTAATTGTTCATGAAATTACAAACTTAAAAGCAACAACACAGTAATAGTATTTACTCCTGACTAAAGGAGATATGGATAACATCTTCAGCTTTCCAATTATTGAGTCCAGCACCCACAGTAGGAAAAATCCAAGCATCCAAGTTGTAGTCTTCATCATAGTCACCCACAACATTGATCTGATCTTTCATAACCCCTTGATTGGTGATATGAACAGCTCGAGCACGACGAACAGCCTTCTGGGACTCTGCAGTGAAACCCAAACCAAATTTGTCAGACTTGTATGGGATATCAGGAAGCTGACCCCAAATAGTACAACCACCTTCATCCACTACAGCTCTAGCATCATTAACAATCCAAGGAACCACTTCAAATGTTTGACACGGAGTTTCAACGTATTCACCTTCCACTTCCAGATACTTGAAGGTGTTCACATGGCTGACAAAATATTCTTCCTCTCCATAGACAGTAACAACCTTTCCTTCTACCGGATATCTCAGCTTCTGATGTAATGTAGAGGTTATAGCACCTGCCCCATGGATCCAGGGACGACCAAGCAAACAAGAGTACGAAGGACGAATATCCATCACATAAAACGTAGCATTAAAAATTTGAGACCCAACTTTGATTGGGAGATCAATTTCCCCATGCACTACTCTTCTAGAACCATCAAAAGCTTTCACCACTATACTACTGGGCTTCAGCACAGCATCTTCAGGGCTCAACTTATTCAGGACTTCTTTGGGCAACACATTCAAAGAGGAACCATTGTCTATTAATACATGTGACAGGGTAGTTCCCCTGCATTCAATTGAGATATGCAGGGCCCTGTTATGATCCCTCTTGGCAGGAGTCAAATCAGCATCAGAAAACCCTAACCCATTATCATAGGTCAGGTGGGCAACACAATTCTCAAACTGGTCAACAGAAATTGCATTGGGTACATGAGCAGTCTTCAGAAATTTGATCAAAGCTTTTGCATGAGCTTCAGAACATAACAACAAAGACATCATGGAAATCTTGGAGGGAGTATTCCCCAACTGATCAACAATGTCATAATCACTCTTGCGAATGATTTTCAATACTTCTTCCATCTGCTTAGAGAGATCATCAGCAGCTGGTACATCAGTAGGTATAGGCTCAATAACAGGACCCTTGCCCCGAGCATCAGTGGTGGAAGTAGCAGCAGGAGTAACTGCATTCTTGGAAGTCACTGGAGGAGAGAAGACTCTTCCACTTCGGGTGATCTTACTAGATCCAGCAATATTATCAACATCAACGGGCACATCAGCTAATGGTTCCTGCTTAATACCATGGATATAAACATCAGACCCATAATGCCAAGGCACAGCTTTATCAGACGTATACGGAATAGGACCAGGAGTGGTAATGACCATAGGAGCCACTCTGGCTTCAGCAACAACCTTCACAGGGCCTTCAGCAGTAATCTTGATTGGACCCTTATGAGTGATTTTAACAGGTCCCTTTGAAGTGATCCTTACCGGCACTTTGTCAACCATGTCAACCTCTTCAGTCTTCCTACCTTTAGTAATATGATCCACCATACTTTCTACAGACGATGGAGTCCTCTCAAACACTATTGTATATTTATCCATGAGACGCTGAATTCCATCTCTCAATCTCCAACAACTATCCGGCTTATAGGTACAATACAAACAATCTTCACGACAACCTGGAAAGAACCCAGCTTGCACTAACTTCTTCTTGATAACAGACAATGGTGTGGTCAACTCTGCAACTGAATAGATATGTAAATCTTCATCAATAGCATTGACAGTCTTCTCGTGATTTGGCATTGGAGCAGTAATCACATTTGGAGTACCCGGAGGGTCAAACTCAATCTCTCCAGCCTCAATCATATCTTGAATTTTGTTCTTCAAGACCCAGCAGCTATTAGTATCATGTCCCTGGAAATTCGAATGATATGCACATCGTGCATTGGGATTGTACCTGGGAGAGGTAACATTAGGATTCTGAGGAGCCTCTTTCAGAGTAATGAGTTCAGCCTTCAACAAGTGTTGCAATGCCTGAGCCATTGACATGTTGATCTTAGTGAACTGCCTTCTAGCCCTCTGTTGGTTGCCCTGTGGCTGCTCTGTTGTTGCAGGAGTCGGATTTGAAATATGAACTGCACTTACAGACTGATGCCTTCTATTACGATCAGGTTGACCATAAACAGCATTGGATTCTTTCTTCCCAGTGGGAGGCTTCTTTGCGGCACCTGATGAAGAAGTACCCACTTGAATTTTGCCACTCTTTATACCATTTTCCACACGCTCTCCTGTCATTATCAACTCAGTGAAGCCAGATGATGAGCTTCCAATGAGATGACTGTAAAAAGGACCATTCAGCGTACACATGAACATATCAACCAATTCCCTGTCAGTTAAAGGGGGTTGTACTCTTCCAGCTAAATCTCTCCACTTCTGAGCATACTCCTTGAAACTTTCTTTGGCACCCATAGACATGCTTTGCAGCTGCATGCGAGTGGGAGCTAAGTCAACATTGTATTGATACTGCTTATAGAAAGCTTTAGCAAGATCATTCCAATCCCTGATGTTGACACTCTCCAATTGATAATACCACTCCAATTGAGCTCCAGATAAGCTCTCTTGGAAGAAATGGATCCATAACTTTTTATCAGCAGTGTGAGGTTGGATTCTTTTGACATAAGACCTCAGATGCAGCTTGGGACAAGAGACCCCATCATAAACAACAAAGGTAGGAACCTTGAAACCAATGGGTATGACCACCCCAGATATCAGACTTAAATCTTCAAAATCCAGCCCAGAAGACTTCTGCAACTCCATAGCATCCATTCTATCCACCAGCATCTTGAATTTGTCTTCATTAGGCTCATGGTAGTAGTTAGCCTCAGAATCAGAGTCCCCCATAGTGTTGTGGAGACTGCCTCCCTCTTTTTCAGACTCTTCAGACTCATAGTCTTCAACTGGTTCTTTGGTCTTGGCAAGACCTTTGAACCTTCTTCCCATGTTGATCAGGCCACCTGACCTTCTAGTCTTCTTAGTCTTCTTGGCCAGCAGCGTCTTCAATTCATCCTGCCCCTTGGTCAGGTTCAGGATTAGCTCTTGGAACTGTGCATTTTGTGCCTGGAGATCCTTAACTGTTTGTTCAAGAGCCATTGCTGAAATAAACAGCGAGAAGATGAGAAACCTGTGCACAATTATAAACCTGTGATGCAATGAAATGATATGTGAATGTATATGCAATGTTTTCAAGGACCGCAGGATTTAAATTTGCTTAAACAAACACGAAAGTAAACTTTTATTAGTAATAATTTTTTTTGCCTCTTGGGCTTACAAAAATGAAATGAAATAAATATAAGAAGTGGGGTTTTAAGTCTCCCATGGACGTTTCCTCTTTGTGTTGAGGTATGAGTTGAGATTCCGTTCCTCGTGAAGTTGCTTTGTTAGTTCCAGGACTCTTTCTTGGCTTGCTTTGTAATGAGCCTCGAAAGTATCCCTTTGCTCCTTCAACTGGATCCAGGATCTCTGTAAGTCTTCCATGTCAGTAGGCATGTCTGGGTGAAGGATGGTATAAGCAGTGTCTCCTTCAGCAACAGGTTCCATGGTAACTGGCCGGACAGCAGGATATGGCATCATGAGAGTCTGAGCACGAGATCGCACCCATCTGAGATAAGCCTCCATAGGAATAATGTACTTAGGCTCCAGAGTCTTGCTTTCAACCCTGTTTACTTTTCCCCATGCTCGTATGAATCTCTGACGGTAACCTTGAAGATTGTTGTCGTAGTCAAACACAATGCCCTGAATCAACATGTCATGTGGACCATCACTCCGAGCGTAACCAAACTGTCGTAAAGCTAGAGAGGGGTTGTAGGTGATGCCTCCTCTTATGCCTAGAAGTGGCACATTAGGAAACTCCCCACAACGGTCAATGATAGTGACATTCTCCATAGATCTGGAGCACCAATGGATATCTGAGTGAGAAAGTGACATGATCCTCTTGGACCACCTGAACCCTTGCTCATTCTTCATTACTGAGCGAGGAAGGTGAGAAATAAACCACCTAGAAAGCAAAGGTATGCAGCACATCAAAGTTCCTCTTGCCCTTGTAGTACGGGTATGAAGAGAATGTAGTATGTCTCCAAGCAATGTAGGCACTGGATTGTGACTCAGGAATATGTTGATGGCATGAACGTCTATGAACTGATCTGGATTGGGGAACAATACTAAGCCATATATCAGCAAGGCTAAGATCTCCTCAAAAGCATCATAGCTCATGGCCTTCAAGAACAACTGAGCTTTCTCTATCAACACCTTGGCAAGAATACCCTTAACTCCGCTTCTCGTTTCTAGAACAATGTCAGACTTCTTCAGATGTAGAGCTGCAGCAATAACCTCTGGTTTAAGCTCCTTCTCCAAGCCTGTGAAGGGTCTTTGATCAAGAACAGGTATACCCAGAAGTTTAGAGAATTCTTCCATTGTAGGAACCAGCTGATAGTCGGGGAATGTGAAGCAATGGTGCTTAGGGTCAAAGAACTGAAACAAAACACTCATCATGTCTTCACTGAACCCTGAGGTGACTAGATCCAATAGGTGACCATGTCTCTTGATGAACTGGGAGTGATCAGACACTTGAGAAACCAACTCTTTAAGTTTAGCAGGTATGCCTACAAAGTTGATCCTGATGGTGTTTCTACGAGCAGAAGCCATGACCTGCAACAAAGAACAAAGATAAATCCTTTGGTCCTTGAAATGGTTAGTGAAAATGCTATGCTTATGATGCATGATGATGTCATGATGTTATGTTCAATCACAAACATGTGGCACACACAAACAAGTCACACCATAGCCCTAGGTTTAAAGGCTTGCATGAGGTTCAAAGGTAAGTACCCTCCCCTGAAGTTAGTTGGTTCATCCTGTCCTATAAAAGTAACCAGGTTCTAAGGGATCTCAATATCATTGATCCTTCATAAGGGTGGTTGTTCAGTAGGCAACTTACTTGCCAACCAAAACCCTCCAAGTTCAAGATCTCAAATGAGCGTAGTATCGAGTATCAACCAACTTCAGTCTGCACCAAAGCCGGTTATCTCACTACTTTCTAAAGGCCAAGATGGGATAACTAGGGTTCTAAAAGTTAGTTAGTGCATTGACAACATATGGCAGCCTCATATTATCCTCAACTTGACTTAAGGAACATAAACACCAACCAAGAAGTCACACTAACTATGGCCACCAGATCAACCATATCGGTATACGCTGTACAGTTTCCTTGGTCTATTGCCATTTACCTAAGGTACACTAGATCCGGGTTAGGATCTTTCACACATAAGAGCACCCCAACAAATAAGTATAAAGCAAACAAGGCAAACAATTTTAAAGTGATCTAATTCCTAAGGGTACCCCTCTTTAATTTAAATCCCCAACAGAGTCGCCAGTTCTGTAACACGGTGGGAGAACTGACTTTAGTGAAATGTTGCGGATAGCAAGAGTCGCCACCGACTTTTATTTTATCCAAAAGGAAAGGGTATAAAAGAACAGGAAAGACCTTAAAAGATTTTTGGGTTCGGGGGGTAGGTTATGTAAAGGGAAGGTGTTAGCACCCTTTACATCCATGGTTATCCATGGGCTCTTAGTTACTTAGCTCACTTTAAAAATGTTTTGAAATGTGAAGTGTGTGAATAAAAATTTTCTTAAGAGTTTTATAATGATCCATGTACGGATGCGTAAAAAACCTTTGTTTTTGAAAATTGTTTGAAATGTGTGAAGTGTTTGAAATTATTTTGAAGAGTGAGCAAGTATCTAAGAGGAACCTACCCTAAGTTTTAAGTCTTTTCTGTTCTTGAATCCTTTAAATGGTAAGACTATCCCTATTATTAAGGAATAGGTAGTCATTACCTTGGATGTGTGGGACAAGTAAGGGACATCTGTTTATATAGGCAACTGTAGGGTGTATTAAGCAATTTTGGAGGGACGGTCATCTTTATTCGAAAGGGACAAGATCATTACGAAGGCAACATTCGAAAGGGACTTGATCTTTTATTGTTAAGGGACTAGATGACTTTACTTTGAGGGACTTTTTGCTTTATACACCCTACTTGACCTTTTTGATTAGGCAACAATAAGAGGTAACCCTAGAAAGTGAGATGGCGATCAAAGATCGACTTACGTGTGTGAGTGTACAATTTAATATTTATCTTTAAATTTAAATGACCTAAATTAATTTTAAAATACATACATATTACACTCCCTATTTACTAACCATGGCATAACATAAATAATTTAAACATTATAAAATATTACATCCAGGAACAATTACAAAAATAATAATAAAAGCAATTTAAATAAATAAGCAAAATAAATAAATAAGCAAAATAAATAAGTAAGCAAAATAAATAAATAAGCAAAATAAATAAGTAAGCAAAATAAATAAGTAATTATAATAGGGTTAGTAGAAATAATAATAACAATTTAAAAAATAAATGGGGTTAGTAATAAACATGATTAATAATAATAATAAAATAAACAAAGATATTATAATAAGCAAATTTTTTAATGGTTAATAAGAAAATATGAACAATTATATTAGTTATTATTAAATTTGAAGTTATATGTAAATTATAAAATTAAATCAATTATGAACATATTATGAAAAATAAATCATAACTATAAAAATTAGATTAGCAATTTTTAGAAATTATTTACATGCATGATTAAATTATGAACAATTAGTGAATATTTTCATATTATAAAAAAAAAACTAAGCATTTTAATCTATAAACATATTTATGTACAAAATTTTAAATTATAAACAATTTATGCATTTAAAAAAAATTAGATTAAATATAAATAATAATATTAAACAAAAATAGAAGAAAAAGAAATTAGGGTTTTAAAAATTATTATGATTAATTAGGGTTTGAAGAAAAATATATTTTTTAGGGCTTATAAAAATAAATTAAGTTTTATATACAAAAAATTCTAAATATTAAATATTAATTCAATTATAAACTATATACATATTTATTAATAATTTATAAAATAAAGTATCAAGACAAACTATATATATATATATATATATATATATATATATATATATATATATATATATATATAAAATTTATTTTATAGAAAACATAATTATTAATTAAAATTTAAAAGAATAATATAAGAAAAAGGAAAATATAAAGAAAAGAACTTGGTTTAAAAAAAATTGGGAGACCTGGATTTGAACCCAGGACCTCCCTAGAACCTGGATGAAGAATTACCACTGGGCCAGCCTGTGCGCAGGTGAAGAAAGAGTGAGTCAAATTGGTTTTATGCCTTAAACCTGAAAATCAGAAAAAAGAAAGAAAAAGCAAAAGGCCTGGGGGAATCGAACCCAGGACCTTCACACTATCACACAAACACGTTACCATTCCAGCTGGGAGAGCGAACCTGTTGAAGTATTGACTATAATACATAATATATAATACCTAGTAATTAAACTGAAAAAACAAGCAAAAGTTGGGGGAACCAGGACTCGAACCCAGGTTCGCAAGCAACATATATGCGCATCTTACCATCAGGCCAACCACACATTGGTGATACAAAATAGAAACAAATACATTATAATATATTATAATAATTCAAACTTAAAAACGTGCGCGGCCAGCTTCATCTTCTTCCTTGGGATTTCGCAGGTTTTCCTGTGAAATTTCCTGGGAATTTTCCTGGGACTTTTCCTGCGCACAAACCCTGCAAATTTCGTATCACCATAAACATGTACAATTTTACCAAATTGATCACATATTCATAATCCCCAGACATCATACAGTTCAATTACAGTCTTAGAATTAATTTATGTTAGCTAAATCAAAAGATCCCAAATTCAAACCAAGAACCCTAGCCATGGCAACTTGCGGTTTAGGGTTTAGTTCTTCAATTCTTTTATCCAGAAACCATCTAGGCATCACAACAAACACTATTAACAACACAAAAACCATTTATAACAGTCCAATAAGCAGAATCGAAAATTGAAAAAAAATGAATCTTATGAATTCGGTTTATGCAATTCATGAGATTTTGAATGCAAATGAGGATTGGGATCGCATCTGGGATGTTCAAGGAGTGTTGCTAGGTCCTCAAATTACCTTCTAATGCCTTGTAGGTCAAAATCCGAATTTGAGTTTGGAGAGGTTTTTTGAAATTGTGAAACTTACACTTTTGAGGCTGGAATTCGTGGCCTTGTGTTAGGGTTGTGTAGTGTACTTATAGAGTGATCAATTAGGTCAGAAAAACTTGATACTTGTGTGAGAAGTTTGATCCAAAAAGATTCAAAAAGATAGGCCTTAAAAATCAAATATTATTGCATAAACACTTTCTATTTTAGGCCAATCATCATGATCTTCTTTCCACTTTAATTTCAATCATATTTATGAATTTCTAGAAGCTTGATCTTTTTTTAAATCTTAGACTTTTATATTTTATTTTAATTTAAAATGATTTTTAATGAATTAAATCAAAATAAATAAAAATAAAATGATAAAAAATCTGATTTTTGTTGAATTGGGTCGTGCATGAGGTCATAGTATGGATTGGGTCATCATATGGCAAGCCCATTTAGAAGAAATTGGTTTTAGACCTCCATTTTCTTCATAAATCAACCAAAATTTTCCCAACTTTGCAAGGGCACATATCCTTCAATTTTAATGCTATGAGGGTGTTCTTGGACATTTTGGAAAGCTTGAAGAGTCCTCTAACCAACCCCACTATTTTCATGTCCATATCATTTACCATTCTCAAGTTATGCCCTTTTGAAGTTGTTGACTTTTTGTTGACTTTCAAAAGGACCTATAATGTCTTAGCTCATACCTTCAAAATGAAGCATTTTTGGGCTTGGCTTGTGAGACACAAAGTTGTAGAGAATTTAATTTCCTTCAAAATGAGCTTTGGATGGAGACTTGGTGATGAAGCATGTGAAAGTTATGGCTGGTCAAAGTTCAGTTGACTTTTACTAAGGAAACCCTAATTTAGAAACTCCTGATTCTTGATGATCTGAAACCTCCTTGATGAATCATGATCAACCCTTGATCAAATGATAAATTTTACTTCATATACTTGATGTTGGCAAAAAATCATGAAGTTTGACTTTGGTTTGACCACAGTTGACCTCAGTTTGACTTTTTAACTGCTTTGACTGATTTTGACTTATCTGATCATCTGACTGAGCAAACCTTTGAGAAAAGTCTTGAAACTTATCATGAGGGTTCTTACACACATATAAGATGTTATGAAGCTCACTTGAAGTCTTGGAAATCCATTTAGCCTGATTAAAGTCAAAACCCTAGTTTTGGATGCACTACTTAGGAGGTGCATTGTATGAGGGAATTGTTAACTCTTCTGACTATTTGTGAACTTTGTGAACCTTGTGAACCATCATAAAATGTCTTGTGAACCTCATGGGAGGTCTTGTGAACCTTGTGAACCTCATAAAGTATCTTGTAGACTTCATGAACCTCATGAAAGGTCTTGTAAGCATTGTGAATCTTGTGAACCTTGTGAACCTCATAAAGTGACTTGTAGACTTCATGAACCTCATGAAAGGTCTTGTAAGTATTGTGAATCTTGTGAACCTCATGGGAACCTCATAAAGTGACTTGTAGACTTCATGAACCTCATGAAAGGTCTTGTAAGTATTGTGAATCTTGTGAACCTTGTGAACCTTCTTAGCACACAAAGTCTTGTATTGTGAGGGCAAATTTTGGGGTGCAACACCAGGTCGTAACCAACCCCCTTTCTCAGTTTCTTTGGTTCACAACCGTCTTATCCATACCCTTCCAGGTTTATGCAGGATTACCTTTCCTTCGGGATAAAAATGTCTAGCTGGCGACTCTATTCAACCTTCAACCTCCAACATCGCCGACAGTTCGCGCTTGCACTGGGACGTAAGTCTTTTCGGGAGCGACATTGTGGGACTCAGTGTAATACCTACCTCAAGACTTATCATTTTCTTCCCGTGGGACTCAGTGTAATACCCACCTCAAGACTTATCATTTGCTTCCCGTGGGACTCAGTGTAATACCCACCTCAAGACATATCATTTGCTTCTCGTGGGACTCGGTGTAATACCCACCTCAAGACTTATCATTTGCTTCCCGTGGGACTCAGTGTAATACCCACCTTAAAACATATCATTTTCTTCCCGTGGGACTCAGGGTAATACCCACCTCAAGACTTATCATTACTGACGATACCTCAAGCCTTTATGGATGCTTCCCGTGGGACTCAGTGTAATACCCACCTAGAGACTTACTCAAGACTTTTCGGAGGATACCGCGTATAACGCATCATGGATT
The DNA here is from genome assembly GCA_963966055.1 of Lathyrus aphaca. NCBI lineage: Eukaryota > Viridiplantae > Streptophyta > Magnoliopsida > Fabales > Fabaceae > Lathyrus > Lathyrus aphaca. Next base: position 161,707,634 of record OZ014521.1, on the reverse strand, counting down.
CGCAACGACCTAGGATGAATCTAAGCATCTCACAAGTCATACCATCTAACAATTTCTAGTTACAATACTAGGCCACACTATTGGTTTATGGTAAGATTTCCTAACTATTCCTCCATCCTTGATACTTTTGGTTATATAGTTTTCAAACATATAACTCTAACATTCTAGTCTAATTATCATCATTAAACTAATCTCATTGTCTCTATTTCCATTCAATCCTCACGATTATCGCATATTTTCACAACTTGCACAACTAACATAATTACCACAATTCCTTAACTAACATAATTACGGTTAATCGGAAAAGTCGGGTAAAATTAACATTTTTCGGCATCAAAAGATAGTTCATGTTTTTAGCTTCGAATCGATATGTGGACCGCTAAAAACGGATACCCGGATCAAAAGTTATGAATTATATACCAAAATTGAAACCTACAGGTCTCGCTGAGCGAGCCCTCAGCTCGCTCAGCGAAAAATCTTCTGGATTTCTCACTGATCTAGGAACTGCTCGCTGAACGAGGTATACCAGTTCAGGAAATTCAAGGCTTACGGGAAACAACTCTTCCAAGCCCAACTCAACTCCAAACATCAACCGATACAAAAAAAACATAGCCAAACATGATCATAGACATAATGTGAGTATTATAGTTAAGTTTTAACCGTTAAACTTTCAATTTCTTATATTTTCCAATAAAACCCTAACCCACAATATCTCTAAAACTCAACCAAAATCAAAGATAAAAGCTTCTAACTAAGAACCCACCTCGAGAGTTGAAGATTGACGGAAAGAATGAGCCGATACGACGAACGGATGATGGAGAATGATGGATTGAAGCTCTAGGTTTTCTCTTCTCCTTTTCCTTCTCCTCCTTTTCCTTCTCTTCCTTCCTTTTCTTTCTTTTCCAATTCTATAACTAACTTTCTCTCTTTTCTTTTTCCTTATTAACCAAACAAATTATATCTCTCAATTAGTAATATTAATGGGTCCAATTTGAGAGTATCCAAAAATGTCTCTGAGTTGAATATATAATAAAGCCTCTGCTTCAGATAATACTAATTAATCTTAATTAATATTATCCTGAGCGTTAACTAAAATACGGGGTATTACATCCTCCCCTCCTTGAATTGAAATTCGTCCTCGAATTTCCTTTACTCATCCACAGCAACAGTTTACATCACTGTCTTAGAACCATACTTATCCTTAATTCTCTTACATAGACATACTCAAATTCCAATTTGACTTTGCGACTCAAATCCTCGTTTCTCAACAAAATTCAACCTCACGTCCTTACTCATACACGCATTTCCAATATCGGGTTAACTTTCAAGTTACTATTTCCGTAATTTATCCGTTGCTTCATGCCGAACACTTAGTCTCATTCTTCATTCGGAGATGACATACCGATCTAATTCTTTTCATTGAATCACAACACGGAAAGTTTGCACTCAGTTCACGGTGCGAACCCTAGTCGCGGGGCGAACTTAGCAAAAACATAAAAAAAAATTAGCTACGGAAAGGACTTCTCAAAATGACACAAATCCACCCCAAAACATCCAAAATAGAGAAAACAACTATCAACATGATTGTTATCACAACACAAAACATAACACTCCGGCTTCATTCCAGAACATTCAACACGTGACAAACTCTACAAGATGTCTTGGTGAAAACTTAACCACATCTCTTTCCAACGAACCCTTATTACAATACTTTGATCACTAAATCCATTTCAAAAGTTTGTCAAACGAGTTCATTACCAATTCCACTTGGTCTTACATCAAACGGTAACCACTTACATCAGACACTTTGCTCTTTTGGTATCTTACCATAGACAACCCACTTAGAGCAAGATTCTCTTACTTCGACACTTATAAAATAATTCTCTTCAAATTCTCATAATCTGATTGAAGTCTTTTATCATTCCCCATCCACTATGCTTCCAAAGCCTAACAATGGAGATACCATGAATTCTCAAGCAATACCAAGTATTGATAGTCATCAAAGAAAACGCTTATCCATCGGAGCTCTCACCAACCAATAGAATAAGAACTTACGAACATGCAATTATAGAACAACTCAGTTATCTACTACATAATTAATAACATCGGTCCAAACTCTCCAATAACAAAGATATAGGGTTGTACTACTGCAATCACAATCAATACAATTCCATTCTAAACTCGAAACAATTCATCCAATTAAACTTAACCAATCTGACCATGGTTACTATGCTCCAGATTAATTCTCTTTAAAAAATCCCATTCACTCAAGGTTTCTGTTGACACAAGGACTCCATCAGTAACAACACAGTAACGCCACAGACTTACAATAACCAGTGAGTCACTAATATCAAACTCAAATTATTCTTAGTACACTTACGGGTTTCCATAATACTTTCCTTTTGCATACAAAATTCCACTTACTCACCTTTTAGGACCACACAAAACTTATCATTTAAATCATTTACTTTTTACCAAACAGGCTCAAAGGAAAGTCCAATACTTTGTTCACTAACGCTTGACACGGAAACTAAAACGGACTTTCAGTTCAGAAAGAACGATTCTCTAAATTCTCCATAAAAGTCGCGTGTTAATCGATTACCTATCCCAGGCTAAAAGATTGAACACAACTAAACTCGTTCCTCTTGATAACAAGTAATCCAACTCAAAATTACCAATCTAGTCCACACTGACTTGTAATATGATTCTCACTTGCGGTCTCTAAATAGGTGCAACAATCGTTCACCATCCACAACCTAAGATAATACAAACGGGCACAACTTACAGATTATACTCTCTAACAAACGAAGAAGTAGAACTACCATTCCGTTACGGTCACAACACGAATACTCAATGTAATAGTCCGATTCCATTCTTACAATGATGCTAGTAGGAATCGACAATGACAACATCAAAGGATTTTAGCTACAAGCTATTGTTTGGTTCATCCGTAAACAAAATCCAATACACAATCCTTATCGGGTAAAACAAAGCAAAACAAAGAAGATCTTATTTCTAGTATACAACCTTGTCCTCTCTCTCTCTCTCTAATTCCTTGCAAGAATTATTATCAACAATAACATTCTTAATCTCGCCAGGGGCATAATCCAAATACTTCGATTATTCACAAACACAGAGGTTTTCCCTTACTCTTGAAGACTGAGGCAAAGCACTCTTCTGAAGAACGTTACTGTCTACGCTTACATAACAACCGAGGTTCCTTTACCCCCTACTGATCATCGTATAAAAATTCTCCACAACTTCCCATTGATAACAAGAACGCTCCACCCGGACACTCAAGTCGAAATGTATGCATCTTAGAAAAATCCAATTTTCCAAAACTTAACAACGGTAACCGGTCACTACCAGGAGAGTAACGGATCACTCAGTATGATCTTGCATTTCTAGTAGTTGTAAGAGGTTTAGAAACACAATTTGGTAACCGGGTACTATCCAGAGGACAATCCGATTACTTAACGCAGAAGCGAACTTCTGGTCTTCATTGTTACCCAAACCTCTCAAACTTATTCCAATCACATCCAAAAGTTACGACCACACTATTCCACACAAAAGTAATCATACCACCAGAGCCTTAATGAGCGAACCATCATTGCTTACACTTCTCAACCTTAGTCTTAACAATAACTTAACAATTCCACTGTACACTTGTCTAACATACCTTCCGTTATCACTTTCTCATATTGTGCTGCTAAGACCGTTTCCATATCGTATCAACTTCACGCTCTGCGGTAATATCCTCACACCCAAACATAATTCATCTTACTAGAGTTCTCCCGAAACCAAGGTGCTTACTCTAACACTTAACAAAACTTCATTCGGTCCATACCAAATGCTCCTCACGATACTGAATAAGGCTTACTCTCTCCTGCATTATACCTTATACCATTCCTTAGGTAATTCAACATTTCCGAAATGATTCCTTACTAAAATATAACATATTGATGTATTACTCTAAACTTGTAACTTCCTTCATAGCCGGATATACAACTCTAGTCTTCTATCTTTCGTTTGGGGTATACTTGTCTCACTTGAAACGTGTAATCACATCCTCGTGTTTCTTCCCACGTTTTGCCATAACTTTAGGTTCCCAAAAGAAAATGAACATTCTTTACTCGTAACTCCTATCCATATGCAAGGTATTATCCAAATACATTCCATGAAGTACCATTGCTCATCCAAGATGCCACTACGATCTTAGGTCCAAAACACTAACAATTAACTCATTCCAGAACCTTAAGTCACACGTTCCATAAACATCCTCTCTTCTCGTGAAATGAAACTTCTCAACAATTTTATCCGTACCACTGACCAACACTGATCCACCAGTGACTTCACTTATTCCGTGGGACACCGACCACTCATCCTGTAGATACTTGTAACTTTCAGTCACTATCCATTGTCGCTCCCGGGATTTTCATCCTAGTACAAACGCGAAAGTGGCGCGGAAAGGTAGAGTCGCCAGCCAGACATTTTTATCCCGAAAGAATGGGAAAGGTAATGTTGCAAAAACCTGAGGAAGAAGGAAAGGACAAGGTCCTGTGAACCAAAGATCTGAGTTCGGGAGTCGGTTACGAATTGAGAAGGTATTAGCACCCCAATTCGTCCGTCGTACCCGACGGGATCCACGCTTGCTTGCTTGTTTAAAAGGGTGAGAAATAAAGAATGCTACTGAATAAAACTGCTACTGGAACTGGAATGAGAAATGAGAAAGGAACTGGAAAAGAGAATAAAGGGGGGAAATGTAGGGAAAATAAAGAATATGCTCGAACGGGCCCTACCCCGCTGCCTACGTACCTCATCAGGACAATGAGGATCAGAGACGCCGTAGTTCCCCTAACCTAGGCGGGAACTATTTGTTTGTGTTTTTTACAGCTGGAACTGCGTATGTCTAAGCTCAGGTGTTGCAGGCTCGTCTGGTACAAGTGCATTTACCGTCTTGCATGTGTGACAAGTCGTCGCGAGTTTGCGTTGTGATTGAGTGAGATGAGAAAAGAAGTTCCCGCAGGATAGTCGCTTGTTATTTGTTTTTGTCTTTTAAGAGAAAGTGTTTTTGAATTTGTTTGTGCACGGTCTTGTACTAAGACCTATCCATCGCGGGAAGTATTTACACCTCGCCCCAAAACAGGACGCGTATAAACACTCCGCAACAAAGTCTCGTGTCGTACAAGATTGTTCGGTTTTTATTAAGTGTTTTATTGCTTTTCTTTTTGAGGAGAGAAAGAATGACTCAAGTTGATAAAAGGACAAAATCTAAGGGAACTAAGACTCAATCCTAATTTTTATTGATTTATTTACAAGTGATCCTATGGTTTGCGAAGTATTCTAATCCTAATGAGAAACTAGAAACTACTAGAATTCAACTTACTTCCTAATGAAGTTAACTTGATTATAAGAACAATAGGGAAGCCTATGCAGGTTATAAGATCAAATGATAAGGCAAAAACAATGAAATTGGACATAAGAAATAAAATTCTAAAAATGCATTTAAAGGCATGAACTAAAAAATAGTACTATTTTATTTATTCTAATCCTAATTAAAATGGAACTTTAAACCTAAGTACTAAATCTAAATCAAGCCTAATATTTTCATTCTAAAACTCAATTTAAACTAACCTAAGTCTATATTAGATTCTAGGATTAAATCTAATCTAAACTATATTTTTTTTACTTTATTTTCAATGGCCTAAACTAAATGGGAATTATATGTAACTAAGCCTAAGAATTAATATTCTAAAAAATAGCTAAACCTCTGAAAAAATTATGGAATTAAACCTATAGGGTCCTAAAACTACCTATAATATTATACTAAAAGGGATCCTACAAAATCAAATTTTAACTAGGTCTAAAAAATGATTATTTTCAGCTATGAACTAATCCTTAATTTCTAAAGAATGGGCCTCTAAAACCTAAGATGAAATATTCTAAAAAATCTACAAAAATTATCCTAAGCTCTTCTATTAGTCATCTAAACATAGAAAAAAGAATGGCTCAAAAATCCTACTGGAAGGTTAAAATATAAAATCTACAAATTTGTGTACAATTAAAGAAAATCTATTAAAAACTAATTACAAGGAAAAACCAAATAAAATCAAAAATGCAGAAAAATCAGAAAAATAAAATGTCAATTATTTCTAATAGGGATTAAAAATCTATCTAATTTTTTTATGGAATTTTCCTAATCATTTTTCTATTTTTATGGGATTATTTTCTAACTATGATATTAACAAAAAGTAAAATTCTAAAAGAAAATAAAAGGGGTGGATTAGCAATGTTTTTAGGTTATTTTTATGAACTGGGCTCAGAACAGGGGTGTGAATAACAAGGGGGAGAGCCCATTTTCGCAGGAAGCCTGGGGGTGCAACAGAAGCTTTTCATTGTTATTTCTATATGATGGGCCCAGAATGGGGGTTCGAATAGCAACGAGGTCCTAGGCCCATTTTCGCAGGTTTTTGGAGGGATTTAATGGGGCAATTAAACTCAATTATAGCTTATGATATAACTTAATGGCTCATTAAAGTGGAATTCTATAACTTAAATTAATCTTAATTTTTCTTAAATGTTCTTCTAATTCTCCATTAGCTTTTATAATTAAAAAAAAACCTAATACTACAAGAATTCGAAAGGGGCAAACAGAGAAGATTAACCCTAATTCTCCCATCCTTCCGCCGCAAACCCTCTTCTTTCTTCTTCGTTTTCTTCTTCCCCCTCACCGTCATCTTCCACCGAACTCATCATCCTCAAGTCTTGCTACCGCCATTAACGTCACCATTAAAACAACAATTTACCATTTGCCGCCCCAAAACCCTAGGCTCTACCCCTTTTCGGAACCCTAGCGCCACCGCCATGGCTCCCTTAATCGTTCAACCGAAAGCTATGAAACCTAAACCTTATTCTTCACTCAGCTCGCTCGATTGAGAAACCATCACTACCCCTTCTGAAGCTCTTAAACAATGGCGAAATCAAACCGAGCCAACATCAATCACTAACTATGAGGATTAAGCAATATTAAAACGAAAGCTAACCTGTAAACCAAAGAGAAATTTCAAGAGGTAATAGCTTCGTCCCTTCTTGATTCAATTTTCTCCCCCTTCCGTGATTCCGTTCCTCTATTACTCATGTCTGCTTCATCCTATTGCTTATTGTTGTTGTGAACACAGTGATGTCTCGAAGCTTGGAGGTTGAAGCACGATTGACAACGCTCTCGGAAAATTGCCGCAGTTGTGGTGAAGCAAAGGTATTGAGGCGTTACAGGGTCCCCATTCTTCTTACCTTTCACTATGTTATTCTGTATTTTTCAGTTTTGAATCCTCAAGTTTGTTGTGATGCAGGTTCGAATATGTGAATGTTGAATGAAGAGAGATGAAGAGGTGAGGGATATGAAGGTGCAAAGAATTGAAGATGAGTTTTTTTAGAGGAGATTGAAGGAAGGTCCAAGATGAAGGAGGCTATGGAGGATTCAGAAGGATTGAATTGGGGAGAGATTGAGTTCAGAGGAAAAGGCAAGATCAATTAGAATGGTGAAGAACCGAAATGAAGTTTAGGAAAGAACTTGAAGGATTCAGGAAGAATGGTGATGGTTGCAGGTATTGAATGGAAGATGAAGAAGAATTGGAAAAATTGTGAGAGATGAAGATGGAGATTGGAGAACTGTGGAAGAAAATTGGTTGAAGGCAGGGTGAAGAAGATTGAGGAAATTGAGAAGAAGATTGAATGAGGTTTTGGAAAATTGTGGAAGAACTGGATTAAGAGGAGATGTTACTGATTTATAGAAGATTTGAGGATGGTTCTGGAAAGTTCTCAGGTGAACCTTCTGGAAGGAAATCAGTTGTGAAATCAGTTGTGAAATCAGTTGTGAATTCAGATATGAATTTAGTTAGAAAAAAAAGTTAGAATTCTGGATTTTTGTGATTTCGGTTATTTTTTAGTTATGAGTTTTTTTTTACTGACTTTTGATTATAGGCTAATAACTTTCCTATTAGGAGCTTTCTCCTTTTTTCTTAGTGAATTCAATTAAGCTGCTACGACTTTTTGATAACCTCTTTTCTTACACTTGCAGGACCCCTTTTTTTTAGAACTGAAAATGGAAGTGAAATCCATGAACCCTGCTGAATGCAATGCTACAGCGATATGTCCACAGCCTCAAGCACAAGCCCAAGCTCACGCAGCAGCAACCAGTGGCCTTCTTTGGCCACACAGAACTATAGCTGCAATATGCCTCCATCGATAGCGCTAGCAAGCCGAGAGCGTCCGCAGGGTCTTAGACTTCAGCTGGCACTTCTTGATCGGGAGTTTGATGACCTGGACTATGCAACTTCAAGAGCTCTGGACTCGGATAATGCTCTACTTCCACCCTCCTTCTTACTACATCAGTTGTAAAACTGATTTTGCTTTGTCTTCTGTTAATGATTCTTTTTTCTGGCGTGGTTCTCTGCAGGTAGCAATTGTTTCTGAGATGTAATCCGTGAAGAAAAGGACGAGCCCAACCGTTAGCACCTTGTTCGTGCCGATGTCGTTTGTGGTTTTTTTTTGTTTTGGCTGTACTGATTTTTTGATATTGAATGTTTTTTTTTGTTGAACTACATTCTTGATGATGCTGGTTGAAAGAAGGAATGCCGAAAGATTATCGTGAATCTCCCATTGCAGTGTTTGACTCTGACCTGCGGGTATTGGTGATGACGGACATGATTGAGGAGTATTGAAGCTTGATGAAGATAGCGTTTGAAGGATCCTTGTGATTGTGGATGGACAGTTGATGAAGATGCGGTTGGAGTTGAAGGCCGTGACTGAATTTGAGACTACTGAACAGGAAAAGTTGTGTTCTGGCTTATATATTTTTTGTAGAATCTCTTGGTTGGAACCTCCTTCTTGTTTCTGTTATGTACCAGTTTTGTATCAGTTACAATGTAACTGATATTTTTGGATCTACTTCTATTTTTTGTTATTTTTACAACTGTATTTTGTAGAGCTAATTTTGTATAACTGAAATATAATTTAATTGTCACGAATTTTCGTCGAATTCTTGTAACTGTCCCTTTTGTAATGAGCATTGAAAGAAAACATTTTTCCAAGAGTGATTCTGTCCTCTTTTTTATTTAACAATCCAATTGGACCATTGGAAAAATATTGGTGCTTGAAAATAACGGCCCACTCGAACTTTTATCCTTTGAACTTTATACTGAATGATTCCAATGAAGATAACGGCCCAAATCTCATTCTTTGAACTTTTTTTTTTATTGGATTAAAAGCTAACGGCCCACTTGACAGTAAACCTGAGCATGATTAATTGAATGGGCTTCTTTAAATGGGCCTTGGCCGTTAGTAACAAACATATCTTGAGATCTGTTCTCCACCGTATTTGAATTTTCACTTGGCATTGCAAAATAACCTCAATTATGACCATTTAGAATTCCTTTTATTGATCCGAACAACTCATCAAGCGATCTTCATCATATTGCATTCTCAATTATGATGAATTAAACCTTGAGTCCACCATTGAGGGATACCAGTCAACCATTAACCGCGCAAAACGAAATTAATTAATAACCACTTAATCAACCCTGAATCCGATTGAATATGAATCAAGCCCCCAATTCTGACTTCCTTAAATTGTGATGGGCCCTGAATATTCATACTGAACTGGTCTTGGAAATATGAGAGCCTGACGTGAGAATTGGGATTCAATACACCATATGAGACCCTTACTGGAATTAGACCAGCTCTTGATGGCATATTTGAATTTATCATAGTCTATGCAGCCCTATTTCCGTAATCCATGAAGCAAGCCTTATTGAAGTAGAAACCACAGACCAACGGAATAACCTGGCTCTTCAGAGAGCACTAATCCCATGCCTAAGGAAATCTATGCAAATGTGATTATGATTATTATGAATTAATGGAAAAATGCAGATGAATATGAACCCCGAGCCAATAGAGGGAATAAATATGAGGGCAAATTTTGAGGTATTACATCCATTCCAAAGGATTTCTCGAACAACATACTACTCTGCAACTCCATGTTACAGGAAGTAGAACTCTTATGAAGACTCCAACTGAGCTGACCAAAGCCCCCTTTGCTAACTCTTGGCTTGAATCTACTCTCACATAAAAAGTTACGACAACACTTTGGAGTCCTCATGGTCGCACAACCATGACCCTACCTACCACATACATAGCACTAGGCTGATCAGACCCATTACTAAATAGTATGATATTAAGAATCATGTCGGCCAGACACATTTAAGAGGTAGGAAATATTTACGTATGATGTTTCAAGGCTAGGTCGAGGATACGACCTGCTTTGATACCAACTGTAACACCCATATAATATATATCTAGAATAATATCATACAGTGTTAATTTTTGGTACTGACACCATCATAAATACCTACTAGTATAATTCACATTCTCGTCCAATTCTAAAACTATACAAATATGGCACAAGACATGGAAATCATACTAAAATAAAAGCTAAGAACAATACAATATCCATTATTGTACAAAGATACAGAAATACACAGCGGAAGACTAAATTAAGCTTCACTTGAAACATCTCGAGCATAGCTCCACTCGTAAATCAAATCTGCATAGGAACCTGAAAAGCAACAACAATAGTGGGGTGAGATAACAACATCTCAATGGGTTCCCTATCTTAGAGTTTTCTCGGCTCTAAGGGTTCTATCAAAACCTAACTCAAGTCTTTATTCGAGGAAAACGACCTTGAGTTCACACGCCTCACTCTCGTTGGAACCACGTCCAAGATTTCTACAAATCCTACTATCACTAGCTAGGATATTACCTTTTACTCCTCATGGGACTCAGTGTAACACCCATCTCAAGCCTAAGATCACTTCTCTATAAGGAAACAAAACAAGATGGAATATCCATAACATTCTCGACACTTCACGTGGGACTCAATGTAATACCCACCTCAAGCGTAAATCATGCTTCCCGTGGGACTCAGTGTAATACCCACCTAAAAAATTATCATTTGCTTCCCGTGGGACTCAGTGTAATACCCACCTCAAGACTTATCATTTGCTTCCCTTGGGACTCAATGTAATACCCACCTCAAGACTCATCATTTGCATCCCGTGGGACTCAATGTAATACCCACCTCAAGACTTATCATTTGCTTCCCGTGGGACTCAGTGTAATACCCACCTCAAGACTTATTGTAAACACCCCAAATTTGCCCTCACCCATTCACACCATGGCTTGTGATCATCTCATATGCATATACACAAAACATATCATCTCACATCTCATTTTGATTCACTGCATAGCTTCTAAGGCATCTGCACCTAGGGTTTGTGATCTGAGCAACCTCAGGGCCTCCTGAGCCATTCCAAAAACCACTAATCAACTCAAAGTGGTTCATGTGTGTTCTTATGTCATATTACATCCTCACAAAGTCAAAAATGCAGAGGAATCACAAGAATTAGGGTTTGAGTGGATGCAGAGCCAGGATGAACTGCACAGTTGACTGAAAATTAGGGTTTTGGTTTCAGAGGCCATAACCCCAAATTTTTTGGTCATTCTTGTTTCCATTGATCTTTATATGGTATAGGGAGTATGCATATCAATTTTCATGAAGAAATTCCATGGGGAAGTCATCTGATCAAGAGTTGACTTTTCAGACAAGTCAGTGTAAAATCAGGGCATCTGAGGCCCCCAATGACCCAACCAATGGGTGATCTTCATCATTTTGAGTGTATATGATCTTTATTTGATCATGGAAGAAGGTTGAAGTTCATAAAAATCAAGAATTTAGGACATTTTGCAAATGTTGACTTTTTGGGTATAGTTGACTTTTCAAGAATGCATCATTTTAGGTCAATTTTCAAGCCTTGATTCTTGATCCAAAAATGCTTCAAATGGAAAAACTTTGGTCATGAAAGTTGTAGATCTCATCTTTCCCTTTTCAAAAAGTACAAGAACATGATCAAACTCTTCTTGGATCAAAAGTTATGGCCATGCAAAGTTGCCAAAAATCATTGTTTTTCAAGTTATGCACCAAGTGGGAATTTTGCTAAGTCTTGAACCAAATCAAATTGCTGCCTCAAACTCATGTCAAACCAGCATGTGAACTTTCTCTAAGTCCTAAAAATCAGAATTGGACTAGGTTTGCTCATGGTTTCATGCTTGGTTGGACAAAAGATCACATGTGAAACATAAGCTAGTCAAGTTGCAAAAACTCATGATTCACTTCCTACAACTTGCAGCATTGGAAGCTGACTTTGGGCTAGCCTCTCCCTCACCTTTTGCTGTGCCAAGCCATGCTTTGTACTTGGCTAGAGTTGAGCCATACCCTATCTTACAAAAAGTTAACCTTTATGCAAAAGCAAACTCACCCATCATGGCAGGCCAAGTCACATCAAACAGCCAATCAGAATTGTTTATTCATTCATTTTGCTGGCCATATCACATAGAGGCCAAGGCTGAAACAACACCACTCATCACTTACACAAAAAACTCCCAACTTGCAAGATCTATCGAATTCTTCTACACAGCCTGCAAACACAAAATCTTTTTCCTCCATTCATCTCACCTTGATCCATAGAACACAAAGCATCAAGAACCAGAGCTTGAAACAACCAGAAACTCTCACTGCCATCTCTCACCTCAGTTTGCAGTTTCACTTGCAACTCTCACCATAGCCCACAAACATCAAAACAAACTTTGCCAAACTTCTCAACACACTTCATAGATCACAAACAACCATCTCTCATAGCCTGAAAGTGCCAGAATCTCAACTGCCATTGTTGACTGAACTGAAGCAGTTCTCTTCGAAACTCATCATCCAGCAAATCTAAACTCCATTTGAGCATCCAGACATCTTTGGGGGGCCAAGAGGAGCAGCTTGCACTTAAAGAAAGGGCCTGAAAGTTCCTAAATCAGAGGTTGCAAATCTCAGGTAGCTCCAAATAATTTTTTCCAGAAATCTCTTTTTTAGTTACAAACTTGTTCCTTATACTCTCCTGATCATGCTGATGCTTTTAGTTTTTGAAATGGATGTGTTTTGAGGATTTAATTGCTGTTTGAAGCTCACGAACCCTAGAACTTAGTTGCTTCGATTCAGCTTGTTTAGGTTAGATAAATTTGTTTTGAGAGAGGGGTTTAGTTCGTGAGGTGTTGGGGATCATTTCCCATGTCTTAGTTTTCATTTACATTACGTTTTGAGAGGTTTTGAACTTTTTCAGGCAAGCTTCTGGCCGGAGAAGACGACCGGAAGTCTTCTCCGGCCACCTGAGTTTAGTTTGCCCTAATTGTCATTAATTATGTTAGTTTGAATTTGGTCCGTTGATGTGCGTTGACCCATTGACTTCCCTCCAGATTGAAAGGTCCAGATCATTGCAATTAGCCCTAATCCACGTGTTAGGGTTAATTAACCACGTTTTATTTAATTTGATCTGAAGCAATCTGGGCCTCTCATTCTGGCGCGCAGTCAACCCCATTTGAACCCTGGACGCATCCTGGCCATCCATCCTGCATACTTCAGTTTTAATTCATTTTAATTCATTTTTCTTTCATTTTATTTGCATAATTTATTTAAAATAGCTAAAAAATCATAAAAATTATGAAACTTTTTCTTTAAGGTTCATTTAATTTTTATGACACAAAAACATTTTTATTTTATTTTTTACCATTAAAAAAAGTATTTTTAAATATTTAAAAGATTATTTTTAATTGATTAATGAGAATTAATTAATTAAAAATACTTTTAGGTATTTAAAAATTACAAAAAAAATCATGAAATGTCCTAAGACATTTAGAAACATTGTCCAACCTTCAAACCAAATTTCTTTTTTGATCTTGATGCATTTTAAGAATTTTTCATTGAATTAAATCATTTTGGATGCATTATTTTGATCATATGTTTGAAAATTCATTTCTGTCTTTTGGTAAAGGTTGAGACATTGATTCTTTTTGCATTGTTTTCCATTTGACATGTACTTTCAAGGATAAAAAGGCCATGATTTGATCTTGCATTTTCTAATTGATTGGCATTTCTTTTGTTACAAACCCTAAAAAACCCTAATAACTTGCAAATTCATAACTTGAGTTTGGTTGAGAGTTGAGAGCTCCCCTTTGGGCAGTGGTTCATTATAGGTCTAGGGTTTCTTTAGGTACCATTTTCCATTTTTCATATTAGGGTTTGCTTCTGTTTTTGGTTTGTGTTTGATGTTTGTTTCATGAACCCTAATTTGGGCTTTCCCTTTTGCATCATTCTTGCATTTCCTTGCATGACTTGACTTGCCATTGCATTTTGTGCATTCTTATGATTCATTTGACATCTTAAGACATGTATGAAGCATCATTGATCATTGCATTACATATTTGCCATGCCATTTGTCTTGTATGTTTCATAACATTTCATGCTTGTTCATGTTCCTTAGCTTGCATCATTTGCACCCTTGACTTTGTATGAGCATCTCCATGTCTTGCCTCATGTTTGCAGCACTTCATAACATCATAATCATCATGTGTATGCTCCTGGTTTTGCTTTGTATCATGTCATTACATCTCATCTTGCATTGCATTGCATTTCTTTCTAACATTTCAGGTGGTAAGTAAACTTGAGAAGTGAATTTGCCTTCACTTCTCATAACCTTTTCTTTTCATCTCTCTTGCATCCCTTGCTGCATTCTTATGTGTGTTTGAGTTTGAGCTTGCTCATTCTTCCTCCTCCCACTTTCTTTCTTCAAGTGACTTGACTTCTTGAATGAAGCAAGTCACTTTGCTTCTCTTGATCTTGTTCATCTGCTTCCTGGTGGTTCTTCTGAAGATTGTTCTTGTAAACCTCACAAACCTTAGGAACAACCAAGCATGACAATGAATTAGGGTTTTGATTAGTCTCCCCTCATAGTTTTACCTTTGTGTCTCTCTTTGAGTCCTATCTTCTCACCTCATAATCAGGGACTAAACCCTCAAGGCTTTAAGACTTTGTGATTAAGATCATGCCTGCATCCTTCTTTTAGGATGGAGTGTATAACTTTAATCCTAAGTCTTGGACCCTTAAGGTGTTGAAATCTCTTAATCAATTCACTTAATAAATATCAAGGCATTACACTTGTAACTTGGGCCTTGCATTAGGGTTCTAATTCTTCCTTAATTGGTTAAGAAGGACTAACCCTAGTGTTAATGGACAAGTCCCCCTCAAGTTGTCTTACAAATCAAAAAAATCCATTTCTTCATCATACCACTAATTAAAATCCATCTAATAAAGACTTGTTTTGTCATGGGTTTAATCCCTAATCATGGATTAAGCTGAGGATCCTTCCTCAGCTTGAACACCCTCATCTATTATCCTTCTTTTAGGATAGTGTAATGAGCCTGTTAAATCCCTGATTATGGCTTAACCTCATTACTTAACACTAAACAAAAATCACAAAAACATCTAATTAATCACAAGTAGGTTAATGATCTTAACCCTACATCAAAGGTGATTAAGTGTGAGAATCTGACTTCACACTTAAGGTAATTCTCATTACCCCTAATCAGAGGGATGATGTGATGAGTTTACCAAATCCATTGATTTAGGTTTAAGCTCATCATCTTCTGACAAACTCCAAAAAGAAATAAAAGACTGAAAATACAAAAACAAACAATAATCGTCTCCTTTGGGATTCTTTTCTCATCACCTTCACTCACAAACGAGAACTTGCTTCTTCCGTCTAATGCAAGACAGTTTGCACCTGAGCCAGACAGGTCATACACTTGAGCATTGACAAGCAAGCAGTTCATCAGCCAATTCATCTTTCAGTCTCTTTGGGTCGAACTACGGTGTTCTGACTTCCTCATTGCACGAGAGGATACGTAGGCATAACTTAACGGTTATCGAACAAAAGTCTCTGTACATTCCCCCTCCTTCCAGCTTTACTCTTTAAGCCTCATTATCATGAGCATTTCATTCCTGATCTCACACTGACACTGTATATATCACACTTTGCACTTCTCTTGCACTGACACCTGTACATTCTTTTCTAGCTATTTTACACACAGATTGCACTGACACTACCCCTTTAAAACACAAATCTTTTAAGCGTGGATCCCGTCGAGTACGGCGGACAATCTGGGTGCTAATACCTTCCCAGGTTGTAACCAACCCCCTTTCTCAGTCTCTCTGGTTCGCAAACCGTCTTATCCATCTCTTTCTAGGTCTATGCAGCATTACCTTTCCTCCGGGATAAAAATGCCTAGCTGGCGACTCTATTCATCTCCAGTGAGTTCACGGCTGTGTGTTCTCACTGTTCCCTTCGCCGACCGTTCGCGTCTGTACCTTCATTTGATCCATTTTCATTTGTCGGGAGCGACAGCTTGGCGACTCTGCTGGGGAGCCTTATATTGCAACCAGGGCTTCTGGTTCTTTTTGTGGGTTCCTCCTAGCGCTTGTTTGATTTGTGTTTACTGGGGTGTTATGTGCTTATTTGTGTCTGTATATTTGTATTTTGTTTATTGCTTTATATGCAGTTGATTTATTGCTTTCTTTATAGCTTTATATTTTTCATACTGTCATGCTGTCTGTGCTGGATCTGGTTTTGTTTTAGTGGGTGGGGTTCCATTGAGAGTTAAGGTCCTATACCTGGGACCTGAGTGACACCTAGGCTAGAGTGAATCATATTCTTTCCCATTCCATTTCGGTCTGGTGCGGGAATGTGAAACACGGTTCAGATATGGGTTTCTTCTTGAGAACTCTGTGCTACGGATTTCCTGTAGTGCTAGGGGGATCTGGGAAGCCTGCTAAGTCTGGATGACCTTTTAGTATTGACCTTCAGAAATTGAGGTGAATTAGAGGAGGAATTGTTATGGTTATTGTAAACACTGTACCTCCGGGTTAGAGGTGTTTACACTTCTCATAACTGATCCAAGTCTGAGGATCCTTGTTCTAGATCACTACCTGTGAGGGGGTTGGGCTGTTTACAGGTTTGCAGGTACCTTGACCTCAGAATACCCTGTTACTTTGACTTTGTTAAGAATGCTCCATGTTGGATAGTTCTTGTGATTCTAAAACCCTGGACATGTGGCTCTTTATTTGAGTCCCCCACCTTGGTTACTGAATTTATAGACCTCCATCCGGAATTCTTGAACACACATGGATCTATACCAAGGCAGTTTATCCAGATCCAGCCCAGTCACAAACCCTTTGCATATCATTTGCATACATCCTCATTGCATCATATTAACATGTGCTTATTTGTTTTTCAGGGTATCCATTTTCATCAGGTTTTGGTTTTGACCCCATCTGCAGTTTTGACCCATCTTCACCAGTATCTGCTTCAGTTTAGCTGTCTGCTTCAGCACCAGCCAGTCAGTGGTTTTCTCTACTTCAGCATTGTCATCAGCACTCTACCCAGTCTTCAGCATCATGGCTCCAAAGAAAAGCAATATCACCTATCATTTCTTCCAACCAGACTTGTCAGACATCAGGAGGGTCCAAACCCTGATGACCCCAGATCACATACCTCTGTTCAGGGACCATTATGGGGATATACTTGACTTGGTTATAGACATGGACCCATCTCAGAGGAGCCTGATCCATACCTGCATCCAATTCTATGACCCCCCATTGAGGTGTTTCACCTTTCAAGACTTTCAGTTAGGACCTCTCTTAGAAGAATATGCATCTTTGGTTGGTTTGCCTATCAAGAGAGAAATTCCTTTTAACCCTGAAATGGTCTTTCCCAGCAATGGAGAGATAGCAAGAGCTTTGCACCTGGAACCTGCTTTGATTGAGCAGCATATGACGTCTAAAGCTGGGATCCCTGGTTTTCATCTTGACTTCCTGATTTCTCAAGCTAGTTTGAAGGCCTCCCTGGGGGATTGGAAAGCTGTTTGTGCATTGTTGGCCTTGAGTGTATATGGAATTGTGTTGTTTGCAGATGAGCCCAGATTCATCAGCAAGAATGCCATCCACCTGTTCATCCTGAAGAACCCAGTGCCAACCTTGTTGGGTGACCTCTATTACTCAGTACATCAGAGGAATGAGAAACAGAGGGGTAAGCTAGTGAGGTGTTGTGCTCCACTATTCCATGCTTGGCTTCTCAAGCATCTACCCAGGACAGATGCATTCCTGAATCCTCATCAGCAAAGCAACTGGGCTAAGAGGCTCACTACTCTCACTGCAGCAGACATCAGATGGTGCACTCAGAGCACCAAAGGCAGAGATATGATCACAAGCTGTGGGCACTTTCCCAATGTACCTTTGGTAGGAGTTAAGGGAAGTATCAACTACAACCCCCTGCTGTTCAAGAGGCAATTAGGCTATGCACTGGTTCATGCTCCTAGGGAACAAGACCTGGTTGAGACCCTCTACTGTGAGAACAAGATCAGTTTGACTGTTGTTAGGCAGGCTGCCTGGGCCTGGGATCATGTTCAAACCAAGGGAATCACCATTCTGGGGAAGTGCAATAATGTGGCATCAGCCCAATATCATGAGTGGTCCTATGCTAGGGCCCAAATCTCAGGATTGCCCTTCACCATCAAAGACATGCCTGAGTCATCATCAGCACCACCCCCTGCTACTGTCAGTTTGGAAGAGTTTGAAGGCTTGAAAGAAAGAAATGAGAAGCTATCCCAAGCCCTGCAGAAGACCCTCAGGGAGAGGAGTGAAGGTGTAAGGGAGATTGAAAGATTGGAGAAGCTGAGAGTGGAACACTTGACTAAGATTGAGAAGTCTGGAGACTATATCAACAAGTCTAAAGCTGGTGAGCAGATTCTGAAAAATGCTTGTAAAGAAGCCCAGTTCCAAAGAGCAAGGACAGACTTGTACTTGAAAGAGAGTCAGGCCAGGTGGGTCCGGATCACTGAAGCCCGTACTCTAGAAGACAAGAGAGTTCAAGATAAGATGGAGCAGATGGAAAAAGCCCTGGCAGCAGCCCAGGAGGAAATTTCAGAGTTAAAAATCAAAGCTGGAGTGAAGAAATCCAAAGACCAAAGCCAGAACAAGAAGTTGACTACAGCTGTTGCAACAAGAAACCTTCTCATCAGGAATCTTACGGAGCATCCGGCTGATCCTGTGACCGAAGCACTTCTTAAGGAAGTTCGCGAGGATGAGTTTGGCCTTGGAGTCTGATTATTTGCTTGTTGTTGTTCCTTTTCCATGTACTTTTGCTTTTTGGTGATGTATTTTTGACCCCTTAGAGGGCTAGTGTTGTAAAAAATGAACAATTTGTATTATTTTACCTTTGTAATATATTTGTGTTTGTTTCCATCTGGGTTCACTTCAAAAGCAACTTCAACAGCATCATCTTCAAGGGTCTGGACGGGTCAAAACTGAAGACCAAGCCGGATACCTTGATAGCAAATAAGCATACTGCATTGCATACTAACCCTTTTGTTTGTTTTGTAGGTTTTGTTTTATTGTTTCTAACCTCTGTTGTGACATTCAGGAATTATTGCTCGCCGCAGGCTATTCCCTCTCAACAGGCCACACAGGTACCCTACAAGAAACAACCTTCCGGGCATCCAGATGGACCAGTTGCAGCAAGACCTCAATGAGGCCAGAACCCAGATGGCTAATGAAAGGGTGGAGATGAGAACCCAAATAACTCAGTTCATGGAAGTGATGAATAATTTAGCTCAAAGCCAGGAGAGGCTTAGAGTTCTGGTAGAGGGGAGAACTCAAGATGACCCCCATGTGGGAACTGCTGGCACCAGTAACAATGAAAGGGTGCAACCACATGTTACCCCCCCTGTGTTTGGTCCACATCTACATCCTGAGATTCATATTCCTGCAAACGTTCAAGGAACAGCTACTGCAGCCAGAGTACTTCAAGAGGACCCTCAGGAGGATCAGTTTACAGTCATGGGTGCTGGAGAGGAAACCTATGATAGGAGATTGGATGAGCTGGCTGAGAAGTTGAGGTCTTTGGAATCCCAAAATTCTTTGGGGTTCGATGTCATGGACATGGGTTTAGTAGAGGGGGTCAGGATCCCTCATAAGTTCAAACCTCCTTGTTTCGAAAGATATAATGGGACTTCATGCCCCCGGACTCATTTGCAATCGTTTCTGGGAAGGCTGAAGGCCTATACAATGGATGAGAAGCTCTGGATGTTTTACTTCGAAGACAGTTTGACTGGAGCATCAAGGGAATGGTATTCCCACTTGACAAGGGCAACTGTAAGATGCTGGAAGGACCTGGCAGAGGCCTTCATCCGACAGTATCAATACAACTTAGACATGGCACCCAACAGGACTCTCCTAATGGGAATGTCACAGTCGTCAAGGGAAAGTTTCCGAGAATATGCCCAGAGATGGAGGCAATTGGCTGCTGCTGTTCAACCACCAATGTCTGAGAGAGAAATGGCAGACATGTTTATGAACACTCTCCAGGGAACGTATATTGACAGGTTGGCTGCTTTCTCGTCCACTAGCTTCGCAGATGTTGTTATAGCTGGGGAGAGAATTGAAAGCCTGTTAAAAATGGGTAAAATTTCCGATAATGGCGCCAGTTCGTCCAGCAGTACAAGGAAGCCTTTTGCAGGCCCTAGAAGAGCTGGCGAGACCAATGCCATTCATACCAACAGGGGTAGGCCCCAATATGTTCAAAGGTCCATAGCCGCAGTCACTATCCCTGCTCCAGCACATCCTCTGCCAGTCTATCAACCTCCTCAACAAAACTTCCAACAACAACCTCCGTATCAGCAGAACCAATATCCTCCAAGGAACTACAACAACAACAACTCCAGCAACAACAATCAACAGAGGCCATTCCAACAAAGGCCCTCTCAAGCTAATCGAGTGATCGACCCGATTCCAATGCCGTATGCTGCTTTGCTGCCACAGCTTCTGAAACTCAACCTGGTTGAGCTAAGAACGTTGGCACCTCCGGATCCAAACAGTCTACCAAGAAACTATGACTCTAATGCTAGGTGTGCTTTTCACTCAAACGCGCCTGGTCACAGTACAGAAAAATGCAGGGCACTGCATATGAAGGTACAAGACTTAGTAGACTCCAAGGCTTTGAACTTTGCACCTCCGCCCAACGTCAACAAAAACCCAATGCCACACCATGGTGGTCCCCGAATTAATGCTATCGAAGAAGACCAACCGTCTTATTTCATAACCAGTGTGGATCAGATCAGGACACCATTGGTGGAAATCAAAGCTCAACTCCGTGAAAACAATATATTTCCGGGGTGTGAACTAGGGTGCCCCTACTGCAATATTTCTTGGAATGGGTGTGAGGACTTGAGGAATGGCATTGACAGCCTTATTCAGAGTGGCTTACTGCAGATCACTACATCATTCCCGGCAAACCCGACGACTTCAGCAACAACGGTTTCAGATCCTCCTACAAATACAGCAACAATAGTTCCCAACAATTCATCAGCAACATCAGCAAGTACTTCATCTGTTCTACCCAATGATCAGTTTTCAACAGTTTCTCCTGCTACAACTTCAGCTTCAGTCCACTTCGACTCCCCATCAACAACAACAACAGTTCTTCCAACAGAACCTTCTACAACACCAGCAAACAATCACGAAGATGTCTCCACTGTTACCATATTCTACGATCCAGAAAACAATTCCGCTTATCATTCAGAAGGTGCTGCTCCCACTAGAGCACCAGTTACAATCTTTTATGATCCACAGACAATAACAGTCCCCTCAGCAGCAGCAATCAGTCCAGTCACCGTCACGGTGCCTGGACCTGTACCATATGAAAGCGATAGGGCCATCCCTTGGCACTATGGCTCTGACGTATACTGTGAAGGAAAAAGAATCACTCTGGAAACATCAACACCTGCACCACAAGTAGATAATGTGGGGGGAGGCGGAGGCTTCACACGAAGCGGACGTCTCTTTGCTTCACAAGTCCAAAGACCTACTGCCGAAGCAGAAGCTGCTGCCAAGGCAAAAGGAAAGAGCCCGGTGCAGGAAGATCCAGCTGCCAAAGAAGCCCTGAAAACTCCATTTGATCAGGAAGTTGACGAGTTTATGAGGATCATCAAAAAGAGTGATTACAAAATTGTGGATCAGCTTCACCAGACGCCATCCAAAATCTCCATCCTCTCACTGCTTATGTGCTCCGAAGCCCATCGGAATGCACTACTTAAAGTCCTGCACGCAGCTTACGTGCCTGAGGAGATTACTGTCAACCAATTGGAAACCGTGGTTGGTAATGTTACTGCTAGCAACGGGCTAGGGTTTACCAATTCTGACTTGACAGCGGATGGCCGCAATCACAACAAAGCCTTGCACATAACCATGGAATGCAAAGGAGCTGTCCTTTCACATGTGCTGGTGGACACAGGTTCCTCCCTGAATGTCTTGCCAAAGAAGGCTCTGGTGAAGCTTGAATATGAGGGATTGGCATTGAGACCCAGCAACTTGGTGGTACGAGCCTTTGATGGCTCAAAGAGATCGGTTCTGGGAGAGATTGAGCTGCCCGTGACAATTGGCCCGCAGACTTTTAAAACTATCTTTTATGTGATGGACATTCAGCCCGCCTACAGCTGTTTGTTGGGTAGACCCTGGATTCACGCCGCTGGCGCTATAACGTCTACCCTTCACCAAAAGTTAAAATTTGAGTGGGAAGGCCAAGTTGTCACAATCTGCGGGGAAGAGGATATATTTGTTAGCCATCTGGCTACTTACAAGTATATTGAAATGGATGGAGAGATTGTTGAAACCATGAGCCAAGGTTTTGAGGCCTTAAATGTGAATGAGGCGTCTGCTGTTTCAGGGATCTCCATGTCGTCATACCAACAAGCCCGGAAGGTTGTTGAGGAAGGAACTGCCCTAGGCTGGGGCAAGGTCTTAGCTGTGGAGGAAAAGAAGGACAAATTTGGGTTGGGTTACAGACCAACTCAACATCAAGCAAAGGCTGCTGGAGAGCCTGGTTTTGTCAGTGGGGGAATGCTAACCCCCGATGCTATCAACTGTCTGGAAGACGAGCTGGAAGAAGAACGCAACCTGGAGAATTGGATTCGTCCAAAGGTCCCGGGGAGCAGTGTCTCGAACTGGTCTTCCCAGGAAATTATAAGTGTTACTCGAGCAGAGTAATTATTATTTCCTGTATTTTTTATAAGCATGCATCAAAGTCTTGCATCTTGCCCGAGATGACAAGACTCATTTTGTAATCAGGGCCATATGTACTTTTGTGCAAACAAGATTAAATTAATGAAATATCAGACAATCTTTTTGCAAACGAGTCTTTTTCTTTCTGCTCACTGTTTTTTCCATTTTTCTTTTTGTACAAAAATAAATGGCGGTGTTTTCAAAATGATAACTTCATTTTACTTTTTTCTAAAGCAAGATTAAAATCAATCACTAAAATGAACCAACTTAACCCTTGCAGAGAGTGCCCTCCAGACAGCACCGACAACAGCACGGCTATGACATCGTATGACTTTGACAATCCGATCAATCAAGCTGATGAAGGGGTTGACGAAGAATATGAGCTTCCTGAAGAGCTAGCCAGGTTGTTAAGACAAGAGGAAAAGGTCATTACTCCTCATCAGGAGGAGGTTGAAGTGATTAATCTTGGTACAGAGGAAAATGTGAAAGAAGTCAAGATAGGGGCCTGCCTGCAAGGCTCAGTGAAGAAGCAACTGATAGATCTGCTTCGAGAGTATGTTGATGTGTTTGCCTGGTCATATCAGGACATGCCAGGGTTAGATACCGATATAGTTGTGCACAAGCTGCCTTTGAGAGAGGAGTGTCCTCCAGTCAAACAGAAACTACGCCGTACTCGTCCGGATATGGCTATGAAAATCAAGGAGGAGGTACAAAAGCAATGGGACGCCGGGTTCCTTGCTGTGACTAGCTACCCGCCGTGGGTTGCTAACATAGTACCAGTGCCTAAGAAAGACGGTAAGGTAAGGATGTGTGTTGATTACCGGGATCTGAACAGAGCCAGCCCGAAAGATGATTTCCCTTTACCTCACATTGACGTATTGGTTGATAACACGGCTCAGTTCTCGGTATTCTCCTTCATGGATGGATTTTCAGGATATAACCAGATCAAAATGTCACCTGAAGACATGGAGAAGACAACATTCATTACACCCTGGGGCACGTTCTGCTACAAGGTGATGCCATTCGGACTCAAGAATGCTGGTGCCACCTATCAACGGGCTATGGTAACATTATTCCACGATATGATCCATAAGGAAATAGAATGTTATGTGGATGACATGATTGCCAAGTCCCTCACGGAGGAAGACCATCTAGTGAATCTGCTCAAGTTGTTCAAGCGTCTGAGAAAGTATCAATTGAAGTTGAACCCCAACAAATGCACATTTGGGGTGCGATCCGGTAAGCTGCTGGGCTTTATTGTAAGCGAGAAAGGGATCGAGGTTGACCCTGATAAAGTCAAAGCCATCCAAGAGATGCCTGCACCGAAAACTGAGAAAGAGGTTCGAGGGTTCTTAGGTCGATTGAACTACATTTCACGGTTCATATCTCACCTTACAGCAACTTGTGAACCCTTATTCAGGCTGTTAAGAAAGGAGCAAACGGTCAGGTGGAACGAAGACTGCCAGAAAGCTTTTGACAAGATCAAGGAGTATTTGCAAGAACCTCCAATCCTTATGCCTCCAGTTGAAGGAAGACCTCTGATTATGTACTTGACAGTATTAGAAGAGTCGATGGGGTGTGTGCTGGGCCAGCATGACGAGTCTGGTCGAAAAGAGTATGCAATATACTACCTAAGCAAAAAGTTTACCGACTGTGAACAGCGTTATTCACTGCTCGAGAAAACTTGCTGTGCTTTAGCGTGGGCTGCTCGCCGACTGAGGCAGTATATGTTGACCCACACTACCTTGCTAATCTCAAAGATGGACCCAGTCAAGTACATATTCGAGAAGCCAGCTCTTACCGGACGGGTTGCAAGATGGCAGATGATTCTCACAGAATACGACATACAATACACTTCTCAAAAAGCCATCAAGGGCAGTGTATTATCTGAATATCTTGCTGAGCAACCCATTGATGATTACCAGCCTATGAGGTTTGACTTCCCTGATGAAGACATCATGTTCATTAAAGCAAAAGATCACGAAGAGCCTATTCACACCGAAGGGCCTGACCCGGAAGAAGAATGGACTATGATGTTTGACGGGGCTGTTAACATGAATGGCCGTGGTGTTGGTGCAGTACTCATTACACCAAAAGGAGTTCACATGCCTTTCTCGGCAAAACTCACTTTCAACTGCACTAACAACGAAGCTGAATACGAAGCTTGTATTATGGGTCTTGAGGAAGCCATTGACCTCAGGATCAAAACATTGACTGTATTCGGAGATTCAGCTTTGGTAATCAATCAGACCAACGGAAAATGGTACACACACCAGGACCATCTGATACCTTACAGGGATTATACAAGACGGTTACTGACTTTCTTCACAACAGTCAAACTTGAGTATATCCCTCGGGACGAGAATCAGTTTGCAGATGCCTTGGCTACCATTTCGTCCATGATCAAAGTTCAAACCGCCAATTTTGTACCTCAGATTTCAGTATCGAGACTTGATAGACCAGCATATGTATTTGCAGCAGATGTTGTCAAAGATGATAAGCCTTGGTTCCACGACATCAAGTGCTTCTTGGAGGATCAAACATACCCACCTGGGGCATCTTCCAATGATAAGAAGACTTTAAGAAGGTTTGCTGGAAGTTTCTTTCTGAACACTGATGGATCTTTATACAAAAGAAACTTTGACATGGTACTCCTCAGGTGTGTTGACAAGACGGAAGCAGATTTACTGATGCATGAAGTGCATGAAGGCTCTTTTGGTACCCATGCTGGAGGACATGCAATGGCTAAGAAATTGTTAAGATCAGGTTATTACTGGATCACAATGGATGCAGACTGTTGTGCCTATGCCAGAAAATGTCACAAATGCCAGATCTACGCAGATAAAGTGCATGTGCCTCCCAACCCTTTGAACATAATGTCTTCACCCTGGCCCTTTGCCATGTGGGGCATTGACATGATTGGCAAAATTGAGCCAACTGCTTCGAACGGCCACAGATTCATCCTGGTCGCCATCGATTATTTTACAAAGTGGGTTGAAGCAGCCTCATATGCAAATGTCACAAGGCAAGTGGTAGCCAGATTTCTGAAAAGAGATATCATCTGTCGGTATGGAGTGCCCGAGCGAATCATTACTGATAATGGTTCCAACTTGAACAACAAAATGATGGCAGAGCTGTGCCGGGACTTCAAGATCCAACATCACAATTCTTCTCCTTACAGGCCAAAGATGAACGGCGCTGTTGAGGCAGCAAATAAGAATATCAAGAAGATTGTGCAGAAGATGGTAGTCACTTACAAAGATTGGCATGAAATGCTACCGTTTGCCTTGCATGGGTACCGCACATCAATCAGGACATCCACTGGGGCAACACCGTATCAACTTGTGTATGGTATGGAAGCAGTCCTACCTGTTGAAGTTGAACTACCCTCCCTACGGGTACTAATGGATGTCAAACTGGGTGAAGCAGAATGGGTTCGGTCCCGATACGAGCAACTGAGTCTGATCGAAGAGAAGAGATTGGCTGCAATCTGCCATGGGCAGTTATATCAGAAGAGAATGAAGAAAGCCTTCGATCAGAAAGTCAGGCATCGAGAATACCAAGTGGGAGATCTTGTGCTAAAAAGAATCCTCCCTCCTCATACAGACCACAGGGGCAAATGGACTCCGAATTATGAAGGACCATTCGTCGTCAAGAAAGTTTTCTCTGGTGGAGCACTGATGCTCAGCACCATGGATGGTGAAGATTTTCCATCCCCTGTGAATTCAGATGCAGTTAAAAAATACTTCGCATAAAATGACCCGCTGGACATAAAAACAGAATGTAAGTCCAGGCAAAAATAGGGCATCCCGGCGAGTCAAAAACAGAATAAAAGACTCGGGCAAAAATAAGGGAAAAAAAATAAAAAAAATTGTACACCCGCTGAGTTGAAAAGCCGCATTGGACAGCTCAGGCAAAAATGGGTATCCCGATGGATTGAAAACCCGAAAGGGCGATCCATGCAAAATAAGGGAATAAGCGAACAACTGCACTCTGAATTCGTCTGTATCACTTACAACTTGGAAAGCTTTGACAGAATCAAGCTCCGATCAGAATCAACTTTCTCCAGAAAGCAAGACGAGAAGAACGTCATTGTTATACGAGTCATAGCGGGAGAGGAAGCTCCTCAAAGCGTCATCAACACTGCCAGCACTTTGTTTCTCAATTTGTAACAATCTCCTCATTTCAGGAGATATGTTTCTCTGACTGTATCTTGCCAATTCAGGGCACACGAATTAATATAATCAGATTTTCAGTCATGTCTCGTTTTACATTTATGTTTTGCAAAGAGTTGTCTGATGTCTCTAAAAACACAATTGCATAAGTACAGATGCCTCTCTCTAAAAATAAAACACATGCTTGCAGGGAATATACTTACTCTCGAAAGTACTTATTTCCTATGACGGAATCTCAGTAAAAGATACCTCAGGACCATTTGTGCGTTTCTTTATCTTTGCAGGATTGCAGGTATCCAGAACACAACTTGGGGCATGCAAGTTACGTCTCAGCAAGCTGGCAAATCTACAAAAGATATCGGCGTCCGAAATGCTCTATCCCCAGCTGAGTTGCCTCTCCCAATTCCCCAGCGAAGTTGCCAAATCAACATACAGCATCTGAAATGTTCTATCCCCAGCTGAGTTGCCTCTCCCAATTCCCCAGCTGAGTTGCCTCTCACAATTCCCCAGCCGAGTAGCCATTCTTCCTCAGCAGGATGCGAGAATCGAGGAATCATCTCCCCACAGAGCTTCAGGCCTCTATTCAGAAGAGCAGCGCACGAAGAAGTCACAACAGAGAGAGAGAAAGCTTCTACAAACCCCAGCTGGGTCCCGTATTATAAGAATATGTCAATCGATGACGTATATCCCCAAGCAGATACAACTACAGATCTATCAATGATCTCATCCCCAGCTGGGATGTTCACTTCAAGCAGATCGATCAGAGATCTTTGCAGCAACGGGATCCGAATCCCGGATCGGTGCCTCTTTGCATGATCATAGCATTCGCATCATATTCACCCCCAGAGCGTAGCATTCCGTCTAATACGGAGCATTACGGCAAAAAAATCAAATGCATAGCATAATCATAAGTCATGTTGTGGTTTGAACACTTGTAAATATTGACAATCTGTCGGCATACAGAATACATCCCCGTCAGAGTCCCAGCAAAAGCAGTTGCCCCATATCACAAACACCAGTGCATATCTCCTTTTTGATACCCGTCCGTATCATCATTTCCCAGCAGGTTGCCTGAATACACTTTACAAACCAAGATCACCAGTATTGCAGATACATCCTGACACTCGTCCGTGTCGTGTCACCAGCAGAAAGCCAAAGACACCCTCTTTGCACTTACATATACCTATACACTTTCTTGACGCCCGTCCGTGTCATATCCCCAGCGTGGTCGCCTATACTTGTATATACACTTTCCTGACACCCGTCCGTGTCATATCCCCAGCAGATAAACACTCACCTATACATTATATACTCACTACTCATTGGTACACCTACTCAGATACTCGTCCGTATCTTATATACACCGTGTATATCCCCGCAGATTCGACAGTAGTCCTTGTTCTTTGTTAACCAGTTGGTACTCGTCCGTACCATCATCTCAGAACATTGCGTCTAATGTTTGTTTCTACATGATACTCGTCCGTATCATAGTCTTAAGGATGCTCGTCCGCATCTTTAATCCATACACCGTGTCAAACACTTATGTCTTCGTGAATATAGATGCTCGTCTGTGTCTACTATTCCCCAGAAGGATACTTTCAGATGCAACACTCGTCCGTGTTCCTTGTTAACCAGTTGATACTCGTCCGTATCATCAGCTCTGAGCACGTGTCAGTTTGTTTCTACATGATACTCGTCCGTATCATAGTCTTAAGGATGCTCGTCCGCATCTTTAATCTATACACAAAACCAAACACTTATACCTTTTGTTTCTTGGATGTAAACGCTCGTCCGTATTTACTATATCCCCAGTAGATCGCAGTCAAATTTCCTTTTTATCTAACACTCGTCCTGTGTTATGATAAACTTTGAGAGCAGCCGTCCCCTGCTAAGTGGTCGTCCTCCACTTCTTGATGGTCGTCCTCCATCATGCTCATCCGATGGTCGTCCCCATCGTTGATTTTTAGCAGCCGTCCCCTGCTAGGTGGTCGTCCTCCACCTTTTGATGATCGTCCTTCATCACTTTATCCAATGGCCGTCCCCATTGTTGATTTTGGTTATCTGACATTCGTCCTATGTCATGATAAACCTTGAGAGCAGCCGTACCCTGCTGAGTGGTCGTCCTCCACTTCTTGATGGTCGTCCTCCATCATGCTCGTCCGATGGCCGTCCCCATCGTTGACCTTTTCTATCCGATGGCCGTCCCCATCGTTGATATTTTCGGCAGCCGTACCCTGCCAGGTGGTCGTCCTCCACCTTTGATGGCCGTCCCCATCATATTCCTTTTATCCCCAACAGAGCAGCCGTCCCCTGCTAGGTGATCGTCCTTCACCTTTGATGGCCGTACCCCATCATCTGTTTATTTCATTTATTCTTTAACCCGATGGCCGTCCCCGTCGTGGTCCCTTTTCTTTTTAACCCGATGGCCGTCCCCATCGTCGGTTACTTTGCTTTATGAACTTGACGGCCGTCCCCGTCATGTTTCATTAACCCCCAGAGAATGCTACAACTTTATCTTGATGGTCGTCCCCATCATGATATTTTATTTTTCCCAGCTAGTCGGCCGGCCCCGTCTTAGCTTTACCTTTTATCCCCAGCATGTCGGCCGTCCCCGTCATTGCTTTATTTTCCTCACCTTCCCCAGCGTGTCGGCCGTCCCCGCCATTGCTATTTACCCGGCAGTCGTCCTCTGCTCGACGGTCTTCCTCCGTCGCCCACACCTTACAATATACTTTATTTTCTTTTACAATCTATATCCCTTTTCTTCTTCATTTTGTGAGTGCAAATTTTGGACTGTCTTTGATATTCAACCACAAGTTATCTTGTTTGCCTGTTAAGCCGTCGCTTACATCCTGCACAGCTAACTCATGTTTGAATAGGGGCAGCTGTAAACACCCCAAATTTGCCCTCACCCATTCACACCATGGCTTGTGATCATCTCATATGCATATACACAAAACATATCATCTCACATCTCATTTTGATTCACTGCATAGCTTCTAAGGCATCTGCACCTAGGGTTTGTGATCTGAGCAACCTCAGGGCCTCCTGAGCCATTCCAAAAACCACTAATCAACTCAAAGTGGTTCATGTGTGTTCTTATGTCATATTACATCCTCACAAAGTCAAAAATGCAGAGGAATCACAAGAATTAGGGTTTGAGTGGATGCAGAGCCAGGATGAACTGCACAGTTGACTGAAAATTAGGGTTTTGGTTTCAGAGGCCATAACCCCAAATTTTTTGGTCATTCTTGTTTCCATTGATCTTTATATGGTATAGGGAGTATGCATATCAATTTTCATGAAGAAATTCCATGGGGAAGTCATCTGATCAAGAGTTGACTTTTCAGACAAGTCAGTGTAAAATCAGGGCATCTGAGGCCCCCAATGACCCAACCAATGGGTGATCTTCATCATTTTGAGTGTATATGATCTTTATTTGATCATGGAAGAAGGTTGAAGTTCATAAAAATCAAGAATTTAGGAC
The DNA here is from genome assembly GCA_963966055.1 of Lathyrus aphaca. Lineage (NCBI taxonomy): Eukaryota > Viridiplantae > Streptophyta > Magnoliopsida > Fabales > Fabaceae > Lathyrus > Lathyrus aphaca. The sequence goes on along the minus strand of OZ014521.1, from coordinate 161,676,928 downwards.
ATTTTGCAAATGTTGACTTTTTGGGTATAGTTGACTTTTCAAGAATGCATCATTTTAGGTCAATTTTCAAGCCTTGATTCTTGATCCAAAAATGCTTCAAATGGAAAAACTTTGGTCATGAAAGTTGTAGATCTCATCTTTCCCTTTTCAAAAAGTACAAGAACATGATCAAACTCTTCTTGGATCAAAAGTTATGGCCATGCAAAGTTGCCAAAAATCATTGTTTTTCAAGTTATGCACCAAGTGGGAATTTTGCTAAGTCTTGAACCAAATCAAATTGCTGCCTCAAACTCATGTCAAACCAGCATGTGAACTTTCTCTAAGTCCTAAAAATCAGAATTGGACTAGGTTTGCTCATGGTTTCATGCTTGGTTGGACAAAAGATCACATGTGAAACATAAGCTAGTCAAGTTGCAAAAACTCATGATTCACTTCCTACAACTTGCAGCATTGGAAGCTGACTTTGGGCTAGCCTCTCCCTCACCTTTTGCTGTGCCAAGCCATGCTTTGTACTTGGCTAGAGTTGAGCCATACCCTATCTTACAAAAAGTTAACCTTTATGCAAAAGCAAACTCACCCATCATGGCAGGCCAAGTCACATCAAACAGCCAATCAGAATTGTTTATTCATTCATTTTGCTGGCCATATCACATAGAGGCCAAGGCTGAAACAACACCACTCATCACTTACACAAAAAACTCCCAACTTGCAAGATCTATCGAATTCTTCTACACAGCCTGCAAACACAAAATCTTTTTCCTCCATTCATCTCACCTTGATCCATAGAACACAAAGCATCAAGAACCAGAGCTTGAAACAACCAGAAACTCTCACTGCCATCTCTCACCTCAGTTTGCAGTTTCACTTGCAACTCTCACCATAGCCCACAAACATCAAAACAAACTTTGCCAAACTTCTCAACACACTTCATAGATCACAAACAACCATCTCTCATAGCCTGAAAGTGCCAGAATCTCAACTGCCATTGTTGACTGAACTGAAGCAGTTCTCTTCGAAACTCATCATCCAGCAAATCTAAACTCCATTTGAGCATCCAGACATCTTTGGGGGGCCAAGAGGAGCAGCTTGCACTTAAAGAAAGGGCCTGAAAGTTCCTAAATCAGAGGTTGCAAATCTCAGGTAGCTCCAAATAATTTTTTCCAGAAATCTCTTTTTTAGTTACAAACTTGTTCCTTATACTCTCCTGATCATGCTGATGCTTTTAGTTTTTGAAATGGATGTGTTTTGAGGATTTAATTGCTGTTTGAAGCTCACGAACCCTAGAACTTAGTTGCTTCGATTCAGCTTGTTTAGGTTAGATAAATTTGTTTTGAGAGAGGGGTTTAGTTCGTGAGGTGTTGGGGATCATTTCCCATGTCTTAGTTTTCATTTACATTACGTTTTGAGAGGTTTTGAACTTTTTCAGGCAAGCTTCTGGCCGGAGAAGACGACCGGAAGTCTTCTCCGGCCACCTGAGTTTAGTTTGCCCTAATTGTCATTAATTATGTTAGTTTGAATTTGGTCCGTTGATGTGCGTTGACCCATTGACTTCCCTCCAGATTGAAAGGTCCAGATCATTGCAATTAGCCCTAATCCACGTGTTAGGGTTAATTAACCACATTTTATTTAATTTGATCTGAAGCAATCTGGGCCTCTCATTCTGGCGCGCAGTCAACCCCATTTGAACCCTGGACGCATCCTGGCCATCCATCCTGCATACTTCAGTTTTAATTCATTTTAATTCATTTTTCTTTCATTTTATTTGCATAATTTATTTAAAATAGCTAAAAAATCATAAAAATTATGAAACTTTTTCTTTAAGGTTCATTTAATTTTTATGACACAAAAACATTTTTATTTTATTTTTTACCATTAAAAAAAGTATTTTTAAATATTTAAAAGATTATTTTTAATTGATTAATGAGAATTAATTAATTAAAAATACTTTTAGGTATTTAAAAATTACAAAAAAAATCATGAAATGTCCTAAGACATTTAGAAACATTGTCCAACCTTCAAACCAAATTTCTTTTTTGATCTTGATGCATTTTAAGAATTTTTCATTGAATTAAATCATTTTGGATGCATTATTTTGATCATATGTTTGAAAATTCATTTCTGTCTTTTGGTAAAGGTTGAGACATTGATTCTTTTTGCATTGTTTTCCATTTGACATGTACTTTCAAGGATAAAAAGGCCATGATTTGATCTTGCATTTTCTAATTGATTGGCATTTCTTTTGTTACAAACCCTAAAAAACCCTAATAACTTGCAAATTCATAACTTGAGTTTGGTTGAGAGTTGAGAGCTCCCCTTTGGGCAGTGGTTCATTATAGGTCTAGGGTTTCTTTAGGTACCATTTTCCATTTTTCATATTAGGGTTTGCTTCTGTTTTTGGTTTGTGTTTGATGTTTGTTTCATGAACCCTAATTTGGGCTTTCCCTTTTGCATCATTCTTGCATTTCCTTGCATGACTTGACTTGCCATTGCATTTTGTGCATTCTTATGATTCATTTGACATCTTAAGACATGTATGAAGAATCATTGATCATTGCATTACATATTTGCCATGCCATTTGTCTTGTATGTTTCATAACATTTCATGCTTGTTCATGTTCCTTAGCTTGCATCATTTGCACCCTTGACTTTGTATGAGCATCTCCATGTCTTGCCTCATGTTTGCAGCACTTCATAACATCATAATCATCATGTGTATGCTCCTGGTTTTGCTTTGTATCATGTCATTACATCTCATCTTGCATTGCATTGCATTTCTTTCTAACATTTCAGGTGGTAAGTAAACTTGAGAAGTGAATTTGCCTTCACTTCTCATAACCTTTTCTTTTCATCTCTCTTGCATCCCTTGCTGCATTCTTATGTGTGTTTGAGTTTGAGCTTGCTCATTCTTCCTCCTCCCACTTTCTTTCTTCAAGTGACTTGACTTCTTGAATGAAGCAAGTCACTTTGCTTCTCTTGATCTTGTTCATCTGCTTCCTGGTGGTTCTTCTGAAGATTGTTCTTGTAAACCTCACAAACCTTAGGAACAACCAAGCATGACAATGAATTAGGGTTTTGATTAGTCTCCCCTCATAGTTTTACCTTTGTGTCTCTCTTTGAGTCCTATCTTCTCACCTCATAATCAGGGACTAAACCCTCAAGGCTTTAAGACTTTGTGATTAAGATCATGCCTGCATCCTTCTTTTAGGATGGAGTGTATAACTTTAATCCTAAGTCTTGGACCCTTAAGGTGTTGAAATCTCTTAATCAATTCACTTAATAAATATCAAGGCATTACACTTGTAACTTGGGCCTTGCATTAGGGTTCTAATTCTTCCTTAATTGGTTAAGAAGGACTAACCCTAGTGTTAATGGACAAGTCCCCCTCAAGTTGTCTTACAAATCAAAAAAATCCATTTCTTCATCATACCACTAATTAAAATCCATCTAATAAAGACTTGTTTTGTCATGGGTTTAATCCCTAATCATGGATTAAGCTGAGGATCCTTCCTCAGCTTGAACACCCTCATCTATTATCCTTCTTTTAGGATAGTGTAATGAGCCTGTTAAATCCCTGATTATGGCTTAACCTCATTACTTAACACTAAACAAAAATCACAAAAACATCTAATTAATCACAAGTAGGTTAATGATCTTAACCCTACATCAAAGGTGATTAAGTGTGAGAATCTGACTTCACACTTAAGGTAATTCTCATTACCCCTAATCAGAGGGATGATGTGATGAGTTTACCAAATCCATTGATTTAGGTTTAAGCTCATCATCTTCTGACAAACTCCAAAAAGAAATAAAAGACTGAAAATACAAAAACAAACAATAATCGTCTCCTTTGGGATTCTTTTCTCATCACCTTCACTCACAAACGAGAACTTGCTTCTTCCGTCTAATGCAAGACAGTTTGCACCTGAGCCAGACAGGTCATACACTTGAGCATTGACAAGCAAGCAGTTCATCAGCCAATTCATCTTTCAGTCTCTTTGGGTCGAACTACGGTGTTCTGACTTCCTCATTGCACGAGAGGATACGTAGGCATAACTTAACGGTTATCGAACAAAAGTCTCTGTACATTCCCCCTCCTTCCAGCTTTACTCTTTAAGCCTCATTATCATGAGCATTTCATTCCTGATCTCACACTGACACTGTATATATCACACTTTGCACTTCTCTTGCACTGACACCTGTACATTCTTTTCTAGCTATTTTACACACAGATTGCACTGACACTACCCCTTTAAAACACAAATCTTTTAAGCGTGGATCCCGTCGAGTACGGCGGACAATCTGGGTGCTAATACCTTCCCAGGTTGTAACCAACCCCCTTTCTCAGTCTCTCTGGTTCGCAAACCGTCTTATCCATCTCTTTCTAGGTCTATGCAGCATTACCTTTCCTCCGGGATAAAAATGCCTAGCTGGCGACTCTATTCATCTCCAGTGAGTTCACGGCTGTGTGTTCTCACTGTTCCCTTCGCCGACCGTTCGCGTCTGTACCTTCATTTGATCCATTTTCATTTGTCGGGAGCGACACTTATCATTACTGACGGTACCTCAAGCCTTTACGGATGCTTCCCGTGGGACTCAGTGTAATACCCACCTCAAGACTTAATCAAGACTTTTCGGAGGATACCGCGTATAACGCATCATGGATTCGCAGTGACCTAGGATGAATCTAAGCATCTCACAAGTCATACCATCTAACAATTTCTAGTTACAATACTAGGCCACGCTATTGGTTTATGGTAAGATTTCCTAACTATTCCTCCATCCTTGATACTTTTGGTTATATAGTTTTCAAACATATAACTATAACATTCTAGTCTAATTATCATCATTAAACTAATCCCATTGTCTCTATTTCCATTCAATCCTCACGATTATCACATATTTTCACAACTTGCACAACTAACATAATTACCACAATTCCTTAACTAACATAATTATGGTTAATCGGAAAAGTCGGGTAAAAGTAGGGTAAAATTAACATTTTTTGGCATCAAAAGATAGTTCATATTTTTAGCTTCGAATGGATATGTGGAACGCTAAAAACGGATACCCGGATCAAAAGTTATGAATTAAATACCAAAATTGAAACCTACAAGTCTCGCTGAGCGAAAAATCTTCTGGATTTCTTGTTGAGCGAGGAACTGCTCGCTGAGCGAGCTATACCAGTTTAGGAAATTCCAGGCTTACGGGAAACAACTCTTCCAAGCCCAACTCAACTCCAAACATCAACCAATACAGAAAAACATAGCCAAACATGATTGTAGATGTTAAGAATTGGCAGAGTTTTTGACAAACAAGAATAAGTGAACTTAGTTTAGGATGTCACACCAGATGTTGTGACATTGACAAATAAAGTATCTGTTAATGAATTTAGTTCAAGACATCAGGATGTCACACCAGATGTTGTGACATCGCAAACCTGCTATCTGACTTAAATGATGCATAACAGAACTGAGTAAATTCAGGGGAGTTTATCTGGAATTAATTGAAAAGAGATAAGCACTCCAAGGCGCATCTTTAGGGAGCTTAGTTATCTGGTTTCAGTATAACAGAATAACTAACTCACCTTGATTCAAGGAGATAACAAACTAACTAACCCTAATTCAAGGTGATGACTGTGGGATTTATCAGGTCTGGATAATTTGCAAAAAGCCCACAAACCAAGCATCTATTTAAGGAACTGAAACTCTCAGAAAAGAGTACGAATTTTAGAAGACCAAAAAGGGTGTTTGTGAAGTATAGCAGGTTTTAATTGTTTGTCACTTTATGAGCTTTTAAGCAAAAAGTGAATTGTGTCTTGATTGAAACTTTTAAGTAAGATCAAGCTGTTGTGTTTGAAGTGTGACTTCAATTTTATTAATCATTGTAAAATATCACTGTGTGATTGAGGGGGAGTGAGTAGGTACTCATATCTAAGTTGAGTCTTAGGTAGAAATTTCCTTGGGTAGATATTAAGTGAAAGATTAAACTGATTGGTTTAACTCCAGAATTAATATTACTTATATTGGATTTCCTTCCTGGCTTGGTAGCCCCAAGATGTAAGTGTGGAGATACACTGAACTAGGTTAACAATTTCCTGTGTTATTTAATTTACCAGCACTTTAAGTTTTGTTTTAGATTTCAAGTGTTTAAACATTTGGTTCGACATCACGTAGCTGATCCCAGAATTTCAATGATCATAGACATAATGTGAGTATTATAGTTAAGTTTTAATCGAGTTTTAACCGTTAAACTTTCAATTTCTTAGATTTTCCAATAAAACCCTAACCTAAAATATCTCTAAAACTCAACCAAAATCAAAGATAAAAGCTTCTAACTAAGAACCCACCTCGAGAGTTGAAGATTGGCGAAAAGAATGAGCCGATACGACGGACGGATGATGGACAATGATGGATTGAAGCTCTAGGTTTTCTCTTCTCCTTTTCCTTCTCCTCCTTTTCCTTTTCCTTCTCTTCCTTTCTTTTCTTTCTTTCCAATTCTCTTACTAACTTTCTCTCTTTTCTTTTTCCTTTTATAATACTCAACTTATTTTCCTTATTAACCAAACAAATTATATCTCTCAATTAGTAATATTAATGGGTCCAATTTGAGAGTATCCAAAAACGTCTCTGAGATGAATATTTAATAAAGTCTCTGCTTCAGATAATACTAATTAATCTTAATTAATATTATCCGGAGCGTTAACTAAAATATGGGGTATTACCCTCACTCCAATCCTAACCACTATAAAAAGATCCCTTCACTCCAAAAAAAGAACTTAGCTTCACTTCCACCATTTTTCTAACAATTTCAACAATTTCTCTTCATCTCTCTCAATTCTCTCAAACTTTTCCTCCATTTTCAACCATTTACAAAAGCTTCATCTTCATCACGATCCTTTAAGTTTCACATTGAAACTCGATAGATCGGAAGCTTAGCCTCCATCATCTTCACCAATTTAGTGGTTAATCGAAGATTTGACACAGTTACGGTGTTTATTTCACCAATCGGAAGCGTTTCGGATCAATTTCATTTATTTTGCGTTCTTGCGGATCGAAGTTTGAAGCCTCCGGTATTCTCTTCATTTGTGCATCAATCAAAACAAAACAATCACCAAAGAAATCTCCGCTTTGTAGGTTGGTGAATTCGAAACCGTTTCGTATTTAACTTATTCACTTCATGTCGCCGTATGGCATTCTTCGATTGTTTATCGTTTGCTTGCGTTCTTGATCGTTGTTATGATTTGCTTGCGATTTGCTTATTTTGATTGTTAGTAGCTAGGTTTGTAGCTTATTCTTGATACTAATAGGTGTTAGGAATCCATATTTGAGTAGAAAATTAGTGCTAGCATGTTCATGGATCTAATAGGAGTCTCTAGAAGTAAGTTAGAGGCTGAAAGTGCTTATTTCGTGGCTTATTTTTGCATTATGTACAGTGTTAACCGGTTAACACATGCTTTTCAAGTGTGTTTGCTGGTTTTTTAGGTTTGTTAACCAGTTAACCTCCTGTGTTAACCGGTTAACGATGTTCATTGCTTGCTTTTAATTATGCCTTTAATCTTCATAGGTTGATAGATCATGATTTTAGGGAATTTCCAAGACCGTTTTATGTGTTTGATTCCATAGTTTAGAGTCGTTTCAACATGTGCGTTCGTTACGTTTTATGTTTTGTGCTTGTTTGTAAAAGTATGCATAAATTGATTTGTGAATTTTGTTGCTATGTTCAAACTCATTGATCCACATGCCAATAATTGTTTCAAGTTCAGTCTTGTGTCGTGTTTACGAACCATACATGTTTTGATCGATTAAGTGTTCAAATGCTATGATGTTTTGCTTGAAAATGAACATTCATATGTATTCACATTCTTGCATTTTTACTTGATTGATCACTTTTTCATGTTGATGCCAATTCTATTTTTTGTACCAAATTGCAAGTTTAGTCATCGATCTTAGTGATACATGTTCACAATCCATGCTTTTGCTTATTTGCTCAAAACTTGAAATTGCATAATTGTTGTTCTTGTTACTTTATGTGCATTCTTTCATGAACAAGCCATTGCAAATAATCATGTTCATATCCATGTTATGCCATGCATTTTGATTCCATTTAATCATGTTATATGATGCTTGTGCATTATTTGTCATTCATTTTGTGCATAAAAGACAATATTCAAATATGCCTTGTTTTCATAGCTGCATTTTGAAACAGGTGTTGTAAAAACATGTTGCATTCATGCTGTTTTGACTTTTTACACCTATTTTGCATGTTGATTGTTAGGTGTAATAGACTGTTTGCATTTTTGTATTGCATTTGGTATCTGTTTGTGCCATAGGAGTTGTAGTAGCTGCTGGATTTTTGCTTTGCATAACTTTTTAGGTCCCTTAGACTTATGATTGAGTCTAGATTAAGTCCTAGATGAATTAGGTTTTGTTTGGTACTTGTTTACCTCATTCCTTTTATCATGTATATCCTACTAACCTTTGTTTTGTAGGGAGGTAAAGGTAAGTTCACACAACTTAATCCTTTTAATTCCTTTATGCTTTCAAAGTATCTTTGATTGAGCATTTTTTTACTTAGCTTACATAACTTCATGCTAATACCCTTTAGAAACAAATTAGCTTCCTTAGGAAGTAAGTTGATTTCTAATTCCTTTCCTTTTCCTTTCTCTGATTAGGATTAGAAAACCACACTAACCTAGGTTCATCCATGCATGACAACACTAGGATTAGTCTTCCCCTTAGACTTTTACCTTTGGTTCGCTTTGCTTTCTTTCTCATCTCAGAGAAAAGTAAAAAACACCTAATAAAGGTTTATTTTCTCGTACGACACGAGGCTTTGCACTGGGTTACTTATGCACGTTCCATTTCGGGGCGAGGTGCAAGGCATCTACCACGATGAACAAGTCTTAATATGAGAAGGTTCACAAACAACAATCTCAAAAAACACTTCTTTAAAAGACAGTAAAAAAACAAGACTCGTTTTTTCCTTCGAGAATTATTTTCTCACCTCACTCACTCTAAACGCGAACTTGCGATGACTTGTCTTATTTGCAAGACGGTAACGCACTCGTACCAGACGAGCCTGCAACACCTAAGCATAGACATACACAGTTCAGCTCTAAAAAACATAAATAGTTTCCGCCTTAGTTAGGAGAACTACATCGACTCTGATCCTCATTTTCCTGATGTGGTACGTAGGCAGCGGGGTAGGTCCCATTCGAGCACACATTCTTTATTATCCCTACATTTTCCTCCTTTCTTTTTTATCTCTTTTTCCAGTTCCCTTTTTCAGTTCTAGTTCTAGTAAAAGTTTCAGTTCAGCAGCATCTTATTTCTCACCCTTTGAAACAGACTAACAAGCGTGGATCTCGTCGGGTACGGTGGACGATTTGGGTGCTAATACCTTCCCAGGTCATAACTGACTTCCCAACCCAGATCTTTGGTTCGCAGGACCTTGTCCTTTCCTTTTATCTTCGGTTTGTGCAACATTACCTTTCCCATTCATTCGGGATAAAAACGCCTGGATGGCGACTCTACCTATTCCGCGCCACTTTCATGTTTGTACTAGGATGAAAATCCCGAGAGCGACACTAATGTGTTCAAGTTCCAAGAATTTGGGATTGCACAGATGAAGATGGTTCATAAGCCAAAGGATTTTTGAGATAATAGTCACTTCTCCCTTTTGTAATTTCTGATGAGGACTTTGGCCAACTCATTTTGTTTTTGTTGATTTTGGTGACCTCTTGATTGATATTTCTTTTTTATTATCCCTAAATTTTGCCTGAACTGTGTCATTTGAAATTACAGTCAGTGGAATGCCCCGGTTTTTACATAAGTCTCCTTCATAGGTTTTGACTTAGCGGGCTTTGATTTTTTCATCATTTTTTCAATATCATTTTTTTAAAGATAATGATTGTCTGGCTTAATTATTATGGTGACCCATCATTGGCTTTTGAATTGAAAGATGTCTTCGACACTTCTTGATGTGCGTGAATGAAATCTTGAGAACTACCCATCCCCAAGTGTAACACCCCAAATTTTTCCCTCTCTTTATCATAGCATTTAGCATATTATTTGAATACATAACATTGCATTCCTTAGCATAGAAAAGTGAAACATAACATCCATAACTTGAGGCATAAGGAATGTGGTCATTGACTTGAAAGTTTGTGATCATCTAGAGCAAAAGACAAGGGTCAATTGTCTCTCAACAAGGCTCAAAGGTCACTTATATCTCACACAAGCTCAAATGATGTCTCAATCCCCCTAGAAGAGGGAAATTCATCAGGAAGCTAGCCCAGAGCTTTATTCCTACACAAGGAACCCAAACTAGGGTTTTGGTTGCAAGAGACCTCTTGATGTTTTTTTTGTTATAACTTATGTTCATGATCTTATATATGTTATCAAGTGTCCATGGATGAATTTTGGTACATTGGTTCCTTGAGGATGTTTTTCAGGCTGACAGTTACTTGTGGTCTTAGCAAAAGTCAATTGTGCAAGAAGAAAAGTCAACTGTGACTTTTTGAAGTCTAATTCATGATTTTCAAGGTTCCATATCCTCACATGGTCTTAAATGACCTATAATTTTGGAAATGACCTATAATTTGAACTGTCTGTTTTTGGAAGTTTTTCAAGTCACTTTCAACCTGACTTCTCATTATCAAAAATGCTTCAAATGAAATTTTTCCAAACATGAAAGTTGAAGATCATCTGTGAATCTGTGAATCTCAAGATATGATCAAAAGACCAAAGGTGGGTTTTAGGGTTTTTCACATGAACCAATTTGTCCACTTTTGCAAAAAGGTTTCTACAAGACTTGCATTGATTCTAACTTGCCAATTTAGTTCATATACTTCAAGTAAACTTCATTTAAGGTACGATTGGCCTTTGAATCATTCACTTTCATGGATTATTTCTCACAAAAATACCAAATGGCCAAAATACAAATTGATTTAAAACTTGAAAACCAAAACATCACAAGTCACAAAACCAATTCAATATTGATTAAGAGGAAAACGTAAACAATGCATGTGCACCATGGCTCTCACGCACGCGTGAATGATCACCTACACCATAACATGCAAAAATGCAATTTCACTCAAATCTGATTAACCACGGTTCCACTGGGTCTCTAACTATGGTTAGGCCCAAAATTGATCACATAAAAGCTCTAGTTACCTCAGGTTAAGGAGAGGTTCAACCATTGTTGAGATTCACCAAAAATTGCAAAAATATTCCTCTCTCTGATTCTCCTTCATTTCAAGAGTTTTTTGTAATTTTCTTTCACATTCTTGATACTTGAAGTCCATAGAACATAAAAGCAATCATCATCTGAAGCTCATTGCAAAGATTTCAATGGATACGAATTTGGAATCATCTTCATCAAAACTCAAGATCTAGACCAGATTCAAGCTCTAATTTCATTTATTTTGCAATTAGAGGATTCAAGGACCTGATCTGCAGCTTCCAGATGGTTTTCTAGGATTAGTTTCAGTTCTGCAAAAGCTCATGTTAGTGTAAATTACATGCTCTTAGATCTTAATTCTTTGATGTACATTATGTTCCTTGAGTGTTGTTGAGCATGATGATGTAATTATAATTGAATTTGGACGTATATCATGTGTTTAATGTGGATCTGAACTTTTAGATCTAAAACTTTCTTGCTTCGATTTGATGAATGTATGCACTGTATGATATTTTGGATGAGATATTTGGAATTAAGAGATAATTTAGAGTGGATTTCTGTGTTTGTTTTTAATTTATAGAAAAAATATTGTGGAACTTGGCCTGAGATGGTGACCGAAGCTAGGGCTCCAACACCGGAAGTTGTTTGTAGGTGAACGAAGCTGGAGGTTGAAGATGATGTTTCAACCATTAGATCTTTTGATTTGATGGTTCTAATGCAACCAGCGCATTAAAAAAGCGTCTGAGTCTCACGTGTTTTATAATTTTATTTTAATACATGTGTTTTCCTGATCATGTTATTATCATGTGCCTTTTAATCTGAGCCATTGATCTGATAGACTTGTTGATTTGTTTGACTTCATGATATGTGTATTATTAATCTGATGGATGTGTGTGAGTCTTAATGTTGACTGCATACTCTTACAATTGTGTTGATTGCGCCTTTTTCAGGACTGGATCCTGAATGCTTTCCCCACCCCCTTGTTAAGCCCATTGTCACATTTAAACATGGTTTTTACTATTGTTATACCCCCTGACTCATTCCAATTTATTTTCTCATTTTATTTTCATACTTTTGCATTTTTAATTTTTAAAATCATGAAAAGCCATCCTAAAATTCTACAAAAAATCATGAACATTGTTAATGCATTAAAGTAATTTTTTGCATTTTTTATTTATTTATGAGTTTTTGCATTTTTCATTTTATTTTCACATTTTTCTTTTATTTCTTTTTAAAATGGTTTCTATTTTCATACCCTAACTTCAAAAATTTATTTTTCATAGCATATTAAACATTTTTGCATCATTCTTGTTGAATTCATTTAGTAACATTCCAAACTTCATAAAAACATTTTTGTTTCATTTTTAAAACCTTTTCATATTGCATTTTATCCCCTCCTCTTTGCATGTTTGCTTTTGGTTCTTACTTGACCTTTACCTAATTGTTTGAGGTACTTAAACTTTGAATTTTTTGCTTGAGCTTTTAACATGTGTTTGATCTATGGATTAGGTCATTTGGAGTTCTGATTTCACATTTTTTAATGTCATTTGATGTATGTTTGATTGTTTGTGCTTGACGGAACTTGGCATGATCTTTACTTGACATTCCTTAACCCTAATTGCTTGAAGGCATTTATGCCACCATTTGAGGTCTCTTGTATGAGTATATGTGTTGTATTTAGAGTCTTAGAAGTCTTGTTAATCATTTTTTAGTCCATTTGGTTTTTGTTGACCTTGTGTTTGGTATGATGCATCTTATGTGAGATTTTGACCTAATTCTTCCCATGTATTCATCTCATCCTTCTTATGTCCATTTGTGTGCCTCTAACATGTCCATATCATCATCCCCTTTGCATTGTATCCTTGATATGATACTTACTTCATACCTAAACATCCATACTTGTATGACATTTTTCATCTTTTGTATTCCATTACATGTATGAAGCATACTTTGACTAATGTGACATCCTTATGCATCTTTGCTACGTTGTTTGAACTTGTTTGATATGTGTTTTTGCCATGATCATTTGTGCATATTTAACATGTCATCTTATGCATGTGCTTCTGACTTTGATCATTTCATGTCATCTTTGCATCTCTTACTTTCATCTTCACCTTATTTGTTTCTTCTAACTTGAATGTGTGCTTGTCTTTCTCTCCTCATCTCCCATTCTATCATGAACTAATTCATGCATTTTGATATGTTTATTTAGGATAACATTAGGAATTTAAATATGATGTTTGAATTCTGACTTTGAAGTTTATCATGTGTCCTCAACCATGTTTGTGCACCTTTGCTTTCTTACTTTTCCTTTTGCAACTTCTTTGAACTTCTTCATCTTTTTTGTGCTTCTTTGCATCTTGATGGATCTTGATTGAGTTCTTTAAACTTATTTAAGCTTCTTATTCCATTGTGTTACTGTGTATGGAACAACATGTATGAAAAAGAAAGAGGTGGTGGTGGTGGTCTGTACAAACCAGACAGTAAACCCATTCAGCAGGTATGGTAACAGGGGGTGGTAAAATATGATTTTAAATTTTATAAGTGGGACTTCATAAAAAAACTTCAAGGGGAATAATAAATCTCTCCCTAATAGCAGGGTGTCGCACCCCGAAAAATACGACCTCGCGATAAAAGAATCGCGTGTTGGGTAGACATGAGAGTCGCCACCTAATTCTCATTTATTCCCATAAGGGGAAAGGGAAGATATAGATAAAACCCGTCTAAAGAGAGGATAAAGACAAAGGTCGTCGCAACCACTGCCTGGGTTCGGATGTCGGTTATGCAAGGGAAAGGTATTAGCACCCCTCACATCCATCATACTCGATGGGAACCATCTAAGTTGTCACGCGCGAAAGGATGTCTATGCTTAATGATTTACTTGCTAGAGGGAAATGAGTTTGAATTATAAGACTGATCCTAGGTGCTCGGCAAGTATTAAGATCCTTGTGCCTACATAATCCCTCGTGCAATGGGAAAGTCAGAGCCTCGTAGTTCGGCATACTACGGTTGGTGGTTGTTGTTTTTATTACCTTTCTTCGATGAAAGGGTTTAGGAGTCGAATTGTACTAAAGATTATGGGTAGTTTATTCCGCCCAACAAGCCAAGCGTCTTGCGTCAAAATAATCGGAGCGAGTAACGAAATCTCATTATCCTCCTTTCTACCAGTTAAGGCTTGTGGCGTACAATTCTTCTCGTATTATTAATGTTTTTTATTTACCTAAGACCGCTTGACGTTGGATCAAGGGTTTGGATCTAAAAGAATCGTTTTGGTTTTTTTAGGTTTGATGGCGATGCGTGAAGCACTCGAATTATAGGTGAATGCAAATGAAGGTTTATTGTTTGGTTTGTTAGCGAGGCATAATGCGCTCGACTCACAAGGTTAGGTGGATCCGATATTCCTAGTCCCTAAGGGTACTCCTAGCAAAACGAAACCATAACCGAAAATAAAATGTGAATGTGTGTGAGTGCAACCACTTGGTGTTGGACCAAGGGTCCGCGAACTAAATGAGATCTAAACTAGTCCCTAAGGGTGCTCCTAGCAATCGAACGATAAATGCGGAAAATAAATAACGTACATTGAAATGGGGGAGGGATACAAAGTAAATTACACGGGATTGCACGAAATAAAAGGGTTCATTGTATTGGCCCAAGAGGAAGTGTGTGTGAAGTTTCCTAACTATTCGGAGGCGTTGGACCTTGAAATTAAATTGGAGGCATCGAAATGTAGTTGTTTAACTACCTTAGAACCGATTCAATGTTAGAATCATTCTATGAGGAGTCGGGCATCGATTTGTATTGAAATGCAAAAATAAAATAAAATAAATGATTAACGGTCTCGTCTTAACCAAGATTTATGGTAATCTCGATTTTTAGACTTTCATCGACAAAATAAAATAAAGTAAACTATGACTAAACTAAACTAAATTAAATTGTTTCCAAAAAGAAAAATAGATCGAAATAAAATAAAAAATAAATAACTAAACTAAATAAGCCTCATATTGATCGAAATTGAACATATTCAACCTTTTATGATATCATTGACCCAAATAAAAATATTAAAATATCCAAGTAATATTCAGAAAATCTAAAATGAGATTAAAACTAACAAATAAAATAAAACTAGTAAGAAATAATTAAAATAGAATAAATAAAACAAAAAGGGAGGGGTGTGCTAGGTATGTGGTGTGTGTAGTAAGCCGCGACATGGGCACAAAAGCCCATATCAAAACTTATTAAAAAAAGGTCAGCAGAAAGGGATATGTAAATATCAGTATATGGGCTGAAAATCCAAGCAATTTGTTTAAGGACCCGCGTGAATGAAGAATTAAAAAACAAGGGTTTATTCCATCAAAATAGAAAAAGAAAAAAAAATATCAGTAAAGGGTTATAAAATCACGACTCAGAAAGTTTTTCAATTTCTCAAAAAAAAATCATCGTTCAAAACTCTCATTCGGAAATCATGATTCAGAAAGAAGAACAAAACGCCTGCCCAAACATGTTTCTTTTTCTTCTCTTGGCGTCGTAGGGGTTTGCTCTCTCTGTTTCGGATTTCTCGCGATTTTAACTTTTTCACAGTGGTTTCAACGTCACGTGGTTCGCTCGGTATCGAGGATTTGCGTTCAGATTCGCTCTCAAATAATCTCTCTCAGATTTGACTTCTGCATTTTTGAGTGTTTTGAAGGGTATGCGTATCTGAGATTGAAGATGTTTGAAAGGAGGTTTGGTGTGTTTTCACGATTTGTTTGGTATTTCGATTTATGTTTGTGAAACATATTGTGAAGACTTCGTCGAGATTTTTTTGTGAGTTTTCAGATTTCGATTTCTTCTTCTCAAATTCTCTCAGAATCACAATTTGTCTCTCAAATTCACGGTGGTTTAGGTGGTGAGCGGTGGTGGGTTTTGGAGTGTGTTTTGGTTCTGTTTTTTTTTTAAATGGTTTGTGATGAAAGGTTGTTAAATATTTACAGAGAATGAGAGTTTGGAGGTGTGGTTGGTTTTTGTCTCAATGGTTCGAGTTTCGATCTATGTGTTTCTGGTTTTGATGCTTTCGATTTCCGTGTTCGGATGGTTTTTTGCAGTTTTATTTATGGTGGTGTTTGAAGTTTGAGTGGTTCACACGGTGAGTTTTTTTTTTAGATTTATGCGTTCTCCCTGTTCTCACTCGTCTATGTTTCTGGGCTTTTCATGGTTTTGTTTTTTTTTTGTATTTTTGGTGTGATAATGAAGGTGGAGAGTGATAATAATAGTGAGAGTTTAACAGGTTTGTGTTTGAAGAAGAGTAATGGTGATGAGTTGTTGTGGGTTGGAGGTTTAATGAAGATGAATAAGGGTTTGAGGATTCTGTTTTATTGAAGGAATTTTTTTGCAGGTTTTTTTATAGATGGAAAACGTATGATTGAAGCTTGGTTCTTTGGATTGTTATGTAGAGTAATATTAGGCTATCCAAGCATGTCAATTAGAGATGAAGATGATTGGTTTTATAGAGTAATGAATTGAGGGTGGTTTGTGAAGAAAAGGAGAAAATAATTTGGATAAGAATGAGAGTTTACAGGTTGTATTGATATGGTGGAATCGTTATTATTGCAAAGGAGATGCGGAATGTGAGTGCGTTTTCACACTGTTCGTACGTTGAGTTTTTTGCTTGGGGTGTGAGTGGAATTGGCATACGTGAAAATAACGTGGGGTCCAGGCTGAAGAAAAACAAAGAAAAGAGAGGCATGACTTGTGAAAAATAAGTGGGTATATGTGTTGATAAAAATGTGTGGTGTATTAATGTTTGGTTTATAAATTGAAAATAATAATAATAATAATAATAATAATAATAATAATAATAATAGTAACTATAATAAAATAATAAAAAGTAGAATAATAATAATAGAAATAATCAAAAAATAATAATGATGAAAATAGAAGAAATAATAATAATAATAAAAATAATAATAGTAATAATGGAAAATAATAATAATTAAATAATAATAATAATAATGGTGAGAAATAATAAGAATAATAATAATAATAATCCTAATAAAATAGTAAGCTATAATAGATGTAAAGATGAAAAACTAATGAATTTTTATTAATGGATTTTTCTTGGATAAACTAAAATAAGAATGATAGATGATAAAATAAAAAGATAGAAATACTTTTTTGTATGGAATAGGAATTAAAAGAAAATTTTGGTTTAATATTTTGGAAAATAAAAATATAATGAATATTTAAATATGGACATGGATAAAAGTGGATATGGATAGAAAAAGAAAATGAACAAGAGGCATCCGCACAACACACTGACAAACTCAATACTAACTCGATTTTCTGCACAAACCCTGAGCTTGGTTTAATACGAAAAGGCAACAAATATTTTTGATTTTTTTAATATGGTTAGACAGAAAAATAAAATCGTACAAGTAGGACAAATTTGGGGTATGAGAGTTTCCCCTATCGAATTGGCTTATACGTAAGATGAACTGGCTCGCGTTCAAACTTTAAAGGTATAAGCAAATTAGATACTAAACGACTCCAAATTTGTATGGAAAGAAAGAAATGTATGATGAAAGATTAATGATAAAAGCTGAGGATTAAAACTGGAAAGGCTGGTGAAACTAAAAGGATGTAGGTTGACTGAAAAATAATTAAATCGATATCACCAAAAGGATGATAAGGTGACCCCGAAACCAAAAGGATGACGAGTCACTGGAAATTAAATAATCGCTACCACCAAAAGTTTGATAAGGTGACCCCGACACCAAAAGCATGACGAGTGACTGGAAATTAAAAAATCGTTATCACCAAAAGGACGATAAGGCGACCCTAACACCAAAAGGATGACGATTGACTGAAAATTAAATAATCACTACCACCAAAAGGATGATAAGGCGACCCCGACACCAAAAGGATGCCGAGTGATAGAAATTTAAATAATCATTATCACCAAAAGGATGATAAGGCAACCCCGACACCAAAAGAATGTCGAGTGACAGAAAATCAAACAATTGCTACCACCAAAAGGATGGTAAGGTGAACCCGAGACCAAAAGGATGACGAGTGACAGAAAATTAAATAATCTCTACCACCAAAAGAATGATAAGGCGACCCCGACACCAAAAGAATAACGAGTGACTGAAAATTAAATAATCACTGTCACCAAAAGGATGATAAGGCGACCCCGACACCATAACGATGACGAGTGACTGAAATTTAAATAATCGCTACCGCCAAAAGGATGATAAGGCGACCCCGACCCCAAAAGGATGACGAGTGACAGAAAATAAAATAATCGTTATCACCAAAAGGATGATAAGGTGACCCCGACACCAAAAGGATGGCGAGTGATATAAAATTAAATAATCGCTACCATCAAAAGGATGGTAAGGTGACCCCGACACCAAAAGAATGACGAGTGACAGAAAATTAAAAAATCTCTACCACCAAAAGGATGATAAGGCGACCCCGTCACCAAAAGAATGACGAGTGACAAAAAATTAATTAATTGCTATCACCAAAAGGATGATAAGGCGACCCCGACACCAAAAGGATGACGAGTGACTAAAATGTAAATAAACGATACACCCAAAAGGATGATGAGGTGACCCCGACACCAAAAGGAAGACGAGTGACTGAAAATTAAATAATCGTTGTCGCCAAAAGGATGATAAGGCAACCCCGACACAAAAAGGATTACGAGTGACTGAAAATTAAATAATCATTATTACCAAAAAGATTGTAAGGAGACCCCGACACCAAAAGGATGACGAGTGACATAAAATTAAATATTCGCTACCACCAAAAGGATGATAAGGAGACCAGACACCAAAAGGATAACGAGTGACAGAAAATTAAATAATTGTTATCACCAAAAGGATGATAAGGCGACCCCGACGCCAAAAGGATGATGATTGACTGAAAATTAAATAATCGTTACCACCAAAAGGATGATAAGGCGATCCCGACACCAAAAGGATGACGAGTTGCTGAAAATTAAATAAACGCTACCACCAAAAGGATGATAAGGCGACCCCACACCAAAAGGATGACGAATGGCTGAAAATTTAAATAATTGCTATCACCAAAAGGATGATTAGGCGACCCCAACACCAAAAGGATGACGAGTGACTGAAAATTAAATAATCGCTATCACTAAAAGGATGATAAGGCGACCTAGACACCAAAAGGAAGACGAGTGACTAAAAATTAAATAATCGCTACCACCAAAAGGATGATAAGGAGACACCGACACCAAAAGGATGATGAGTGACTGAAAATTAAATAATCGCTACCACCAAAAGGATGATAAGGCGGCCCCGACACTAAAAGGATGACGAGTGGCTGAAAATTTAAATAATCGTTATCACCAAAAGGATGATTAGGAGACCCCAACACCAAGAGGATGATGAGTGACTGAAAATTAAATAATCGCTATCACTAAAAGGATGATAAGGCGACCCAAAAACCAAAAGGATGACGAATGACAGAAAATTAAATAATCGCTACCACCAAAAGGATGATAAGGTGACCCCGACACCAAAAGGATGATAAGGTGACTGAAAATTAAATAATCGCTATCACTAAAAGGATGATAAGGCGACCCAAAAACCAAAAGGATGACGAATGACAGAAAATTAAATAATCGCTACCACCAAAAGGATGATAAGGTGACCCCGACACCAAAAGGATGATAAGGTGACCCCGACACCAAAAGGATGATGAGTGACTGAAAATTAAATAATTGATACCACCAAAAGGATGGTAAGGCGACCCTGAAACCATATGGATGACGAGTGATAGAAAATTAAATAATCGCTACCACCAAAAGGATGATAAGGCGACCCCGACACCAAAAGGATGTCGAGTGACTGAAATTTAAATAATCGTTATCATCAAAAGGATTATAATGCGACCCCGACACCAAAAGGATGACGGGTGACAGAAAATTAAATAATTGCTACCACCAAAAGGATGATAAGGCGAACCCGACACCAAAAGGATGGTAAGTGACAGAAAATTAAATAATCAATATCACCAAAAGGATGATAAGGCGACCCCGACACCAAAAGAATGACGAGTGACAGAAAATTAAATAATGCCTACCACCAAAAGGATGATAAGGCTACCCCGACACCAAAAGGATGACGAGGGATAAAAAATTAATTAATCGATATCACCAAAAGGATGATAAGATAACCCCGACACCAAAAGGATGACGAGTGACTGGAAATTAAATAATCGCTACCACCAAAAGGATGATAAGGCGACCCCGTCACCAAAAGGATGACGAGTGACTGAAAATTAAATAATCGCTACCACCAAATGGATGATAAGGCGACCCCGACACCAAAAGGATGCCGAGTGACAAAAATTTAAATAATCACTGTCAACAAAAGGATTATAAGGCGACCCCGACTCCAATAGGATGCCGAGTGACAGAAAATTAAATATTTGCTACCACCAAAAAGATGGTAAGGCAACCTCGACACCAAAAGGATGACGAGTGACAAAAAATTAAAGAATCGCTACCACCAAAAGGATGATAAGGCGACCCCACACCAAAAGGATGACGAATGGCTGAAAATTTAAATAATTGCTATCACCAAAAGGATGATTAGGCGACCCCAACACCAAAAGGATGACGAGTGACTGAAAATTAAATAATCGCTATCACTAAAAGGATGATAAGGCGACCTAGACACCAAAAGGAAGACGAGTGACTAAAAATTAAATAATCGCTACCACCAAAAGGATGATAAGGAGACACCGACACCAAAAGGATGATGAGTGACTGAAAATTAAATAATCGCTACCACCAAAAGGATGATAAGGCGGCCCCGACACTAAAAGGATGACGAGTGGCTGAAAATTTAAATAATCGTTATCACCAAAATGATGATTAGGAGACCCCAACACCAAGAGGATGATGAGTGACTGAAAATTAAATAATTGCTATCACTAAAAGGATGATAAGGCGACCCAAAAACCAAAAGGATGACGAATGACAGAAAATTAAATAATCGCTACCACCAAAAGGATGATAAGGTGACCCCGACACCAAAAGGATGATAAGGTGACCCCGACACCAAAAGGATGATGAGTGACTGAAAATTAAATAATTGATACCACCAAAAGGATGGCAAGGCGACCCTGAAACCATAAGGATGACGAGTGATAGAAAATTAAATAATCGCTACCACCAAAAGGATGATAAGGCGACCCCGACACCAAAAGGATGTCGAGTGACTGAAATTTAAATAATCGTTATCATCAAAAGGATTATAATGCGACCCCGACACCAAAAGGATGACGGGTGACAGAAAATTAAATAATTGCTACCACCAAAAGGATGATAAGGCGAACCCGACACCAAAAGGATGGTAAGTGACAGAAAATTAAATAATCAATATCACCAAAAGGATGATAAGGCGACCCCGACACCAAAAGAATGACGAGTGACAGAAAATTAAATAATGCCTACCACCAAAAGGATGATAAGGCTACCCCGACACCAAAAGGATGACGAGGGATAAAAAATTAATTAATCGATATCACCAAAAGGATGATAAGATAACCCCGACACCAAAAGGATGACGAGTGACTGGAAATTAAATAATCGGTACCACCAAAAGGATGATAAGGCGACCCCGTCACCAAAAGGATGACGAGTGACTGAAAATTAAATAATCGCTACCACCAAATGGATGATAAGGCGACCCCGACACCAAAAGGATGCCGAGTGACAAAAATTTAAATAATCACTGTCAACAAAAGGATTATAAGGCGACCCCGACTCCAAAAGGATGCCGAGTGACAGAAAATTAAATATTTGCTACCACCAAAAAGATGGTAAGGCAACCTCGACACCAAAAGGATGACGAGTGACAAAAAATTAAAGAATCGCTACCACCAAAAGGATGATAAGGCGACCCCACACCAAAAGGATGACGAATGGCTGAAAATTTAAATAATTGCTATCACCAAAAGGATGATTAGGCGACCCCAACACCAAAAGGATGACGAGTGACTGAAAATTAAATAATCGCTATCACTAAAAGGATGATAAGGCGACCTAGACACCAAAAGGAAGACGAGTGACTAAAAATTAAATAATCGCTACCACCAAAAGGATGATAAGGAGACACCGACACCAAAAGGATGATGAGTGACTGAAAATTAAATAATCGCTACCACCAAAAGGATGATAAGGCGGCCCCGACACTAAAAGGATGACGAGTGGATGAAAATTTAAATAATCGTTATCACCAAAAGGATGATTAGGAGACCCCAACACCAAGAGGATGATGAGTGACTGAAAATTAAATAATCGCTATCACTAAAAGGATGATAAGGCGACCCAAAAACCAAAAGGATGACGAATGACAGAAAATTAAATAATCGCTACCACCAAAAGGATGATAAGGTGACCCCGACACCAAAAGGATGATAAGGTGACCCCGACACCAAAAGGATGATGAGTGACTGAAAATTAAATAATTGATACCACCAAAAGGATGGTAAGGCGACCCTGAAACCATATGGATGACGAGTGATAGAAAATTAAATAATCGCTACCACCAAAAGGATGATAAGGCGACCCCGACACCAAAAGGATGTCGAGTGACTGAAATTTAAATAATCGTTATCATCAAAAGGATTATAATGCGACCCCGACACCAAAAGGATGACGGGTGACAGAAAATTAAATAATTGCTACCACCAAAAGGATGATAAGGCGAACCCGACACCAAAAGGATGGTAAGTGACAGAAAATTAAATAATCAATATCACCAAAAGGATGATAAGGCGACCCCGACACCAAAAGAATGACGAGTGACAGAAAATTAAATAATGCCTACCACCAAAAGGATGATAAGGCTACCCCGACACCAAAATGATGACGAGGGATAAAAAATTAATTAATCGATATCACCAAAAGGATGATAAGATAACCCCGACACCAAAAGGATGACGAGTGACTGGAAATTAAATAATCGCTACCACCAAAAGGATGATAAGGCGACCCCGTCACCAAAAGGATGACGAGTGACTGAAAATTAAATAATCGCTACCACCAAATGGATGATAAGGCGACCCCGACACCAAAAGGATGCCGAGTGACAAAAATTTAAATAATCATTGTCAACAAAAGGATTATAAGGCGACCCCGACTCCAAAAGGATGCCGAGTGACAGAAAATTAAATATTTGCTACCACCAAAAAGATGGTAAGGCAACCTCGACACCAAAAGGATGACGAGTGAAAAAAATTAAAGAATCGCTACCACCAAAAGGATGATAAGGCGATCCCTACACCAAAAGGATGACGAGTGACTGAAATTTAAATAATCGCTATCACCAAAAGGATGATAAGGAGACCTCGACACCAAAAGGATGACGAGTGACTGAAAATTAAATAATCACTACCACCAAAAGAATTATAAGGTGACCCCGACAACAAAAGAATGTTGAGTGACAAAAATTTAAATAATCACTATCACCAAAAGGATGATAAGGCGACCCCGACACCAAAAGAATGACGAGTGACAGAAAATTAAATAATGCCTACCACCAAAAGGATGATAAGGCTACCCCGACACCAAAAGGATGACGAGGGATAAAAAATTAATTAATCGATATCACCAAAAGGATGATAAGATAACCCCGACACCAAAAGGATGACGAGTGACTGGAAATTAAATAATCGCTACCACCAAAAGGATGATAAGGCGACCCCGTCACCAAAAGGATGACGAGTGACTGAAAATTAAATAATCGCTACCACCAAATGGATGATAAGGCGACCCCGACACCAAAAGGATGCCGAGTGACAAAAATTTAAATAATCACTGTCAACAAAAGGATTATAAGGCGACCCCGACTCCAAAAGGATGCCGAGTGACAGAAAATTAAATATTTGCTACCACCAAAAAGATGGTAAGGCAACCTCGACACCTAAAGGATGACGAGTGACAAAAAATTAAAGAATCGCTACCACCAAAAGGATGATAAGGCGATCCCGACACCAAAAGGATGACGAGTGACTGAAATTTAAATAATCGCTATCACCAAAAGGATGATAAGGAGACCTCGACACCAAAAGGATGACGAGTGACTGAAAATTAAATAATCGCTATCACTAAAAGGATGATAAGGCGACCTAGACACCAAAAGGAAGACGAGTGACTAAAAATTAAATAATCGCTACTACCAAAAGGATGATAAGGAGACACCGACACCAAAAGGATGATGAGTGACTGAAAATTAAATAATCGCTACCACCAAAAGGATGATAAGGCGGCCCCGACACTAAAAGGATGACGAGTGGCTGAAAATTTAAATAATCGTTATCACCAAAAGGATGATTAGGAGACCCCAACACCAAGAGGATGATGAGTGACTGAAAATTAAATAATCGCTATCACTAAAAGGATGATAAGGCGACCCAAAAACCAAAAGGATGACGAATGACAGAAAATTAAATAATCGCTACCACCAAAAGGATGATAAGGTGACCCCGACACCAAAAGGATGATAAGGTGACCCCGACACCAAAAGGATGATGAGTGACTGAAAATTAAATAATTGATACCACCAAAAGGATGGTAAGGCGACCATGAAACCATATGGATGACGAGTGATAGAAAATTAAATAATCGCTACCACCAAAAGGATGATAAGGCGACCCCGACACCAAAAGGATGTCGAGTGACTGAAATTTAAATAATCATTATCATCAAAAGGATTATAATGCGACCTCGACACCAAAAGGATGACGGGTGACAGAAAATTAAATAATTGATACCACCAAAAGGATGATAAGGCGAACCCGACACCAAAAGGATGGTAAGTGACAGAAAATTAAATAATCAATATCACCAAAAGGATGATAAGGCGACCCCGACACAAAAAGAATGACGAGTGACAGAAAATTAAATAATGCCTACCACCAAAAGGATGATAAGGCTACCCCGACACCAAAAGGATGACGAGGGATAAAAAATTAATTAATCGATATCACCAAAAGGATGATAAGATAACCCCGACACCAAAAGGATGACGAGTGACTGGAAATTAAATAATCGCTACCACCAAAAGGATGATAAGGCGACCCCGTCACCAAAAGGATGACGAGTGACTGAAAATTAAATAATCGCTACCACCAAATGGATGATAAGGCGACCCCGACACCAAAAGGATGCCGAGTGACAAAAATTTAAATAATCACTGTCAACAAAAGGATTATAAGGAGACCCCGACTCCAAAAGGATGCCGAGTGACATAAAATTAAATATTTGCTACCACCAAAAAGATGGTAAGGCAACCTCGACACCAAAAGGATGACGAGTGACAAAAAATTAAAGAATCGCTACCACCAAAAGGATGATAAGGCGATCCCGACACCAAAAGGATGACGAGTGACTGAAATTTAAATAATCGCTATCACCAAAAGGATGATAAGGAGACCTCGACACCAAAAGGATGACGAGTGACTGAAAATTAAATAATCACTACCACCAAAAGAATGATAAGGTGACCCCGACAACAAAAGAATGTTTAGTGACAAAAATTTAAATAATCACTATCACCAAAAGGATGATAAGGCGACCCCGACACCTAAATGATGTCGAGTACGTGAAAATTAAATAATCTCTACCACCAAAAGGATAGTTAGGCGACCCTAACACCAAAAGGGTGATGAGTTACAAATAATTAAATAATCGCTACCACCAAAAGGATGATAAGGAGACCCCGACACCAAAAGGATGATGAATGAATGAAATTTAAATAATCGCTATCAACCAAAGGATTATAAGGTGACCCCGACACCCAAAGGATGACGAGTGACTAAAATTTAAATAATTGCTACTACCAAAAGTATGATAAGGTGACCCCGATACTAAAAGGATGATGAGTGACAGAAAATTAAATAATCGTTATCACCAAAAGGATGATAAGGCGACCCTGACACCAAACGGATGACGAGTGACAGAAAATTAAATAATTGTTACCACCAAAAGGATGATAAGGTGATCTCGACACCAAAAGGATGACGATTGATTTAAAGTAAATAATCATTACCACTAAAAGGATGGTATGACGATCTGGTTGAGGATTACTGGCATAATGAGTAAACCTGCTTGGGGAGATCAAAAAAGTTTAGAAAAATAATCTAATGGGGGACGACCACTAGATTAAACTTGGTAAGAATTTCTCTTGGAGAAATACTGATAAACTGAGAAATGGAGCTTCATCAACCAAATGTTGAAGAATAAAAATTCCATGGGAACACCCACTGGATTTGCTGAGGAGAGGCATGGAATCTTCGATTGATCCTAGATCCTTACTCATGTATGCATGTTTGATTTTGAAATGGTATTCCATAATGATGGAAATAGGATGCAAATATTTATGCATTGAATTAAAAATTGAAATATAAATGTTGGGGATATAAAAAATTTGATTTGTTTATGTATGCAAATGATGCATATGATGTAAATGATGCATATGGGTGATTGGAATGATAAAAGGTTCCAGCTTAGTGGACCTTTGTCTGGTAGTTGCCAATAACGATTGGACTTTGGGTGGGTGGAAGGGTTCAATTCTCCGACACTCGATCTTCTACGATGTATGGTTAGAAGATGAATCTGGATGCTCTAAGTTTGATCACCTGTGTATGAGCGAAGCGACTTGATTGACGCATGAAGAATTCTTTTTCTTTGAATGGTTGCTAACACCTTGTAAGAACTGTTGGTTCAACTAAGGAGTAGAGATAGGAAGATTTGCTCCTTGTTTGCTTTCCCCTGTCTTTAGGGTATTTGAATGGGGAAGCTTTGAGAGTGACAATGACATGATCTGCCCCAGTGTCTGGATTTGGTAGGTGTCTGCCCCTGATTGAGCTTTTAAAGATGATTTGCCCCTGATTGAGCTGTTGAAGATGATTTTCCCCTAATTGAGTTGTTGAAGATGATTTGCCCCTGATTGAGCTGTTGAGATAGTCTTGATTCAGGTTAGCACCAATGAAGTTCAAATTCCTCTTTCGTTTCCCCTTGTTGGGATTGCTTTGATGTTAAGCATTGAATTGCAATTAAGTTGTGCATACAAAAATGGTAGTGTTAATGCAACGTTCATGCAAGTTTTGAAAAATGTCATTTATTTGAATGATAGTGATAATATGACGAATGGACCGTTAGTCAAATGTTGTGTTAATTTAGAAAAGTGTTTGAAAGATGTAGCAAGAAGAATATGCTAGAAAGATTGAATATTAGAAAATCTCTAGGAGTCAGTTTATGCAACCTTGTTGGTAGCATGTTGTAACGGTAAAATCATGAGTATAAGCTATTGGTTAACTTAACTCAAAGTAATCAGAGTCGCCACCGCACTTTTATTTTATTCCCAAAGGAAAAGGAAAAAAGAACGGATAAAATCCTAATGAATCTAAAAGCTAAAAGCTAAAAGAATCGAGCAGAGAACGAGTAAGGGGATAGGTTACAAATTGGGAAGGTTTTACGCACCCAAAATGTTTGTGGTACTCCACGAGAGCCCTTCGAAATATTTATTGCTTTTGGTTTGAAAAAGGTTTGTAAAAAAGGAGATTGAAGAGATGAGAAGAGAAATGTTTTTTTAAGATTTTTGTGTTTGAAGAGACGTCTGTCTCATGCCTATGTACCCACGACGTGCAATGTGAGATCAAAAACTTGTAGTTCGTGGTACAAATAGTGAGAAAAAATATGTTGAATTGATTTTAAAATGTAAAGATAAGTCGTCATTCTTTAGCGAATAATTCCTCTAGAAAGAGTGAATCATATCTAAACATTTGAAAATGGTTAAAAAGAAAAGTGCATGAAGGCACAAAAAGAATTGAATGAGTTTTGAATTTTTTAAAGTCTTGAAAAAGGTTTCGATATGCTTATGTAGTTTAGCATTTATTAAGAAATGAAATCGAAAAGGTAAAATCGCTTGACCTAAGTCAAGGTTTGATTATGAAAATGTTTTTGAAGTTTGAAAACAAAGAAGGTTTCGGAAAAAGGCAGAAGTTTTGAAAATTAAAGAAGGGGAGGAGATGAAGGGATTATCCTAAGAAGTAAAGTAAAAGTTAAAGGAAGAACAACCAAACCGTATGGCGAGCATTCTTCAAAGCAATAGGACTTCATCTTCATAAACAAGTGAACCAAATCGAGGCCAAGGTCTTCAATCCATAATAATTTGAGCAAATGGAGAGATCCTAAAATCTAAGTCCAAAACTCCAAGTCCAATGCTAAGGATAGTAACCATAGTCCAAGATCAAAGTTACAAGTCTTTTAGATGTTTAATCCTTTATTAATGTTTTTTGTGTCCAAATGGACAAGGGAAAGAAAACAAAAGAATCAATATAAACATAAACAATATGATGAATGATATAGTATAATAAAAGCATAATAAAAGAGATAAGGGAGCAAGAATTAAAAATAAAGAGGATAAGGTGCGAGAAAGAATTAAAATGTTAGTATAGTAATAGTATAATAATATTTACATGATAATGGTATGGTTAACTTAATTATCCACAACAACAAAAAAAGTAACCAAAATCGAAAGGCAACCGGATCCGCTTAGTATCTTACACTATAGTGATCAATCAAGGCAAATAGAATCGAATTCAATGAAGTTTGAAAGGAAATTGGGAGGCCCAAAGCACCTACGCATCAAACATTCATAAGCCTCGATTCTTAATGCAAAATGATCAACCACTTTGGGATTACGCGACCAACAAGAGGTCCGGTCCACGAAAGTGCAAGTATCCAATTGGATTTTTATTCCGAATTTAGGACAAATTTATGTCTATGTTAAGCAATCGTCGAGTAATTTACGAAGTAATTACCCTACAAATGAGGTCGGCCAACACTAATTAAGGTGAACAATATTTGTGCTAATACATGTTAGAGAGACGATATAATGGATCATCATCCGAAAACATGTCCCACAAAAAGAAAAAGTGGTAACGGTCTAATCTTAATCGAGATTTCACATCAATTTATCAAAGGCAACCTATCACGATCCCAAAGTATGGAGAATGATCTGAATGATCATTCATCCATAGATTTGAAATAATGAAGATTAAACATCTTCGAAAACAAATAATCGTCGAATCGGAGATCTCATCAACCAAAAGAAAAATAAGAGATGAAATAAAGTGGATCTCACATTTATGATCCACTCAAAAACTAGCAAATTAAAATCAAGAAAAAAGGTTAATAAAAGAAATCTAAAAAAAATATAAGAAAAATGGAATAATAATAAAATTTAAAAAAAAATAAAAAGAAGGAGGGGGAGATCACGCACAAAAGGAGTGGTGGAATAACATTGGTCACATTTGGCACAAGGCCCAGCCACGCTTTTTAAACAATTAAAACAAAATTAGGAAAGAAAACAGAAAATAAGAACTCTTCTTCTTCGTAGAAACAAAAACGCAGTGCACTGTTCATGGCGGTGGTTCAAGGCTTCGGAGTTCCGCCATAGCGAAGCGGCGGAGCTTCAAAATCACATGGTTGTGATTAGAATTCCAAACTCAATCCAAATATGCAATCGATTTTAGCAATCATTCAACAACGGAATCACCACGGAAACAGTGGTGAAGCTTGAACTACCTTGAAATCTCAGGTGAAAGAACGATTCTTCTTCACTCTTATTTGTGTGTAGTCTGGTTGATGATTTTGAATCGAAAACTGAATTGTTGTGAATTGAAGGTGAAGATCAGTGATGTGAAATTAATAGAAACTGAAGCTGGAGTTTGAAAGTCGTTTAGAGAAACTGAAGCTTGAGTTGTGATTTATGCATGGTTTCTGAGGGCCCTCAAAGCTTGAGATTAGAGTGAAGAATACTTCCAATTTATAGAGGAATTAGACTGAAATCTGATGTCGTTTTGATTGTGATTATGCCGCGTTTTAGAGTCACAAAATTCTTGTGTGTGCAGTGATGTTTGTTTTTGTGTGACGTATTGCTGCATTTTTCCGTATGTTCATCTATGTTTTTATGCTCAATATTCAGCATTTTGGTGATGCTTTTGTGCATGTAATTGAGTCCGCATTTTTCCTTGATGCTTGCAGCGTTTTGAATATTTACCGTGTGCAGGTACCGTGCGTTTTGAGTGTCTCTCCATTGCGTTTTAAGTTGCGTGTGTAGAAAGCGTGAGTTTGTATTGCAAATGGCTTGATGAAGTGGCTAGCAGCTGAAACATTTACTGGGATGTGTGGTAACTGATGTTGGAGGCTGAAGTCAGCGTGGAATATGGTTGGTGACTGAAACGGTTGGGTTCATGCATTGGAAGACTTGGGCTTCGTCATCTTTTTTGCAATTTGTTTGGTATAGAATATAGTAATGGGCTTCTAAAAAAATAATTATGGGCCTAATTTAAAAAAGGTAATGAATATAAGATGGTATATTAAAATAATGAAAAATGGGATAATCGAATAATCGAGAAAAAATGGTAATTTGGATAATGAAATGGATTGAAAAAAAACTGGAAATGGTTATATGGAATGATTTAATCGGGAAAAAATTGGACAATAGATATGAAATCTTGATTTTAAGCCCACAACCAACTCTTGATTTATTCTCACAAGCCTCTGATAATGAACATAGCCATCATTGAACCACTGAACAACTTGCAATTTAAGTCACAACCATCGTCTGAAACTTATCCTGATTATTTGAATTCATGTTGAGGAAAATTAATCCACAAATGAACCACTGATGAACTGAAGATTCAAACCAAACTTCACACGAAACACTGCTCGATAAACTGGTGGATTTCAGCACACGACAACTCGAACCTTGAACATGCATTCTCTGAGAAATAACCACTGGCATACATATCTTGCAGATGAAATAAACTTTTGATAGTTTAACCAAGATTAGGTCAAACGTCCATCTAAAACGAATCATAACTGAACAACCACATCTGAATTAAAATCATTGCCCTGTCTTTGAAATCATGCACACACAGAGAAGAAGGAGAAAACTACGACATATTTTTGTATTTTGGTTAGAGGTTAGTAAATATAAACAAATAAAGGAAAGTAAAAAAACACGGTGATCCCCTGTGATGCATAGACCTGCAGCCAAATGGATAAACAAACCA
The DNA here is from genome assembly GCA_963966055.1 of Lathyrus aphaca. Lineage (NCBI taxonomy): Eukaryota > Viridiplantae > Streptophyta > Magnoliopsida > Fabales > Fabaceae > Lathyrus > Lathyrus aphaca. The sequence goes on along the minus strand of OZ014521.1, from coordinate 161,645,644 downwards.
GTGCATGATCTTGTTTGTATGCAAGATGCAGATGAGATGCAAAAATCTTAGGGTCAAAAATTAGGGTATGACACACGATTTCAGAATAAACCCTGCCTCAATTAGGTCTTTTGAGGGTTGTAATATGGTCTGGTTCATGGTTTTAAAAACAAAGGATAATATGCTCAAAGTTTGATTTGTACCCACCCCTTCTTCGTAATGTTCTTCAGTCCTACATTCAGTTAACTTTTCACATGCATTTGTTTTCGACTTTGCAAGAGTGAAGATGAAGCTTTGAGGTTCACTTGGCATTGGCAGTCATCTTTATTTAGATGTTGGTGACCCCTTTGATTCTTGATAATGGTAGTCACATGATATTTGTTTTTTTAGTGAGGATTTGAGCTCCTCTTCTTGCTTGATTCTTATTTTTTGTTGACCAAGTCTCCCTTCGGGTGCTCAACTTAGTGTTTTCTTTAACTTTTCTTTTTTTTCTCGCTTAAGTCTTCCTTTGGGTGCTCGACTTAGCAGTTTTCTTGATTTCTTCTTTTTTTTGTTGACTAAGTCTCCCTTTGGGTGCTCGACTTGGAAGTTTTCTTGATTTCTTCTATTTTTTCTTTCTTAAATCTTCCTTTGGGTGCTCGATTTAGCGGTTCTCTTGATTTCTTTTTTTTGTTGACTAAGTATCCCTTTGGGTGCTCAACTTAGTGGTTTTCTTTGATCGACTTTTTTTCTCGCTTAAGTCTCCCTTTGGGTGCTCGACTTAGCGATTTTCTTTGATTTATTTGCCTAAGTCTCCCTTTGGGTGCTCGACTTAGCGGTTTTTCTTTTTTTTTCTTCTTTTTTTATTGTATTTTGTTGAATGTTGTGACTGCCAAGTCATTTGTTGATTGTCCTCCGAAGGGATGTCTCATCTTGCGAATTGAAGGTGTAGTCAAGTTAACTTGAACAACTACCCTGTCCCGGGTTAAGTGTAAGGGTTTATATCTGAAAGAAACTCCTACTTCTAGGCTCTAAGTGGTTGACTAGGGATTAACTCCTTATTTCTTCAGTGTTTGGGGATTTGAAAAATGCATGTACATCATTTACGAGGTTTTATCCGAAAGCATACCACTACAGTTATGGGTATTCATTCTTCATTATCCTCCCCCAAATCTTTGCTAAAGTGAAGTGAGGAAATATTTTTGTGATTTTGTGATAAATGATAAATGATGAGTGAATGCGAATAGACTAATTCAAAAAATACATAAATATAACATTAACAAAACCAAATACGAATAACAATGTTCAAAGCAAATAGTACTTAAACAAACAATACAAAATAAACAGAATGTGAAATGATAAAGGACATATGATGGCCTTCATCTGAGGAATGAACCTCTCTTGATTTGATTAGCTTCTTCCAAGTTGGAAACTATTCTGCTTGGTCTTCGGCAACCTCTTCAAAAGCATTCGTTGACGGGCCACTCGCGGTGACATGGGATTGTTGAATCTGATCCATTACTTGTCTGACGTTGGCTTGAGTAGCGTGGTAGTATCAAAGAATCAGCTTGATGATTTTTTTTAAGATGAAATTATTTTTTTTAGGTTTTTGGAATGAAATGCAAAATGCATAGTTGATGCAAATGCAAAATGAAATGATATGCATATGGATGCAATGTCAGAATCTGGGATCACAAAATCAGGGTCTTGAGTTAAATCCAGAATTTTAATCACAAGAATTTCATGAGTCCGAGGTAAGGATGAAGGATAAGTCTTGCTCTCCTCACAAGGATCTCAATAGGTTGAGTCTAGAGTTTTAGGAACCCCAAAGTTGTCAATTCATATGTTGTTCATCACATACGCCATAAGCATGACGGTTGATTGACTCCCCCATATGAATCTCGTTTGGGTGAGATCTTCGTATCGAAAATCCATGAGAGAAAATTTATCGGGATCCCATACTACGTGACCATCGACTCGTGGTTTAAAACAAAGGCCTTAGAGTTATGGACTTTGCTCAACTGTTTAATGCGCATGTCAGTTTTTGACAGTCAATCAACTCTATTGAGAAAGTCTAGTATGAGTGAGATCTTCGTATCGACAACCCACGAGAGCAAATTTCTCGGGAGCCCATACTACGCGACCATCGAACTTTGTTTCGACCAAAATGTTTAGGGTTCTAAAGGTCCTTAGAGTCGATCACCCTAATGAAAACAACTGAGCACACACGCCAAAAGCTTGACGGTCGTCAGTATTCTCATTAGAATCTAATCCAAGTGAGGTTTTCGTATCGACAACCCACGAGAGAAATCTTCTCGGGAGCCCATACTACACAACCTCTCTAACTTATGTTTGTACTCGTAAGCCCGGGTACATAGCCTTTCCCTCAAGTTTCTTTTGCGATCAAAGTAACGATCCAATATTATACTACCAAGGAGCCACAAGATATATAATATGGAAAGCGATAAAAGAAAGCAATAAAATAAACAAGTAATACTTAAAGGTAAACATCTAAACAACCGTAGAATAACCTAGACTAGGCTTTACTTGAATAGGGGTGAACTAGTCCCCAACAGAGTCGCCAACTGTCGCACCCTGAAAAATACGACATCGTGATAAAATAATTGTGCGCTAGGCAGACATGAGAGTCTCCACCTAATTCTCATTTATTCCCATAAGGGGAAATGGAAGATATAGATAAAACCCGTCTAAAGTGAGGATGAAGCCAAAGTTCGTCGCAACCATCGCCTGGGTTTGGAAGTCGGTTATGCAAGGGGAAGGTATTAGCACCCCTCACGTCCATCGTACTCGATGGGAACCATCTAAGTTGTCACGCACAAAAGGATGTCTATGCTCAATGAGTTACTTTCTAGAGGGAAATGAGTTTGAATTATAAGTTAGATTGATCCTAGGTGCTCATAAAGGATTAAGATCCTTGTGCCTACGTACTCCCTTGTGCAATGGGAAAGTCAGAGCCTCGTAGTTCGGCCTACTACGGTTGGTGGTTGTTGTTTTTATTACCTTTCTTCGATGAAAAGGTTTAGGAGTCGAATTGTACTAAAGACTATGGGTAGTTTATTCCGCCCAACAAGCCTAGCGTCTTGCGTCGAAATAATCAGAGCGAGTAACGAAAGCTCATTATCCTCCTTTATACCACTTAAGGCTCGTGGCGTACAATTCTTCTCGTATTATTAATGTGTTTTATTTACCTATGACCGTTTGATGTTGGATCAAGGGTTTGGATCTAAAATAATTGTTTTGGTTTTTTTAGGTTTGATGGCGATGTGTGAAGCACTCGACTTACAGGTGAATGCAAATGGAGGTTTATTGTTTGGTTTGTTAATGAGGCACAATGCGCTCGACTCGCAAGGTTAGGTGGATCTGATTCCGAGTCCCTAAGGGTGCTCCTAGCGAAACGAAACTATAACCAAAAATAAAATGTGAATGTGTGCGAGAGCAACCACTTGGCATTGGACCAAGGGTTCGCGAACTAAATGAGATCTAAACTAGTCCCTAAGGGTGCTCCTAGCGATCGAACGATAAATGCAGAAAATAAATAATGTGCATCGAAATAGGGGAGGGATACAAAGTAAATTACACGTGATTGTACAAAATAAAAGGGTTCATTGTATTGGCCCAAGACGAAACAAAGTAAATTACTAGCGATCGTTCATTGTGATGTGTCCTAAGTATTTGGAGGCGTTGGACCTTGAAATTAAATCAGAGGCATCGAATTGTAGCTCTTTAACTAACTTAGAATCAATTCAATGTTAGAATTGTTCTATGAGGAGTCGAGCGTCGATTTGTATTGAAATGCGAAAATAAAATAAAATAAACGATTAATGGTCTCGTCTTAACCAAAATTTGTGGTAATCTCGATTTTTAGACTTTCATCGACCAAATAAAATAAAATAAATTAAATTGTTTCCAAAAAGAAAAATAAATCGAAAAAAAACCATAAATAAATAACTAAACTAAATAGGCCTCATATTGATCAAAATTGACCGATTTAATGAAATCGAATATATTTAACCTTTTATGATATCATCGTCCCATATAAAAATATTAAAAGATCCAAGTAATATTCAGAAAATCTAAAATGAAATGAAAACTAACAAATAAAATAAAACTAGTAAGAAATAATTAAAATAGAATAAATAAAACAAAAATGGAGGGATGTGTTAGGCATGTGGTGTGTTTAGTAAGTCGCAGCATGGGCACAGAAGCCCAGATCAAAAGTTATTAAAAAAAGGTCAGCAGAAAGGGATGTGTGAATATCAGTATATGGGCTGAAAGTCCAAGCAATTTGTTTAAAGGCCCACGTGAATGAAGGATTAAAAAACAAGGGATTATACCATCAAAATAGAAAAAGAAAAAAATATCAGTAAAGGTTATAAAATCAAGATTCAGAAAGTTTTTCAGCTTCTAAAAAAAATCATCGTTCAAAACTCTCAATCGCAAATCACGATACAGAAAGAAGAACAAAACGCTTATCCAAACTTTTTCGATTTCTTCTCTTGGCGCCGTTCGGTTTTGCTCTCTCTGTTTCGGATTTCTCGCGATTTCAACTTTTTCATGGTGGTTTCAATGTCTCGCGATTCGCTCGGTATCGCGGTTTTGCGTTCAGATTCGCTCTCAAATCATCTCTCTCATATTCGACTTCTGTTTTTTTGAAGGTTTTGAAGGGTTTGTGTGTTTGAGATTGAAGATGTTTGAAGGGAGGTTAGGTGTGTTTTCACGATTTGTTTTGTATTTTGGTTTATGTTTGTGAAACTGATTGTGAAGGCTTCGTCGAGATTTTTTTTTAGTTTTCATATTTTGATTTCTTCTTCTCAGATTCTCTTTGAATCGCGGTTTGTCTCTCAGATTCACGGTGGTGAGCGGTGGTGGGTTTTGGAGTGTGTTTCGGTTCTGTTTTTTCCTTCTAAATATGGTTTTTGATGAAAGGTTGTTAAACATTTGCAGAGAATGAGAATTTAGAGGTGTGATTGGTTTTTGTCTCAGTGGTTCGAGTTTCGATCTATGTGTTTCTGGTTTTGATGCTTTCGATTTCTGCGTTCGGATGGTTTTCTGCAGTTTTGTTTATGGTGGTGTTTGAAGTTTGGGTAGTTCACACGGTGAGTTTTTTTTTAGATTTGTTTGTTCTCACTTGTCTCTGTTTCCGGGCTTTACATGGTTTTTTTAGTGTGATAATGAAGGTGGATAGTGATAATAATAGTGAGAGTTTAATAGGTTTATGTTTGAATAAGAGTAATGGTGATGAGTTATTGTGGGTTGGAGGTTTAATGAACATGAATAAGGGTTTGAGGATTCTGTTTTATTGAAGGAATTTTTTTCCAGGTTTTTTTATAGATGGAAAATGTATGATTGAAGCTTGGTTCTTTGGATTCTTAAGCAGAGTAATATTAGGATATCCAAGCTTGTCAATTAGAGATGAAGATGAATGGTTTTATAGAGTAATGAATTGAGGGTGATTTGGGAAGAAAAGGAGAAAATAATTTGGATAAGAATGAGAGTTTACATGATGTATTGATATGGTGGAATTGTTATTGTTGCAAAGGAGATGTGGAATGTGAGTGTGTTTTCACGTTGTTCGTACGTTGAGTTTTTTGCTTGGTGTGTGAGTGGAATTGGCATACATAAAAATAACGTGGGGTCCTGGCCGAAGAAAAAAAAAAGACATAACTTGTGAAAAATAAGTGGGTATATGTGTTGATAAAAATGTGTGGTGTATTAATGTTTGGTTTATAAATTGAAAATAATAATAATAGTAACTATAATAAAATAATAAAAACTAGAATGATAATAATAGAAATATAAAAAATTAATAATAATGAAAATAGAAGAAATAATAGAAATAAAAATAATAATAGTAATAATGAAAAATATTAATAATTAAATAATAATAATAATGGTGAGAAATAATAATAATAATAATAATAATAATAATAATAATAATAATAATAATAATAATAATAATAATAATAATAATAAAATAGTAAACTATAATAGATGTAATGATGAAAAGTTTCCAGAAATGGATTTTTCTTGGATAAACTTAAATAAGAATGATAGATGATAAAATAAAAAGATAAAAATACTTTTTTTTATGGAATAGGAAAATTAAAAGAAAATTTTGGTTTAATATTTTGGAAAATAAAAAATGGAAAATAAAAGTATAATGAATATTTAAATATGGAACATAGATAAAAATGAATATAGATAGAAAAAGAAAATGAACAAGAGGCATCCGCACAACACACTAACAAACTCAATTCTGACTTGATTTTCTGCACACTCATGTATTCTTCGTGAGAGACGGACGCCTAAGGAATATTGGGCGGAGGCTGCAAACACCAATGCATTCTTGCTTACAAGACTTCCCATCAAAGCAATAGATGGGAAACCAACATATGTCTAAAGAAAAGACTACTTGCTCAAGCATAAAGCAGGATTCAAATATCCATAAACATTACAATTATAAGCTACTTGAAAACATAAGCATCAATGAATCCTCGCTATATCCCTATTTTGATTGGTATCTCTGAGATCTCCATAGCAGCTTTGAATATGACTTCAACTGCTTTATCCATGCAGAATTTCAACTCTTGTTCATCGATGAAACCCTTTAGGGTTTTCAAAGTGATCCTTAATGTATTCATGTAGCTCATTATTGCAATGTTTATATCCTGCAACCACAAACAATAGTTACAGTGTCAGAACTCCAATTATTGATATAAGAACATGACTGTTTGTACGTTCTTGTGGCCTACTTATCATCAATTTCATTTCTCATTAATGAAGTTATTTTTTAAGGTCTAATAATTGAACATTTTTTTGATCATTAGTGGTAATAATAATAATCACTAGGAACTCAGATACACGGACTGTTAGTTACAGAGTTCAAAATCCGGTGATGATATTTATTATCGACTTTGGTAGTTGAACTTTACCTCAGGTCCAACTGTCTGGGTGAAGTACAATCCATTTACAGGATGATTTCCCAAACTCATCTTCTCTACTGGCCCTACCATGTTTGAGATAAGAACACTTGAGTTACCAATTGTGTTATAGATTACCTTAGCTACCACCTGAAACACAATCCCAGTAACATTAATAACTCAAAATAGCTCCAAACAAAGAAAAATAAATACAATATCTAATATCAAAGTTTAGGTAAGTTGTTAAATATTAATGTGTGACACACCTCTGATCCTCTTAATTTCATCTCCAAATCCATGATCAAACCAATGAGATAAACACTGAAAGAACGTTTCTTTCTCTTAATTACATCACGAGCTTCCCAAACAAACTCAAGAGGGTTGGAAATTCCTGATTTGTTTGGCTTAGGTATTGGTATTTGTAAGAAAGATATTTTATTCCCCCAAAGACCTTTGGATTCTGGTTTTTGCATTTCCTTCAATGATTGATAACCTTTGATATTTCGTGTGTTGAGCATTACGATTGCCGTGGAATTTGCTCTTTTTGTCTTCTCATTCATCTCTTCCATGTATAGCCTAAGTCCATAGAAGATTACTCCACAAACCACGTCGTTTATAGTCTGGACCATGCAAAAATTAATCAAGATCAATCTGGTGACTTTATTTAATCATAATTGATCAAAATATAGCTAATAATCTTACCACTCCAAGTTTTGATTTGACTTCTCTAATTTGATCAAGAGATAATAATATGTTTGACAAGGCAACAGGCTGAAACTCATTTCCTTGATATCCCGACCTTATAGGTGTTTTGTCATCTTCAGTTATTCTTGTCTTGATAATGCTTGATCCAAAATCTGACATGGAGCTAAAAAAGGAACTTACACCAAAACACAGCTTCTTAAATAGGCTTTTCTTTGAATATTTTGAATCTAATTGTTTTCGTGAAGGAAAAGTGAGAGGAAGAGAAGGATCATCGGCTCTTCGAAGACAAGAAAGGAGAGCACCCATTAGAGAGTAACCATCACCAAGTGCATGATGAAGTTTGAATATTATGGTGCTAGCAGCATTGGTTGTTGGATAGTTGATAACATGAATTTCCCAAAGTGGTTTGTCTTGTGGTGTTCTTTCAACAAAAATGCCGGTTACGTAGTCACTAAGATAACTGTCATATAATTCAATTGGTGATGAATTTGTTGTTTTAGGAAATTTAGGAAGCTTTACATTCTCTTCAGGCTTCACTTCAACCTTTTTCCATCTCATCTTACCATCTTTGTCTCTAACCTGTTGCAAATTAAGTTAACTAATAATTAAAATATGGTAGATAAAAAATGTAAAGTACTAGTAGTGATGAATAATATAGAACCATAATAGACGAGAAGCGTGGATTGATAGGGAGGAAAAGATCTTTGATCAAAGGCATAACTTGTGACTCATCAAAGGGAATATCAAATTCTAGAAACCCAAAAATATATGCACACATCACAGTGCTGTTGAAATATTGTCCATGAGGACTCACTGGTTCTTCAACCTCTTCATACATTTTTTCCATTATGTTGTCAAAAGTTAAACTGGCACCATGATATATATACTATTAGTCTGAGTAAGGATCCTCTCATGTTTATATGGTCCAGCCATCCCTTCGGTGGCATTTAGTATATAAAATTTAATAAAGCATGATAAATTAAAACGGCTAATTAATTATAGCATTTAAAGCATGATAAATTTTATAGGTTGCAAACATGACAATTTTATAGGCGCTTTAATTGTCGAATATATATATATATATATATATATATATATATATATATATATATATATATATATATATATATATATATATATATATATATATATATATATATATATATATATATATATATATATATATATATATATATATATATATATATATATATATATATATATAATCAACTTACTCTAAGAGTAAATCTTTTTAACTTACTCCTTAATTGTAGTTTTTATAAGTATAAATATTAATTTAACCATTGATTGAATCTAATTTAAAGACTACGATTATGGAATAAAAAAAATTTTTATAAGCAAAACTTCATTAATCAGAGATTAAGGGAATCTTGACCCAATGAAAGCAATACACCAAAAAGTAATTGACACTAAACGTACCAACACCCACACCCAAAAAATTACAGGAAATCAAAAGGGCATTTGTACCAATCGTATAAACTACCATTCCTACTATTAGACTTTCCTAGAACAAGTCAATTCCAAGAAGAAACAACTAAAGACATAAACATTGAATCAACCTGACCAATATCGTTGTTGAATACAATATTGTTCCAAAACCGCCAAATGGTCCAGCAAGTTAAACACCATATTGAAAGAATATGTTCTTTTTTGGTTCTCCCTTTCAAGCTATCAAACTATATCAAACCATATTGATCACGCTACTCCGTAGCCAAAATCCTATATATATATCCATCCACACATAAATCTTGTTCCAAAGCACAATGGTTTTTGGGCAATTAAAGAATAGATGAGTCACATCTTCATTATCTCTAAAACAAAAAAACACAAACTTTATCGCGGGGATTAACGAGTATACCTTTCGCCGCCAAGTTTAATCGAGTTGGAATCCTATCTAAAACCATCCTTCAAATAAACACTTTAATTTTAATAGGACTGAAAGACTTCCACATCAAATCTAAGGTTTTGAAAATGTTATCATCAGACGGTTCCATCGCTTCACTCTCCAAGACAGACTCATAATATGCTTTCACCGTGAATTCAGCATCTTCATCAAGTTTCCAAATCCACGAATAGGTTTCATCGGATCTCAATCGGATCGATTCAAGAGAGCTCCTCAACTCAATTAACTCTCTGCCAACATTCTGGTTTTGGACAGTAGTTATATACAAGTAATTCCACATCCAAATTCCATCTATCCACCTGCCTATATCCGAAACCGTAGCGAATTTGCAACAACACTCCTGGTATAAAACCGCATACTTATCCTTTAAAGCTTTCTGGCCCAACCAAACAGTATGCCAAAAAAGAGCACCTCTCCCTGATCCTATCGAGACTTTAAGAAAGCTAGGAACAGAGATTTGATTTGCATTTGCATTGATCCCTAGAATATCCTTCATCCATTTTGAACAGAACCACAAATTCCTTTTGCAAAATGATTTTGAATCTTTTTTCTAAGGTTGCCATAGATACAGGATATGATAGGTCGCCATATTTCGTTTCCATCATTGCAGAATTTCCATATCCATTTAGAAAGCAAAGCTTTGTTGAATCGACCAACATGTTTGATTCCAAGACCACCACACTTTTTTGGATGGCAAATACTATTCCAACTCACCCAAGGGATGTACCCCTTAGTCGAATTACCAGCCCACAAAAATCTCCGCTAAATCGCAATAAGATCTTTCACAACTTTTTTAGGCGCTTTGTAGAAAGATAAATGATGTATCGGTAAGTTCGCCAACACAGAATTTATCAAGGAAATACGACCACCAATTGATAAGTTTAGTCTATTTCTCATACAATCTATAACAGGCATCCAAAAGGATACTCTCCTATGATTACCTTCTATGGATAGGCCAAGGAATTTGAATGGAAGAGTATGATATTTACAATGAAGGAACGCTTCGGCTACAGCCATGAAATGTTGATCAATACCTATACCGTAGAGGCAACTTTTTGCATAGTTTATCTTAAGACCGGAAGCAACTTCAAATCCTCTAAGAATGGACTTGAAAGCCCAAATATTAGTGATAGATCCATCCCCAAATAGGAGGGTATCATCCGCAAACTGTAAGATATTAACCGTGTTCGATTCATCCAATCTAAAATTAGAGAGAATGTTCAAGTTAACAGCTCTTCGCACCATACAAGCCAAGCCTTCCACAACAATTGCGAAGAGATAAGGAGAGAGGGGGTCTCCTTGTTTTAAGCCTCTTGTCTATTTAAAGTCCTTGGATGGGCTACCGTTTATCAAAATCGAAAAATAACTATTGAAAACCAATCCTCTAATCCATTTTAACCAATTTCCTCTAAATCCCATTTTAGTTATCATACGCTCCAAGAAATTCCAATCAACACAATCATAAGCACGATCAAAATCTACTTTGAATAAGATACACTTTTTCTTCTTTCTCTTTGCGAAGACTATGATTTCTTTAGCAACTAGAACTCCATCTAATAGTTGTCTCTTCGGAATAAAAGTCGTTTGATTGGGGGATATCAACTTTTCTATGACCATTCTCAATCTTTTAGATAGCATCTTAGAAATTATCTTCATAACAAATCCAATGAAACTAATTGGACGGTAATTTTCAAAGGTTTGCGGATTATCAAATTTAGGAACCAAGGATACGAAAGATGACACAAAAGCTTTAGGAAACCAACCAGAAGCAAAGAAATTTAGAACACAGTTGGTAACATCTGACCCTATAATATCCCAGCAAGATTTCAAGAACTTGAAATTAATCCATCTACTCCCGGGAACTTATTTATGTCGCATTCAAACACAACATCCCTAACATCTATGTTAGAAAAATATGCTTCTAAAAATAGGCAGTCTGAATGGCTCAAAGTCGTCCGCGGTTCAAACGTGCAGTTGATATGAGATCTGGTCTGAGCTTTAAAAAATTTCTCAAAAAAAGTCTTAGCTTCCTGTTTGATTCCAAGAGGATCCTGATGCAATCTTCCATTTACTTGGATTGTTGATATATTATTAGTTCTATACCTCAACTTTAGCGAATCATGGAAAAAGCGAGTGTTATTATCACCATCAGACATCCATTTTCGTGTAGATTTATGTTGTATCATCAACTCTTTAAGCTTCATGTTCCTTCATACTTCCTTTTGAGTCTCCAATCTACTTTTCACGATCAAATCTTCCTAACCAAGTTCAATATCATCTAGTTTCAAATCCAACTCATTACGGATAGTAACATAATTATCAATTTTCAAATCTAACCATCTAAATGTCTAAGAATTCCATCTTCTCAATTATTCCTTAAGATTTTTTAATTTGGTTAGAAGAACATGGTAAGAAGACCCCTCAACATGACCTGAGTTCCAACAATTCTTCACCAGCTCAAGGAATCCTTTATGCTCCAACCAACAATTAAAGAAACAGAACAGTTTTGGTCCCTAATTCACCAAGTTAGACTTCAACCATAACGGCCAATGGTCTGAAATGTCTCTCTCCCCCACAAACTGATTAGATAAATGAAGTTTCTCAACCAAAAAGTCGTTAACCAAAAATTTGTCCAATCTACTCCGGCTCCAATCGTTTGGTTTAAACCACATATATTTACAACCAACAATCGGTAAATCAATCAGGTTTAATTCATTGATGAACAAATTGAATTCGAGAATCTCACCATGATTCACACGACTCCTACCCTTTCATTCCTCTCTAGTCTTGACAATGTTAAAGTCCCCGACAATAATCCAACCTCCCAGAGAGAATTGATTCTTAACATTAACCAGATCAGCCCACAACCTTCTTTTTTCCTGAATATCACAGGAGGAGTATACATTTACCACGTACAAGTTTAAGTTATTCCAGATAAATGAGTTCCAAGGTATCCTTTTCCTCTGAATGAAGAAACAGCAAACAGAAAACCCTTTCTCCAAATTGTCATAATACCACCTGAGTGTCCCTCTGAATTATTAGCAGACCACTCTACTTCCTTATTTCTCCACATGTTACAAATGTCTTCTGCCTTAGGCCGCTTCAATTTGGTTTCCTGAATTAAACATAAGTCTGCTTCACCCTGATTGAGAATATGAGACAAACGCCTTCTCTTAATCGAGCTACAACACCCCCTAATATTAAAAGACAAGATATCCATGATCCACTTCTTTCGACAATCTTCTTGGTTCCTCTTCCTTTTTTATTATCAGCTTCAAGTTTTCTTAGCAAATTTGCTAACACCTCCTCATCCTCTGCATCTTCAATGCCAAGCACAGTCAAAGTTTTCAAGATCTTGACCGGAACGTCTTCTATCGCCTTTTTGCAACTTGAATTAACCCTGGCTACATCAGTATCTATGATGGACTCGTTACAAATAAGTGAATTAGAATGAGCTGATTGCTTTCTACAACCTGACCGGCAAGGATTTTCTCTTGAAGGAATAGGTACGTGACTATGGGTTCCTGGGAGATCAACCTCCGCATGAAGAAGTGAAGAGTAATACAATGGTGAGTATGGAATTTTCACACTTTCATAGATATCATTAAGGAGTTTCTTTTTCTTGCCTTTAGCCCACTTTAATGGGCCAATAAGTCCAACAATAGACCCATAAATAGTGTCTGAACTATTTAGGTCCACAACTAATTTATTATTAAAAAAGTATCCCAAATCCGTATTAAAAGTTCTATCCTTATCCCTGTAAACACCTTTTGAACATCCAACTATCTCGTTGGTCTTGTTCAGTTCCTTCTGAATTATGCCCCCCCTCTTTGTCCCCTTGTTCTTCTTGGGATTCACCAGATAACATCTCTCCCTGACAGGTATTCCCAAAGGTTGGTTTACCTCGGTACCAACCCCTCTGCTCAAATTCTCTTTCCCAATACTATCACCTACCACTGAAAGGTCAATAGTTTCATCCTCAACAACATCTGTCACATCCTTATCCTGGGCCAGGTCGCTATCTATAGCCTTATTGTTGGGGTTACTAGACATCACGACTTCTTCCTCGAAACACCCTTCCCACGCACTATCATCCTCGTCTGAGGATTCAAAAACTCAGATGAAGAGTAATCAACGTCCACCACAACATCTGATTGAGTGGTGGTTATCTCATGGAAAATGCAGGATTCTTCAATTAAAGAAATAGCGAAAGGAAGATTGTTGCAAGTTACACTCAGGCTTTCATTAATAAGGTCATGAGAGCTAGTTCTAACCTTGAGTCTAGCAACATCAAATCTAGACTTCTGAATCGTGCTTTCGTCCACCTGAATCAGCTTACCCACCTTAGACACTACAACTTGGAAGGATGAAAGTTTCCAAGTAGCACACAGGAGACCAATACATTTTACCCAGGGAAACCTTTCCACATCTACTTCTTCAAGCGTCCAAGGTTTAATGGATGAGATGCATCTCCCAAGCAACTAGCATACTCAGTCAAAGACTATTCTAAGCTACCGTCCAGGTTATACTCTAGCACACATTTGGTAGCTCCAATAGGTGTAATTAAAAGATTAAACACACCCTCTTCATTTAGCTTCTTTTGAACATCAAACACACTGATACCTTCCAACACCTCACTAATTTTAGCTTTTGCAAATATGCTAGAGTCTCCATCATCAATGAAAACCTCAATTGGGGCATAGACTTACTCTTTGAGTAAGTTGATCCTCACTATATAATAAATTAATTCTTTAAAATCGACATATAGGTAACAATCCACCTTGAAGATAAAGATCAAAACGCATAAATGTCAAAACATTTTCTGGCACGTTGGCGACGTAGTCCGGTGTGTCTGTTGTCGATAGAGGGTGGCCCAATCATTAATTATATTTGTGAGTTTTGTAAATATTATCAAGAGGAACTGAGAAAGTAAAAGAATTTGTCTCACCGTATAAAACTAGATTTAAAACTCCACCATAATTTTTGATCAAATTTGAGTCACCATTTTTCATGAGATTCTAACCAACACTCAATTTTTGTTTATATTATCTCTTAACACATAAGAAATAAAAGAAAGAAGTAATGAGAATAGTGTTTTATGTGAGAGAGAGAGAGATATGAACAAGTTATAGAATGAGTCTTAAGACTTGTTTATATAGAAAGGATAAAATGATGCTAGCCATTGGATTAAAGTAAAAGGCACATGGGTTCAATCATGATCTTACATTCCCACTCTCTCAAAAATAAAATAATAATATATCCTAAAAAATATCTAGATATTTTGTAATTTATATTGTATTAAGTTATTTAGTCTCGCGTTTCCTCTCACACACACTAGTCATAATTCGCTCACGAATAACTTTTATGAAAATAGAAATATTTATCATATCCTTTTAATTAAACAAAAATATCATTTTTGAATAATTTTTTATTCCGATTAAATTTTTATTCCTTAACATAATAAAATATATTGATATTAAACTCTCAGGCGATATATACAACTCCTATTTAAATTTTGACAACAATCGGAGTTGGTGAAAATTTAAAGCTAATATAATCATTGTGCCAATTTTGAAAAAAAATCGGCTTCATCCGCAACACAATTTCAACAAAATTTCTCAAAATAGACAATTAAATAGAAAATGATAGAAGAAAATAACATCATACTATTGAATATTTATAAATTCTAATTAATGTTCTTGTACTTCTACGGATCTTACAAAATTCATTCCAAATTAATCTTTTAAGATCACTTGCATTGCTAAATAATCTCAAACAATTAATCTATAACCATTCGAAAAAGTAGTAAAATAGAAAGAAAAAAAACACACACACATATATATATATATATATATATATATATATATATATATATATATATATATATATATATATATATATATATTGAAGCTAAAGCATTCAAGAGCAACCTTCATTAATGGTGCTTGATGTGAGAAGAAGAAGAAGAAACTGTTGTAACTGATTTCTGTTACAACAGTTGAGAGAAGAAAAAGCAAAGCAAGCAATGTGATGAAAATACAATCTTATCTTATTGAGATGATAAGAGATTACATGCTATATATACAAATCATGAATCCACCTATAATAACATATACACTTGTCACTTAAAATAAAGAAATACAAATCTATATACATTGAATAACACAATATGTATGCTGATATCCCCCCTCAAGTTGGACTGTGGATGCTACAAAGTCCCAACTTGTCCAAGATGCCAGCAAGGGTAGGAAGATGCAAAGGTTTTATAAACATGTCAGCTAACTGGTTAGTGGTGGAAATAGGAAGTAGGTGCAAAAGCTTAGACTGAATTTTCTCTCTAATTACATGACAGTCCAACTCGATATGCCCTCTTCTCTCATGGAAAGCTGGATTATGAGCTAAGTACATTGTTGATTTGCTATCACAAAATACAGCAGCAGGCTGAGGGAGATGAATTTGCAAATCTTGTAAGATGTACTTAAACCATTGCAATTCACAAGAAAGAGAAGCTAGTGCTCTGTACTCAGCTTCAGTAGAAGATCTGGATACAGTTTTCTGCTTTTTAGATTTCCAGCAAATGAGGGAAGAGCCAAGCAAGACACAAAAGCATGTGATAGATTTTCTGGTGTCTGGGCATCTTGCCCAGTCAGAATCAGCAAAGGCAGATAATTTGAGTTGGCTGGAGGCAGGATAGAAAAATCATTTAGCAGGTACTGATTTGAGATATCTAAGGACTTTAATTGCAGCCTGATAGTGAGGGGTGAGAGGCTTTGAAACATATTGGTTGAGGTGTTGAACAACATAGGCAATGTCTGGTCTTGAATTAGTGAGGTAGATGAGTCTCCCAATAAGTCTTCTATAGATAGAAGGGTCTTCTAGGGGTTTACCTTCATGAATAGACAGTTTGACAGTTGGATCAAATGGAACTGAGGTTGGTTTTGAGGCTAGCATACCACTGTCCTCAAGAAGATCTAAGGTGTATTTTCTTTGATTCAGAAAAATACCAGTTGTACTTCTAGCAATCTCAAAGCCAAGGAAGAATCTCAATTGACCAAGGTCTTTGATCTTAAAGGAGTGATGAAGCAGCTTTTTAACTTGGGAGATCTCATTCATAGAAGTTCCTGCAAGAACTATATCATCAACATATACCAATAGTGCACTGAAGTTGTTACTGGTAGATTTAACATAGAGAGAATGATTTGCTTGAGATTGTTGGTAACCAATAGAGAGAATAAATGAAGATAGCTTGGAATACCATTGTCTGCTTGCCTGCTTCAAACCATACAATGACTTATGCAGTCTACAAACCTTAGAAGAGTTAGAAGCTTGAAGACCAGGAGGAAGAGTCATGTACACTTCTTCATGAAGATCACCATGCAGAAATGCATTATTGACATCCAGTTGCTCCAAATGCCACCCTTTTATAGCTGCTATAGACAAAAGTACCCTTACAGTAGTGAGTTTTTCCACTGGTGAGAAGGTATCAAAGTAGTCTATTCCCTCTAATTGGGTGTAGCCTTTGGCAACTAGCCTAGCCTTATGTCTCTCAATAGAACCATCTGCTTTGTACTTGACCTTGTAGACCTATCTACATCCAATAGGATGTTTTCCTGCAGGAAGATCAACTACCTCCCATGTATTATTAGTTGCAAGAGCTTGTAGCTCAACATCCATGGCATGCTTCCAACAATCAAACTTCATGGCTTGGTTAGGTCTTAGGTTTAATGTTAGAAGATATAGAGCAACAAAAATGTTTGTATGCAGGAGAACAATTATGATAAGAGATGACAGATGATAAAGGATGTGCGGTATTAGAATGAGTATTATGAGATGTGACAGAATTATGAGATGCAAGATAGCAGTGATAATCTGTCAAATAGCTAGGGGATGAGATATTCTAGTGGATTGTCTAACAGGGATAAGACTGTTGGTAGAGTCTGAAGAAGTATTAGATAGATGGGAAGAGTCATTATTTGTTGAGGGTGAAGATGTACTAGTAGGTAGGGGAGGAGAATAATTGTTGACTAAAGGTGATGTGGGGACCTCATGGGTGATAGGATTGTGAGAGAAAGGCTGAGCATTATCAGAAGAGATGTTTTCATATGAGGACTGAATAGGTATAACTGATGGGATTGAAGTACTTTCAGATCTGGTAGAATCAAGGGATATGGAAATGTCTGTGGTACTGGTGGTGGCTGGCAGTGTATGTGGGTCTGCATAAAAGCTATCAGTAGGATTATGACATACAGCCCCATCAGTAGATGGGGGGAGGGTTTTGAAGGGAAAATGATTTTCATAGAAGATAACATTTCTTGAAATGAAAATTTGATGACTCTGCAAATCATAAAGAATATACCCTTTGGTTCCATCTTTGAATCCAAGGAAAACAGACTTTCTAGCTCTAGGTGAAAATTTAGTTCTATGTGCTTGTAATGTAGTGGCATAGCTGAGACAACCAAAAACTTTGAGATGAATTAAAAAGGGTGGTTGAGAATATAGCATTTCATAAGGGGATTTTGAATGTAGAAGAGGTGATGGTATTCTATTTATAACATGAACAACATGTTGAATAGAGAAATTCCACATGGTGATAGGAATATTAGAATGAAAATACAGGGATCTTGCTACATTCAAGATATGTTGATGTTTTCTCTCAACCACCCCATTTTGTTGGGGTGTTTCAACACAAGTGGTTTGATGCAGTATACCTTTGGAAAGCAAGAAAGAAGTTAGAGCCAGAAATTCAGTGCCATTGTCAGATATAAGGCATTTGAGAGTGGTTTTGAATTGATTTTCAATGTAAGCAATAAACTGAATTAGACTATTTTTGGTTTGATCTTTTGTTTTTAAAAGTATCACCCAAGTGTATCTACTATAATCATCTACGAGAGTAAGAAAGTATTTGTGTCCTAACATTGATATTGTGGAATATGGACCCCAAACATCAGCATGTAGAATGGAAAAAGGATAAAGAGAGGTAGATACACTATTTGGAAAAGGAAGTTTCCTTTGCTTGCCAAAATGGCATGAATCACAAGGAATATTATTTGCTTTACATTGTATGAATGGAAAAGACTGAGATACAAATTTCATGCCAGTATTAGAAATGTGTCCTAGCCTTAAATGCCATAAATTGCAAGAATCAATAGAGCTAGAACTAAAGGCTAAGGATTGATTGACAGCATGCAGGACATACAAGCCTCTTTGGAGCTTAGTTGTACCAATCATTGCCTGAGAATGGTTCTGCATAATATTGCATACATCAGCTACAAAATAAACATAACAATCATTATTATGTGTAAGTTTGGCAATTGAAATGAGATTAACATGAAATCTAGGAATATACAGAACATTATGCAGGGTTAAGGAGGGTGAAAGTATCACATTACTAGACATAGAGACAATGATGGATGAACCATCAAGTAAGTTAACAGTGATAGGAACACTGTTTTTGATATGAACAAATGCATGAATGTCATGTGAAATGTGATATGTTGCTCCAGTATCTAGAATCCATAGAGTGGGAAGCTTACCATTGGTAACAGATGTATATGATGTCATGGCTAGAGGAGATGTGGAGACAGAATTGGCTTGGGATTGAAGGGTTGATTGTTGAAGCAATGCCAGGATATTGTTGTACTGCTCTTGAGTAAAAACACATGATGAAGCAGTTGAGTCTGACTGAGGAGAATCACACACAACATTGATTGTTGCAGCTGACTGATTATTGTTGTGAGGTGATTGAGTTTTGCCTTTGTGCTTGAAACCTGGTGGATATCCATGTTTGAGAAAACATGTTTCCAGTGTGTGATTGGTTCTACCATAATGTGTACAAACACGATTGTTCCCTCTAGTAGAACCTTGATATTTGCCTTTGAAAGAATTGTATCCAGGTTTCTGTTGAGAGCTGCCATAACTAGCCTGAACTTGATACACAGAATTCAACACTTCAGGATTGGATGAGGCCTGAGCCATAGCAGAAGCTGAACTATTGATCTCACGTTCTTGTTGAATGATGAAAGATAAATCTTTATCCAGATCAGGCAATGGAGTCATCATCATTATTTGTGACTTAGAATAAGCAAATTTTTCATTCAAACCTTTAAGGAATCAAATAACCCGATCTTGATTTCGATGTTGTTTAGCATAAACAACAACTCCACAAGAACACGAGATATCACAAGAACACTCGATGATTGATCTATAATTGTCAAGCTCATCCCATAGCACCTTCAATTGTGTAAAGTAATTAGAAACATCACTGTTACCTTGGCGCAACTTGTAAATTTCTTCTTGAAGATCAGAGATGCGGAATATGTCACTATGCGAAAAACGAGTTTCAAGATTCTTCCAAACACCTGCAGCACTATCTATCCAAAGGACCGATTTGGCAATGGAATCAGATATAGAACGATGAATCCAAGCAAGCACCATCGTGTTGCATCGAATCCATGGCGGATACAGAGGATCAGAAATCGGTGGCTTGGTGAGAGATCCATCGATGAACTTTTCCTTGTTTTTCGAAATCAAGGCAATGTGCATAGATCGTGACCAGCTATGGTAGTTCTTGTCATCAAGGAGAGGAGAAACTCACTATTGCAGGATTTTCGTTTGGATGGAGATAGAACGGATTCGTCGAATTCGTTGAAAAATCAAGGAAGTGCTGGTAAGCCATTGTTGAAGACAATGCAGAGCTTGAAGAAGAAAACAAAATGGAAAGCTTGCACAGAAACAAAAACAAAGACGAAGAAGAAGAAACAACAATGGCTACCAGAGCTGTATTAGCTCTGATACCATATTGAAGCTAAAGCATTCAAGAGAAACCTCCATTAATGGTGCTTGATGTGAGAAGAAGAAGAAACTGTTGTAACTGATTTCTGTTACAACAGTTAGAGAAAACAGTTGAGAGAAGAAAAAGCAAAGCAAGCAATGTGATGAAAATACAATCTTATCTTATTGAGATGATAAGAGATTACATGATATATATACAAATCATGAATCCACCTATAATAACCTATACACTTGTCACTTAAAATACAGAAATACAAATCTATATACATTGAATAAGACAATATGTATGCTGATAAGGCAAAATGCAAATGAAAGAGATTGATTACACTGAATAAAAATTTACAACATAGATATATTAAAACAAAACAACCCAAAAATTTACCTTTTTTGACAAAAACAAAATGGCAGTGGCTAATAATAAATCAATTGATTCTTATGAATAAAAATGGAGGATAGAAAAAGATTACAAATTCAAAAATATAGAATTTTGAATTAAAACTTACAGAAAATCATCAAAATCATGTAAATGAATTTCTAAACTTATTAAAAAGACATTATAGGAAAGATATTAGATGAAAATAAAAAATATAAATATAAATAAGTGAAAACAAAGAAATTAAATCATCTAAATTTGAAGCATAAAGAATATATTAACTTGAAAAGAATAAATAAATAGTTGTCATACAGTAGTTTTGGAGACAAAACATTTAGGCTAGGATGGTGATTTTTAACAAAGGTTTCTAATTAATGACTAATTTCTAAAAATCAACTATGTTGTTAACTATACAAATGATTATCTTTTTTATTATTACGTTATTTATGCTTTATCATACAAATTGTAACAAAGCTATCTAAAACTATGTTGGACATTATTTTAATTGTTTCCTTTTTCAATTTTTTTCGTCAACCAATTGAAGATTGTATCTTTATTTAGATAAAATTAAACATTCACATGGTAAAAACGTCATAAACACTAATTAAATTGCAAGAGTTTTATCTTAAAAGTAACACTAATTTATAGAACCATATTCATGATAAAGGTGAACCAATTCATTCAAAATCAATGAACAAACAACTACATTTGAAACTCAAGAACTTCGCTATAAAATTTTGGCGACTAATAGGATTCATCATCACTGGTTCCATGTCTCAAACATCTTATCAATCTCTTCAAACCACTTCTCCTTTGAAGTTGTGACACACACAGAACCATCAAATATCTTTTTGTTTAAAACATAATCATAGACCCAGGCCACTCCAAATGTTGCATTTGAAGCAACCATATTGTGTTTGAGATGTATTTGATTTGTGTGATTTCATCTTTCAATTTGATATCTCTTTCGTCCATCATTTGTCCTATTATATAGGCCTATGGTTGTTTGAAATTTGTCAATTTTCAAATTAGAATAACTCTTTTCTTTTTTATTCAATAATTAGTGTGCATATATATATATATATTTTTATATTTTAAACTATTATATTAATTGGGTAAAATCCACTCTTTTTCAGGATTATTATTTGAATAAAAATAGGTCAGTCCAAATTTAGGTATTCTCTCTAACGATAATAGTAAAATGACATAAATTTACTTTAATATATTTTAATTAATAATTTATTATCAAAATTTGAGTAATTTAAAAATATAAAAGATCAATTGTGATAATTAAAAAAAATTAAATGTTAAATCTTCTCTTTGTTACTATAATTGTGTGTTGTTTTCTCTCTATTTCAAGTCCTTATTAATATATTCTAAGTAATTATATCAAGAAGTTATATTACATCTCTCCCTGACAGGTATTCCCAAAGGTTGGTTTACCTCGGTACCAACCCCTCTGCTCAAATTCTCTTTCCCAATACTATCACCTACCACTGAAAGGTCAATAGTTTCATCCTCAACAACATCTGTCACATCCTTATCCTGGGCCAGGTCGCTATCTATAGCCTTATTGTTGGGGTTACTAGACATCACGACTTCTTCCTCGAAACACCCTTCCCACGCACTATCATCCTCGTCTGAGGATTCAAAAACTCAGATGAAGAGTAATCAACCTCCACCACAACATCTGATTGAGTGGTGGTTATCTCATGGAAAATGCAGGATTCTTCAATTAAAGAAATAGCGAAAGGAAGATTGTTGCAAGTTACACTCAGGCTTTCATTAATAAGGTCATGAGAGCTAGTTCTAACCTTGAGTCTAGCAACATCAAATCTAGACTTCTGAATCGTGCTTTCGTCCACCTGAATCAGCTTACCCACCTTAGACACTACAACTTGGAAGGATGAAAGTTTCCAAGTAGCACACAGGAGACCAATACATTTTACCCAGGGAAACCTTTCCACATCTACTTCTTCAAGCGTCCAAGGTTTAATGGATGAGATGCATCTCCCAAGCAACTAGCATACTCAGTCAAAGACTATTCTAAGCTACCATCCAGGTTATACTCTAGCACACATTTGGTAGCTCCAATAGGTGTAATTAAAAGATTAAACACACCCTCTTCATTTAGCTTCTTTTGAACATCAAACACACTGATACCTTCCAACACCTCACTAATTTTAGCTTTTGCAAATATGCTAGAGTCTCCATCATCAATGAAAACCTCAATTGGGGCATAGACTTACTCTTTGAGTAAGTTGATCCTCACTATATAATAAATTAATTCTTTAAAATCGACATATAGGTAACAATCCACCTTGAAGATAAAGATCAAAACGCATAAATGTCAAAACATTTTCTGGCACGTTGGCGACGTAGTCCGGTGTGTCTGTTGTCGATAGAGGGTGGCCCAATCATTAATTATATTTGTGAGTTTTGTAAATATTATCAAGAGGAACTGAGAAAGTAAAAGAATTTGTCTCACCGTATAAAACTAGATTTAAAACTCCACCATAATTTTTGATCAAATTTGAGTCACCATTTTTCATGAGATTCTAACCAACACTCAATTTTTGTTTATATTATCTCTTAACACATAAGAAATAAAAGAAAGAAGTAATGAGAATAGTGTTTTATGTGAGAGAGAGAGAGATATGAACAAGTTATAGAATGAGTCTTAAGACTTGTTTATATAGAAAGGATAAAATGATGCTAGCCATTGGATTAAAGTAAAAGGCACATGGGTTCAATCATGATCTTACATTCCCACTCTCTCAAAAATAAAATAATAATATATCCTAAAAAATATCTAGATATTTTGTAATTTATATTGTATTAAGTTATTTAGTCTCGCGTTTCCTCTCACACACACTAGTCATAATTCGCTCACGAATAACTTTTATGAAAATAGAAATATTTATCATATCCTTTTAATTAAACAAAAATATCATTTTTGAATAATTTTTTATTCCGATTAAATTTTTATTCCTTAACATAATAAAATATATTGATATTAAACTCTCAGGCGATATATACAACTCCTATTTAAATTTTGACAACAATCGGAGTTGGTGAAAATTTAAAGCTAATATAATCATTGTGCCAATTTTGAAAAAAAATCGGCTTCATCCGCAACACAATTTCAACAAAATTTCTCAAAATAGACAATTAAATAGAAAATGATAGAAGAAAATAACATCATACTATTGAATATTTATAAATTCTAATTAATGTTCTTGTACTTCTACGGATCTTACAAAATTCATTCCAAATTAATCTTTTAAGATCACTTGCATTGCTAAATAATCTCAAACAATTAATCTATAACCATTCGAAAAAGTAGTAAAATAGAAAGAAAAAAAAAACACACACATATATATATATATATATATATATATATATATATATATATATATATATATATATATATATATATATATATATATATATATATATATATTGAAGCTAAAGCATTCAAGAGCAACCTTCATTAATGGTGCTTGATGTGAGAAGAAGAAGAAGAAACTGTTGTAACTGATTTCTGTTACAACAGTTGAGAGAAGAAAAAGCAAAGCAAGCAATGTGATGAAAATACAATCTTATCTTATTGAGATGATAAGAGATTACATGCTATATATACAAATCATGAATCCACCTATAATAACATATACACTTGTCACTTAAAATAAAGAAATACAAATCTATATACATTGAATAACACAATATGTATGCTGATATCCCCCCTCAAGTTGGACTGTGGATGCTACAAAGTCCCAACTTGTCCAAGATGCCAGCAAGGGTAGGAAGATGCAAAGGTTTTATAAACATGTCAGCTAACTGGTTAGTGGTGGAAATAGGAAGTAGGTGCAAAAGCTTAGACTGAATTTTCTCTCTAATTACATGACAGTCCAACTCGATATGCCCTCTTCTCTCATGGAAAGCTGGATTATGAGCTAAGTACATTGTTGATTTGCTATCACAAAATACAGCAGCAGGCTGAGGGAGATGAATTTGCAAATCTTGTAAGATGTACTTAAACCATTGCAATTCACAAGAAAGAGAAGCTAGTGCTCTGTACTCAGCTTCAGTAGAAGATCTGGATACAGTTTTCTGCTTTTTAGATTTCCAGCAAATGAGGGAAGAGCCAAGCAAGACACAAAAGCATGTGATAGATTTTCTGGTGTCTGGGCATCTTGCCCAGTCAGAATCAGCAAAGGCAGATAATTTGAGTTGGCTGGAGGCAGGATAGAAAAATCATTTAGCAGGTACTGATTTGAGATATCTAAGGACTTTAATTGCAGCCTGATAGTGAGGGGTGAGAGGCTTTGAAACATATTGGTTGAGGTGTTGAACAACATAGGCAATGTCTGGTCTTGAATTAGTGAGGTAGATGAGTCTCCCAATAAGTCTTCTATAGATAGAAGGGTCTTCTAGGGGTTTACCTTCATGAATAGACAGTTTGACAGTTGGATCAAATGGAACTGAGGTTGGTTTTGAGGCTAGCATACCACTGTCCTCAAGAAGATCTAAGGTGTATTTTCTTTGATTCAGAAAAATACCAGTTGTACTTCTAGCAATCTCAAAGCCAAGGAAGAATCTCAATTGACCAAGGTCTTTGATCTTAAAGGAGTGATGAAGCAGCTTTTTAACTTGGGAGATCTCATTCATAGAAGTTCCTGCAAGAACTATATCATCAACATATACCAATAGTGCACTGAAGTTGTTACTGGTAGATTTAACATAGAGAGAATGATTTGCTTGAGATTGTTGGTAACCAATAGAGAGAATAAATGAAGATAGCTTGGAATACCATTGTCTGCTTGCCTGCTTCAAACCATACAATGACTTATGCAGTCTACAAACCTTAGAAGAGTTAGAAGCTTGAAGACCAGGAGGAAGAGTCATGTACACTTCTTCATGAAGATCACCATGCAGAAATGCATTATTGACATCCAGTTGCTCCAAATGCCACCCTTTTATAGCTGCTATAGACAAAAGTACCCTTACAGTAGTGAGTTTTTCCACTGGTGAGAAGGTATCAAAGTAGTCTATTCCCTCTAATTGGGTGTAGCCTTTGGCAACTAGCCTAGCCTTATGTCTCTCAATAGAACCATCTGCTTTGTACTTGACCTTGTAGACCCATCTACATCCAATAGGATGTTTTCCTGCAGGAAGATCAACTACCTCCCATGTATTATTAGTTGCAAGAGCTTGTAGCTCAACATCCATGGCATGCTTCCAACAATCAAACTTCATGGCTTGGTTAGGTCTTAGGTTTAATGTTAGAAGATATAGATCAACAAAAATGTTTGTATGCAGGAGAACAATTATGATAAGAGATGACAGATGATAAAGGATGTGCGGTATTAGAATGAGTATTATGAGATGTGACAGAATTATGAGATGCAAGATAGCAGTGATAATCTGTCAAATAGCTAGGGGATGAGATATTCTAGTGGATTGTCTAACAGGGATAAGACTGTTGGTAGAGTCTGAAGAAGTATTAGATAGATGGGAAGAGTCATTATTTGTTGAGGGTGAAGATGTACTAGTAGGTAGGGGAGGAGAATAATTGTTGACTAAAGGTGATGTGGGGACCTCATGGGTGATAGGATTGTGAGAGAAAGGCTGAGCATTATCAGAAGAGATGTTTTCATATGAGGACTGAATAGGTATAACTGATGGGATTGAAGTACTTTCAGATCTGGTAGAATCAAGGGATATGGAAATGTCTGTGGTACTGGTGGTGGCTGGCAGTGTATGTGGGTCTGCATAAAAGCTATCAGTAGGATTATGACATACAGCCCCATCAGTAGATGGGGGGAGGGTTTTGAAGGGAAAATGATTTTCATAGAAGATAACATTTCTTGAAATGAAAATTTGATGACTCTGCAAATCATAAAGAATATACCCTTTGGTTCCATCTTTGAATCCAAGGAAAACAGACTTTCTAGCTCTAGGTGAAAATTTAGTTCTATGTGCTTGTAATGTAGTGGCATAGCTGAGACAACCAAAAACTTTGAGATGAATTAAAAAGGGTGGTTGAGAATATAGCATTTCATAAGGGGATTTTGAATGTAGAAGAGGTGATGGTATTCTATTTATAACATGAACAACATGTTGAATAGAGAAATTCCACATGGTGATAGGAATATTAGAATGAAAATACAGGGATCTTGCTACATTCAAGATATGTTGATGTTTTCTCTCAACCACCCCATTTTGTTGGGGTGTTTCAACACAAGTGGTTTGATGCAGTATACCTTTGGAAAGCAAGAAAGAAGTTAGAGCCAGAAATTCAGTGCCATTGTCAGATATAAGGCATTTGAGAGTGGTTTTGAATTGATTTTCAATGTAAGCAATAAACTGAATTAGACTATTTTTGGTTTGATCTTTTGTTTTTAAAAGTATCACCCAAGTGTATCTACTATAATCATCTACGAGAGTAAGAAAGTATTTGTGTCCTAACATTGATATTGTGGAATATGGACCCCAAACATCAGCATGTAGAATGGAAAAAGGATAAAGAGAGGTAGATACACTATTTGGAAAAGGAAGTTTCCTTTGCTTGCCAAAATGGCATGAATCACAAGGAATATTATTTGCTTTACATTGTATGAATGGAAAAGACTGAGATACAAATTTCATGCCAGTATTAGAAATGTGTCCTAGCCTTAAATGCCATAAATTGCAAGAATCAATAGAGCTAGAACTAAAGGCTAAGGATTGATTGACAGCATGCAGGACATACAAGCCTCTTTGGAGCTTAGTTGTACCAATCATTGCCTGAGAATGGTTCTGCATAATGTTGCATACATCAGCTCCAAAATAAACATAACAATCATTATTATGTGTAAGTTTGGCAATTGAAATGAGATTAACATGAAATCTAGGAATATACAGAACATTATGCAGGGTTAAGGAGGGTGAAAGTATCACATTACTAGACATAGAGACAATGATGGATGAACCATCAAGTAAGTTAACAGTGATAGGAACACTGTTTTTGATATGAACAAATGCATGAATGTCATGTGAAATGTGATATGTTGCTCCAGTATCTAGAATCCATAGAGTGGGAAGCTTACCATTGGTAACAGATGTATATGATGTCATGGCTAGAGGAGATGTGGAGACAGAATTGGCTTGGGATTGAAGGGTTGATTGTTGAAGCAATGCCAGGATATTGTTGTACTGCTCTTGAGTAAAAACACATGATGAAGCAGTTGAGTCTGACTGAGGAGAATCACACACAACATTGATTGTTGCAGCTGACTGATTATTGTTGTGAGGTGATTGAGTTTTGCCTTTGTGCTTGAAACCTGGTGGATATCCATGTTTGAGAAAACATGTTTCCAGTGTGTGATTGGTTCTACCATAATGTGTACAAACACGATTGTTCCCTCTAGTAGAACCTTGATATTTGCCTTTGAAAGAATTGTATCCAGGTTTCTGTTGAGAGCTGCCATAACTAGCCTGAACTTGATACACAGAATTCAACACTTCAGGATTGGATGAGGCCTGAGCCATAGCAGAAGCTGAACTATTGATCTCACGTTCTTGTTGAATGATGAAAGATAAATCTTTATCCAGATCAGGCAATGGAGTCATCATCATTATTTGTGACTTAGAATAAGCAAATTTTTCATTCAAACCTTTAAGGAATCAAATAACCCGATCTTGATTTCGATGTTGTTTAGCATAAACAACAACTCCACAAGAACACGAGATATCACAAGAACACTCGATGATTGATCTATAATTGTCAAGCTCATCCCATAGCACCTTCAATTGTGTAAAGTAATTAGAAACATCACTGTTACCTTGGCGCAACTTGTAAATTTCTTCTTGAAGATCAGAGATGCGGAATATGTCACTATGCGAAAAACGAGTTTCAAGATTCTTCCAAACACCTGCAGCACTATCTATCCAAAGGACCGATTTGGCAATGGAATCAGATATAGAACGATGAATCCAAGCAAGCACCATCGTGTTGCATCGAATCCATGGCGAATACAGAGGATCAGAAATCGGTGGCTTGGTGAGAGATCCATCGATGAACTTTTCCTTGTTTTTCGAAATCAGGGCAATGTGCATAGATCGTGACCAGCTATGGTAGTTCTTGTCATCAAGGAGAGGAGAAACTCACTATTGCAGGATTTTCGTTTGGATGGAGATAGAACGGATTCGTCGAATTCGTTGAAAAATCAAGGAAGTGCTGGTAAGCCATTGTTGAAGACAATGCAGAGCTTGAAGAAGAAAACAAAATGGAAAGCTTGCACAGAAACAAAAACAAAGACGAAGAAGAAGAAACAACAATGGCTACCAGAGCTGTATTAGCTCTGATACCATATTGAAGCTAAAGCATTCAAGAGCAACCTCCATTAATGGTGCTTGATGTGAGAAGAAGAAGAAACTGTTGTAACTGATTTCTGTTACAACAGTTAGAGAAAACAGTTGAGAGAAGAAAAAGCAAAGCAAGCAATGTGATGAAAATACAATCTTATCTTATTGAGATGATAAGAGATTACATGATATATATACAAATCATGAATCCACCTATAATAACCTATACACTTGTCACTTAAAATACAGAAATACAAATCTATATACATTGAATAATACAATATGTATGCTGATAAGGCAAAATGCAAATGAAAGAGATTGATTACACTGAATAAAAATTTACAACATAGATATATTAAAACAAAACAACCCAAAAATTTACCTTTTTTGACAAAAACAAAATGGCAGTGGCTAATAATAAATCAATTGATTCTTATGAATAAAAATGGAGGATAGAAAAAGATTACAAATTCAAAAATATAGAATTTTGAATTAAAACTTACAGAAAATCATCAAAATCATGTAAATGAATTTCTAAACTTATTAAAAAGACATTATAGGAAAGATATTAGATGAAAATAAAAAATATAAATATAAATAAGTGAAAACAAAGAAATTAAATCATCTAAATTTGAAGCATAAAAAATATATTAACTTGAAAAGAATAAATAAATAGTTGTCATACAGTAGTTTTGGAGACAAAACATTTAGGCTAGGATGGTGATTTTTAACAAAGGTTTCTAATTAATGACTAATTTCTAAAAATCAACTATGTTGTTAACTATACAAATGATTATCTTTTTTATTATTACGTTATTTATGCTTTATCATACAAATTGTAACAAAGCTATCTAAAACTATGTTGGACATTATTTTAATTGTTTCCTTTTTCAATTTTTTTCGTCAACCAATTGAAGATTGTATCTTTATTTAGATAAAATTAAACATTCACATGGTAAAAACGTCATAAACACTAATTAAATTGCAAGAGTTTTATCTTAAAAGTAACACTAATTTATAGAACCATATTCATGATAAAGGTGAACCAATTCATTCAAAATCAATGAACAAACAACTACATTTGAAACTCAAGAACTTCGCTATAAAATTTTGGCGACTAATAGGATTCATCATCACTGGTTCCATGTCTCAAACATCTTATCAATCTCTTCAAACCACTTCTCCTTTGAAGTTGTGACACACACAGAACCATCAAATATCTTTTTGTCTAAAACATAATCATAGACCCAGGCCACTCCAAATGTTGCATTTGAAGCAACCATATTGTGTTTGAGATGTATTTGATTTGTGTGATTTCATCTTTCAATTTGATATCTCTTTCGTCCATCATTTGTCCTATTATATAGGCCTATGGTTGTTTGAAATTTGTCAATTTTCAAATTAGAATAACTCTTTTCTTTTTTATTCAATAATTAGTGTGCATATATATATATTTTTATATTTTAAACTATTATATTAATTGGGTAAAATCCACTCTTTTTCAGGATTATTATTTGAATAAAAATAGGTCAGTCCAAATTTAGGTATTCTCTCTAACGATAATAGTAAAATGACATAAATTTACTTTAATATATTTTAATTAATAATTTATTATCAAAATTTGAGTAATTTAAAAATATAAAAGATCAATTGTGATAATTAAAAAAAATTAAATGTTAAATCTTCTCTTTGTTACTATAATTGTGTGTTGTTTTCTCTCTATTTCAAGTCCTTATTAATATATTCTAAGTAATTATATCAAGAAGTTATATTACTATATATTGATTATTAAGTAATTATATCAAGAAGTTATATTATTATATATTGATTATATGATGGTGGTTTTTAACCGACGATGAAAAAGAAAATATGCAAAATATAATGCATGCAAGTGTCTTTTTGTATATTGATATAATTTATTGTTCACAAAATCCATCTTCAATGCCTTTTGTCATGGTGATTTTTTCTTTCTTTATCCTCCTTAAAATAATAATTGTAAAACCAAAGGAAAACTAGTATACTTTATGTTAAGACATCAAACAAAACGCCCCAAAATAAATATTGTGCATCTTAAAATTTAAGATTGGTAGTTTTGGTTTTCATCAATTAACAATTATATGATCAATTACAATTTATATAAATAAAATGGGGGTAGTGGTTAATTTTTATTTATGTTTTTTCTAAATAGTTTTAAATGGAAAAAGATGAAAGAAGATAGGATATACTAAAAAGATGTTTTTCTTTATATATTGTTATAGATTAAATTAAATTAAATTTATTGGAGGCAAATTAAGAAACATTGTTATGTTAAATATATATTCTGACAAAATTTTAAAGAATGAAAGAATCAACTTAACATAGAAAAATATTTATAAAATGAAAGACAGAATCCTTTTGATATAAGAAAAGAATATTAAATAAAACACAAATATGAAAGTATCAAGATGGATTACTACACTAAAAGAAAAAATGAGATTTGGAGAAAAGGGAGAATAATATAATAAAGTCATCATCATTTTTATTTCTTCTTGTTAGATTTATCTTTGACTCTTTGCTCCACTTAATGCAAATATATTGTTATAAAAGATAAATGGAAAATAATATATATTATAGCAGAAATTTCATTAAGAAAAGATAAAATGTTATCATTGAATTATGTGAAGGGACAAAAGATTTAGAATGAATATTTGATGAATCAAAGAGAGAAAATTGCACTCTCTACCTCACTTTGCCGCTAATGAATACTGATATATGCTTGATATGGAAATAATTTTTTTCTCTGAAAGTTGTAACATTTGCCTACCATGAATAATTAATTCATTACTGTCTGAAAAGAAAAAAAAAATCCAAAGTAATAACAAAGATAAAATCAATTTCATAATAAATATTAAGAGTAATTAATGTAAGAGAAAGAGAGATATATGCTGTAAATAAAAATAGAAGAAAAAAAGAGTAAAGTTGAGTAAGTTATAAATAGTAATGTGAGAAGTTAT
This sequence comes from Lathyrus aphaca, assembly GCA_963966055.1. Taxonomy (NCBI): domain Eukaryota; kingdom Viridiplantae; phylum Streptophyta; class Magnoliopsida; order Fabales; family Fabaceae; genus Lathyrus; species Lathyrus aphaca. The sequence continues at coordinate 161,613,610 of OZ014521.1, read as the reverse complement.
ATTGGGTAGTTATCATTTAGAATATATGGTGGTTGGGTTTTTTAAATAATTCATTTGAGATTTTAAAAATAGTTAAAGGGTAAAATTGGAAAGAAAATAGGTCATACCAAGATGGTGTATCCTCTTTATATATACTAGCGTTCAAACAGGCACTCTTATGTCCGTTTGTCCGCTTTTTTAAGGTGCACCGCGTAAAAATATTAACAGTGTCAATTTTTTTAAGTTTGATTTTAACATAAACTATTTATATGATGAGATCTTTCAGATACTTATAAAAAAATTGTACTACGTAATATTCGCAAAGGATGTTACGGTAATTTAGAGGATGACATACCATTATTCAACCGATTTTTTTTTTCATTTCAATCAATAATGTAAGTAGAATAATTTAGAGGTTAGAAAAGGATGTTAGGGTAAAAGAAAATACATTAAAAAAACTAAATTTTAAAAATATTAACAACTTGAAATTACAAATAAATATTGCTTCCAAAAGTTGAACCTAGACATACAACTTGTAACCCTCTAACCCAATTAGCAAATCTAAATATTGTGTAATAAAAAAAATTATATGCATTTGTATTATTTGTGTATAGTAATTTTATTTATTTTTGTCAAATATGCAATAATTGTGACATAATTAATATAATCATCCACTCAGTTGATAAGTCTCTGAACTTTCACAAAATCATAAAGACATCAATTCGTATGATTATATTAAGTATGTCACTTATACCTATGAGCTTTATTTTTTCATTTTTCATTATGATTTTTTTTCATTTTTCTCTCTTCTTAAATTTATATCTATGAGACACTTATATCTATGAGCTTTATTTTTTATGACCAAAGAAAATTTAAAAAAAAAGAGAAAGACATCAAATACAAAGATCATGAGAGAGAGAGAGAGACTTTGGTCATAAAAAAATAAAAACCTGATTAGTATATCTTAGATTCAATGTTGGAAACGATTTAGTGTTGGAAACACTGATATTTGGAAAACACAACAAAATCATCTGTTGTTATGCATTTATGCCACTAGACAGTCACAACAATCTCTCTATTTGTATTGTTCTCTCAATTGTCACACTGCCTCACTGTTAAAAAAAAATAACATGAGATATCATACAAACATGGGAAAGAAAAAAAAGAAAATTTTTCATGTAGAATTTTTTAAAAGTTGCTTTTTGTTTGAAATGAAAATTTAAAAAACAACAGTTGAATAAAGAAAGTAATTATGACAAAAAAAAAAAAACCAACCCCCTTTCCTTTGTGATCAAATGGCACAACAATCCTTCTATTGTAAACTTGAACTCAAACACTATCAGATTTTAGAGCAACCAATCTTGTAACTTTCTCCAAAATATATCGGTAAGCAGTATATGGTTTATTTTTCTAAACTATGTAATTTAATCTAATTGAACAAAAATGATTGAGAAATGGATGGATAGAGAAAAGAAATAAAACAGAGGAGGTTTATACTGGTAATGACGTTTGAGGGAAGTTTTTTGTATTCCATTTAAGGTAACTGGCATAACAATAAAAAAATTTCCTTTTCAAAAATAAAGGTTAGAAAAGGATGTTACGGTAAAAGAAAATACATTAAAAAAAAACTAAATTTTAAAAATATTAACAACTTGAAATTACAAATAAATATTGCTTCCAATAGTTGAACATGGACATACAACTTGTAACCCTCTAACCCAATTAGCAAATCTAAATATTGTTTAATAAAAAAAAATTATATGCATTTGTATTATTTGTGTATAGTAATTTTATTTATTTTTGTCAAATATGCAATAATTGTGACATAATTAATATAATCATCAACTCAGTTGATAAGTCTCTGAACTTTCACAAAATCATAAAGACATCAATTCGTATGATTATATTAAGTATGTCACTTATATCTATGAGCTTTATTTTTTCATTTTTCATTATGATTTTTTTTTTTCATATTTCTCTCTTCTTAAATTTATATCTAGACACTTATATCTATAAGCTTTATTTTTTATGACCATAGAAAATTTTAAAAAATGAAAAAGACATCAAATACAAAGATTATGAGAGAGAGAGAGAGAGACTTTGGTCATAAATAATAAAAATCTGATTAGTATATCTTAGATTCAATGTTGGAAACGATTTAGTGTTGGAAACACTGGTATTTGGAAAACACAACAAAATCATTTGTTGCTATGCATTTATGCCGCTAGACCGTCACAACAATCTTTATACTTGTATTGCTCTCCCAATTGTCACATTGCTTAGCTGTTAAAAAAATTAAAATAACATGTGATATCATACACATATAGGAAAGAAAAAAAAAGAAAATTTTTCATGTAGAATTTTTTAAAAGTTGCTTTTTGTTTGAAATAAAAATTTAAAAAACAACGGTTGAATAAAGAAAGTAATTATGACAACAACAAAAAACAATCAACCCCCTTTCCTTTGTGATCAAATGGCACAACAATCCTTCTATTGTAAACTTGAACTCAAACACTATCAGATTTTAGAGCAACCAATCTTGTAACTTTTTCCAAAATATATATGTAAGCAGTATATGATTTATCTTTCTAAACTATGTAGAGGAGGTTTACACTGGTAATGACGTTTGAGGGAAGTTTTTTGTATTCCATTTAAGGTAACTGACATAACAATAGAATTTTTTTCCTTTTCAAAATAGAATAAAAATAGAGGAGTTATAGAGAAGTTATTGTTTAAATAAATAAAAAGTATTTTTATCAATTAAAATTAAAGGTAATTATGGAATAAAACTAAGGGTATTATAGGAAGAAAAAATAGGTCACTCCAAAATTATCTATTCCCTTTATATATAGGTATAGATACTAGCGTCCAAACGTTTTTAAGGTGCACTGCGTGAAAATATTAATTATGTTAATTTTTATAAGTTTGATTTTAAGATTAACTATTTATATGATGAGGATAATGACATTAACTATTTAACATTAACAACGTAAAATCTCATGAAATATTTCTAAAAACATAATATTGTAATTATGCATGAAAAAATAAATAAAGAACAAATTAATATGTACCTATAAAATAATGGGAATTTGGAATTTAAATTAAGTTAAATTTATGACACGGCATAATGAAATCAAAAAAAAAAAAAATATATATATATATATATATATATATATATATATATATATATATATATATATATATATATATATATATATATATATAAAGAGGATATACCTTTTTGATATGACCTATTTTTTTCTAAAAATATCCTTTATATTTTTAAACAAATAATACAATATAAACCAAATCATTCTCTACAAAATAGGTAACCATAAAATTAACCACCACATATTACTGTTCTGATTAGGGATGTCAACGGGGCGGGGAATATACGGAGGATGTTTCCCCGATCCCCGCCTTGTCCCCCAAAATTTTCCCTGTCTCCGTCCCCGATCCCCGTTGCGGGAGAATTTTTTTCCCATCACTATCCACACGGTATCCACGAAGATTCACATACATCGAATCTAAAAATTTTTTTTTCGATCAAAACTATGACATTAAAATTTCATTATTTTTTCTTTATAAAAACTTATATTTTGCATTTTTATTATTTTAAAAATAAAAAACATATTACATTAATAACAATTTGGAATTGTCATGCATATTTTTTTTCTTACTGCCATGCATAACTATACAAAAATTCATAGTTTGGAATTGTCAATTTGTCATGCATAATCTTTGTAAAAAGCAATTGCAGTTGCAAATTTTTTTCTTACTGCCATGCATTACTATACAAAAATTCATAGTTAATATATCTCATAATGAATAGAAAAAATAGAAAAGTGAGATTGTCTAATATCCAAAATAAAATGCTAATGAATATTCCACAATTAATAGAAAAATAAAATTGGATGATAATCCAAAATATTAAAGCATTCACCCAATAAAAGTTATAATTGAAGTTACTTTGGAAAAGTTAATCTGAATAAACCAAAATATAAAGCAATTATCCAAGAAAGTCATGGTATTGTCTCCATCTTTGTGACTTTTCATGTGAGGTCTTCATCACTATTCCAGAATCATGCTTTACTTTCTTTTTCCTACAAAAATTTAACACATAATCATATCTACAAACACAAATAACTTTAAAGCTTGAAATTAGATAACAATAATATTTACATTACCTCATCATCATCATCATCCATATCCTCATCAACGCATTTGAATGAAGCAAGTGTCTTTGAATTACCTAAACCTAATAAACAAATAGCTAAAATACATTAACAAATAATTATGGTTATAACAATGATAAATAGAGATGAATTCAACATAAATTATATCACCTTGCATTTTTTTTCGGAACCAATCTTGGGTGCACATTAAAGCCTCTAAAGTCTCTTCCTTCAACCTACTATGTTGTGGAGTTATAACACGCCTACTAGTACTAAAGGTAGACTCTGAAGCACTGTAGAGATAGGGATTGCTAAAAAGTCTTTTGCAATCTTTTGCAAAGTTGGAAATTTCAAACCATTTTGTTTCCACCATCTTAGTATGTCAAAATTTTCTATTATTTCCTTTTTTTTCCCTTGTCAAGCAAGATGCCATCTTCTAAGTAAGAAACAAATTCCGACTTTGCACTAGTAGTTGAAGCATTTTCCATCACATAGTCCAAATAACCTTGCTCCCAAGTTTGGCTTGAAGCACTAGTAAGAGTAACATCTTCCAATGGTGATGCACTAGTTTCACTACTAGTATGAATCATATTATCATTTATTTTATATTCATCTATCAAATCTTCACATAATTTATTTACCCTTTCCAACTCTTTGGAAGCATCACTTCCATATATACGAGGAAAAAAGTAATTCAACAATGACATTTTGTATCTAGGTGACAACACCTATTGCCATCACCCCTTTAATCAAACCCAAATATTTGTCAAACTTCACTACCATATTTGTTGCCATACTTTGAATGGTGGCACTAGAAGAACTTTGCCACTTTCTTAAAGTCAACCTTATTTCACAAATTTTGGGATTAGTAAATAAAACTCTTCTAAAAAGAAGAAGAGACGTAAAAGACTTTTCACATTTGGTTTGTCCACTTTTTTAGGATTAGTAAATAAAATATTTTCTAATGAGTAATGACTCTTTATTTTTAATTAATATATAATATTTTTTTATAAAAAAATATGCAATTACATAATTATATTTTATATAATATCATAAATATATATAAAGGATAATTAATAATTGGCTGGATTCGGAGAATTAATCTGCGGAGCGGGGGTATTTCCCCGATCCCCGCCCCGAAGTGTAATCGGGGGAAATTTTACCTCCATCTCCGTCCTCATGGGGGAAAAATTCCCCGACTTTGGAGCTCCGAACAGATAATATCCACGGGGATCCTCATTAACAGATGCAAATTGACATCCCTAGTTCTGATTTATAGTTTTTTTATTTAATTAAAATAATAATTTCCTTTGACAATTATTATTGTATTTTAAATTTTTATATTAAAAATAAAACTGTCTTGATAAACTTTTTAACCTATAGAGGTTAAACCTAAAAGTGCCACGGATGAAGCGGTTAAGAAATTTTTTTATGATAAAAAATTTTATATAGGGATTTAAATTTCTCTCAAATGCTTTTCATTTTCTCACACACACAGATTAACTTTAATTCTCTGAGAAGTTTATAAAACCGTTGAAAAAACTAACCCGGTAGTTATATGTACATTTTTATTAATATTTTATATTTTAAAGTTAAATAAATTTAATATATTTTAAAGAGTAAAATAGACCAGAGTAAAAGTCCTTATTCAGATAATATCATTTAAATACCCGAATTAAAATCCAGGTGATAAATATATATTTTAAAATTGTTTTATTGAGTTAACTATATATACTAATTTATTATTTTCTAATCACCAATTTCACTGCAATCTTGAACCACACGTTTACTTTAAAAAACAATAACATGTAAATCTCATAAACTTAAGTCATCCTTCATCAAAACCATAAAAACTACATAAACTAAAAAAAAATCAAAACAATACTCTATTTTGAAATCAAAACATTACAAACCCATTAACATCATCAATTTAAAATCTTCACTACAAACTCTAATCTACAACCAATACAACAACAATCATCAGCAAAAACTTGTAGAAAAGGGTACATAATTTTCACACAATATTAACAACAACATTTTCTCTTCTTTGTTTTCATGACAGTGTAACCATTAACCATCACAAAATTTAAAACTGTTGCCAAGAAAAAAGAACAAAATCAGAGGAGACCGACGATGCCCAGCACACAACACTGGCAGCCTCGCCGCCTGTGGAACTATCAGAATCACGCAGCTCTGATGTCGACGCACCATTGTATACTTTGCCGACATGACCTGCAACCATCAAAAACCAGATCTACAAAGTAGTTCGAACCCTTCACGGTTTTGTATTATTCACTCTTTGAGTTCATTTTGATTTGAAATTGCATCTAAATTGATTTGTTTCATGAGAAGAAGGATCAAAGTTTCCTTTTTTTATACACAACAAAAAGTGGTTTGTGTTTTTGGTTTCATGAGAGAGAAGAAAAAATACATTTCACGTTTAAATATTGGAGAAAATAAGTGATGTAGTTACCTTCTAAAAATTATTGGTCTTTACTTCAAAACTGATTTTTTTTTAGTTATTTATTTTATAATTTGAACTTGTAGCAGTTACATTTTAAAGGTTAATAAAAAAAATGGAAAAACAAAACGGGTAGTTATAGATATTTTTTTTTTAATATCACAATTCCGTTTAAAAGTACACATTTTTTTGTTAGGATTTTATTTCTTAAAATTAAGTAAATTATATTTAAAGGGTATAATGAAAATAAAAATATGTCAGCCCAAACATCCTATCCTCTTTATATATATATATATATATATATATATATATATATATATGGAAACCCGTGCGTCCGCACGGATTCTAGTGTGAACCGCGGATACGTCACCAGATAGGTTATGAAATATTAAAAAAAAATTAAATTAAATTTAAAAATTTAGTTGTAAATTAAAAAAAAATTAAAATCATACATCCAAAAAAAAACAATCGTGTTCAAAATTTTTATCAACAACTTTATATTCTTTTTCCACGACTCAAAATTTTGATCAGAAATTTCATGTTCCCAATAATTTTCAATATTTTGATCGGTGAGTTCATTTCCCGTTAAAACTCAATTTTTTGATCAGTAACTTCATGTTTTCATGCCATACACTATGCTAGTAAAGTGTTTAATGAAGCATAAGTGAATTATGCAACAACCAAAAAAGAATTGCTAGCAATAGTGTATACGCTTGAGAAATTCTGATCTTACTTGATAGGTTCAAAAGTTATCGTTTACACGGATCATGCCGCAATAAAATATTTGCTAACCAAACCGGATTCTAAGCAAAGGCTTATCCGTTGGATCCTTTTTCTCCAAGAGTTTGATTTGGAGATTAAGGACAAGAAAGGATCGGAAAATTTGGTGGCGGATCATTTATCGCGGTTGGTTAATGTGGACGTAACTAAATCTGAAATTGAAATCCGAGAAGAATTTCCGGATGAAAAATTGTTTATGATCCAAGTTAGGTCGTGGTTTGCCGACTTTGCTAACCACAAAGCTACGGGTTGGTTTCCTGAAGACCTAACTTGGAATCAAAAACGGAAGTTCTTATCGGATGCACAATACTATGTGTGGGATGAATCTTATCTTTTTAAAATTTATGGAGACAATTTGCTGAGAAGGTGTGTAACAAGTGATGAGGCAAAAAACATTCTTTGGCATTGTCATAACTCACCATATGGAGGGCATTTTAATAGATCTAGAACGGCCACAAAAATCCTTCAATCGGGATTTTATTGGCCTACTATTTTCGAAGATGCAAACCTCCATGCGATGAGTTGTGACACTTTCCAAAGGACAGGTGGAATAGGTAAGTGTGATGAAATTCCCCTCCAAAATATCTAGGAGGTTGAAATTTTTGATTGTTAGGGCATTGATTTTGTTGGCCCGTTTCCACCATCTTTCACTAATGAATACATTTTGATTGTTGTGGATTATGTCTCGAAATGGGTGGAAGTTATTGCTTCACCGAGGACGGATGGAGAAACGGTGATTAAATTTCTCAAGAAAAATATTTGTGCCCGTTTTGGAACCCCTCGAGTGTTGATTAGTAATGGTGGGTCGCACTTTTGTAATGCGCCTCTTAAAAGCGTTTTGAAACATTACGGTGTGTTACATAAAGTTTAGACTCCCTACCATCCCCAATCAAACGGGAAAGCTAAGGTGTCTAATAGGGAGGTGAAGAGAATTTTAGAGAAAATTGTTTGTGGGTCGAGGAAGGATTGGTCGCAAATATTAGATGAAGCTTTGTGGGCATATCACACCGCTTACAAAGCTCCAATTGGTTTAAATTTGTTCCAAATGGTTTATGGAAAAACATGTCATTTACCACTTGAAATGGAGCACAAAGCTTTGTGGGTTTTAAAGTTATTAAATTTTGATCAAAACTTGGCCGGAACGAAGAGAAAAGTGCAACTGAGTGAACTCGAAGAAATGAGAAATGCAGTTCATCATTCAAGCTGGTTGTATAAGGAGAGGGTAAAATGATAAGAAAATTAAGCTCAAAGAGTTCAAAGCGGGACAACTTGTTTTGCTTTTCAACTCCCGGTTAAAACTTTTTCCGGGAAAGTTGAAGAGTAAATGGTCCGGACCGTTTCGGGTGAAGGAAGTTAAAGAATACGGAGTTGTGGTGATCGAGGACCTTGAAAAGAAAGATAGTTGGTCGGTAAATGGCCAACGTCTAAAAATCTAACTTGGAGGTAGTTTTGATCGAGAGAACCGTTATGTTTCCCTCGATGATCATTGATCATTGTGGACCGTTGAGCTTATCCGATGTTAAACAAACGTTCATTGGGAGGCACCCTAATTTTGTAAGTTTTTACTGTTTTTATGTTAAATCTGGTGTGTATGAGTGTTTTTGAAGCTGGAAATGTGAGTTTTTGTCTACTGGAAGGGTTTTTAGTGTTGCAGAGCTCGCTAAGTGAAAAAGACAGGGGGTTGCTCGCTAAGCGAGCTATCCTTTTCGCTAAGCGAGCTTACCAAAATTTTAAAAAAATAGTTTCAGAAATGGGCCCATCTTGTAAGACCCGACCCAGTTCGTGAGTTATGAAGGTGAGAAAGAACTAGGGTTGCCTCTTTCTTCCTTTTTCACAAAAACTTCAAAGGCAAACCCCTCTCTTGCTCTCATCTCCTTCAAGCATTCAAGTTTATCTTCCATTTTCAACTCTCTTAGCTTCAAATCATTCAAGTAATCATTGTAATTTTTAATTTCAGCATTATTTTCCAATTTTCGTAAAACCCATTTTTGGGAATTTTTGAAGTTCTTCATGAGATTTCTTGGGTTCTTGCTTTCTTAATGCTTCTTCAATCTCATTTTCTTAAGTTTTAGTGGAAAATCTAATTGCATGAGGTTTAAGGTGGGAGAAAATGAAACATTAGGGCATGAATTTTTGAAATCTCGTGAGTGTTGATTAATTTGTGTTAATGTTTGTGAAGTTCCTCTGTTTTGGTGAATAATAGATGGTAGTTAGGTATTTTAGTATTGGTGGATTGCCCATGGCCTGTTTGGGAGTTTTTCTGCAATTTCGCAGAGCTTGATAAGCGAGACCTGGGAATTGCAGAAAACTCCCCCTTTTTTTACTGATTTGAAGGCATGGGGCTCTTACTATGGTTTTATTAGGAATTTTAAAAATTTTATAACTTGTTTTTGGTATCTAATGTTACCGATTTGCTTGTGTTTTTGTTTATTTTTCGTTGTTGTTTTTCAGATGTCTGGTAGATCGAAAAGAGGATGAATTTCATCAGCTGTTGTCCATCTACTTCAAGGGGCCGTTCATCTACAACCTATGATGGGCAAAGGTTTCTGACTACGGCACACCATGTGCGTTATTTGTTGTTGGAAAAAAGGGTGGTGTGGCCGGACCAGATTGTGAGATTGAGCCCTACTGGGCATTACTATTTTGTTGGAGCACAATTGGAGAAGAGTGACTTTGCTGTCCTTTGTGAGCCCCACCATGAGTTCCATTTGGAAGTTGTTAGGGAGTTCTTTGCGAACGCCCTTCCAACTGGTCTTGAGGACGAACCTTTTGCATATAAAACCTGGGTGAAGGGTAAGGTGATTGATTTTTCTTGGGATAACATAAGTCGCTATTTGGGAAGCAATGTGGAGTTGGATGATAATGGGCTTTGTGATTTCGGAAGGATGCATTCTATGAGGAACTAGAATGTGGATGAGATTAGGAAGGTTATCTGTGAGGGGCATCGCACTTACGAGGTGGGCTCCACAGGAGCACCTCTGCGTTTTAAGAGATGAGCTCTGAAGAGCAACGCACAAATTTACATGTCGGTTGTCTTGCACATCCTGATTCCTAGGAGCCACACATCTGACATCACTATTGAGGTATCTACCCTCTTGTACTGCATCATAGATCGGAAGACGGTAGACCTTGCACAGGTGATCTCATCTGAGTTACGTAGGATTGCGACGAGTGGTACAACTTATGGTTCAAGAGCAGACTGCAGACTCACTCACCCGGGTTTGGTTATGGCCTTATATAAGGCAGCTGGCGTCACACTTCCCTCTCTTGGGAATGTGAAGCTAGGATTGTTTGATGATGAGTTTGCTGGCAGGTTTTGTGAGCCTCTTGTTATTGTTTCTCCTGTGGCTTCTGCTCCTCCTGGAGGTCTCCCTTTTGGTCGGGGAAGTGGTATGGATGCTAGCTCAGCTTCTAACTGGGCTATGCATGAGTCTTTTCACCTTGCTTTCACTTTTATGTATGAGTCGATATTACAGTTGCAGGTGCAGATTCGGGAGCCTCACGTGGACCATTCTCTGTGGTCCATGGATGAGTTCAGAGCTTATTCAGCATGGCCTGGGGACATGCCATCTTCTTCGGGGGGTGCAGGTGCAGGTGTTGGTGATGATGAGGATGCTGATGATGTTTATGGTGATGATGTTATTGATGATGATGATAGTTCTAGTTCCTTTGACTGATTGTCGGACGGTTTGATCGTCCTTCTTTTATCTTTTGTTTTTTTTGTTAGAATATTTTTAGTGTGCTGATGTAGTTTTGGATTTTGTTAGTGAAGATCCTTTTGGGTGTGACATTTGTACTAGTATTTTGGAATTGTAGTCACCATCCGGGCGGATGGTGCAATTTTGTACTCTTGAAACTTATCTTAGTTAACATCCGGGCGGATGCCTTTTTATTTATTTGTGTGTTGCAAAAAAAATTGGTTTGTTCTTGAATTTAAGGTGATTATCTTGGCGAAACAAGCTATTTTTTCTGTGATCATTAGCTTTGTGCTTCACTTTTCTTTGGTGGTGATGATAAAATTCTGAAAGTTTGCGCGAAAAAGGTACTTTGTTCGTGCTTTGTAGAATTTAACATGCGTATGAACTTTTTTACTTTCCACAAATTTCAAGCTTTGTTCATATTGCATAAGTGTTCATATGAGAATCATTTAGGACAAACCACAAAGTGAGTGACCTCCATTGTTCAAAAAATTTAGTGTTGTTGTAATTGTTGCGAACTCGTGCGATTCATGCTTGTATCTTGTAGTCATTGGAAGATTTTGGAAACATTGAAATGATCCACGCATTGTTTGAATTTTGAGAAAAAACCATCCAATTCTTTTAGGATTTAGTTTAACCCGGTGAGTAGTGTGAGCATTTGCTAACCAAATTTTGGGCCTTCACATAACTAGAATGAATTATATAGCAAAAGTCGACAAAATGACGGGATACCATTCATTGGTGTTCCTTGTTGATTAAAGAAAAGAAAAACCATTGTGATTCAATCTAGTTTGACTTTTTGTATACACTTTACCCCCTTTGTTGAACATACTTTCTTGAAGAACATTTTCATGATATTATGGTATGGTTTAAAGTTGGGGAGAGTAGTTGAGTGTGGAAAAAGAAGAATTGATGGAATTGATGGAATTGATGCCTTTTGTGATCATAGACAAGAAAAGAAAAGAAAAAGGAAAATGAGATTTGCTAAAAGCTTTGCACTCTAAGTTAGAGTTTCTTGATAAGAAAAGATCATTGAAAAAGAAAAGAATTGAGAGGGGGCACCATAAAGAAAAGACGAAAGAAAGAGATAGGGAAAAGTGTGAATTGTGTTGTTTGATTTAGTGGGCATGTTCTTCATTTTTCAAAAACCTTTGAAAACCACTTTGAATCATTGGCCTTTATATATATATATATATATATATATATATATATATATATATATATATATATATATATATATATATATATATATATATATATATATATCCCTTTCTTGTTAACCCTTGCCCCATTACAACAATGAGAAGTCCTTATGAGATCTTTGTTTCCTTGATTTTCCTCTTGATTTAATTTGATACTTGCACGAATTGTTCCGGATGCTAGCACAATTGCATATGAGAGTGATTTGTCCCTTCTAGATATTGATTTTGGCTTAGTTAAGTGATTAGGTGATTCTTGTGTGAACATTTTATTGCTTGTGTTGTTTGCTTGTCATTTGTGTTTAGGAATTAGTTTATGATTATGTTGTGATCCTTCATATAGTCGGACATTACTTGTAAGTGCAATATTTTGGTTTAAACCATCAATTTAGGGTGTGTTATCTTTGTCTGAATGTATTCTTCTTTCTCTTTGATATCACCTTTGTTTGAGGACATACAAAGAACCAAGTTGGGGAGAGTTGATAAGTGTCAATTTGTGTTAATATGTAGTATAGTTTTTGGCACTTTTCTAGAGCTTATTTGAATTTCTAATGTTTTTTCCCGTTGTTTCCGGTTAATTTTTGTAGTTTAGTTTATTTGCTTCAATAGTATGGTTTATTTAACTTTTGCTTTTATGTTTTTAGGTTTTACCATTGGAATGAAGAAAGCAAATCATGGTAACTCTCTCTTTGAAGATTTTAAAGAAAATGGATTCTTGGAGCTCGTTGCAGGCTTGCTAAGGGAGCTCCTAGCGAGCGAAGGTATGGAGTTTCTCGCTAAGCGATGGCCTAAGCTCGCTTAGCGAGCAAAGACGGTTTAGCAATTAATGAATGCTCGCTTAGCGAGCCTTGCGTTTTTCAGCTTCTATAAAAGGGTTTCATCATTCCTTTTTTGGGGATCCTAACATATTTCTTAGAGAAAAATCCCTATAACTCATATTTTCACTTGTTTTCGAAGAATCGGTGCAATAACAGTCGGGAGATCGTCATTGATGCTTTGTCTTCTTCATCTCTTTCTTGTAATGGAAGTTTCCATGGTTATGGATAGCTAAACTCTTAATATGTCAAGGTTATAAGGTAGATAGGTCTTTTATTTGTAAGTATAGTCTTTGATCATTGTGTATGAACTCTTGATGATAAATGTATGGTGAAAAACTGTGTTTATGAAATATAATTTGTGTTGCTTCATGATTGAGAAATGTGTTCCACACTTGATCTAGGTTTTTCATCCATCAAAGAACATTAGCTAGAGATAGTTATGAGACTTGATGTTCACCTTGTATTGATCTTTAATGTTATCATTTTGATAGATTGAGTGAGAGATCATCAATGGATCAAAATGGTAAAACTCACAATTTGTGTTAGAAATAAACATCTTGAGAGGATATTGTGATTGTATTTATCATTTTAACGAGTTCATCCGCTTGATCGAAACTATCTGTGCAAATGGACTTATCGAACCCTAACTTTGCCATGTGTTTTTTATAAACTCTTACCAACCGATATTTTTAACTCGTAGCTTTTAATTCGAAGGCAAAGTAAATGTTCCGTTAACAAAACCAAAACCCCATGTTACCTTTGAGTCTCTAACTAGCGCAACTATAGAAAGGCGGTGATATCACAAAACAATCTTTGTGGATCGATAACAAAAATCCAACTCTATTTGTACTCTAACAATGGACCATCAACAACAACATCAAATGGTAAATAGCTTAATTTAAATTGTCCTTGATTGTTATTACTACTACCACCCATTTTAAAAGGTAGATAATATCCGGTTCTTTCTATTTCATCCACGAATGATTATAATTGATTTATCTGTGAATGACGGTGCCGACGATATGATCCAACGATCTGAGTTGAAAATATCTTCTGTCAATAGTTATGGAAAGCGTATGATCAAACCGTTTTCCTTAGAAAGTATTGTGTTGGGACTTTTGCTTCCAAGGAAAATGACATATTCATCTATAAAACCAGAATATAGGTTAATTTTTACCATCATAACCATAATAGTTCATATACAACAATTCAATAGAGGACACTTACTGATGTGTCGACGCAAAATTCCTTCAAAATTGTTTGGCGCAAACCTTCCCTCGACAACCAACCTCTATTATCCATCTAGAGAACCACTTGTACCAAATTCCACAAGCAAGAAAGCCATGACATGATCTGGCTGCCGATGCATCCTGAAAGACCAGGAGTAGCAAGTCATAGATAAGCAAAAGGAGAGTACAAAAGACAAAAGTAAGTTTGTAATGTCATTCCTGACAACTTTTATATTATTTTTTTCTCAACCTTGGAACATAGTATTTTTATTCCCTACCATATATTATCTTATAAATGTGATTCTTAGAATTGAAACAACAAACTTTAAACCATCATTATTTTCCTTCAATGTTGAGTCATGTAACGTAGTATTTTCATTCACATCCATATCTCAACCATATTTTGTTCCTCTCGGTTCAATCTCATTGAGAATAAATACGGATGCGGAGTATCAAACATATTAACATCTTCTAGTGGAAATTTCTTTCTCATACTTTCACAACCATGGATCATGTTTTCATATCAATCCCAGTTCTATGAAACTTGTCTTCAGCGAACCCAGTTATCCTTTTGTCAAACCTATGAAAATATAATGAAACCACATCAAATTTGACAAAGTATTTGGCAAGGAAGAGATGAAAATGATAATACATATGTATTTATGCATTTAAAGGAAGAGATGCAAATGATAAGCTTTTCCAAATCAAATATGAATCAACACTCTTTCAGTCATATATAAAAAATATATGAGGTGCATGAAATGTTAACCATTTGAAAAGTTGATCGCAAAATACCCTTTTCGGTCCCGTAATTATACTCTTAGGTTCAGATTGTTCCCATAATTTTTTTTTGTGTCGGATTGGTCTTTTAACTCTTAAAACATGTTATTTTAGTCCTTTTTGTCTTATTAGTGACGGAAAAATTCAAAAATCGGTCGCTAAATTCGTCGATAATTGGACAAAAAAGACTAAAATGACACGTTTTAAAAATTAAGGGACCAAATAGACACGAAAAAATTAAGGGGTCAATCTAAACCCAAGAGTATAATTACGGGATCAAAAAGGATATTTTGTCCAAAAGTTGACTGATTTTATAATCCTAAATAGATGTTCATATAACATTATGACTATGGTTTAAGCACCAACATCGTAGTTTTTATTTTTTACATCTCTGCGACCTTAATACAAACAGCTACCGTGCATAAACCACATCTCTGCGACCTCCACAACAAATATGTTCAAACAAAATTAAATTCATTTCACCAACCATCATGTCAGCACAAATATCAAATCCAAGCATATGTTAACATGATAAAATTCAGTTTTAACAAAAGTGGATAAGTTCGAATAAATAACTTATCTACATATTTATTTATCGTAAATTCAGGATATAATATTGCGAACTTCGGGTACTGTCAATGCCCTTGAAAATTGCAGTGATTTCACTCTCCGCACCCCTGTTATCCAGAGTCACAAACAAAACATGAACCAAATAATTTGATTTGGGACACTGTCACAGAAATGCAAAAATGTCATAGAAAATCAAAGTCAAAAGGAAATAAATCACATGAAATGTATATTGAACAATACAATATGTAATGTAAATGATAAATCTAATAAATGAGTTTCTAACAAAAGATCGAAAAATGACGAATAAAACTATTCCAACATACAGGTTGTAAATATGAAGCAAATAAAAATCACCTCTGTGAGAAGAAGAACATAGCAAAAAATCTCATCATGCACCATAAAACCCTAACAACAAAATCAAAACCCTAATTTTCACGTTCTTGAACACATTACCATCACCACAGTTCTGAATGTTTAAACATAATAACCTAAAAAAACATAACAAATAGGTGAAAAGTGTAACACCTCATTTCTACCTCGCAAATATATTGAAAACCAAAGTTATAAAATTTGACCAACAAATAAACAAATAGGATGCCACATTTCAACTTTCAAAAACTTATTCATTTAATCGAATAATAACACATTGATACATAACACTTTTAATTCGGATGGACTATAATAACAACTTTTATTCATTCTTTGAAACCAAAACAACTTTCACAACTACGCAACGAATTCTCAAATATTCAACTAAACATGATAAAACATTTTGTTCAACTTAAACAACTTATTAACAACATATTTTAACTAAAACAACTTAAAATAATAAAAAAGCAACTAAGCCTTCATCCCCCCGAGTGTTACATATCAGAGCATCGACACCGACTCGAACTAGCGAAGATAACAATCTTCCTTCAAGTGAACCTGCATGTTACCAAAGTAGGGGTATCATTCAAACAAAAGGGGTGAGATATCGAACAATATAAACAAGAGTATGATAATTAATATGTTAGATAGAACCATAAAATTTCACTATTATCCAACCACAACAACAACATAACAATCACCCACATTTTATCAACATACTTTATCAACTTATTACACCTATCAACATTTACCACATAATCAACAAATCAACATCATCATAGTCAACGTAATCAACTTCAACAAACATAATCAACTTCAACAGCTTCAACAAACATAATCAACTTTATCAACATAATCATATAAGCAACTTCATCAACATAATCATATAATCAACATAATCAACTTCAACAACTTCAACAAATATAATCAACTTCAACAGCTTACTCAACATAAACAACTTCATCAACTTAAGCAACATAAACAACTACTGCAACTAAATCAACATAAACAAGTTCATCAACTTAAGCAACATGAATAATACAACACAAAATGCGACTCGACTATACATATGCATGTGGTATCATTGGAGTAAAACTCTCAACTTAAAATATATCAGGTTATCGAGGTATCTGCAAGGCATAAGCCTTCAACTTAACAATTTTGTCAATACATCTCAACGTGGTGAGCATCCGCTCCAACTTAGAAAATGCAATGTATGCCATGATACAACGATACAACACATAACAACAACCAACTCAGAACAATATTCAACAAACAATATAGCAACTTCAATTCAACACGATTCAATTTTGGCCATAGGCCTACAACTTATGTACATCAATATTGTTCATGCGACCTACAACTTTAATATCAACATTGGTCATTCGACCTACAACTTAAATAATCAACTTTGGTCATTCGACCTACAACTTTACACATCCATACATCGGACAAAACAAAATACTCGACGGCATGCGAAACCCACACATTTCAACACGAATTCAACAAAATAAATTGACTAAAATCACCTACTAATTATTACGAACTACATCATCAATTTTCGTTAAATTCTGGACAACTAATTTTTCTGCTTAAATCAGCTAAACCGACTCAATCATCACTATTTAATATTCTCTTATTACTACTAACCAGTCTCACTAATTCTGTGAAATTCTACTACTAAATTCTTACTGTCATCATAATTCCATTATGGTATAATATATCAATGTCTGCAAATTCCTCATTTTCTGCTACAACCTGCTAACACCTTACTACTACTATTCCTGAATTATTTCTGAATTATACGATATTATATTTATTACTCTATAATATACTACATACTAATTAATTCAATTAGTTATTTAATTTAATTAAATCATCCAACCATTAAAAGTATGACTAAGGATATTATGTACACCAAACAACAAAGTGGCCCCTACCTAGAACATATGGCTCTCAACGTGGATATGGTGACTCTCATCATAGAATATGTGGCTCTCATCTTGCATTACTAGTATTAATTCATCATTTTGATTCTATAAAACATGATAATATTCTAGTATTACTTTATATTAAAGTTCATAAAAATTAGAATGAAGTAAAGTGGTAAGTTGTCCCCGCCACTCACACGATGTAGATTGTGCCACGTACATCGTGGCTCCCACCACCATTGTGGTGGCTTGCACCATCTCCCATAAGCCTTGTGTGGCTTGCGCCACCTCTCACCGAAAGGGATGGTCCCCACCTACAACTTTCCAGTTTCCTTCCATTTTTAGTTTTCTCCCAATTTCGCTTTTGTTTCGATTTCTGCATTACTTCGAATTTCGACTAAATCCAAATTCTCTATTTTCAGCACCTATTCTTGGTTCATAAAATCAATTATACAGCATGTCATAAAACAAAAAATTTCACATAAACAATAATATTTATTCAACACAGTGTAGTAGAAATTATATAACCCTAATCCTACATACTAATAATCATAATCTCAGTTATATAATTTGTACCCCACCCTTACCTTAAATTGATGGCCGCTCGAATTTCCGATCGATTTCCGGAATTGGCTCCGACGGCAATTTCTCCCTCGTAACCGCTTCCTCACACTCCGTTCCTCTTTCTCAACTTCTACTAATTTCACAATCTAGTTTTTATTTCTTTTATTATAACTATTATTATAATTATAATATCTATTGGGCTTACTAATCAACACCTGCAACTTTGCTACTAACACAACAACTAAGCCCACTTAGATATAATACTCTTATAATTCCATAATATTAATTTTAATATTATTTATCCCGACCAAATTGACTAATCGCCGATTATCAAATAAATAGTCCAAACCACACCATTAACATATTCAACGAATAAACAGAAAATACTTAATATTATTTTCCACAACTTAATTCAACTTATTTAATTAATTCAACTCGAACTAGCTTAGAAACATCAATGTAACATTCTGATAATTCGGAACTCAACTCAAATCATCATAAACGACATAAACCAACGTAAATCAACGCAAATACACAAATCAACGCAAATCAACACAACATAATACAAGTATATTTAATTAAATAATTAATTAAATAAGCGGGTGTTACAACTCTCCCCACTTAGAGTATTTTCGTCCTCGAAAATTTATCTGATTCAACCACTCCAACTACTTATTCCATCCGACTAATCAACTCTCATCCCCGAAAGACAACCACACGTATAATACAAACAACAATTCATAACATCAATGGCAACAACAACATGAACAACACTCAAGCAATACACTTGACAACTATCATCATAACACAACGAGTAAACAACTTAAGAATTCACTGGTTTAAGAACTTAGAACACAACAACATAAGAACACACAACTTAAACATAACATCAACGCAACCAACTACTAACATCGTTGTTATTCACTTATGAACAACTACACTACACCACGTGTTTGATGCACACTCTGATTACTTGCAAAATATCAAGTCTACTGAGTTTATTTCCAACTTCTCAGTCACCAAAATCGACATAACAAAAGACTTTCAACTTAACTCTTCGGAAATTTCGTTCCAACGGCCATTCTAAATCTTGTAGTTACCGAATACTTCAAACTTAGATCCATAAGACAACACCTCTGAATATTCAACATAATTACAATGAAGACTACCCCAAATCTTGGATAAGATATACATGTACTCCATGAATTCCCAATTATCATCAACATAGACTACAACCTTACCATCTTTCATTAACACGTCCTCTAAAATCATGTTAAGTGCATAACATCATTACAACAACATATGGTACATGGGTCCAACTAATTCTAACAAGATAACTCATCCTTTTCACTTCCAACTAACTCAACATACCAAATCATTGATTCCTACTTATATTAACACTGTGCTTCATAAATTCTTATTTGAATTAACACAACCAAGTAACTCATTTTTTTCTAACCAAAAACCGCATTGTAATAAATCAACTTATAATTTCACTTCTTTTAATACTTGCAACTCAAATTTATCTGACATTCTTGTCATATCATGATCTTACATTTCCATTACTTTCTCCTCGAATCATCTCTAGAAAGCTTCAAGTCTCAAGCCACTTGATTCATCATAAAACAACACTCAAATTATCCAGAACTCAACTGTGAGTTTACTCATCGATCAAATTGCAACTTCAGGCTATCATCCTCAACTCCAACTAATATTCTTATATAATAACATGCATCGACAAAACAAACAATACTCAAGCGCTCGACTTGACCTCAACCAATTCAACATATATATTATACTAGTTGGCATGACACACCTATCCATCAATTATGATTTCGTCTACTATCAACAATAGATTAAGGGTGATCAGTTCCTCAATTTGTCAATAGACAACCGAAAACCATAATGGTGGCATAAATCATCATTACCTAACAATAATAGCGTACTTTAACTTGTTCCAAAATTTCGTAAGCATAATGTCCCGCCAACTCTCTTAGGCTTACCAACGTCTTCTTAGTTTCCTTAATTTCAACTTCATCAATGATTACAAAAATATTCCCAGTCCAATACGCATTCTCTTATCCACGCTCATAGCATAACACAACTTTAAATATCCTTCTAATACCGATTCGCTACAACATCGAGTACAATCCAATTCGGTTCGCTCCAATTACAACTTTCATCCAAGTTTAAAAAATTTACAACACTAATCAACATCCGTCTTTCTTGAATCCATTATTCTTTTAATATTACCGTCACACAACATCGTTACTATAATCATTCTCATTCAACATAAATTTTATCTCTATGCATCCTTCGACACCGTCGAATTCTTTCTAATACAAACATTTAGTTCTTTATCAATATTTCGCACTCATATTCATCTTTCTCAATTTTCAGCAATAGTCACTCAACTTCGAACACATTTATCTCTTCCAATACAGACCTTCCAAACATAAAATCATATTCCAAAATGAAGATAATCTCATTTAGATTTCAGAACTTCAAGAATCACTAAAATTCAGGTTACGAATAAAGAGTTATCATCTTTGCAATGGGAGTGGTCAAGAATTCCCATATGCAGAATTTTCTAAATATCAGCATCAGACCCAACTATTAAAATGCACTTATCTCCCTTCTCACAAACCTCCTGAAGGCAAATCTTACATGAAAACTGTAGGAAATTTCGTAATTTTTCCAAAAAGTCTAGAATCATTTCAATCAAAAACATGAGTAAAAAGTTATGTCTCTTTTACTGGCAACTGCTCCAAAATTGCCAAAAATCAGAATTTGAGATTGATGAACATAAGTTCCATCTCTCTCCCTCTTGCTTCCAAGATCTACCAAAAATATTTACTTTTCATCCAACTACTTACTCGACTTTAATCCAACTATACTCAAGGCATATTAATCTACATACTTGATCCATCAACTTATCATTTCCTTTGGGATAATTTCTTATTCTCAATCAATTCACCATCCATAATCTACGCACATCTCAAACTCGACCGATACGTATTCATGAGTCCATACTCTCACCGGTCCGTAACAACATCGCTTCAACAACCTTGCACTCTTGCAATCAACATCAACTTGAACCAACTTCCACATACCAACAACAGTCTGGGAGACAAGCCTCTCCCCCGATTAATCCAAACCAACACCTGCAGACAACGACTAGAAACTAACAAACAAGCACCGATAGTGTTTCACACACTCATCACGCACTAAGGAATAAACGACAATAGACAACATTGGTCGGACAAACCGACCTGCTCTGATACCACTAATGTAACACCTCATTTCTACCTTGCAAATATATTGAAAACCAGAGTTATAAAATTTGACCAACAAATAAACAAATAGGATGTCACATTTCAACTTTCAAAAACGTATTCATTTAATCGAATAATAACACATCGATACATAATACTTTTAATTCGGATCGACTATAATAACAACTTTTATTCATTCTTTGAAACCAAAACAACTTTCACAACTATGCAGCAGATTCTCAAATATTCAACTAAACATGATATAACATTTTGTTCAACTTAAACAACTTAGTAACAACATATTTTAACTGAAACAACTTAAAACAACAACAAAGCAACTAAGCGTTCATCCCCCCGAGTGTTATGTATCAGAGCATCGACACCGACTAGAACTAACAAAGATAACAATCTTCCTTCAAGCTAACCTGTATGTTACCAACATAGGGGTAACATTCAAATAGAAGGGGTGAGATATCGAACAATATAAATAAGAGTATGATAATTAATATGTTAGATAGAAACATACAATTT
Source organism: Lathyrus aphaca (assembly GCA_963966055.1). NCBI lineage: Eukaryota > Viridiplantae > Streptophyta > Magnoliopsida > Fabales > Fabaceae > Lathyrus > Lathyrus aphaca. The sequence goes on along the minus strand of OZ014521.1, from coordinate 161,591,251 downwards.
CACTACTATCCAACCACAACAACAACTTAACAATCACCCACATTTTATCAACATACTTTATCAACTTATTACACCTATCAACATTTACCACGTAATCAACAAATCAACATCATCATAGTCAACGTAACCAACTTCAACAAACATAATCAGCTTCAATAACTTCACCAAACATAATCAACTTTATCAACATAATCATATAAGTAACTTCATCAACATAATATATAATCAACATAATCAACTTCAACAAATTCAACAAATATAATCAACTTCAACATCTTACTCAACATAAACAACTTCGTCAACTTCAGCAACATAAACAACTTCTGCAACTTAATCAACATAAACAATTTCACCAACTTAAGCAACATGAATAATACAACACAAAATGCGACTCGACTATGCATATGCATGTGGTACCATTGGAGTAAAACTCCCAACTTAAATAATACCAGGTTATCGAGGTATCTGCAAGGCATAAGCCTTCAACTTAAAAATTTTGCCAATTCAGGCCAACGTGGTGAGCATCTGCTCCAACTTACAAAATGCAATGTATGCCATGATACAACGACACAACACATAACAACAACCAACTCAGAACAACATTCAACAAACACCATAGCAACTTTATTTCAACATGATTCGACTTTGGCCATAGGCCTATAACTTATGTACATCAAAGTTGGTCATACGACCTACAACTTTAATATCAACATTGGTCATTCGACCTACAACATAAAATAATCAACTTTGGTCATTCGACCTACAACTTTACACATCCATACATCAGACAAAACAACATACACGACGAGACGCGAAACCCACACATTTCAACACGAATTCAACAAAATAAACCAACTAAAATCACTTACTAATTATTACGAACTACCTCATCAATTTTCGTTAAATTCTGGACAACTAATTTTTCCAATTAAATCGGCTAAACCGACTAAATCGACATTATTTAATATTGGGATAATTATACGAAACCCCCTTGCCATTAGGGCGAGATTCGGTTTTGCCCCCCTGAAGTTTTTTATTTATCAACTCCCCCTTATAAAATCAAAAACCATATTTCACCACCCCCTTTTACTTATCTACTGTTCATCATCTTCCCCAACCACTCTCCTTCATCCTCTCCTTCATCACCAAATTAACATCAACAACTGCGATTTCAACCAACAGCAACACCACTTCAGCCAACAGCCCCAGCAGCATCATATGCATCACTCTTTCTTCGACCCACGGGCTTTCCATGGTGGTTCTTCAACTAACTCTTACCCTCCACCTCAACCATCACACCATCCTTCCTTGCTTTCTCTAGACCCACTTCCTCAAAACTGTGGTCATGGACATGGGCCTGGACTCCTTCTTGTCCCGAAATCAGAGGGCTCCAGGATTGGGCTTAACCTTGGCGGCCGTACTTACTTCTCCTCTTCCGAAGACGACTTCGTCAGCCGACTCTACCGCCGCTCTAGACCGCCTGAACCGGGTTCACATGGCTCATCTAACTCACCTAGGTGTCAGGCTGAAGGATGCAATGCTGATCTGTCTCAGGCGAAGCACTACCACCGCCGCCATAAGGTTTGCGAGTTTCACTCCAAGGCAGCCACCGTCATAGCCGCTGGGTTAACTCAGCGATTCTGCCAGCAATGCAGCAGGTTGTGCTCTTGAAATGACATGAATACCCCTTAAGTAAACCAATCATTGACCTGAATTTCTCTTCTCACAAACCTTCACTCCATGAATCCTAATTTGGTGATGAAGGAGAGGATGAAGGAGAGTGGTTGGGGAAGATGATGAACAGTAGATAAGTAAAAGGGGGTGGCGAAATATGGTTTTTGATTTTATAAGGGGGAGTTGATAAATAAAAAACTTCAGGGGGGCAAAACCGAATCTCGCCCTAATGGCAAGGGGGTTTCGTATAATTATCCCTTTAATATTCTCTTATTACTACTAATCAGTCTCACTAATTCTGTGAAATTCTACTACTAAATTCTTACTTTCATCATAATTCCATTCTGGCATAATATATCACTGTCTGCAAACTCCTCATTTTCCGCTACAACCTTCTAACAGCTTACTACTACTATTCCTGAATTATTTCTGAATTATACGGTATTATATTTTATTCCTCAATAATATACTACCTACAAATTAATTCAATTAGTTATTTAATTTAATTAAATCATCCAACCATTAAAAGTATGACTAAGGATACTATGTACGCAAAACAACAAAGTGGCCCTCACCTAGAACATATGGCTCTCAACGTGGATATGGTGGCTCTCATCATAGAATATGTGGCTCTCATCTTGCATTACTAGTATTAATTCATTATTTTAATTCTATAAAACATCATAATATTCTAGTATTACTTTATATTAAAGTTCATAAAAATTAGAATGAAGTAAAGTGGTAAGTGGTCCCAGCCACTTACACAATGTGGCTTGCGCCACGTACATCATGACTCCTACCACCATTGTGGTGGCTTGCACCATCTCCCATATGTCTTGGGTGGCTTGCGCCACCTCTCACCGAAAGGGGTGGTCCCCACCTACAATTTTCCAGTTTCCTTCCGTTTTTAGTTTTCTCCCAATTTCGTTTCTGTTTCGATTTCTGCAATTCTTTGAATTTCGAATAAATCCAAATCCTCTATTTTCAGTGCCTATTCTTGGTTCATAAAATCAATTACACAGCATGCCACAGAACAACAATTTTCACAGAAACGATAACATTTATTCAACACAAAACAACACAACGCAGTAGAAATTATATAACCCCAATCCTTCATATTGATCATCATAATCCCAGTTATATAATTCGAACCCCACCCTTACCTTAAATTGATGACCGCTCGAATTTCCGATCGACTTCCGGAATTAGCTCCGACGGTAATTTCTCCCTTGTAACCGCTTCCTCACACTTCGTTCCTCTTTCTCAACTTCTACTGATTTCACAACCTAGTTTCCATTTCTTTTATTATAACTATTATAATTATAATATCTATTGGGCTTACTAATCAACACCCCCAACTTTGCTACTAACACAACAACTAAGCCCACTTAAATACAATACTCTTATAATTCCATAATTTGATTCTAATATTATTTCTCCCAACTAAATTGACTAATCGTCGATTATTAAATAAATAGTCCAAACCACACAATCAACATATTCAACGAATAAACGGAAAATACTAAATGATATTTTCCACAACTTAAATCAACTTATTTAATTAATTCAACTCGAACTAACTTAACAACATCAATGTAACATTCTGATAATTCGGAACTCAACTCAAATCATCATAAATGACACAAACCAACGTAAATCAACACAAATACACAAATCAATGCAAATTAACACAACATAATACAAGTATATTTAATTAAATAATTAATTAAAAAAAAGGCATTACAAAAAGAAAATAAAATCTCGATCTGATGCATTTCTTCATCCACGAAACTCCTCGGCACTTCCATTTTTTTTGGCGCAATCCCAACCTTCATCAAGGTAACCGTAAAAATTTGAAAGAAGATGAAGAGATAGAAGAGATAAGAAAGAAGAGGAAGATTGGGAAAAGAGAAGAAGAACTTGGACAAAAGAGAGAGAAAGAGAAATAAAAAAGAATGAGAGAGAGAGAGAGAATTGATGCAGTTGGAGTGAGAGAGAGAGAGAGAAGGAATAATGGGTTTCAATCTTAAGAAAGAGAATATTAGCAGCAATAAAGTGTGATAGAGGGAAGAGAGAAAGAAGAAAGGATGAGGAGAGAGATATTGAAAAGTTATAATTTTGAATTAAAGTATGTCGTGTGGTCAATTGAAGTGATAGTGTAATTCAAATGAAAATTGATGGTAGCTTGACATGTGGCAAAAGGGCAAAAGAGTCTTTTCAGTGGTATAAGAATTTCTTATATATATATATAAGTTTGAGATATGCCTAAGAGGGGGGTGAATTAGGCCTTTAATATTTTTCCCGATTTATTACCGGTTTTTTATTTAACTTTCCTTAAAGATACTAAGTGTTAAAATACAGTAAAGTGCAGAAAGTAAATAACACAAGAGAGTTATATTGGTTCCCCTCACAATCCGAAAGTACTTCAGTCCCTTTACAATATGTAAGAGTTTTTCACTATTGTTAGATATTTGTACAAGCCTAATCCCAAGACTTATCCTACAATCTTCTAACAACAACCCACCAGAACGACCTCTTGGATTTTTCAAGTTTAAAGTTCTATTGAGAACAAATCTCACAATGGACCTCTTGTATCCACAATCTGGATAAGAAGGAATAACCATCCAAGTAGGACAAGAAAACAATCATTTCTTTTCTACTCTCTTGTTTCCAACAATCTTTGACAACAACGAATAATAATTCGGATTTTTTATATAAGAGTATAAGATGAAACTTATGAACCTTTATCAATCTAAAGATGATCTTCTCCTTTTGTGACAATTGTACTAGCTCAAGTGGTAGTGGGAATGGAATGAAAATGTACTTGAACCCTAGGGTACAGGGTTCGATTCTCACGGAAGGCAAAAACTCTACTAGTGAGGGGGGTAGAGAACATAGTGCCGGGAGCGCAGAAGGCTCGGGTTATTACATAAAAAGGGGCACCATTTTATGTAACAGCTCGAGCCTTCTGTGCTCCCGAAACTATTACCTCACGATCTTCTCTACCCCCTCACTAATAGAGTTTTTGCCTTCCGTGGGAATCGAACCTTGTACCCTGGGGTTCAAGTGCATGTTTAATCAATTCCCAGCACCACTTGAGCTACTAGCTCAAGAGGTGGTGGGAATGAATTGAGCATGTAATTGAACCCCATGGTACAAGGTTCGATTCCCACGGAAGGCAAAAACTCTACTAGTGAGGGGGGTAGAGAAGATCGTGAGGTGGAAGTGTCGGGATTGCATTGTGGGGGGCCCGGACTGTTACAACAATCACTACAATATTGTACAATCAAGTGTTCAAGGATTGTAACGGTAAAAACATGAGTGTAAGTTATTAGTTAATTTAACTCAAAGTAAACAGAGTCTCCACCGCGCTTTATTTTTATTCCAAGAGGAAAAGGAAAAAAGAGCGAATAAATCCTAATGAATCTAAAAGCAAAAATCTAAAGAAACACAACAGAGAAACAGGTAAGGGGATAGGTTACACAATGGGAAGGTTTTACGCACCCAAAATGTATGTGGTACCCCACGGGAGCCCTTTGAAAAATTTACAGCTTTTGGTTTGAAAATGGTTTGTAAAATATGAGTGGAGGGATGAGAAATTAATTATTTTTTAATATTTTTGTGTTTGGAGAGATTTAACGCCTCATGCCTACGTACCCACAAAGTGCAATGCAAGATCAAAACCCTGTAGTTCGTGGTACAAATAGTGAAAAAGAGTGGGTTATGATTCATTTTATTAAGTGAAGAGAATTTGTCATCTTCAAGTGGATGGCCAAACAAACTACCATGACAATGAAGGCATGGACTCATACATCATTATGGGGAGGACGCCAACTCGGATAAAATCAACGAGTATGCCACTTAACCCCCACAAATGACAAGAGTCTCAATTACATCAAACTACAAGCATGGAGATTGAGATACTTGCACCCGACTAAAGAATAATGACTCATAATCGGCACTCTTTTAAGAAAATAAACAAAAAGTGCACAAAAGTACAAAACAACTTGAATGAGTTTGATTCTTTTTATTTTTTGAATTAAGGTCAACATGATTAGATTCATTGATTTTAAAAGAAAAGAGAAAAAAAGTAAAAGCCACTTGACAAAAGTCAAGGTTTTTGGTTATTAAAGAGGTGATGATTTAAAAAGAAAGAATCCTTTGAAAAAGGGAGAAGGTTTTGAAAATTGAAGAATGGGAGGAGATGAAGGGACTATCCTAAAAAAAGAAAATAAGGAGATAAGGGAAGAAAGATCTAACCAAACTTGATGACATTCCAAATTATGAGCATAAGAGTTCCATCCTTATAAGCTAGCTAATGGCCAAATAAAGGCTAAATCCAACTTCATGAAGATCAAAGCAAGGGGAAGGGATCCTAAAATCTAAGTCTAAAATCTCCATTCCAATGCCAAAGATAGTAACCAAAAGTCCACAAATTAAAGTCACAAGTCTTTTAGAAGTTTAATCATTTATTAATGTTTTTTGGTATCCAAATGGACAAAAGGAAAATCAACAATTTAAATAATAAGAACAAATAATAAACATGATATGGATGAATAAAGCAAAATAGAATAAAGGCAATAAAAGTGCAAGAAATTAAATGTTAGTAACAAAAAAAAATTAAAGTGAAAGAATCTGAAATATTAAAAATAGTAGTAATAGAATAATAATATTTACATAATAATGGTATGGTGAACTTAATCAACCACAACCAAAAAAAAGTAACCAAAACCGAAAGGCAACCGGATCCGCTTAGCATCTTACACTATAGCGATTAATCAAGGCAAACCGAATCGAATTCAATGAAATTTGAAAGGAGATTGGGAGACCCAAAGCACCTACGCATCAAACATTCATAAGTCTCAATTCTTAATGCAATATGATTAACCACTTTGGGATTACGCGATCAACAAGGAATCCGGTCCACGAAAGTGCAAGTATCCAATTAGGTTTTTATTCCGAAGTCGGGACACATTTAGGTCTATGTTAAGCAATCGCCGAGTAATTTACGAAGTAATTACCCTACAAATGAGGCCGGCCACCACCAATTAAGGTGCATAATGTTAGTGCTAATGCATGTGAGATAAACGATATGTAAATCGCTATCCGGATGCAATACCACACGAAAACAAAGGTGAATACCAAATTGAGTCACACTCATAGTATTCTTCCATCCTTAAGTTCAACCACTCATCTTGGTGTATTCAAGCATGAAAATGTATAACTAATTCAAAGTACCTTAAATGAATTGAACAATCCACTTAAAGGTAGTTTTGAATTAATGAACATTAACTTCTCTAATCTACACCCAAAGTTCATTGAAATTAAGGAGAAATCACTCTCAAAAGTGTTTCCCAAGGTAAAAATAAAAAGGAGGAAGAAGAAGAAGAAAGAGGAACCAAAAAGGGGCTTGAAACAAGCCAAAAACACCATTCTAAGTTGTGTTAACCTGTTAACCAAACGCAAGCAGATTTTGAATAATTTACGCTGTTTTGAAACTGGTTAACCGGTTAACGCTCTACCAGTAGCAAAAAAAATCCAGAAAATTCAGCATGATCCATTTTGAAACCTTTTCTCAAACATTGGATGATCATGATCTGAATTTGCACGAATTTTAAAACCAAAATACAGTGGAACCCCTGCAATCAAACAACAAATAAAGATCCAAAAGATCTAGAAACAAAGGCACCAAGAATCTACATCTTGAATGTTGATGGTGAATATGGGTTTATGGAGGAAGAGGAATTACCAAAGCTCTTCTTCAAATTGGACCAACACAAGCTTAGATCTACTGAAATTGATGAACAAAAGAATGAAAGGATGAAGGTTTAGCTCAAGTTAATCAAGAATTCAATGTGAATTCTTGATAACTTCAAAAGAAAGAAAGCGAGCTTTTGAGAATTTTGGTGTTGGGGGAGTAATTTGCAAGAGGTTTTGGGGCTATCAAAAGCTTGTGGAATGAATGAAATTGTGCTCCTATTTAAAGGCCTTAGGTATGGAAATTTGGTGGAATGGAGCTTGCTTTGGTAATTTGAATTTAGGTTTGGTAATTGGAATTTTGGTGGGAAATAGAAAAGAGTGGCAATTAATGAGGGTTTATGGTAGGAAATGATCAAAGTGATGTAGAGAAATCAGAAACCAATGGATCTAGAATATTCTAATTAAATCAATGATCTAAGGGTGCTGAATTTGAATAAAATATTCAAATTTCGCACTGGTTAACCGGTTAACCAAGCCAAAATTTGAATATTTTATTCAAATGAGGTTGCTTGGTTATTCTGGCCCGATTCTTGTTGTACGTCGAAGAAGTAAACACGTGAACCTTGGAAATCCTTTGAATGAATCAATTAACTTGGGAAATCTTTGATAAGATAAATTGAATTATTTGCGAATCGTCTTCGACTTTTGTCTGCGAAATTTCGCTTGAGCTGCAGGATTACTATTTTTGGCATTTTCAATGGTTCCTCTTCCTGAAAAAAGGTTAGCAAAAGGAAACAAAAATATTTTTTTAATTTTGATTAATGGTTAGTAAACATAAACAAATAAAGTAATTAAAGACAACGGTCATCCCCTGCGAGGCATAAACCTAACCCGAGAATAACCGAGTAACCAGTGTGATCTTGTTTGTATGCAAGATGCAGATGAAAATGCAAAGAAAAAATTAGAGCAAAAATTAGGGTGCAACAGCTGCCCCTATTTAAGTTTCTTCAATCTGAATATATGAAGATTGACATCTTCGTCTCTGTAAGATGGGAGAGACTTAAATATAGAAAACCCAAATTTTTGTCCTAAGAGAACATGGTATGATATGAATATGAGATGCAAACCCAAGATCTCTGTGGGGACATCACGACCACCAGAGGAAAGAAAAAGCTTGGGACACAGAAGAAATATCCCGTCGGGGAAAACAAAAGACACCAAAAGGGTTACCAGGAAAATAAATCACTGGATAACCGACTCCACATGGGGAAAGAAAATATGATATAATCAGGGTTCAACGGGAAAGAGTAAACACTCTTCCAGGGAACAATAACCAATCAAAGTATTCGAGTCCAAAAGTAGAGGAATACCGAGTCTGAACAAAATCATCAACTACCGGTTTACTGGGTAGGAAAACAAGGGACTCGGCTATCAATTTACTGGATAGGAGCAAAACAAAGAGGGATAACTTCCACTACCTTTTTACTGGGTAGAGAAATTCTCAACTACCTGATTTACTGGGTAGGATCACAACAAAGGGAAACAACTTCTATTACCCTTTTTACTGGGTAGAAAGAAGAACTCTCGACTACCGGATTTACTGGGTAGGAGTACAAGTAAAAGAGGTTGATTAATTTGATAATATTACCCACTATCGAAAAATTGATAGCTTAATTCCAAAGTAATATACTCAAGCTGGAGAAAATATTCCCCATTATCAAACAATGATAGCTTAATTTCAAAGCAAAATTACTCACAAAAGGGGACCAAAATTCAATCCAAGAATAAATTGGAGAGAAACGGTTAAACAAAACTCATCCCGAGGAGGAAATATCTCAACTGGGGAAGTTCCATCCAGATAATAAACTGGGGAGGAAACTGAATCAAAATCATCCACGAGAACAAACTCAGTGGGGTAATAGAAAGGATAAACATTTTCTGCTTAAGGGTTGACACTCTAAACTTGAGAGGAAGACAACACACACACCCTGTGGGAAAAAATCACACCAAAGAGCGGGGAACAAAGATAAATGCAAGAATGCAAGCAAACCATGTTATGCTTATGCGTATGAATGCGCGTATGAATATGCTGACAAAACAGACAAAAAGATAAGCAACGGGTGACATAAACACCACAACAACCGGATACTCGGCTAACCAAGGAAACCAGGCCGGGGACCATGCTGGAGATTTGATTTGAAATTGTGCAGGGGAATATCAAAAGCCATCAAAGGAATAAAATCCTACTACAAGGCAAAACTCAGATTGGGGAAAACAATTGCTAGGGATCCAATCCACAAATCAATCTTCCAGAATCCATAAAGGATATTATCAGAAATTTCTCCCTGAGAGGATAACGCGTCGAAAATACTTCAACAACACAAAATCTTCCATACTCTTTAGGGAAAAGGGAAATGTCCCTGTTAAACTCTGATGGGGACGAATATCTGCATAACTTTGATGAGGAAATGAAATAAAGATCTACCAATGATGCAAATAAAGCATAGCCTACTGGAGTATCAAATATCAATCATTAACTCTGCATTGGAATACCACCTTGCTGAGGAGAGGTAAAAATCTGTCGGGGGTGGGAAGAACTTCCACGATCCATACTGGGTACAGAAATGCTCCTAATCAAACGCCTACAGAGAATAATCATCATACTATTTCTGCTCCATTCGGGGAAAGAGTTATACCACTCTCACTCTGCTTGGGGAAGGAGTTACGCCACTCCTGCTCTGCTTAGGGAAAGAGTGCAAAACTTTCTAAAGATCAAAAATAGAGATCTGCTGGAAACCATCACACGCAGACTTACTGGGGATCTATGAAGATCTTTCATCACTGAACGTTTGGACTTTTCGACCCACGGGGGGATACCAGAAGTTAACATCATGGCAAATCACAATTACGAGGGATTTTAAATCAATAATCACCAACAGGTGAAAGGAAACCTCTAAACTGATTGATATACCAATACTTTTGCTAAAGGGATGCAACCAACTTATGCTAAGGAGTAAAGACTTGGCTGGAGGCTTCCAAAACTTTTCAAGTCAATGGTAAACTACTGAGGAAGAGATCAAAACTCAGCTGGGGATTTTCTAGGATATACCTTCCAACAACTCTTTTGGAGGAAAGGAACAGAATTAAGAGTATTTACAATCCTTGCTCAAACCGGTGAGGCACAAAACACCATTAATATCATCATGCCAGGACCAATCAAAAATTCCATAAAGACACAAACGGATCAAACCCTGCTTTGGGAGAGACAAGTTTCAAACATCCAGACTTTACCATCCCTGGAATCACTATTGATAACCTTTCTTTGTTCACAAATAAAGAAAAATGTTTTTATAATTTTCAAAGATTAAATTTATTAAATTTATTTCAAAAATCATCATCAATAATAAATTGAGATTTTGTAAACAGAAACAAAATAAAGAGTTTCAAACAATTGGATAAAAGCTCAAATTTATTGATAGAATGGTAGTCAGCAAATGGCGTGACTCCATGGATCATTACAAGTTTGAAAAATGGTAAATACATGGAAAAGGGCTACATTGAAATACAATGATCACTATTCTCCCTATCAACTTTGAACTCCATTGTGTCCAAAACTTCAGTCAAGGATAAGTGAATAAGAATATTTGATGGACAATTCTTCTGAGGGATAGAATCTGAAATCCTCGGTCATTACAAGTGATCCAATCTGTCGATACAGTTACTTGCCATGATCCCTAACTTTTTCCTAGATTGCCCTTTTGGGTTTTCAATCTACCGGGATAATTATTTCTGTTTATGTCTCTAATTTTTGCCTGGACCGCCCTTTCGGGTTTTCAATCCACCGAGACGCTCATTTTTTCCTAAGCCGCCCTTTCGGGTTTTCAACTTAGCGAGCTGTTCTTTTATCTTTTTTTTAGGAGAAGTATTTCTTAACTACATCCGCATTCACAGGACGAGTGATCTCATCACCATCCATAGTTGCAAGAATTAATGAACCGCCAGAGAAGACTTTCTTGACAACATATGGGCCATCATAGTTCGGAGCCCACTTGCCCCGAGATCTGTAATGAAAGACTAGATCTTTTTCTGCACGAGGTCGTCTTCTCTAAATACACGAGCTTTGACCTTCTTGTCAAAAGCTTTCTTCATTCTTTGCTGGTACAACTGACCATGACACAAAGTTGCTATTCTCTTTTCCTCAATCAAATTCAACTGATCAAATCTACTCTGATACCATGCAGCCTCAATCAACTTGGCTTCCATCAGAACTCTCATTGATGGGATCTCAACCTCGACGAGGAGCAATACTTCTGTACCATAAACAAGTGAGAAAGGGGTTGCCCTTGTTGAAGTGCGTACAGATGTACGATACCTATGCAAAGAAAAAGGGATCATCTCATGCCAGTCCTTGTATGTCACAACCATCTTTTGAATGATCTTCTTAATATTCTTATTCGCAGCCTCAACAGCCAAATTCATCTTTGGTCTATAAGGAGAAGAATTATGGTGTTGAATCTTGAATTCTTCACAAAGTTCTTTCATCATCTTATTATTCAAGTTCGAACCATTATCAGTAATGATTCTATTCGGAACACCATATCTGCAGATAATGTTATTCTTGATAAACCGAACTACAACTTTCTTGGTCACATTATCATAAGATGCCGCTTCCACCCACTTGGTGAAGTAGTCAATTTCCACAAGAATAAAATGATATTCATTCGAAGCCTTGGGTTCAATCATACCAATCATATCAATTCCCCACATAGAGAAAGGCCATGAGGAAGAAATTACATTGAGATGAGTTGGTGGCACATGAATCTTATCAGCATACGCTTGGCACTTATGGCACTTTTTCACATACTTGCAACAATCAGATTCCATTGTCAGCCAATAGTAACTTGCTCTCATCATCTTTTTAGCCATTGCATTCCCATTCGCATAAGTACCAAAAGATCCTTCATGAATTTCTTTCATTAACATGTCTGCTTCGTGTCTATCCACGCATCTGAGCAAGACCATGTCAAAATTCCTCTTCTAAAGCACATTTCCATTCAGGAAGAAATTGCCTGCCAATCTCCTCAAAGTCCTCTTATCTTTATCGGATGCCCCAAGTGGGTATTCCTGGCTCTGGAGGAAACATTTAATATCATGATACCAAGGCTTGTCATCATGGACCTCTTCAACTGCAAACACATGAGCTGGTCTTTCAAGCCGTATCACCCTGATCATGGGAACGTCATTCCACTGGTGCACCTTTATCATAGAAGTTATAGTTGCCAAAGCATCTGCCATCTGAATTTCATCACGAGGCACATAATGAAACTCAACTTTAGTGAAGAAAGTTGATATCCTCCTGGCATAATCTCTATAAGGGATCAAGTAGGTTTGATGAGTTATCTACTTACCCTTGATTTGATCGACTACCAAAGCAGAATCCCCATACACATCAAGATGCTTAATCCTCAGATCAATAGCTTCCTCAATACCCATAATACAAGCTTCATACTCAGCTTCATTATTGGTACAAGGAAAATTCAACCTCTCAGCAAAAGGAATATGCGAACCATGGGGAGTAATGATCATTGCCCCAATTCTTCTTCCGCGTGCATTCGCAACACCATCAAAAACTAAACCCCATCGAGATCCAGGCTCCGGCCCTTCCTCAATCAATGGTTCATCACAATCTTTCTTTTTCAAATACATCACATCCTCATCTGGGAAATCAAACTTGATAGGCTGGTAATCATCAATCGGTTGATGTACCAAATGGTCAGCCAAGATACTACCTTTTATAGCTTTTTGAGCTCGGTACTCGATATCATATTCTGACAACAACATTTGCCAACGAGCAATACTCCCAGTCAAAGCAGGCTTTTCAAATATATACTTGATCGAATCCATTTTAGAGATCAACCAAATCGTATGATTCAGTATATAATGGTGAAGACGCTTTGTAGCCCAGGCTAAGGCACAACAAGTTTTATCAAGCATGGAGTACCGAGACTCGCAATCAGTGAATTTCTTAATCAAGTAGTAAATTGCATATTCTTTTCTTCCAGATTCGTCTTGCTGACCAAGCACACAACCCATGGAATCTTCCAGCACAGTCAAGTACATAATCAATGGTCTACCTTCCACCGGAGGAGACAAAATAGGAGGTTCAAGCATATATTCTTTGATACTTTCAAACTCCTTCTGACAATCATCTGTCCAAACACAACCTTTGTCTTTTTGAAGCAGCTTGAAGATCGGAGCACATGTGGCAGTCATGTGAGAGATAAACCTCGAAATATAATTCAAACGGCCCAAGAATCCTCTTACTTGCTTTTCAGTTCTTGGAGCAGGCATTTCCTGAATATCTTTCACTTTATCAGGATCAACTTCAATGCCTCTTTGGCTGACAATGAAACCTAACAACTTTCTAGAACGTACACCAAACGTGCACTTATTCGGATTCAAACGAAGCTTAAACTTTCTTAACCTCTGAAACAACTTCAGCAAATGTTCAACATGATCCTCTTCAGTCCTCGACTTAGCGATCATATCATCAACATATACCTCGATTTCTTTGTGCATCATATGATGGAAAAGTGTGGTCATAGCTCTTTGGTATGTCGCACCAGCATTCTTCAATCCAAAGGGCATCACTCTATAGCATAATGTTCTCCATGGTGTAATAAATGTGGTATTTTCCATGTCCTCGGGTGCCATCTTTATTTGATTATAACCGGAAAATCTGTCCATAAAAGAGAACACATCAAACTTAGCTGTATTATCTACCAACACATCAATGTGTGGCAATGGAAAATCATCTTTTGGACTGGCTTTATTCAAATCTCTGTAATCAACACACATTCGGACTTTTCCGTCTTTCTTTGGAACATGCACAATATTGGCCACCCATTGAGGATAATTAGATGTCACAAGAAAACCTGCATCAATCTGCTTTTGAACCTCCTCTTTGATTTTTACTGCCATATCTGGATGAGTTCTTCTCAACTTTTGCTTCACAGGTGGACATTCAGGCTTCAGCGGCAATCTATGCTCCACAACATCAGTATCAAGACCTGGCATGTCTCGATAAGACCAAGCAAACACATCAACATACTCTCTAAGAATCTCTACAATCCTGTTCTTAACATCAGAACCAAGCAATGCTCCAACCTTGACTTATTTCTTATCATCTTCAGAACCCAAGTTGACCATCTCTATAGACTCTCCATGAGGCTGAAGAACCTTCTCCTCGCGCTCAAGCAACCGAGAAATCTCATCAGAAATCTCTTCAACATCCTCTTCCTCAGCTTCGAACACAGGGAATTCAAAATTGGGAGTGGGCATAGGATCATTGTTTTCAATGGGTTTATCAATCAATCTGTACAATGATTTTATTTTTATTTTAAAGTATGAACAAAAGTGCAAACATTATGCAGATAAACAATTATTTTATTTTTATTTTTGGGTTTTTTATGTTACCCTTTTTCAGAATAAAGCAAAAAGGAAAAACAGATATGGAAATAACAAAATAACATTTTATTGATGATGATAAAATTTGAAACAAAGCGCGACAAACATCACTTTCACCTTGGGTAGAGTGGAAGGATTTTTGAAAGAAAATAAAACAAATTACTTTGAAGCATGAACAATAAAAGGAACATCAACAGCAATCTAGTTCTTGCAAATCTTTCTGTGCGTAACAAAATTAGGCATTTCTTCCTCTTCATCATCTTCAATGATGGCAGCAACGAAATGATCATTGATAAACCCAACACTTCGGAATCCTTCCTGAATAGTCTTTGGGTTATTTAGAGCCACACCTGGTGTAAAACCAATACCGAATCCTTCTTTGTTGTCAACAGCATCAATAATTCGTCCCCAACCGTCAGATCGACCAGTTTCAAGCACGCGCAGAGCATCTTTGAGAGAAGACATAGGGATGACATTCTTCTTAGCAACTTTATCAACAACAGAAAGAGCCTGAAATGAAGTTCCCACCTCTTCTTCAGCATCAATATAGGAGAAAGATGACAAATTGCTCACTAGCATCGCCTGTTCACCGCCAATAGTCACTAATTTCCCATCTTTCACAAACTTCAGCTTCTGATGGAAAGTAGATGTCACAGCTCCTGCCTCGTGAATCTAGGGTCTTCAAAGGAGACAACTATAAGCGGGACGTATATCCATTACCTGAAAAGTAATTTGGAATATAAACGGTCCAATCAGAATAGGAAAATTAACTTCACCAATCACAGTCTTCTTCAATCCGTCAAAAGCTTTCACAATAATCCCACTATGCCTCATGGGAGCACCTTGGTACGCAAGTCTTGACAAAGTCGACTTCGGCATCACATTCAGAGAAGACCCAATATCAACCAGTACTTTAGACATTGCATCTTTCTAACAATTCACTGAGATATGCAGAGCCAAATTATGATTCCTTTCTTCTTCAGGAAAATCTTCATCACAGAAACTTAGATTGTTGCACGATGTGATATTAGCTACAACACTATCAAATTGATCAACAGTCACATCATGGTCGACATAAGCTTGATCAAGAATCTTCTGCAAAGACTGCCTATGAGCCTCAGAGCACATCAAGAGTGATAAAACTGATATTTTCTACGGAGTATGCAACAATTGCTCAGTAACATTGTACTCGCTCTTCTTTATCAATTTTAACACTTCATCTTCACTATCACCAAATTGGCCTGATCGGGCAACAACATCCATAATCTGTTTACTCGCATTTATATCTTCAGCTCTCTTCAGAGGATCCTAAGCATAAACCCTACCACTTCGAGTAACCTTTGTCACATCAGCAATGCTCACCACAGACCTTGGAGAAGGAATAGGAACTTCCTTACCATTTTCTATCATCGTAGCATTATACCGATACGGAACACCTTTATCAGACTCATATGGCATTGGACCAAGAAAATTAATCACCAAAGGAGTAACAGCATATTTGCGGCTATCAAAAGAAATAACCACCTTCTCAGGAACAACCTTCTCAGGAATATTGAACTGAGGCACAATAACGTTCACTTCATTTTCATACTCATCTCTTTTCGCTATCACCTCTATCAACTTATCGTTCATCATCTTTTGAATGTCTCTCTTAACAATCACGCAACCACGAGGGTTCACCGAGAAAATGCAACAACCAGCATAATCGTGATCAATATCATAATATTCACTTAAGAAAGCATGCATCTCAATGAAAGACCTTCGAATATGGCGAACCTCATAAATCTTGAACAAACCAGGACAACCATCAACCATATTCACAGACGTATTAACATGCTTCGGAAGCGCATTTGTCTTCACATTTGGGTTAACATCATTGAAGGATAGAATATTGCTCTTTATCAATTTTTATACTTCAAACTTCAATGGATAACAGTTCTCAACATCATGCCCTGGGGCACCTTGATGAAAAGCACAGTGAGCCTCTGGCTTATACCACCATAGGATAGATTCTGGAACTGGAGGTGGAGAACGTGTTTGCACAAGATTCTTCGCAATCAAAGAAGGAAGCAAATCCGCATACAACATTGGAATAGGATCAAAACTCGGTTTAGCACGAACCTGTTGATTACCACCTTGTTGCACATAAGGTTGTTGATAACGAGACTGGTACTTTGGAGCAACTGGCACAGTTGGAGTCACATTAATCACCGGAGTTACAGAAGCTACATGTTGCTGATGACGATTCTCATGACCACGGGGTCTTCTGTAACTTTCACGAGACACATCATTAGTCTCACCCTCTTTCTTTTTACCAAAGTTGAATCTCTTAGAACTCGAGCCTGCACTACTCTCTTGGATCAACCGTCCCTCACGGACACCTTCTTCTAAACGCATCCCCATACTCACCATTTCAATGAAATCAGAAGGAGCACTTGCTATCATCTTCTCATAGTAGAAAGAACTTAAGGGCTTCAAAAAGATCTTTGTCATATCTTTCTCTTCTAGAGGAGGAACAATCTGAGCTGCTAGCTCGCGCCATCTCTGCGCGTACTCTTTGAAAGTCTCTTTGTCCTTCTGGGACATAGCACGGAGCTGATCTCTATCTGATGCCATATCAACATTATACTTGTATTGCCTAACAAAAGCCTCTCCCAAATCATTGAAAGTCTTGATTTGGCTATTATCCAAACTCATGTACCATCTCATGGCTGCACCGGTCAAACTATCCTGGAAATAATGAATCAACAGCTGATCATTGTCTATCTGAGTAGACATCTTTCTAGCATACATAGTCAAATGACTCAGAGGACAAGTGTTGCCTTTATACTTCTCGAACTCAGGCAACCTGAACTTGTACGGAACTTTGACATTAGGAACCAAACAAAGATCATAAGCATCTTTTCCGAACAAACCCTTATGCTTCAAGGTTGTCATCTCCTTTTGTATCTCAGCAAAACGGCCTTGAAAATCATCAAGTCTTTCAATCACACCAGCGTCTTCACTGGGCTCATCATGTTAAATCACTTCATCATGGTGCAGAATAGTGTGCATCACAGGCGGTGCAGTAGTCATCACTGGTGGAAGAGTAGTCATCACTGGCGGAAGAGTATTAAATGCAGCAGTCTCAGGAGGAGGAGGAGGAGGAGGAGGATGATAACCAGCAGGAATGAAATCAACCGGCATGCCCCACGGTGTACTAGCAGGCATGCGATAGCGAGGAGAAAGAACTGTCTCAGTAGGAATTAATGCAGTAACAATCTCAGAGATGACTGTATTCTGAATAGGAGAATTAGGAGGAGGTGGTTGATTCTGAGCAGCCACCAAGCTTTCCATCATGACAGTAACTCTTTCCAAGCTTTCCTTCAGATATGTAACTTTCTCGCGCAGCTCGCGATTCTCTTGTTGTAAGGTTTCCGACATCTTCTTCCGATTAGCCCGAGTATCAACTTTGTGAGTCAGCTTGACAGGAGAACTGAATGAAGACCAAGAAACAACATAAGATCCCCGGACAACACTCAAAAAGCAAGACAAATGTGGGTATGATGCATGGTATGCATATGCAAATGCAAAGATTTCAAAGGATTATAAGATAAATTGTCATATTTATAAAGAAACACTTTTTTGAAGTACTTAAAAAAACTCATTCTCATTAAAATCAAAGTGAGGATTACAAGTAAAGTACAAGCCTCAACAATCCTAATACATGAGAGGAAAAGTAAACTAGGCCTAGGGGATCACATCTGAAGAGGATCTGAATCCCGGCTGGTATTTCATGCGAATCCTCTTAATCTTTTTCTTGTACTGATTCTCCATGTCTTCCTTATCCTTCGCCAACTGGTCAACAATGGCCTTCCAAGCACCTGACATAGGAGGAATGGTAGATGAAGTACTAGAGGAAATTAAATCCTCTCTTGGACTCTTCGTAACATGCCGCTCAAGTAACTCAATGAGATAACCCTTCTTCTTCAGCTGCTCTTGCATCGTCGTCTTCTCAAGTAGCCATTCTTCTTTCTCTTTCTTCATCTTGTCCAACTCTTCTTGAAGAGCAACCTTCTCATCAACGGGAGGAAGAAAAACAGACAATGGTAATATAGGAAACAAAGGCTCCTCCGGTGGATAAGGCATCTTGAGCTTGGAAGCCCGAGATCGAACCCACTGGATGTAACACTCAGAGGGAGCAAGGTGTTGTCTTCCCAATTGACCCTTCTCTTTCCGATGAACCGCATGCCAAGAATGAGCAATCCTTTTCTTCATTTCTACATGATCTGCACCATTAAGAAAGAAGAAACGGGATAAGGAAAGGTTGTTTGGTATGTCCTTCAAACAATATCCCACCTATCGCCTAACAAGAATAGGGTTGTAACTAATTCCCCCACGTGTACCAAGAAGAGGTACGTTAGGAAACTCTCCACAACTGTCAATAAGCACTCAAGTATCATAATGGGAACAATACCAAGTCATATCCTTATGAGAAAGAGACATAATCCTTTGAGACCACCTTCGTTTCTCTCTGTTATCCTTGAAGACATCGGACTTTGGTAGGTGCGAAATAAACCACCTATAGAGAAGAGGCGCACAACACACAATCTCTCCATCACCTTTGGAGGTCCTATAATGAAAAGCATGATACATATCTCCAAGCAAAGTAGGTACCGGATTTCTCTTCAAGAAAATCTGAATGGCATTCTCGTCCACAATACCATCTAAGTTAGGAAACAAGACAATCCCATAAATGAGAAAAGCAAGAATAGCCTCAAATGCATCCTTATGACTCAAAGTAAGAGAAGTAGAAGCTTTCCCCATCAATAACTTAGCATTAATACCACAGACACTCCCTTTTGGAAGAAATTTCCCATTAAGATCAGACTCCTTGAGAAAAAGGGCTTTGGAGATGACTTTGGTCGTAAGCTCCTTCTCTAAACCACTAAAAAGAAATTCCTTGTCCAAAATAGGTAAACCCATCTAATGAGAGTACTCCTCCAAGGTTGGTACAAGCTGATAATCAGGAAAGGTGAAACAATGATGCAACAGATCATAAAACTGAGCTAGGGTAGGGAGAATCCCCTCTGGTACATCGGTATCCAAAATAAACAAGAGCTTTCCATAACACTTCCGGAATTTTTGGGTGTCAACCACCAATGCTCCTAGCTTTCTCAGCTCTACTATATTAGGATTCTTGAAGGTGTACTTCTTTGTGTTCCTCCTTTCAAAATTCATAACCATAGACATCTGAAATTTTGCAAAAGTTCCTTATGAGTCCCTTGAAATCTCAAAAACAATGATCAAGAATGCATGAGTGCATGTATGAAACAACCACAAACAAGATCACAAAAAGCACACGGGTTTAGGTTCCGAGTCACGAGCATGAAGTCAAGGTAACAGAACACCAACCCACACAGGTAAGTACTAAGGTTTTGTCTACATTGTACCTGCAGAAAACCAAAAGGGTGCTAACAGAGCTGCCCGGAGTTAACAACCATCTTTAGAATATTATCGGTACGTTGGATTACTCCCCAACCGATAACATTCTTAAAATAGACCTCTTCCGAGTGTAGTATCGCGTGACAACCACCTTAGGTTTACACCTGAATGGTTTCTGCACTACGTTCATAAATTGGCTTGGATGGGTTAAGGGTTCTACGGTCCTCAGTATGATCAGCTCAAGGTCGGAAAATAATGCCATGTATGATTACTCATCATGACATTGATAATCCAAGAGAGCCTAACCGAGTGGAGATTATGATGGGCTAAAGACGTAATATGTTATGTGTCTAGCGGTATCTTAACTGCAATCGCACAGCCTATCGAAGTAATATAAAAGATTGTCGATCCCACAAGGACTTTATGATCACTTAGGGCTAGAGGGTTTACTAGTTTAGCTAAGGTGTATGGTTGTCACGATTTTGTTTTTAAGAATTAAAGACGGGAATTAAATTTTAGTTTAATGAAATAATAAGAAGACGGTCGGTATGTAATTATGTTAACTTAGGCGGGTCAATCTAGCCTAGGCTTATAAGGATGGTTCACTTAATTTATTCTGTAGAGGTTATCAGTTTAAATATCTTTAACTCACACTCTCGTGGTCTTATCTCAGATCTTACTCCTAAAGCCCTATGCCTGCTCTCGCTAGCCCATAAGTGTTTAGAAATAATTTTTGGAAACTTAATAAGTCTAATTCATTTTAAAACGCTCTCGCTGTGTTTAAATTAAATGCCTAACTTTAGCTATCTGGTTAAAATCTCACACTCTCATGGTCTCGACCTAACCTATTACACTTTCCTTACTCTCGTAACAAAAAGATTAATGTTTATAATAAAAAGTCACAGCCAGAATTTTAAGTTCTTAATTGTTTTAAGCCTAGATTCGATTTTACCGATTTAGTGTATTTTAATTACATACCGCCTAAATTGTTTAGTTACTCATATTTGTTGTACCATCCAGATGCAGAAACAGAGGAACACAAATTAAAATATGCATTGTAAAATAATAATAAAAATAAATTCTTAACATTAATATAAATGCGAATTAATTAAAAACCTGAATAATAAAAATAATGTAAGACTCCTTCTTCCACAGTCTGGAAAGCTCGGAGTGCGAACCGGAATCGAAAATAAAATACAAAACGAAATGCTGAAGGCTTGAAAGAAATTAAATAATAACAATTTCCTGATGTTGGAAATTGTTATTTGATTTGGTTGGGATATGGAAATTAAAACAAGAACAGAAACAATTGCTGGAAAAAAATAATGAAATAGGGTGCAATAGAAATACGGCAGAGCTTCCGCAAGAAAAATTAAAATAAAACTCTGTAGTTTCTACTTTGAAATAAAGCTATTTATAGAAAATATAATTTGGGCTTGGCAGTTGGAATCCATACGTGGGCTTCGATGTTGAAGAGAGAATCCAGGAAAAACTTGTGTTACTGGGTCTGCGGAAGAATAGGAAACGTTATTGACTTCACGTAGCACGTTCATGACCAATTCATTCCAAGTAAACCTAATTTCCCTTTGTCACGTTCGTGACAAGGGTGTCACGGGCGTTATCTTCATATTTAGCGCGTCACGGTCGTGACGGCTTGGTTACGATCATGACTGGCCCAATTAGCGTGTCACGG
The DNA here is from genome assembly GCA_963966055.1 of Lathyrus aphaca. Classification (NCBI taxonomy): domain Eukaryota; kingdom Viridiplantae; phylum Streptophyta; class Magnoliopsida; order Fabales; family Fabaceae; genus Lathyrus; species Lathyrus aphaca. The sequence goes on along the minus strand of OZ014521.1, from coordinate 161,569,293 downwards.
TCGTGACAGCATGGTGACGGTCATGACTGTTGCAAATTATGCAGCATTATGCAGAATTCCTCTCTTCTTCTTCTTTTCATGCTTGTTTTTGCTCATTTCACTTTTGGCTTATGATTTAGCTCTATAATTTTTATACCTGCAAAATGACAATGAAAACTCGAAGAATCGGGTGTTAATACGATAAATGTGCGATAAAACGGCATTGAAACATAGTAATAAAACGATACTTTTTCTCGTTATCAGATTATCAAATTGATATAGCTTTGGACTACTCCATCACTTATCGCTTCGAATATCATCGTCCTATCATAAGTTCAACTCAAATCCGGGTTAGAATCTATCTCACTCACAGAGGATCACCAAAACCGAAACAGAACAAACAAATAACAAACAAATCAAACCAAAGCAGTAAATAAATCAAAGTAGGCTGAATCCACTTAAAGATTAGTCCCCAGCAGAGTCGCCACTTTTCTGTAGCAGTAAAAACATGAGTGTAAGTTATTAGTTAACTTAACTCAAAGTAAACAGAGTCGCCACCGCGCTTTATTTTTATTCCAAGAGGAAAAGGAAAAAAGAGTGAATAAATCCTAATGAATCTAAATGCAAAAAGCTAAATAAACACAATAGAGAAACAAGTAAGGGGATAGGTTACACAATGGGAAGGTTTTATGCACCCAAAATGTCTGTGGTACCCCACAGGAGCCCTTTGAAAAATTTACTGCTTTTGGTTTGAAAATGGTTTGTAAAATATGAGTGGAGGGATGAGAAAATAATTATTTTTTAATATTTTTGTGTTTGGAGAGGTTTAACGCCTCATGCCTACGTACCCACAAAGTGCAATGCAAGATAAAAACCCCGTAGTTCGTGGTACAAATAGTGAAAAAGGGTGGGTTATGATTCATTTTATTAAGTGAAGAGAATTTATCATCTTCAAGTGGATGGCCAAATAAACTACCATGAGAATGAAGCCATGGACTCATACATCATTATGGGGAGGGCGCCAACTCAGATAAAATCAACGAGTATGCCACTAAACCCCCACAAATGACAAGAGACTCAATTACATCAAACTACAACCATGGAGATTGAGAGACTTGCACCCGACTAAAAAATAATGACTCATAATCGGCACTCTTTTAAGAAAATAAACAAAAAGTGCACAAAAGCACAAAACAACTTGAATGAGTTTGATTCTTTTTATTTTTTGAATTAAGGTCAACATGATTAGATTCATTGATTTTAAAAGAAAAGAAAAAAAAAGTAAAAGCCACTTGACAAAAGTCAAGGTTTTTGGTTATTAAAGAGGTGATGATTTAAAAAGAAAGAATCCTTTGAAAAAGGGAGAAGGTTTTGAAAATTGAAGAATGGGAGGAGATGAAGGGACTATCCTAAAAAAAGAAAATAAGGAGATAAAGGAAGAAAGATCTAACCAAACTTGATGACATTCCAAATTATGAGCATAAGAGTTTCATCCTTATAAGCTAGCTAATGGCCAAATAAAGGTTAAATTCAATTTCATGAAGATCAAAGCAAGGGGAAGGGATCCTAAAATCTAAGTCCAAAATCTACATTCCAATGCCAAGGATAGTAACCAAAAGTCCACAAATTAAAGTCACAAGTCTTTTAGAAGTTTAATCTTTTATTAATGTTTTTTGGTATCCAAATGGACAAAAGGAAAATCAACAATTTAAATAATAAGAACAAATAATAAACATGATATGGATGAATAAAGCAAAATAGAATAAAGGCAATAAAATTGCAAGAAATTAATGTTAGTAACAAAAAGAAATTAAAGTGCAAGAATCTAAAATATTAATAGTAGTAATAGTATAATAATATTTACATAATAATGGTATGGTGAACTTAATCAACCACAACAACAAAAAAGTAACCAAAACCGAAAGGCAACCGGATCCACTAAGCATCTTACACTATAGCGATTAATCAAGGCAAAACGAATCGAATTCAATTATATTTGAAAGGCGATTGGGAGACCCAAAGCACCTACGTATCAAACATTCATAAGTCTCGATTCTTAATGCAATATGATTAACCACTTTGGGATTACGCGATCAACAAGAGATCCGGTCCACGAAAGTGCAAGTACCCAATTAGATTTTTATTCCGAAGTTGGGACACATTTAGGTCTATGTTAAGCAATGGCCGAGTAATTTACGAAGTAATTACCCTACAAATGAGGCCGACCACCACCAATTAAGGTGCATAATGTTAGTGCTAATGCATGCGAGATAAACGATATGTAAATCGCTATCTGGACGCAATACCGCACGAAAACAAAGGTGAATACCAAATTGAGTCACACTCATAGTATTCTTCCATCCTTAAGTTCAATCACTCATCTTGGTGGATTCAAGCATGAAAATGTATCACTAATGCAAAGTACCTTAAATGAATTGAACAATCCACTTAAAGGTAGTTTTGAATTAATGAACATTAACTTCTCTAATCTACACCCAAAGTTCATTGAAATTAAGGAGAAATCACTCCCAAAAGTGTTTCCCAAGGTAAAAATAAAAAGGAGGAAGAAGAAGAAGAAGAAAGAGGAACCAAAAAAGGGCTTGAAACAAGCCAAAAACACCATTATGATTTGTGTTAACCGGTTAACCAAACGCAAGCAGATTTTGAATAATTTACGTTGTTTTGAAACTGGTTAACCGGTTAACCAATTGGTTAACCGGTTAACACTCTACCAGTAGCAAAAAAAAATGCAGAAAATTCAGCATGGTCCATTTTGAAACCTTTTCTCAAACATTGGATGATCATGATCTGAATTTGCACGAATTTTAAAACCAAAATACAGTGGAATCCCTGCAATCAAACAACAAATAAAGATCCAAAGGATCTAGAAACAAAGGCACCAAGAATCTACATCTTGAATGTTGATGGTGAATATGGGTTTATGGAGGAAGAGGAATTACCAAAGCTCTTCTTCAAATTGGACCAACACAAGCTTAGATCTACTAAAATTGATGAACAAAAGAATGAAAGGATGAAGGTTTAGCTCAAGTTAATCAAGAATTCAATGTGAATTCTTGATAACTTCAAAAGAAAGAAAGTGAGCTTTTGAGAATTTTGGTGTTGTGGGAGTAATTTGCAAGAGGTTTTGGGGCTATCAAAAGCTTGTGGAATGAATGAAATTGTGCTCCTATTTAAAGGCCTTAGGTATGGAAATTTGGTGGAATGGAGCTTGCTTTGGTAATTTGAATTTAGGTTTGGTAATTGGAATTTTGGTGGGAAATAGAAAAGAGTGGTGATTAATGAGGGTTTATGGTAGGAAATGATCAAACTGATGTAGAGAAATCAGAAACCAATGGATCTAGAATATTCCAATTAAATCAATGATCTAAGGGTGCTGAATTTGAATAAAATATTCAAATTTCGCATTGGTTAACCGGTTAACCAAACCAAAATTTGAATATTTTATTCAAATGAGGTTGCTTGGTTATTCTGGCCCGATTCTTGTTGTACGTCGAAGAAGTAAATACGTGAACCTTGGAAATCCTTTGAATGAATCAATTAACTTGGGAAATCCTTGATCATATAAATTGAATTATTTGCGGATCGTCTTCGACTTTTGTCTGCGAAATTTCGCTCGAGCTGCAGGATTACTATTTTTGGCATTTTCAATGGTTCCTCTTCCTGAAAAAAGGTTAGCAAAAGGAAACAAAAATATTTTTTTAATTTTGATTAATGATTAGTAAACATAAACAAATAAAGTAATTAAAGACAACAGTGATCCCCTGCGAGGCATAAACCTAACCCAAGAATAACCGAGTAACCAGTGTGATCTTGTTTGTATGCAAGATGCAGATGAAAATGCAAAGAAAAACTTAGGGCAAAAATTAGGGTGCAACAAGGATGAATGAAACTTATATGATGAATATATGAAATTTTTATTCAAGAAGTTTCACTGTTTTTGAAAGTTTATGAACACTTAAAGAAAAAAATAAAGTTTTGAGATGTAATGAATTTATGAAAATTATTTGCAAAGAGGTAAAATGAAATTCTGAAAAAAAATGATGTTTATATAATGCCTAGATGCCTCTACAAAAGGGTATGATTCACCAATGGATGTCATGATTCATTAGGCACAAGAGGCATGAAGAGGTGTCATGAAACTTAGTGATTTTTCAATTCTGTCCAGGTGCAAATCTTACACATTACATAACGTAACTATTTTTGAAAATCCTACAGCATGCAATCGATTTTATGGATACACAAATCAATTTGCATAGTGTAATTTTGTGAAAAAACAGCATTTTAACATATCCAAATCGATTGCACCATTATGCAAATAGATTTGCATTAATCAAACTTTGAAAAATACTTAGAATTTATTATGATATGATCATGGATGAAGTATGCAATGATGTATTATGTTTGAACACTTGTATAGACATTATTAAGTGGTGAAATTCAATTTCTTTGATTAACATTTGAGAAATCTTCAAGACTTGAAATAATATGAAATCTTGTTCTTGCTTCAACGTGTTTGATCCTTTTCCTTTTTGAATATGTATAACATCTTGAATGCATAACATCTTGAATGAATAATGTTGTCTTCATCAAAACCTTTGAGAAGCTTGCATTCACATTCTCCCCCTTTTTGATGATGACAACCCAATTTTGAAAGTTTGCTTTATTTTTGTTTCTCTAACACAAAAGGCTCCCCCTTGATCAATGCTCCCCCTAAATTCATGATTTTTAGAGATTCTTTGCTAGCTACACTTTGTTAGAGAAAAACAACCACAAACACATTCCACCCTTGTCATTAGCAAAAAGGATGGGAAAATACTTGAAGTATATAAAGAAATTATAATATTTTTTACCTATGAGTTTTATCTCATGAGAGATTTCATCAAACATTCATCCTTGCCGAAACATGATTTTGAAGTCTTTTTCACAAAGTTGATTTATACTTGGAAGATTTTGCTTTAGTTTGTCAACATAAATTATATCTTCAATGGATGTGAAAGTTAGTGCATCAACTTTGCCAATGCCAAGAATTCTTCCTTTAAGGTATTCCCCAGATGCGAAATAACCCTTGGACTTTTGAACTAGATTTGAAAGTTAGTTTATGCCTCTCCATCAAAAACTTACAACAACCACTTTATCAATAAAGCATATATTTTAAAGTGGTCTCCAAGTAAACCTACATAAACAATCAAGTTTTATTTTGTACCCAATGTGTTTTGGGTCCATCATAGTTAGTTCCTTTCTTGACCCACACATAATGCCCTTGTGTTATACTAAAATTTCTCACATAGCATGCATTAGGTGTATGACCACTTATTCCATAATAAAAACATGTTGGTTCAAAGTTGCTTTTATACCTAGGAACATAAGACTTATTCTTACCAAATATTTTTCTTTTAGGATATTGATGAACCACTTTAGGTTTTTCCACTTTCACTTTAGGAATTTGTTCACTAGCCTTTACAAAGATGGTCTTATTAGAACTTGGTTTAGAAAATTTTGAGTAACCAATACCACTCTTATCATTTGAATACCTTTGTTGACTAAGAACACACTCCAATCCAATTTTTCCTTTTTCATACCTTTCAAGGACTCTTTTTAGTTGGACAATTTGGAATGAAAGTGACTCACACTTTGTGCATACAAAATTCTGTTTTTGATCACTAATTAATTTTTGTTTTTCATCTTTGAAATCATTTTCCATGGTCTCAACATTTTCTTCTAAAGTTGAGATTTGTTTCTTTTGTGATGAAATTGTTTTGTACAGAATTTTGCATTCACTTAATAGTTCATCAATTGCTCCTTGAGCATCACTATCATAAATTGAAAAATTATTGCTAACATCATGTTCTTCATCACTTGAATTATGTGAGACCATAAATGCCTTGTTTGCATGATCTTCACCTGAAGATGAACTTATTTTATTGTCATCCCATGCAACATATGATTTCTTTGGTCTTTTGTCCTTCTTTCTTTTGAAGTATTTATCCTTCTTTTTAAGTGTAGGACATTCACTTTTAACATGACCTTTTTCTCTACATTCAAAACATTTAATCTTCCTTGTAGGTGTTTCTTCTTTAATGATTCCTTTTTTTCTTTCTTTTCTCATAAATCTTTCAAATTTCTTGATAAGTTCATCATCTTCATCACTATCAGATTTATCCTCTTGATTGCTATCATAATTTTTTACTCTTGTATTTAATGAGACATCTTTTAAATTATTTACTTTAATTTTATGCTTCTCCAATCTTTCAAGTTCTAATTCACGCTCTTGAAGTTTTCCGAACAAGGAAGCGGATGTCATTGTAGAAAGACTCTTATTTTCTGAATTTGTGGTCAACTTTGGTTGGCATTCCCTGTTTAAAGACCTAAGCACTTTAAGATTTAATTCATCGTTAGTAAAAGTCTTACTAAGAGCGATTAGGTGATTGGTTAAGTGAACAAATCTTTTTTGTAGAGAGAGTATTGATTCTTGGGGCTGCATTCTGAACATCTCGTATTTTTGGCTCAATGTATTCAATATTGATCTTTTTACTTTAGCGGTTCCTTCATGAGTCTCCACCAAAGTATCCCATATTTGATTTGCCGATTTACATTGAGAAATTCGAAAGAACTCGTTCATACTTAATGCACTTTGAAGAATATTGATAGTTTTCTTTTCATTTATAATTATTTTCTTGTCATCTTCATCATATGAGCTTTTTACCTTAGAAGTGTTAACACTATCGATCACACTGATAGGAGTATGCGGACCATTTTCAACAGCTTTCCATATACCATCTCCTTGTGCTTCTAAGTGTGCCTTCATTCAGATTTTTCAAAAATCAAAATACTCTCCAGAGAATAGAGAGGGCATGTTTTACTACCACCATTTTTCTCGATTTATCACTGATTTTTTTATTTTACTTTCCTTAAAGATACTAAGTGTTAAAATGCAGTAAAGTGCGGAAAGTAAATAACACAAGAGAGTTATATTGGTTCCCCTCACAATCCGAGAGTACTCCAGTCCCCTTACCACATTTAAGAGATTTTCACTATTGTTAGATATTTGTACAAGCCTAATCCCAAGACGTATCCTACAATCTTCTAACAACAACCCACCAAGAACGACCTCTTGGATTTTTCAAATTTAAAGTCCTATTGAGAACAAATCTCACAATGGACCTCTTATATCCACAATCTAGATAACAAGGAACAACGAACCAAGTAGAAAAAGAAAACAATCATTTCCTTTCTACTCTCTTGTTTCCAACAATCTTGGACAACAAGGAATAATAATTCTGATTTTTTATATAAGAGTATAAGATGAAACTTATGAATCTTTATCAATCTAAAGATGATCTTCTTCTTTTGTGACAATCACTACAATATTGTACAATCAAGTTTTCAAGGATGAATGAAACTTATATGATGAATATATGAAAGTTTTATGCAAGAAGTTTCACTATTTTTGAAAGTTTATAAACACTTAATGAAACAATAAAGTTTTGAGATGTAATGATTTTATGAAAACTATTTGCAAGGAGGTAAAATGAAATTTTGAAAAAATTATGTTTATATAATGCCTAGATGCCTCTACAAAAGGGTATGATTCACCAATGAATTTCATGATTCATTAGACACAAGAGGCATGAAGAGGTGTCATGAAACATAGTGATTTTTCAATTTTGTCCCGATGCAAATCGATTGCACCTATGTGCAAATCGATTACACATGATATAACGCAACTATTTTTGAAAATCCTACGGTATGCAATCGATTGCATGGATATGCAAATCGATTTGCATAGTATAATCCACAATAATATATATTTTATTGTTAGTATATTATTTATAAAAGAAAATAGTAATTATGATAATTGTAATGATAATCAAATTAAAATGCTTAATCTATTTTCTTATAAAGAAAAATAAAATGGTGAAGGTGAGTAATTTTTTGAAGAACACGTGTTATAAGTTTTCAAATTAGTTAATTTTATCATTTTCTTGTTATTATATATTTTTTTCAGTTTGAGTTTTTTTTTTTCTAATTGTGCTTTTCGAAATCTTAGTTTTTTTTTATTGACGTGGTTTGAAAGCAGAGTTGTTAAGAACAAATTGATGAAGGTAAATAAACATTTAAAGATTTTGTTTTTTTAATATTTTAAATTTTGGTTTGTTAATGAAATTTTTGAAATAAGAGTTTTAAGAAAAAAAATTGATGAAGATTAATTAGTATTAGAATAAAATGTATTTTCAAATCTTGATTTTAAAAGAAAAAATAATGAAGAATATTGATGTTTATATGGATTTTAGTATTATGATATGTATAGACACCACTGCAACCAAACCAAGCTCGGTTTCAAAATAAAAGCATCACTTGGAAGACAGTCATCCCCATGATCACCTCTGTTATTTCTATTGCAGATAATTGCACCAACTTGAAGTCTTCTATCTCTATAACAGAATTTAGTCTTGTTAAAAAGTTTTATATCTCATTGTATCCTCCTAATGCTCCCTCCATCAAATAGGTCATCTGGCATCCTCCCTTTATTAATTGGACTAAGTGTAACATCGATGGAGTTGCCACTCATCATATGGCTTTAACATCCTAAAATCTCGACTCGTAATTACAAGGATAAAATCCATATTTTAGGATATCATTCAAATATAACATACACATACTCTAAATATTTTCAAAATTCACATCGGAACTTAAATAAATAATATAACTTCAATTACACTACCACGAAATGCGCAAATAACAACGTCAGATTTACGACAGATTCATATACACTGTTGTAATAAGTTAAAATTTTCGCAACTGATTTATAACGCCAGATTTAACGATGGTTGACTTAAAAATTGTAGTAATACATGATGTGTAACAAACATCGATTTTCAACAACTATATTTTTTTTCATATTTTTACATTTTAAACATATATTTTATTTCATTTTTTAGTGTTATGGGGACTTTAACCTCAAAACACAAAATTCATCTTTTTTTTTTTAGTTTTAAGTGAAAGAGAGGAGTTTGATCAAAACTTCATGAAAATTCAAATTCAAATTCATCTTATTATTTCATTTTTTAGTGTTATGACCCTCAAAACTCAAAACTTCATTAAAAAAAATGAAAGAGGTGAATATATATATATATATATATATATATATATATATATATATATATATATATATATATATATATATATATATATATATATATATATATATATATATATATATATATATATATAACTTCATTAAAATTCCAAAAAAGAAGAGTACATTGATAATCATATTGCATATATTTATCAAATGTCTGAGTCCATAGCAACAAATGCATCTTCATAATTTGGGACTCTCTCCTCACTACCTTCAACAGAATCATAAAAAAATCCTCATCTGCTTCTTTTTCTTTTTCTTCTTCAACTTCTTATTCTTCTTTTTGGCCTTCCTCACCCTTAACGTATCTCTGACAACCAACGATCCAAATGGTTGGACCTCCTCATTTGACTATTGGCATTGTTCATTTGTGACCTCATTGGTGATGTTTTTGTTAGCATTCTCATTTGTAGAACTCATTGTTACGAAGAATATATTATGAAGAATTGTAAAACTATCTATTTATAGATGAGGTTGAAGATGAAAAGTCTGATAGTTTAATGCTTACAATGATGATAACTTGTAATGGTTGATATACTTGAAAGTTATTTTTGAAAAATAGAGAAAATTTTAAATTATTATTATACTTGGGATGAGAGTTTCTCTCTTCCGGGAATACAAAAGGTTGTAATATTACAACGGTTGCTTATTATAACCGTGAATAAATAATTATGTAAAATAAAAAAAATGTTGTTGCCAGGATTCGAACCTTGTACCAATTAAAAGGGGTATCACTACGTTTCTTATGAATAATCGTTGTGGTATATATATAATAAATATATACCTATCATTACGGTTCTTATTGATAATCGTTGTAAAATATTTACCATATAAGTGAATTAACTTTCACTTATTGACATATATCATCGTTTCCTTCACAGGGAAACCCTAGAACCCATTAGCCTTGAATCTTTTGCTTCATACATGAAGGTATTCTTCTTCTTCCATCTTCTTATTAGATATTCTTTTATTTCCATGATCTCGTTAGCTTCATGTTTTTTTTTGTTTATTGTTCTCATTTTTGCAGATTCGTCTTCAATGCATTAACAAAGATCATACTTTGGCTATGGTACATATTATTTGTGTAGCTATGGAGAATAAGTTATTCTTCTACTTCCATCTTCTTGTTAGATAATTCTCATTATCTCGTTTGTTTCATGTTATTTTTGTTGATTGTTCTCATTTTTGCATATTTGTCTTCAATGCATTAACAAAGACCATATTTTGGCTATGTGAGATATTGTTTGTGTAGCAATGGAAAAAATTATAAGAAGTGTGAAGCTATTATTGAAACTTCATCCACCTTGTACTTTTTCTTCATTGCATCCGAAGAAGATGTTTTTCATACTCAGGATACTTCACAAGTTAGGTGAACTTCTTTGTAATGGTACATATGGCAACAATGTATCTTGTTTTGTTACAGTCTCACTTAGGTTACCGTCTCACTTCTTAGGGTTTTGTTTCAAATTTTGTTGGATTTGTTTTGAATACTAACTAATTTTATTTTATTTGAATTAGCTGGTGATGATGGTGATGGTAGCAAGCGTATAATATGAGTTGATAATGATTTGTTTTGAATACTAACTAATTTTCTTGTATATGAAATTTAGTTTATTATATACTATGTATATTATTTGTTTCACTATCCTTTTATTGAAAATGCAATCATTTAAATTGACAAAGAAATTTATAATCTGAAAATTAAGATGTATTTGGAAACCAACTTATATCAATCAATATTTTCTGAATTGCTTGCGTCTCATTCTGTACATTGTATGTTCCTTAGCACATAATATATGGTTCAATGGTCTGTTTTCTTCAATTCATTGATATCTACAATTCTACTTTACCTCATCGGCATCACTTATCACCGTGATTGTTATGATCATGATTATTATGATGATAAGTCATCAAAGCAATTGTAATGATAAGTGGAGATGATGAGGTAAACTATAATAAAAGATATAGATGTATTGAAGGAAACGAACCATTGAACCATATTTGTTCTAAGGAACGTAAAATGTGCACGATGAGATGCATGTAATTCGGAAAACTATGGTGTGTTTAAGTTGGTTTTCAAGAATAGTTTAATTTTTATATTATATAATTCTTTACTAATTTTAATGGTTGTATTTCTTTAATTAGGTGTATGGTAAAACAAGAAACATACACTGGTATATAATAAACTAAGGGTACGTTCCACAACAGTTAAAACTCATAATCGTTGTGATATTCTGTATATATCACAACGGTTGTTATAAATAACCATTATAATATACCATACACTTTCTAGAATACAACAACGGTTCCAGGTCCGTGATTATAAGTAGCATAATTATGACAACACTCTATATAACAACACCTTGATCTGTGTGATTATATGTAGTTTCCAACCATTGTTAAATGGGTTTTCCGTTGTAGTGTTATCTCATTAAATTGAAAATACTTAATCAAAATAACATAATCCAATGATTTACCAAAATAAATAGCATGCCTCATTCCTGAGATCATGGCATATAAATCATCTAAATAGCGATAAATGATAAAATCAACGAAGAAAAGCTCCAAGGTCATCTTCCAACTCACAACATCACTTACTCCTCTTGAGTATTTGTACGACAATGTATTGAGCAACACAAAACAAACAAGAAAGGGGTGACAATAGGCTCAAATATATTAACAGTATAAAAGAGTGCAATGGTGGATTGAATCATTAAATTATTAACATACACATTCAATTACACAATAACAAAATAATTCATTTCACATGGCCTTTATATATGCAATGTAACTCACAAATTGACTTTATGCACGTGGTACGAATTTGAACATCAGATTTTTGTTATTGGTCTCTTCCACTCAATAATGGTTCCTCATTCAAATTGGATCCCTACTTTTGAACCCTGAATCCCCACTTATGAACCCTGGACGATCATAAGTCCACTTCTGAACCCATGGCTCGCCTTTTTCAACACACCAACTCAATGATGCATGTCATACAATAATGCAACAACAATAATCATGGTTCCACTTCTAACCATAATCAACAATGTAATACAACATTCAATAGTAGTCCCGACTTATGAACTACACACCTTAACATAACACATATAATTACATTCACAACACATAATTGTATTCGCAACACTACAACTCATAAACAAAATCATAATTTACCACTCATCATTATGTAATTAATTATAGCATTTCACATAAATATACATGCAATTCTACATAATCATTAATATATTAGCATCAGCCCCAACATCAATAAGAATATCGTTTCTTATGAGGTATTCGTCAATTCAATCGAACACACCAATTCAAAGTTCTTTCATCATCAATAATCACCACATAATATTACACCTTAAGGAAAACAATTTATTCACGTCCTTAAATGCATACACTACTCTGAAATAGACATTTCGTAATACCTATTTTACAACGTCCATAGTGATAAATATGGTAACAACTATTTTTGGGCGCATTTTTTCCTGTAACACCTAATTCACAACGGTCAAATGTACCAACTGTGGTGAAAAGATACACGGAGTGAAATGGTTTGATTCTCAACACCAACATTAATGAGCATTGGTAAATAAACATTCCACATTATTCATAATAACTCAAGGTTATATTTAACAACAGTTGTTTAGCACAACTGTTGTTAAAAATGTTACATATTATATACCACAATGGTTGTTTATAGTAAGCGTTGTGGTAGGTAGCAGGCACTTGGATACAATCACGGTCCTACGTTAGTGGTGGAAAATACCATACATACAATCACACCTTACGCCACAATGATTGGGCCGATGTAATGGTATCCCTATTGAATTTTTGGGAGATCTGCACCATATTTGAAGTAGTCTTGATTCGGGTCAACACCAATGAAAGTTGAAGTTCTTCTTTGATTTCCCCTTGTTGGGATTGCCTTGATGTCAATCACTGATTTTCAATTACAATGTACATCCATCAAATGTAGTTTTAATGTGATGCTCATATAAGTTTTGAAAAAGTCATTTATTGGAATGATGTGAAAGTGTGATGAATGGACCATTAGCCCAAATGAGGTACTGATTTAGATTGTATGTGAAAGATACAACAAGAAGAAAATTCCATCAAGGCCAAAGATTAGCAAATCTCTAGGAGTCAGTTTACTCAACCTTACTGTAGCATGCTTTCCGAATAAACACTGCCTCGATTAGGTCTTTTCAGGATTATAACATGGTATGGTTCACGGTTATTGAAATAAAGGATATAAGGCTCAAATATGTTTGTATCCACCCCTTCTTCGTGATATCTCAACACTTTTTCAATCTTCTGCAAATCATTGATGTATTCGCCACACGACTTCATCTGGTTAGCAACACCACACATGAAAGATATTCCAAGATTAATTCAGCTTTTTTCATTTGAGTCATCTCAAATTGCTTTCTCAACGTCTTCAACTTCACCATCTTCATCTTTTCATCTCTATCGTACAAGCTTTTTAACTTGTCTCACGCTTCTTTCTCCATTCACTACTATAGAAAATGAATACAACAACGGTTGGGAAAGATATTAAATCACGCGGGATCTAGCGTGTTAAGTAGCGTATGGTTGTATATAAGTTATTTACAATCACGGTCCAGTGTCCATGGTAGAAAACTGGAAAGCGCGCTACCTATAATCAGGTTATTTTAAATATTTGTTGTTGTATGTCTTTTAATAAAATTAAAAAAATGCAGCATTAGAACTACCTATAATCACGGTTATTTTAAATACATGTTATTGTATTTCTTTTAATATAATAATTACAACATTAGAACAAGAACAACAGCGAGAACAACAACAACAACATCAAGAACAACAACAAAAAACAACAAGAACAAGAACAATAACAAGAAGAAGAAGAAGAAGAAGAAGAAGAACAACAACAACAACAAAAACAACAACAATAAAAACAACAACAACAACAACAACATAAACATAACAAAACAACAACATGAACAATAATAATATCAACAACAACAATAATAAAAAAGAACGCCAACAACTAACATTGCTAACTCAAATCCATACTTTCTTTATCTCATTCAAGTTGTAGAAGAGATAATGGAGTTTGGAAATTTGTTAATGAAACAAATGATATTTTCGAGTTTTGTTTATGAAAGAAATGTTATTTTCGAGTTTGGTTTCGTGGAGAAATAAAGTATCGTAAATGAAAGATGATGTTTGGAGGTAGAAGATGTAGTTCATCTAAGTTGGAAGTTCATCTAAGTTTTAGGTTTCATGTGGATCACTAATAGTAGTGTCTTGATTGTTGATAATCATTAAATGGACGACCAAGATTTATTTAAGGACAGGGAATAAAATCAATAAGTGCGCCACCTATAATGTTGGTGCTGGAACTTGAAAAAATAATTAAAAAACCAAAAATGTTGGTATTGAGACTTGAACCCATGACCAGACGCTACCTATAATCACGATTTTTTAAATACCTCTGGTGAAAGGTGTGTAAGCATTTTGAAAAAATAAGTAAAAAACGTTATCTATAATCACGGTTTTTTAAATACATGTGGTGAAAGGCGTGTCATCATTTTGAAAAAAAATAAGTAAAAAATAAAAAATGTTGATGTTGGGACTTGAACTCATGACTAGACACTACCTATAATCATGGTTTTTAAATAACCGTGGTGAAAAATATTTTAATAAAATAAAATAAAAATATACGCGCCTAAATATCACATATTGCTACGGTGAATAGGAAACTGTTGTTACTTTGATATTGTTGTTTACGCGTTTTGTAGTAGTGGTTTCTTCTTCGATAATCTTTTCAAACACATTAAAATCCACACTAGTGAATAAAGAACTAACATTTTCCATCTTTCTTTCTTTATTCATTGTGCGCAGGTTCTCGAACATCATTTGCATTCGCTTCCAATGTCAGTACTCCATCATTCACGATTT
Source organism: Lathyrus aphaca (assembly GCA_963966055.1). Lineage (NCBI taxonomy): Eukaryota > Viridiplantae > Streptophyta > Magnoliopsida > Fabales > Fabaceae > Lathyrus > Lathyrus aphaca. The sequence continues at coordinate 161,554,202 of OZ014521.1, read as the reverse complement.
CATACACATCTTAAAATCTGAAGATGACATTCATCTGCACAATCCACCGTTCATAGTTGTCCCTTTTGAAAACTGGTAGATTCGCTGAAAATTGCGTTGATGTTGTTGTTTTGTTTGCCATTACAGAGTCTCTTTGAATTACAACTGGACTCTTTGATACCAATTTGTTGGAACAAATGTTTCCAAGAAAGATGAAAGACGGAGAAGAGGAAGAGAGAAAAAGAGAAAAACTAAAAACAAAATTATGAAAATTAGGATTAAGTGAAGTTCTATGTTTGCATCATCCAATACCCTTTATATAGGCAACTAAAGGCCAAGTTTAAACTATACAAACTGACCCAAGCCTAAAATGTACACAATTATAAGTTATATTTCGACACTATTATATGTTGTATTCGACTTTGTCAAATCGAATGATAACTCTCAATCAAAATATTAAATTACAACTTCTAACGGAAGATACATGAATCTTAGAAAGAAAAAAATACCTTTTTAGATTTGAGTTTTTGAACAACAAAAATTGACGAAGATGGATGAATTTTAAAAGAATTATTCATTTTTTAATTTTGAGTTTTTAAGAATTTTTTTGATAAAAATAGATGAATGAAATAAATATAAAAATGATGAATATTCAAAGATAAAGAAAATGAATATTTAGATTTAATCTTTTTTTTTTAATTTATAAAAAATTGATTAAATTAATGATTAAGATTAATTAGAAATAAACCTACACTGAAATAAAAAAAAAGAGGAAGAATTAATGACATTGGTTAATTAAAATTATATATATCTATAAAAAATTAAATATTTAAAAAACAAAATTTAATAACAAATTATCCGTCATCATTGATCGTGTATAATATAATATGATAATATACTAAATTAGAAAGTGGTTCCTAGTTACAATCCTCATTACTTCTTGTCATATGAATGAAGCAAAGTAGCAAACATAGAACATGTTTGAAATCTTTTTTCATTCCTGACCACTAAACCAAACATGCACTCTGTCTCTTTTCAATTTGTTGTTGCTTTTTGATTGGGTGACTTTTAGTATATTCTCGTGTTTATTCCTATATCTATCTCTTTTCAATTTTTTCCTTCTCTTTCTTTTGTTTCTTTGTTTTCTATTGTGGTTGTTGTTTCAGCTTTGTATTGTTGATTTTGGTTGCTTTTAGGGGGTGTAGATGGATTGAGTTGGATCGAACTTGTTCTTGTCCGTTATCTAATCCATTCAAACTTTAAAAAGATGAATTCTTCGTTCAATCTATAATTTTATTGTTAAAATTGATCTGAATCGATCCGTTCATTTATAAGTTGAGTTGGATTAAATTTGCAGATTGTGTTTAAAAAAAGAAAAACTACTTTTTATGATTATTTTTTTCGATTTAAAAAATATAAAACAACTCATTTTAATCATACTCATTTATAACATTCAAATTCGATAAAAACACATAATACACAATATCTAATAAAATTCATCAACATAACACAACACATGATACCTGTATAAAATTCAACGAGATATATTATTTCCATAAAATAAATAAGTTAAAAATGATATAAAAGAAAATAAGAAACAATATTTACTCTTAAAATTATTAGGGGAGAATAAAACTTTTTGAAAAATTATGATTATTAATTAGATATTAGTTATATATATATATATATATATATATATATATATATATATATATATATATATATATATATATATATATATATATATATATATATATATATATATATATATATATATATATATATATATTTATTTATTTATTTAAATAATAATAAAAAAATAAGAAATTATTAAAATTACACCAATAAGTCTATTGTAAAACTCAAATTCAATATCTAAACCAAAATTATATTGATCGTTATGAGTTGAATTCTAAATAAATGAATTCAGGTAATTTATAAGTTGAATTGATTTGGTTACTGAATCAAACACCACTACTTATTTTTCTTAATTAGGTTGAAATTTTTGTTTTCTTTTTTTATTGTAGAGTATTCATAGTGTTTTTTATTATTATTATTATTATTATTATTATTATTATTATTATTATTATTATTATTTAAAGATTCTCAAGTTGGTTTTAAGATGGTGGTTGGAGGCCATAAATGAAAAAAAAAACAAAATAGAGTTATTTAAACGTGTAAACTGAAATTAATTATTAAAATTAAGTAAAATATATTTTTTGGTTCTTTAAGTATATCTTCTGATTCACTTTAGTTCCTTAATTTTTTTCGTGTCATTTTAATCTTTTAAATTTTTTAACATATCCACGTTAATCCTTCCGTTAGTTAACTTTTAAGCAAAGTTAAAAAAAACTTCCAGATAGCAATTTGTATATTGAGGTGGATAAGTGGAATGCAGGTAGCAGTTTTCAAATTGTATATTTTTCTTTTAATTTTATTTAATTAAAATAGTCAAAACTAAACACAATAAAACTCCCTCTCCTCTCTCACACCATCATCCCCCACTTCTCCCAGCCTCCTCTATAACTGCAAATAAATAAATCAAAATTAGAGTGTGTTTGAATGAGATAATTGAAAATTTTTAAGGAATTCAAAATTCTAGATAATTCAAATGATTCAATTAGAATCCATTTAATTTTAAATTTTATTGTTTGGATAGAGTATTAAAATGATTCATTTTAAAAAACTTGAGGTAATTTTTATAATTTTTAAAGTTTTTGGGTCAAATCTAAAATATGAAAAATAAAGATCAATTTGTAATTTTTGAAAATTTGAAGGACCAATTTGAAAATTTTGAAAATTATTAAGGACTTATTTGTAATTTTAGAATAAATTTGAAATCTTTATAAAATATGAGAACTATTTTGCAAAATTTGAAAATTAATGATAAATATGATGTTGGATTCAGGATTCTCACTAGTCACATGAAGTTGGATTTTATGATTTTCATTCTTGGGGATATGTTAGGGAAGAAACTCTTCATTGTCTTCTGTACACTTGGTTACTATTAAATTATTACACTGATTATGCTTCATTGCCGATATTGTTAAAGGAGATTTTATGGGTATTATTAGTGGTGGTTGAATGACATGTTTAGGTCAACATAAACTAGTTACGTGTTTGATGTCCTTATATATCAAAAATGAGAATCTGAAGAGTTGCTTGAAAATAACCAAGATATGACCCATGTCTAGCCAAACAACATTGTCATTAAATTAACATTTGTTTTCTTAACATTTGTTAAATGCAATAATAGAAAATTTTGACTAAACCATGATGCTGGTTGTTTTCATCCATTAATTGTCTCTTCGTCCTGCACTTAATAGTTAATATGTGTATACATAACCACTAACCAACTTAGGGAATATATGTGTATACATAACCACTAACCAACTTATGTTCCCTTCGATTGAATTGATGATGAGTGTTCTCAACCAATTAAATATTATAATTTGATGTCACGTTATATTTTTATTTTAAAATAAATTAAAATTTTAACATAATTTACATTAAAGTTATCAGAATTCAATTTAGATTCATTGATACCAATCAATGTTAGGTGAACATTCTTATACCTTTTAATATACCATTCAATTTAATTAAGCATATGTACCCTCATCCAATAAAAAGTATGATTAAATACTAATCCGTTAACCATATAATTTCCATGCCGCTATAACAATAATCATCATACGCGCCCATTTTTATCTTCCCTTCAAACGCTAGTGTCGATTAGATTTTCTCTCATCCATTCTAAATCTACATTTTATATCTCTAAATATTGAGGGTTTTTCTTACTCTCTCAATCTCAAATTTAATATCAAATTTAGGGTTTAGCTTCCTCTCCCTAGCAGAACAACACATTTAAACAATAAGGGATTTTTCTTTAAACATTAAAGAGTTTTTCATTCCATTTTCACGAGGCTCTAACGATTGCATTATCCATAATATATCTCTCTCTCTCTCTCTCTCTCTCTCTCTGAATATTCTACTTTTATTAAATTATGTTTTATTTCTAATTTATTTTATATTTTATTTTATAAATTTCTATCTTTTTGTGTGTTCTTTACTCTTAGTGCGAGTATCAGACCGACTCTGGGCTTGGGTAAGCAGACCAACAATATATATATATATATATATATATATATATATATATATATATATATATATATATATATATATATATATATATATATATATTGAAATTAATATATGATTTGGATTGTGTAGCCCAATGATTTAGTGTTTAGTTTTCAAGCTAAATGTCAACGGTTCGAAACCCAACTCTTAGTACGAGTATCAGGTCGACCCTGGACTTGGGTAAGCAGACCCAATATATATATATATATATATATATATATATATATATATATATATATATATATTTTGTAACAGCCCGGGCCCCTCGCAAGGCAATCCCGGCACTGCCACCTCACGATCTTCTCTACTCCCCTCACTAGTAGAGTTTTTGCCTTCCGTGGGAATCGAACCTTGTACCCTGTACCCTGGGGCTCAATTGGTAGTGGGAATGGATTGAGCATGTACTTGAACCCCAGGGTACAGGGTTCGATTCCCACGGAAGGCAAAAACTCTACTAGTGAGGGGAGTAGAGAAGATCGTGAGGTGGCAGTGCCGGGATTGCCTTGCGAGGGGCCCGGGCTGTTACAATATATATATATATATATATATATATATATATATATATATATATATATATATATATATATATATATATATATATGATTTGGATTGTGTAGCCCAATAATTCAGTGTTTAGTTTTGAAGCTAAATGTCAATGGTTTGAAACCCAGCTTCTTTAAAAAGCTTGAATTATCATTTTTTTTACAAAATATTGAAAGGATACACCAAAAATATATATGAATCTTTAAAAATCTTTTCCTTTACAAAATATTGAAAGGATACACTAAAAACATATACACAATCTTTAAAAAGCTTGAATCATCATTTTCTTTACAAAATATTGAAAGGATACACCAAAAATATATATGAATCTTTCTAAAGCTTTAATTATTTTTTTATTGAAAAGATACATCAAGGACGTTCAATCTTCCAAATCATTAATTATTTTTTAATTTATAAATTATAATTAAATATTTAGAAATTCATCATACAACCAACTAATTCTACCCTCTAATTTTGATTCACATAAATATATTATTTGTCCTTTTGCCAAGTTAAAAAGACTTCTTTTTAAATCTGAAAAATAAATTTTCTGCTAACAGTTTTGATCTTATCCTTTGTGATTTATGCGATCCTACATATCATGGTAAAATCCTATTGTCTGACCATTGTTGATGATTTCAGTCGTTTTACATGGATTTATTTGCTATCTAACAAATCAGAAGCTCCCATAAAGATACAACAGTTATTTACACTTGTAAATACTCAATTCAGAAAAGTAATTAAAGATATGAGATATGACAATGCCAAGGAGCTACAAATGACTCAAATCCTTCATGAACAAGGCAACATCCATCAATACTCATGTCCTTATATACATGAGCAAAATTCAGTTGTGGAAAGGAAGCATCAACACCTGCTAAATGTAGAAAGATCACTGATGTTTCAAGCCAATGTACCAATCAAATTTTGGGGGGATTGAATAACCATAACCATATTCATCATAAATAGAAATCCATTAGTGGTTTTGAAGAATAAGTCACCTTATGTACTCCTTTATAACAAATTGCTTGCATATTCTGAGTTCAAGGTCTTTGGATGTCTATGCTACATATTCGTAATTCCTCAACATAGACACAAATTTATACCTAGAACCATTCCCCGTGTTTTTCTTAGATATCCTGATGGCTACAAAGGTTTCAAAGTCTATGACCTGGTGTCCAAGACATTTCATGTGTCTAGTGACATTGTGTTTCATGAAGACATTTTTCCATTCCATTCTTTACCTGATAATAACAGACATGATGATCCCTTACATATTATAGTCTTTCCAAATTCCAATTTTGATCCTCCACGTCATGATCTTACCAAATTCCAAATTCTCACCCTAAACATTCTCGAACACTCACTCTAGAGCTCTCAATCTACCATTGATCAGAACATCACATTGAAGCTCTGAATCAATTGATATAGAACTTCCACTCTACACTACTTGTTCATCATCACCATCACTGGAGATTCAACTTAGCTCACCATTCCTACTCCCCACTCTACCATATCCTTCTTGACAATAATAATTCACAACATTCAACAAAAATTTCAAAGAGAAAGAAGAAGAAGAAGAAGAAGAAGAGGGAGAAAGAAAGTGAATTGAAAGCGAAAAATTGGAAAAAAGAACGTTTACCTGAGTATGTGGCTTGTTTCTCTAGGTGTCTATCTTCTTCATCATCACCTTTGCTTTTCAACAACTACCAGGGACAATCTCCTCCCTATAGGTAAGCCTTGACATGCTTTAATTCTTCATCTTTCTTGCAAATTGTTGTCACCATATTGTAGAGGTAGCTAGACTGAACAAAACCCCTAAGGTCTTGCCTTGAATATGTGGATGGTTGTTATTTAATTTTTATTTGAAGTTTATAGGGTTTTTATGTGTTTGAGTTGGATAAAGGGTTCAGGGTAAGTTTCAGAGAGTTTAAGGATCAGGGATGAGGAGAAAGAGGTGAGACAAGGTTTTTAGTGGTATTTAAGGTTGTTTATAGGCTTCGCCGATGCTGAAGGAGATTTACAGTGTGGCAAAGTGATTTTATATGAGAAGCATAAGATAAAGGGAGACCGAGGGTTAATTATAAACTTTGGTAAAGCCATTGGATTAGAATTAATTATGAACTTTGGGTTACATATCATTAATCATAGATCTTTTCTTTTTTCTTATTGTTCTGGGCAGGCCCAATTCCCAGAATTGGGCCAGGCAAACTGGCTCTGCAGAACGCTCGACGTCGAGCAATATTGAGAATCATGATCTCTGCCGACCAAAAGCTATACCGACCAAGACGAAGTCTTCCAACGACTAGTTTTGACCGTTACCTATCTTTACGGATTCCACGATCTACGCCCAACGGTGCAGACCAATAATCTTCCACTTAGCCCAGTATATAAACCCTCTCATTTGGGAGGGTCAAGTATTCGATTCTCTGACCTTAATTCTTGTACTTGCCCACTCTTTGCTCAGTGTCTTACTTCAGCATCGGAGTGCCTTGCAGGTACACCCCCTCCTCTCCTCATCAACCGTCCTTCAACAACGCTCGAGGCCAGCCATATCGGATCCTGATCTCCAGGTACAATCAGGTGGCGCCGTCTGTGGGAAAATGATTTCCCCGTTCTTCTCTCTCAAAATCTTCAAAGAACCAAAGTTTTACCAAGATCCATGGCTGCTCGAAATAATCCGGACAACCAATCAAACGACGGCATGATCCTCACGCAACGTGAGAGCAACATTCATCATCCTCCGCACGAAGAAACCGTACAAGATCACCCAGACAGGAAGACGGCCTCGCCTTCTCCCGACCGCGACCAACCTCTGGAGAGTCGCCCGGAAGTCCCCTTTCCCCCGACTCCTTCAGGATCTGACTTCGCCGCACTGACCGAAATATTGAATCAGACAAATTTGCTGCTCCTCGCCCATGGCGAGAAAATTGTCCGTCTCGAGGACAGTAATTGTCGACCCCGGTCTCCCGCGAGACACCAGGGGAGGCGTAGTCCCTCTCCTCCCAAGAGAAAGAGGAAGGGACGCATCGACGAATCTACTGGGGACAAACGACCTTGCCAGTCTCCTTCGCGATCTTCCCCTCCAAGAAAATCAAGAAGGAGCAAATCAAGATATGCATCGCCTCGGCGAGTAAAGAAGCGCGCGCCTAGGTCCCCTTCGTTCAACTCCAGCGACGACGAGGACACCCGGGGCCCCCTCTTGTCAGAAATCATGGCAGCTAAACTTCCAAGAGGTCTAGAAAAACCTCCCCTACTAGGCTCATATGATGGGACCACAGACCCGGATGAGCATATCGAGAATATTGATGCGTTGCTCGACTACCGAGGAGTACGAGGAGCGATAAAATGTCGCCTCTTTCCTACAACACTGAGGAAATGAGCGATGACGTGGTACAAAAGCCTTCGACAGTTATTGTGTTGAGTCTGGGATTGCAAGGCATAAGACTGTAGCAGGTACTCCTCAGCAAATTGGTCTAGCTAAGAGATTCAATCGAACAATCCTTGAAAGAGTTAGATACATGTTGGTTAGTGCTGGATTGAAGAAGGTGTTTTGGGCTGAGGTTGTTTCGACATCAACATATCTGATAAACATGTGTCCTTAGATTATGCTAGATATGAAGATACCTGAAGAATTTTGGTCGAGACATCCACCAGATCTCGACAAACTGAGAGTATTTTGTTGCGTAGCCTATGCTCACAATAGGCAAGACAAGGTCGAACCTAGAGCTCTGAAATGCATGTTCATGGGATACCCTGAAGGAGTCAAATCTTATAGGCTATAGTACCTAGAGCCAGGTCACATGAGGTGTATCACCAGTCGATATGTAGTTTTCAATGAAGTTGAGATGGCTTTCAAGAAAACTGATGATGTTGAAGAAGAGCTAGAACAAGAAGAGATTTCTGCTGAGGTGGAGCATAGTGATGTTGAATTGCATAACCCTGGTGAAGTCAAAGAAGAAGAAGCATAAATTGTTGTCGAAGATAAGGAAACTGATAATGACTACCTACTGGCAAGAAACAGGTCGAGAAGAGTCATCAAACCACCTCAAAGACTTGGTTATGCAAATCTTATAGCTTATTCCTTAATCTCTGCAAGTGAAGTTCTAGATGAAGAACCTAAAGACTATAAGGAAGATATGAGAATTCGAAATAAAACTGAATGGCTGAAAGCCATGGATGGTGAAAACTAGTTTGTTTTCTTGTTGTTATAGAGTTTGTTCCAAGGTGGAGATTTCTAAGATATTGGAACAAACTATAGGTTTAGCATGAAGTCGAAGTTGGTTCACATGCTAGTGCAGAAGTTATACATACTATAGTCGAAGTCAGTACTAATATTTATGTATAATTGGGCCTTATGTTATAGATCCAATTGTTTAAGTTAGCTTATACCCTAAGTTAGATTGTAATGAGTAATTGTTAAAAAGCCCATTAGGTCAGTGTGTTAGTTTTCTTATATATAGCATACTAGTCTCACATCTTTTGAATAAGGGAAAATAGGAAGATAAAACCCTAATTCAAAAGTGAGAGAGGTTATTTGTTATTATTGTATACTTGTAATCTTGTTTTAAGAGTAAAGAAAGAATAACAAATTATAATCAATTCTTGTCGTTATCTTTGGTTACCATAAACCCTAACCCTTGTGGGTTTCTTGACTAATCAAGGAACCAAATATACTTTGTTTCTAAGGCATCTGATTCACAATACTAAGCTATGTATAACACCACTCAATCGTCATCTATTTTTGTCCCTATTTTCAATGGTGAAAATTATGATTTATGGCGTGTTAAAATGGAAATATTTTTTTCATCTCAAGATTTATGGGACATAGTATAAGAAAGCTTCATCGTTCCCGCAAATACTTCATCTCTTAATGCAACTCAAGAAAAAGAGTTGAAGAAAAATAAATAGAAAAATTCAAAGGCATTGTTCACCTTGCAACAAGCGGTGACTAATGCAATTTTCTAAGAATTATGTGAGCTAAGACTTCCAAAGAAGTGTGGAACACATTGCAGGAGGAGTTTCAAGGAAGCAATAAGGTATGTGTCATAAAACTTCAATCTCTAAGAAGAAATTTTGAGCTATTGAAGATGAAGGAGTCTGACATAGTTAAAGATTACAATTCTAAAGTTAAAGAAATAATTAATCAAATGAGAGCTTTTGGGGAGGAAATTCTTGACAAGAAAATCATTGAAAAAATTCTAATTATTATGTCCCTAAAGTTTGACCCAATCGTGACAACGATTGAAGAAACCAAATATTTGTCCACTATATCAGTGACAAAACTTGTGGGCTCTCTTGAAGCATATGGGCAAAAACTATATAGGCATAAAAAAGATACGATTGAAAATGCCTTCCAGTCAAAGCTAAAATTTCAAGTCCAAAATAAAGAAAATGGAGGAAAGAAAAATTATGACGAAACTTCCAGAAGAAGAGAAGTTTCTAGAAATTTGCTTAAGAACAAGCTAGATAAAAATACCCCATGCAATATATGCAAAAGACTAGGCCACACACAGAAAAATTATTGGTACCGTAATATGCCACAATGCAACCATTGCAAGGAGTTCGGGCACGTAGAGAAAATTTGTCGCAACAAAAATTGGCATCAAGCTAATATCGTAGAAGGGCATGATCAAAAATAGTGTATGTTTGATGCCACTCAAGACTCAATCAAAGAAAAAGGAGGAAGTTGATACTTGGATAGTGGATGTAGCAATCACATGGACAAGGATGAGACTATTTTCAAAAGCATTGAGGAGTCCATGAAAGTCAAAGTTCGACTAGGAAGTGGAGTGTGGTTGAATCAAAAGGAAAATGCACTGTCGTTGTGGAGTTAAATAAAGGTACACGATTTGTCCATGATGTCTTAATAATTTCTAGTCTAAAGGAAAATATTCTAAGCACTGGCCAAATGATGGAGAGAGGCTGCACACTTCACTTTGAAGGTGTATACAAAATCTTAGACAACAAAAACAAAAGGTCTGAGATAGCCCAAGTGAAAATGAATAAGAGCAATAGAAGCTTCCCACTAAATTTAAAATATACAACTAACATTTCCATGAAGGTAGAAGTTGATGATTCATGGCTCTAGCATCGAAGATTTTGTCAGTTCAACACACATGACTTGAAGTTGTTACATGAGAAGAACATGATGAGATACCTTTCAAGCATAAAGAAGAATAATTAAGTGTGTGAAGGATGTCTCCTTGGAAAGCAACATCGATTTTCGTTTTCAACAAGCGGGGCATGGAGAGTGAAAGATATGTTGGAGCTTATACATACTGACATTTGTGGACCAATGAGGACGCCATCACACGAGAAAAACAGGTACTTCATACTCTTCATTGATGACTTCAATAGAATTACATGGTTCTATTTCCTAAAAGAAAAATCATAAGTTTTTGGAGTATTCAAAAAAGTTCAAGGCCCTTGTTTAAAATTAAAGTAGAAAATGGATAAAACTACTGAGAAGTGATCACGACAAAGAGTACACCTCCTGCGAGTTTGACAGATTTTATGAGGATGATGGCATTGAGCGACAACTTACAGTTGCATATTCTCCTCAGCAAAATGGTGTGCCAGAGAGAAGGAATCACACAATTATGGAAATGGCTAGATCGATGCTCAAGGAGAAAGAACTTCCTAACACATTTTGGGCTGAAGTAGTATACACTGATGTTTACATACTCAACAGAAGCCATCAGCAAAGCACCTAAGGATCTTTGGATCAATATGCTACATTCATATTCCAGACGTGAAGAGGCACAAGCATGAAGATAAGACTATACGAGGTATCTTCTTGGGGTATATCACAATCTTTAAAGGCTACAATGTCTACAACTTGAAAACAAAAAAACTCATCATCAGTCGAGATGTTAAATTTGATGAGAATGCTTTTTGGAATTGGGATGAAAAACTAGAGAAGAACATCTTTATACCAGCTAAACTACCTCAAGAAAAAGTCGAGGAAGAAGACCCAAGTGAATCTCATTCACCTCCACCACAACAACAAAATCAAGAACTATCATCACCGGAGTCTATTCCAAGACGAGTAAGATCTTTAGTGGACATATATGAAACATGTAACTTGGACATACTTGAACTTGGAAGCTTTGAAGAAGCCTTAAATCAAGAAGTATGTGTCAAGGCAATTGAAGAAGAGATAAAGATGATTGAGAAAAATAACCCATGTGAGTTAGTAAATCGTCCCCTAGGAAAATATATCATTGGGGTTAAGTGGGTCTATAAGACAAAGCTCAACCTTGATGGAACCATACATAAACACAAGGTGAGACTAGTAGCTAAGGGTTACTCATAACAACCTGGGATTGACTACAATGAGACATTTGCACCGGTAGCTCATCTTGATACCATTAGAGCTATGATAGCTCTTGTGGCACAAAAGGATGGAGTATCCATCAACAAGATGTCAAATTTTCCTTCCTAACAACATGCTTGAATAAGAGATTTATGTGGAACAACCACAAGGATTCATGTCTGAAGGAGAAGAAAGCAAAGTGTTAAGACTAAAAAAAGTGCTCTACGGTTTGAAGCAAGCACCTTGAGCATGGTGTAGCAGAATCAATCAGTATTTCATGGATTGAGGATTCAAGAGGAGCAAGAGTGAGCCTACACTTTACATCAAGTCTCAAGGTCAATATACTCTCTTAATATCTTTATATGTACATGATCTTATCTACATGGGAAACAATACTAAGATGATGATGGAGTTTTAAGAAGACATGATGAAGACCTTTGAGATGACTGACCTTAGTTTGATGAGTTACTTCCTCGGTATAGAGGTAAGTCATAGACATGAAGGAATATTCATCTCGCAAAAGAAATACACAAAAGGCTTACTTAAGAAATTGAAGATGTATGGTTGCAAACCTGTCACTAATCCATTCATAACAAATGAGAAACTACAGAAAAATGACGGAGCACCAGAAACTGATGCTTTCATATACACAAGTCTAGTTAGAAGCCTCATATATTTGACAACTATACGCCCATACATAATGTATGCTACAAGTCTTCTATCAAGATCCATACAAAGCCCAAGTCAAATACACTTTGGAGCAGGAAAAATAATTTTGAGGTATCTATATGGAACAAAAGAATTAGGTATATGGTACACTACCAAAACTAACTCAGGATTACTTTGCTACACAGACAGTGATTGGGCAGGTTTGGTAAATGACATGAAGATCGCCTCTAGCTATGCTTTCTCATTAGGATCATGAATTTTCTCTTGGGAGTTGAAGAAGCAAGCTACAATTGCACAATCCACAATAGAAGCAAAATATGCGGAAGTTGCTGAAGCAATGGATCAAGCTATATGGCTTCGCAAGATACTTGAAGACATGAGATTAAAACAGGATGAGCCTACTAAAATCAATTGTGACAACAAATCAACAATTGCAATGGCGAAAAATCCAGTGCATCATAGCAGAACAAAACACATAACAATCAAATATCACTTTATCAGAGAAGTTAAAGCAACTAAAGAGATCAAACTTAACTACTGCAGAACAGAAGATCAAATTGCAGACATATTCACGAAGGCGTTTCCGAGACCAAGATTTGAAGAACTACAAGCTATGCTTGGAGTCATAAAAATTTGCATCAAGGAGGAGTGTTGAAATTGCTACAACTTTTCTAGAATATTCTTAAGTATAATATGTATGAAAATGGTAGAAGATCCTAGAATTATAATGTTTATGAATATGGTAGAACAATATAGAACTATAAGTATATGAAAATGATATTAGAACCTAGAACTATCATGATACTCATATATCATGAAAACTATAGAAAGAACTAGTGTAATGTAGAAACATTCACCATCATTAATAGGTTGGTGACTTGAGCCAATAAATAGGCAATTGGTATCTTGTAATTGATCATCCAAGAAATCAATGACATAGTCTTCTTTCTAAACAATTCTCTAAAACTATCTCTTATCAACTATCAACTAATTAACTATTAACACTTTCGCATCTCATTGCGCATGAAGTGGAGCATAATAATTGGAGAACTATGAAGCTTGGTAAGAACGGGCATTGAATTTCACATCTCATGTTTGCGGACAATTTTTTTTTCTTTGGAGAAGCCACGTAAGTTCAAATGAAATGTGTTATGCAAGTTTTAAGTAAGTTTTGTATGATGTTTGGGCAGGAGGTAAGCCATGAGAAAACAAATATTATGTTTTCCAACGTGAATAGGAGCATGCAAAATAAATTGCTCCATCTGTCTGGGTTTAGAAACACCACCAATCTTGAGAAGTATCTGGGTGTTCCAATAGGTGGAAAAATGTTGAGGAATCAAAACTTATATTTTCTCATGGACCAAATCGATGCCAAGCTTTCTAATTGGAAGAGAAATAGTTTGTCATTTGCTGGAAGAGTTACATTGGCCAAGAGTGTAATAGAGGTTATGCCTCTTTATACTATGATGACCAATAAATCACCTAAGTCCATTGTGGAAGACATTAATAGCAGGCAGTGCAAGTTTGTGTGGGGGGACTCTGATGATCATAAGAAGATTCATGTGGTAATATAGAGAACAATAACCTCGCCTAAGAGTCATGGAGGGCTGGGATTACGGAATATTGAGGCTCTTAATACGACTTGTATGATGAAGTTGGGGTAGAAGATGGTGAGTAATGAGAAAGAGTTATGGTGCAAGGTGTTACGTGGCAAATATAACCGGCTAAAGGGTAATGATAATTTTGAAGCTAAGGTCGGAGACTCAAGTTTTTGGAAGCAGATTTGAAAAGAGACAGAAGCAGTCGACAAGTTTGGAATTTAGAATGTGGGGGATGGTAAATCAATTCATGCTTAGAAAGACAATTTGATAGAAGATGGTTTGGAGCTTAGCAGTATTCAAAATATCATACCATATCAGTTAGAGGATGCTAGAGTAGAGTGATTGACTTGGTGGATTTGTGTGGGGATTGGAACTGCTCCATGCTGGAGAGCTAACTTCCTATAGATTGGATGGACAATATTAGTGCAACGGTGCCTCCATCGTGTGGGAAAATTTTTGATACTTTTTCTTTTGCAGGAACTGGAACCAACACATTCTCTTTGAAGTATATTTATAATCAATTGGTTATTATTGATATTCACCAAGAGGATGTTGTTTGGAAATAGATTTGGAAGCTTGGTGTGTCGGAAAGGTGCGGGTGTTTTATTTGGATGTTTAATCATGGAAGACTTTTAACTAATTACAACAAAAGCAAGAAAGGGCTAGGTAATGCAGGATGAAATTTGCGTGGCAGTGTTTGCGAAGATGCTCTTCATGCATTGAGAGATTGTCTGAATGTTGTGGAGGTTTGGAAGTCTATGGTTCCTAGGGAGCTATTAGTGAAGTTTTTTTGGTGTGGATTTACATGAGTGGATCCATGTGAATTTAAATTTCAAAGGTGATGGACCGTGCACTTGGAGGAATGTGTGGGTGGTAGCTTGTCATATTCTTTGGATGTAGAGGAATTTTGAGGTGCATGACGACGAGTTTGCGAGACCTTTTGATCAAGTGCACTTTATTTTAAGGAGCCATAAGGAGTACAAAGGCTCTTGCTACAAATTATCTTGTTAATCAAAGGGAGGTGTGTAGGAGAGATGCGAGAAGTTAGGATCTTGTGTGGAAACCTCCTATGACTAGCATGGTGAAACTTAACACTGAAGGAGCGTGTAAGGAGCATAATATAGTTGGGTGTGGTGGAGTTGTTAGGGATATAACTGGTAGGTGGATTGGTGGATTCTCCAAGTACTTGAGGAAATGCAGCGCCGTCATGGCAGAATGTTGAGGTGTTTTTGAAGGTCTCAAGTTTACCAAAAGACTTGGTTTGAGAAGAGTAGAAGTGAATATTGATTCCATGTTAGTGGTTAAGGCTCTACTGAAAGATGAGAATGTAATTCCTAATTGTCTGCGTTAATTTTGGATATTAAAACTTTGATCAGAGAGTACGCTACTAGAAATACTCGAATTATCTAGGGAAAATTTTCCGCAAATATACCTGCGAATTTAGCTGCGACTTCTTATTGTAAATACTTGTTTCCTAAAAGAATTAAGGCGCAGAAAATTTCGCTGGAACATTTTTGGAACATTTCTGTGCCTTTTTCTGCGACTTCTTCTGCGAATTGTACTGCAACTTTTGTTGCGAATTTTTAATACAATTTTTTAATTTAAAATTAATAGTATTTTTAATATTCATAAATAAAATTGTATAATAATGAAATGTTTTTGAGATATTTTAATTTTATATTAAATCTTATTTTTTAAAAAGTTTTTTACTATATTAATTGAATTTTTTAATTATCTTTTAAGAAAATTATAAAATGTTTGATTTAACTTAAAAAAATTTGAAGTGTAAAAATAAAAGTTTTATAAAGTTATATAACGGTATAAAAGTATAAATAAATAAACATTTTTCAAATTAGTTTCTTATTTATAATCATTTAATAACATATTATTTGATCCATATTTAGTGATGCTTTGATTTTTGTCGCTAAACGTTACTTATACACACTTAAATTACTTTTATCTACAACTATATTTTATCCATTAAAATAATTAAACAATTCTTTTAATCAAATCAAACAATATTTTAATAAAAAATTATAAAATAATAATTTTCACTAAATATACAAAATTTAAATTAATTTTAATCACTTTTTTTTCAAAGTTGTTTTACTATATGCGTTAATTAATTAAAGATAACTAATAATAATGTTTCAAAAATATTTAGTTATTTATTTACACAATTATTTATAAAACAAAATAATTTTTTTCATTCAAATACCCCACTTTTTCAAAACATATTCTCCAAATAATCCACTTTTAAAATTAATTCCCTATCTATCCTAATTTTTATAATAAAAAAATGAATTCGCAGGTAAATCCTATATTACCTACAGATTTTCCTGTAGATTTATCATTACTTGTGAATTTATTTGCGGATTTACTTATATATGTAGATAAATTTGCAAATAAATTCGTGGGTAATCTCAAATTTGAGGGTAGTTGAAATTTTTAAAAAAAATAGGAAGTGTCAATTAAGTTGACGACTCTTTAATTTTATTTATTATTTAAAAGTGGAATAGATTGAGAATTAATTTGAAAGTTAAAGTAGTTAGAGATTAAAGTTGAAAAAATGGGAAAGTTTGATAAAATTTTCACAAAAGTAAATCCTTAATTACAAAATAAAACTAAAACAAAATCTAAACAACTTTCTTTCTCTCAAAGTTTCCAGAATATCGCTTTAAAATCGTTCCAAATAATCGTTTAAGTAGTTCAAAGAAATCGCTTCACAATAATCGCTTTCAGAATAACCTGCTTTTAACTTAAATGGCATAGACAACCTCCTTTCAAATCTCGTCATCCTCAATGGCGAAGATAACCTCTTCATCAAAACCATCGCGCTCCGCAACCTCGACGACGAAGCCTACATCAACATCTGTAAGGGGAAAATCATTCTCGGCTACTAGGTGAATCTCACAATTTCTTGGGAAGGTCAAGCAAAATACTCCGAAGGTAATTCGTTGCTTAAAGTTAACGATACTGTTGGAATCCCTCAGAGTATGGCGAAAGGTGGTCCTGTTAAAGAGGAGTTGGATACTAAAGAAGCCGTTGCCGCAGCCGTTGAAGCAGAATAATGCTCCGGTGGCAGTGACGACAACTGCGAAGAATGATTCTGTTAAAAATTAGAGTGTAGTGGAGAAGAAGGAGGGTAAGAAAGGACGGAAGAATATTGTGTTGACGGAGAAGTTTAGTATAATTTTGTTATCCTTTACTCTTTGCTCTCTCCTTTTGTTTCACTTTCTGACAGAGGCCTACACCTTGGGTGATTGCTTCCCTTGTGCCTATTGTTGGTGGAGTTGCTCTGGCGTCTGTTACTGAAGCCTCTTTCAATTGGTAAGATTTTGTGTTATCTTCCATCTATAGGCAGTGAAGAAGGGATGTGGCATGGTATGGAAAACATAACTCTCTTCTGTATAATAACGATGATTTTGTTCTTCTCAGGAATCCTTGGACAACATAACTCTCTTCTGTATAATAACAATAATGTACTTCTTGTTAGCTCCTACAGCTATCTTCATGGAGGGTGTCAAATTCACCCCTGCTTACCTACAATCTGCTGTGAGTAACTTGTTGGTTAGAGTAGATAGAATTTTTGTTATCATAGGTACACTGGTCTGCATTTAGTTCTTGTTCTTCAGCTATTGAGTTTGTAAGGCGTAAGTTTTCGTTGGTTGCTGAAGATTCGGATGATACCAGTTCATCTGCTATGGAACCCGAAAGCACTAACATGCTTCACTTCCCCAATGATGTCACTTCCGCCGGCCACCTTTACTTTGTTCCAAACAGGTAATAGCATCAATATGTGGAAAAACATGTGACTCTTGTAGACACCCAAACTAAGTTGCCAGAAATTTGGAGGATCTCACTGCTGCTTGTTCTCTACACCAGAGAGGCAGTTCTCGAGTTTTCATCACCAGGTAAACGACCCTCATGCATTAGAAGTATAACTTAAAGTTGATAAACAGAATAAAACATATTAGGAGTACATGATCTGCAGTTCTGTGTTTTATAAGTAACGATAGGTACCACAGGAAGATTATAATCGGTGTTGCTAATATATCTCCATTAACCATTAGCATATTAGGGTTCTATGACATTTGTAAGAAACTAGTTGAGAGAAACTGTCGAAAATGACGTGAAAGTAACACTGCTAATTCTTCCTATCTTCACTGATAAGGACAAGTTCAATTAGATGTGAAAGTAATATTGCATATCTCTCTTCATTAACCATTAATTGCTGGGTTGTTGTATTGTACTATTGCCTCAACATGTGTCAAGTATATAACATAACTATTTCTGCAGTCAAACACTACCCTGTTGCTGCTAACCAGATTATTGTATATTTATGTGGTTGTTTATAATTATATATCAATATCCCTACACAAACGAAATGCTGCCATGAATGATGCCATGGAATTGGACCTCATACAATAACACTTCCAAATGGTAAAGAGTCGACTGTGAGGCTGGTAGTGACAGTATTAGTATGACTCACTAATGCTTCATCATCATCATCATCAAGTTAATGAGATCTGCCACTACGGACACTGATTAAACATAATGTAGAAATTTATAGAAATTGCATTAGTGTTTGAGTTATGATATTAATAAAATTTTAAAAGAACTTATGAGTGAATCTCTGAGTAGTAACAGGTGCATTAGGAGCCTCAGTTATCACTGATTCTTTCTCAATCTCCACGGCCATTTTGATTGATATTTGTTTCTCTTTAGCTAAGCTTGCTCACTCTGATATGATTGATATCTTCTCAATGTTTCTATATATATGTACCTAAATAGATGGTATAGGACTTAACAGAGTATATTGCATACCTTAAATAGATGGATTTCATGTGATTAATGAATCTCATTTGTAGACCCTGAACTTTAGTGACTTACATTGATCTTCTTTGTTTACTTGCTTTTATAGATTAAAAAGGTGAAAAGTCCAAAGGAACTGACACTATGATTGTTATAGAAATTGCATTAGTGTTTGAGTTATGATATTAATAAAATTTTAAAAGAACTTATGAGTGAATCTCTGAGTAGTAACAGGTGCATTAGGAGCCTCAGTTATCACTGATTCTTTCTCAATCTCCACGGCCATTTTGATTGATATTTGTTTCTCTTTAGCTAAGCTTGCTCACTCTGATATGATTGATATCTTCTCAATGTTTCTATATATATGTACCTAAATAGATGGTAGAGGACTTAACAGAGTATATTGCATACCTTAAATAGATGGATTTCATGTGATTAATGAATCTCATTTGTAGACCCTGAACTTTAGTAACTTACATTGATCTTCTTTGTTTACTTGCTTTTATAGATTAAAAAGGTGAAAAGTCCAAAGGAACTGACACTATGATTGTTAACAGTTCTACATTCTCCATACATGTTAGTATTAATATCTCATTTGTACCACACTCAATGCTTGTGTATTGTATAATAATCAGTACCAGTACTGTTCAGTATTCATGCTTTGTGTCTCGAATTTACACAAAAATTAATGCAGGCAGTGCCTCTTTTCCACTTCTACAAAGATGGGAAACTGGTGGAAGCATTCCCAACCAGAGACAAGGAAAGGATTATTGCTGCCATACTCAAGTACTCATCTCTTGAAGCAGGAGATATTTTGAGCTAACTTCAAGCTCAAGGGATAGTGTTACGACGTCTTGTGACTGTTGTATGGACAAATTGGTCTGTTGAAGGTAATATCTATCTTAAGATTAAGTTTGTGATTAATTTTGAGTCTTCTAGTCTTATCATAACTTTGCATGTTATTATGTTAACATGCTTAGGTAATTGTGAGAGTTGGGGTTGTTGATCACTGTTTCTTGTAATTACAAATTGTGTATGTTTTTATGAGTTGTAATTGGAAGTAGTGGTGGAACAAGAAAACAGTAGGATGATACGAAGATTATGGAGGAAAACATGTCAGATAATTAGAAGGTAATTATTCACATAACTTTGGTTTAATAATACTATGGTAATATTTGTTGCGCTGAATAATGTAGCCAAACCTTTAATTTAAAATTGAGTTAATTTTCTTGTAAGTGTTCAAGTTCTAGATTTGTTCCTTTCTCTTTAGTTCTTAACTAACAACACATTTTGTTTATATGCCTTTGCAAAGATGGATTTGTCAAAAACACTAAATTGTTTTAAATGATTGAAGTATAAGCTGAGACATGCTTTGGCCATGAGTGAGGCAATACTCATTGACAAGGTGACATTTGAATCTGATAACTATGTAGGGGTACCTTTTAAACTTCACTCACTGTTGTGTTTTATCATCTCTATTTCAGTCTTATTTATTCGAATAAGTTAATTGTGTATTTATGTAACACAATATTACAAACCTAGTAGCTCACTCAGCCATTGTATTATTTGATGCAGTCTCACTAAGTGGGTTCCGCAGCCGGTTAAGATGACTAGTAGCTTTGTAAGAGACAACATTAATGTGTCAAGGAAGAGAATGAATGTGGATTCCTTGGACATGCTTCAATTCCATTGATATTTAAAATCTCTCCCTCTTGTTATTACCATTTACCAATACTTCTGCTGTAGAATACAAATTCTGAATTGTTAGTGAGTTATTCAAATCTGGTTTTGTTGAATTTCAAGTTTACATTTATATGACACTTGAAAAATATGTGTACCAATTGTATTGTATTGTATTGTATTCTAATCTTAAGAGTTGAATGAATTTTCATTATTAGTGGAAGTTCGATTCAATATAGTGAGTTTTTAGGATGAGCTGAAATGACATTTATTAATGTATCTCATTTGTTTCTATTTCTGAGTTTCTGACTACTTATTTGTGAAATTGAAGGGGCTTATACAATTAGTGAAATCTGAGCCAAAGGCGAAGTACTAAGTGTTGAATCCTAATTGCATAAATATCCTTAGATAACACATACTTGTACTTATCTTTGGCTGGACATGAAACATTACAAAAATTATAGTGCATGCTTTTCACCTATAGATAAAGATAATAACTTTTTGTTTCTTTCATTTTTCAATCTTAACAAAGAAACAATTGAATTGTCCTTGTCCATTATATCGAATAAAAATTAATATTACCACGTAGTATTCAAATTTTCTTTTGGATAAGTATGGTAGTCTTATTTACTGAGAGAGACTAGTTAGGAAGTTAAAACACCTGATCATTCTGTAAGTAATGTAGAAGGGGAACATGAACGATTGGTATTTCACTCATGTTGCCACCAAACATGGAAAGTGTAGAGCTAAATCAGAGCTTCCAGCCCTTTGAGGGGGAAATGTCTTCCTTGGGTCCATCTGCTCAAACATCAGATTTTGAAAGTGAAAGAACAAATGTAAAACCAAGGCATAAGATTCCCCGTCCTCGAAATCCTCTAATTGATGCTGTTGCTGCTCATGACAAAAGCAAGGTGAGTCAGTTTCTACTTCTTTTATGACTCAAATCACCTTTTGAGGTCTTAACTCTTGAATAACACTCTGCCTTTGAACCACTTCAGCTTAGGAGGGTTACTGAATGGGTTATGCCTCAAATAGCACCAAAGGTAGATGAAAGGGATTCATGGAATTATGCATCTTAATCTCTGGGGTTTCTGGCCGTTACTCAAAAAAGTATCACAAAGCGAATCAAGTAAGTTTTCCTTCTTAACTGGTATAGTCTCTGGTTCAGACGTAGTCAAAAGCTAATTATTTGTTTAAACTTTTCTTGCCTTAATGCATAATGTTGATTGACATTTTTTACTTTTATGTTGGAAAATGTTTTGCTTTAGTTGTTTTATTGATTCTTCTAAACTGAGCTTGTTTTCAACACAGATAAGTAGTGACTAGTGACAAAGATAATCTTCAATGTTCATGTCCTTATTGGTTAAGAGCTCCTGCATTCGTATACTCCCGACGATAATAACAGAGTAAAAATTAGGATTTAGAAAGATCAGTAGGATAGATTGAAATCATAAGAACGTTTATCCGAGGTAGAACCTCTCAGATCTGAAATTTCATAGCTGCACCTAAAATATGGTTGAATACATATCCCCTTCCTAGATTATTTAATGTTATCAACATGCCATTATGACCAGCCCAACATGTCAAAGCTCAAATAACCTTGAGGTTTAAAACTTATTGAAAATCACATGCTAATCCGACTGAAACTATTTATTAAAACATATTGTCTCATGAAGTTTTCATCTCTGTCATTATAGGTTTTGCTAGTGTATTATTGTCTATTTACTAGAGCATTTGTTCATCTGGATTCATTAGTGTATTATTGTCTCTTTACTCGAGCATTTGTTCATGATGTCTCTAATAATTTGAACTAATTATTGTCTATAGTGTATGTTGCTTTGTAGTAAGACTAGTGAATCCACTGTTGCAGTATCATGTTTATAAAGTATGCATTATATAAGTTCGATTGTTTAAATTTATAAGCATTAAGCAAAATGGAAATCACGTACTTTTGCTACCAACCAGCTTAATGAACAAACTGAGTTTGTTACTTGGCTTATAGGGTCTCATTGGGAAAAAAGGCTTCTGATGAATGAGATCATGACTGGTTCTGTGGATACAAAGATCCGTTGTTTCAAAAATGACACTAGCTCTCTTTTAGAAGACAGCGGATTTATAGCATGGCAGACTGTCTTAATTGGGGTCGCAACCAAGGCACTGAGTTTGTTACCTCCCCTTGCAATCTCTGGAAGGGAGCCTATCATTGCAACTCAAAACAGATTTCAGGTTGTACGTATAACAGAGAGGCAGGGGGTTACTTTCCCATTCTAACTTATAATAGGCAGGGGGTTACTTTCCCATTCTAACTTATAATCTATTATGTGTTGTATGTTTTATATAAAACATGATGGTGTAGAATTGATAACTATTCCCATTAACTGCAGGTGTATGGCCTCATCATTAGTGTGCACGGGATTTGTACGAGGTTCTATGACCCAAGGAAATGGTTGTTATCAGCACAGGTGTATCAACAACACTTTAGAGGTATAGTTTAGATTTAGATTGTCAATATAAGTGAAATTTTCTATTTCCAAGATGCTTTATATTATTTTATTCCTGTGATTCACAGGTTGCCTTTTTTTAAATTGAAGATTAGAATCTAGAGTGACCTTCACTTATTTCTTTAATTGTAAATGTACTTACAATAGATCTGTATATATATGCTTGATAAAACTTTTGGTCCTCTTTTCATAAAGAATTTAATTGGTATACACCGACAGTGTAAAACAGTTTTACACTGTCAGTTAATTGTGACCGTTAAATTTTAATTACAATTTGACTTTGATTTTAAATATTTAAAAAGTAATCTTTTTGAGTGGTTGTGATGCACTGATTGTGTAAAAAAATTTACTCTGACAGTGCATAGCAATTAATCTCTTTCATAAAACTATTTGTTGCATTATTAATGTGAAATTATCAATGATGAAAGTAAAATAAATTTTACTATTTCTTTTATCGGATTTAGTTTCCTGCGATTTTATCTGCGAATTTGTTTCTTGTGACTTTACCTGCGGATTTAGTTTCCTGCGATTTTATCTGCGGATTTGTTTCCTGTGATTTTACCTGCAAATTTTGATTCCTGCGACTTTACCTGCGGAAAGTTGCAGGAAACGTGTTTTCTCCTATGGATTTTTTACTAAAATCCGCAGGTAAATCCGTAGGAAATCAGTATATTTCTAGTAGTGGTACTAGTTAGTTAGGATATCGCATATATTTAGAGAGGCTAATGCCTATGCGGATATTTTAGAGAAAATAGGGTACGATTGTAAGGATTTCATTTTCTTTGAGGAAGTTCTGGATATGCTGGTGTTACCTATGGAAGTTGATAGTTCTGTTTGTGGTGACCCTTTTGTTAGGTTTACTTAGTTTTTTTTTCCTTTTCTGAACTTCGCCCTCTTTGTTAGAGAAAAAAAAAAGCAAATTATTATTCAACATTAAAAAATTGTTTTTCTTATTTCTAGTTTTTAGTGAGTCACGCCTTATTCACTGACACAAATGGTTAAAAGAAGAATAAAACAAATATTAAACAAACCCAAACTACCTTAAAAAACATAGGAAACCACACCAAAGGATAATGTCACCCACTATCAAGCGATAAAAAGAGGAGCAAAACAAACAGGTAGAGAGAAAATACTACTTGCTCAAGCATAAATGAGGATTCAACCATCCACTCATGAAACCATTTTCAACAAGAAAAACACATTACAATTATTAGCTACTTGAAAACATAACCATTGGTACACTACTTCAAAACACAAAATAAAATAAACATTACAATTTGATCTTAATTCCATTAATCCTTCCTCGTTATGTTCCAATTAATTTTTTATTGGTATCTCAGAGATCTCCGTAGCAGCTTTGAATATGGCCTCAACTGCTTTATCCATGCAGAATTTCAACTTTTGTTCATCGATGAAACCCTTTAGGGTTTTCAAAGTGATCCTCAATGTATTCATGTAGCTCATTATTGCAATGTTTATATCCTGCAACCACAAACAATAGTTACAGTGTCAGAACTCCATTATTGATATCTCACAGAAGTTTTTGTACGTTGTTGTGGCCTACTTATCATCTTTTCATTTCTCATTACTGAAGTTATTTTGTAAGACTTTATTAATGAACATTTTTAGTGAAGTTATTTTTTAAGACATTATTAATGAACATTCGTCGTAATAATCACCGGAAACTCACACAACTGTTAGTAGGAGAGTTCGAAAGCCCGTTCATGACATTTAACCTAATAATATCGACCACCGTTGGTTGAACTTTACCTCAGGTCCAACTGTCTGAGTGAAGTACAATCCATTTACGGGATGATTTCCCAAACTCATTTTCTCTACTGGCCCTACCATGTTTGAGATTAGAACACTTGAGTTACCAATTGTGTTATAGATTACCTTAGCTACCACCTGAATCACAATCCCAGTAACATTAATATCTCAAAATAGCTCCAAACAAAGAAAAATAAATACAATATCAAAGTTTAGGTAAGTGGTTAAATATTAGTGTGACACACCTCAGATCCTCTTAATTTCATCTCCAAATCCATGATCAAACCTATGAGATAAACACTGAAAGAACGTTTCTTTCTCTTAATTACATCACGAGCTTCCCAAACAAACTCAAGAGGGTTGGAAATTCCCGATTTATTTGGCTTAGGTATTGGTATTTGTAAGAAAGATATTTTATTCCCCCAAAGACCTTTGGACTCGGGTTTTTGCATTTCCTTCAATGATTGATAACCTTTGATATTTCGTGTGTTGAGCATTATAATTGCCGTGGAATTTGCTCTTTTTGTCTTCTCATTCATCTCTTCCATGTATAGCCTAAGTCCATAGAAGATTATCCCACAAACCACGTCGTTTATAGTCTGCACCATGCAAAAATTAATCAAGATCAATCTGGTGACTTTATTTAATCATAATTGATCAACATATAGCTAATAATCTTACCACTCCAAGTTTTGATTTGACTTCTCTAATTTGATCAAGAGATAATAACATGGTTGACAATGCAACAGACTGAAACTCATTTCCTTGATATCCCGACCTTATAGGTGTTTTATCATCTTCAGTTATTCTTGTCTTGATAATGCTTGATCCAAAATCTGACATGGAGCTAAAAAAGGAACTTACACCAAAACACAGCTTCTTAAATAGGCTTTTCTTTGAATATTTTGGATCTAATTGTTTTCGTGAAGGAAAAGTGAGAGGAAGAGAAGGATCATCAGCTCTTCGAAGACAAGAAAGGAGAGCACCCATGAGAGAGTAACCATCACCAAGTGCATGATGAAGTTTGAATATTATGGTGCTAGCAGCATTAGTTGTTGGATAGTTGATAACATGAATTTCCCAAAGTGGTTTGTCTTGTGGTATTTTTGAAGTTAGAATACTTGTTACATAATTGTCATATAACTCAATAGATGATGATGAGTTTGCCATCTCATGAAATTTAGGAATCTTTACATTCTCTTGAATCTTCACTTCAACCTTTTGCCATCTCATCTTACCATCTTTGTCTCTAACCTGTTGCAAATTAAGTTAACTAATAATTAAAATATGGTAGATAAAAAATGTAAAGTACTAGTAGTGATGAATAATATAGAACCATAATAGACGAGAAGCGTGGATTGATAGGGAGGAAAAGATCTTTGATCAAAGGCATAACTTGCGACTCATCAAAGGGAATATCAAATTCTAGAAACCCAAAAATATATGCACACATCACAGTGCTGTTGAAATATTGTCCATGAGGACTCACTGGTTCTTCAACCTCTTCATACATTTTTTCCACTATGTTATGGTGTGTGTAGGTTCTATTACACAATTTGCTGCAAAAAGTTAAGTTGGCACCATGATATATATAATACTAGCAGTTACATTTTTTTTATTTAGTTACTGCATAAAATGTTGATCGAACATTTCTTACTTTCACTTTTATATATTTAGATGGCGACACCTTTGATTTTAAATATTTATACATAAATGCTTATTGTACATTTCATATTTTCGCTTTAATTTTTTATGGAAAGTATGGTTTGAAAATTTGACTTTACATCCGTTTATACGGTATGCCTTTGGTTAATAACATTACTCTTTCATGTTTCGTCCTATATGAAGCACGAACATGTCACCATAACGTTTAAGAATAGACACGTGTCGGTATCCGACACTTGTATAACACATCTACCATATGTGTTGAAAAAGTCAAATCAGTGTTGGAATAGTCAAACCAGTACCCCTTAAAAGTTGATTTCTTTTTCTTTACTTCGGCATTCTTTAAGGTAAATACTTAGGTACTCATGATAAGTAATTGGGTACCGGTATTTTTAGTGCAAATTGTGAGAATATTTTAATTTATTTTAAAATAAAATAATACAATAAAATGACATGACATTGAATCATAGCTTTTGATTGGTTAAAGGTACTGGTATCCAACTAAATTCAAGAATACCGGAGTGTTCACCTTCTTTTAAACATTTGTATGACATTCATGTCATAATGTCAGACAACTCAGTCAAGTGTTTCAAGCAAAAGTTTATTATTTTTCTTTGCTTCAACACACATTTATATATTATCTGGATAAATCTCACACACATCTGTTAACATGCATTAAAACAATTTTATCAATAAAGAATTAAAGACATTAATTTTGATTAAAATATTTTTAACTATTTTAATAATATATGGATAAATGAAGCTCAAATGTTATCTTATATGGAGCGGTGTCGGTGTCCTACGTTTTTGACATTATCAGTGTCGGAGTGTCCGTGTCGTGTCGTGTCGTAGTGTCTATATCGGAGCTTGTGCTTCATAGCCCGTGCTTGAGAGTTTGTAAAATGGAATAACTTTACGGGGGTCTCAAAAAGGTCATTTCATCATGTATTTAGTCCAAGAATAATATAGGAAGAGATTGAGCGTGAAAGAACGACATCACGCGGAAAATTGATGATCTCATGTTCAGTAAACCTAAATGATGGTGTATATTAAAGAAGATTGATCAAGCCTTATTAGTTAGAAGAATCAAATCCAAGATGGGTTTATGAATTAATAATGAATCAAGTAAGGGATCTTGAAACTTTAAAGATTATGAAAAAGAGAAAGTGTAAAAGATCGTTTGGGTTGTGTCTGATTGATCATTATATTGTAAAGATATGAAAATAATCATCTAAGTACTAAGAAAACTCATACACTCACCTAAAAATATTTTAAAACACTCTCTTAATTTTCTAAATCACCTTAAATTCTATAGAAGAACTATCAATGTGCATAAGGAAATGACTAAAAGTGTTTCTAACAATTTAAGAAACATTTATACACAACCTAATCAATTAAAGACTTAATGTTAGTGCGTGAGACACTTTTAGTGAAGAAAGAATAAAGAGAAAATAAGGAAATAAGGATTTGTATTATTGAATTGTGTAAATAATGGTACAAATTAGGATTATTTATATACAACCTTAATTGGGCTTGGGCTAACACAACTTGGATTATATTTAAATATTAACTCTAATCAAATCTAATATAATATTTCAACACACCCCCATAATCCAAGTTGTCGAGCCTGCGCTAGTCATAGTTGATATGAACCATTCCTAATTTCTTTCTCAAATTCAGGAATCTGTCGATCTTCAATCCTTTGGTGAAAACGTCGATCAACTGTGCTTTACTTGAGCAATGTCTAACTTCAAGTTCACCTCAATTTACATTTTCCCTCAAGAAGTGAAATCTGATTTCGATATGCTTACTCCTTCCATGCAGAACTAGATTCTTCGCTAGACGAAGGCGTCACAATTGTGGTTGAAAATTGAAGGTTTCTACATGACCAAATCGCTGGTGAATCGAGTCTATGTGAAGCAAGTTTTGTATTCATTCAAGATGAGTGAAGACAAAGTGTTGGCTGAGCAGGTAGATATGTTCAACAAGATGATTCTTGATCTTGAAAATATTGATGTGAAGATCGATGATGAAGATCAAGCGTTATTGTTATTATGCGCTTTGCCCAGAACATATGCTC
Organism: Lathyrus aphaca; assembly: GCA_963966055.1. Lineage (NCBI taxonomy): Eukaryota > Viridiplantae > Streptophyta > Magnoliopsida > Fabales > Fabaceae > Lathyrus > Lathyrus aphaca. Next base: position 161,525,441 of record OZ014521.1, on the reverse strand, counting down.
ACTTAAAAGAAACCCTCTTGTATGGAAGAGAGTCACTGACCTTTGAAGATGTTCAATCTGCCTTGTACTCTAAGGACTTAAACAAACGAAAAGATCATAAACCTTTGACGGTTAGTGAAGGTTTGGCCGTTAAGACGAAATTCTTGCGAAAGGATGACAAGTTCGACAAGAAGAAAAGTAAAAGTCAGCAGAAGTCTTATGGTGGTGAAGCATCTGGTGTTCGATGCTATCATTTTAAGAAGGAGGATCACATTTGAAAGGTGTGTCGTGAACTCCTGAAAGATCATGAAGGTAAGGATAATGGCAATGTGGCCATTGTTCAAGATGATTTTGAATCATCTGATGTTCTTGTGGTTTCAAGTGGCGACTCAAGAAAAGATTGGATTATGGATTAAGGTTGCACTTGGAACATGACTCCAAATAAAGATTTGTTCGAAGAATTATGTGATCAAGATGGTGGATCGGTGCTTTTGGGAAACAACAAATATTACAAAATTACAGGTATTGGATCTATGAGATTCAAGCTCCATGATGAGTCAATAAGGTTATTGACTAAAGTTATGTATGTACCTGATTTGAAGAGAAACTTGATATCTCTTGGTAAATTCGACAAGAAGGGATATGTCTTTTAAGGAGAGAAAAGTATCCCAAGTGTCATAAAGGGGTCGAAGGAAGTCTTGAGAGGCGTGAAGAAACAAGGCTTGTATACCCTTGAGGTTTAAGTTGTAAGTGATTCGACAAATGTTGCATCCACGAAATTCTTATCGAATACAAAATTATGGCACATGAGATATGGCCATGTCAGCGAGAGAGTCCTGATCGAACTGGGGAAACAAAACCTGCTAGGTGGTGACAAAGTCGAGAAGTTGGAGTTTTGTGAACCTTGTGTATTCGGTAAATCTTGTAGGATGAAGTTTAATAAAGGTAAGCAAAGAACACATGGATCCCTTGATTACATCCATGTTGATTTTTGGGGGCCTGCAAGGAATCCATCACATTCAGGTGCAAGGTATTTTCTATTCATAGTTGATAACTATTCCAGAAAGTTATGGGTATTCATTCAGAAGACTAAGGATGAAACTTTTGAGAATTTCAAGAGTTGGAAGGTTTTGGTCGAAACTCAAACAGGAAGAAAGGTCAAGAGATTGAGAACCAACAATGGCCTTGAATTCTACAATGATTCTTTCGACAGTTACTAAGTCGAGTCTGGGATTGCAAGGCATAAGACTGTAGCAGGTACTCCTCAACAAAATGGTCTAGTTAAGAGATTCAATTGAACAATCCTCGAAAGGGTTAGATGCATGTTGGTTAGTGTTGGATTGAAGACGGTGTTTTGGGTTGAGGTTGTTTCAATAACATATCTGATAAACAGATGTCCTTTGATTGCGTTAGATATGAAGACATCTGAAGAAGTTTGGTCGGGGCATCCACCAAATCTCGACAAAATAAGAGTATTTTGTCGTGTGGACTATGCTCACATTAGGCAAGACAAGGCCGAACCTAGATCTCTAAAATACATGTTCATGTGATACCTTGAAGGAGTCAAAGATTATAGGCTATGGTGCCTAAAGCCAGGTCACGGGAGGTGTATCATCAGTCGAGATGTAGTTTTTAATGAAGCTGAGATGACCTTCAAAAAAACTGATGATGTTCACAAAGAGCTGGAACATGGATAAATTCTTGTTAAGGTGGATCACAGTGATGCTGAATTGCATAACCCAGATGAAGTCGAAGAAGAAAAATAAATTGTTGTCGAAGATGAGGAGACTGATAATGACTACCTACTGGAAAGAGACAGGTCGAGAAGAGTCATCAAGCCACCTCAGAGACTTGGATATGCAGATCTTATAGCTTATGCCTTAATCTCTGTAAGTGAGGTTCTAAACGAAAAACCTAAATACTAAAAGGAAGTTCTCAGGAGTCGAAGTAAGATTGAATGGATGAAGGCCATAGATGATGAGATGAAATCTCTTCATGATAACAACACATGGGAACTGATCAATAAACCTTCTAGAGCAAGGTTAGTCAGGTTTAAATGGATTTTAACAGTTAAGAATGGAATCGAAGGAGTGACATCGAAAAGATACAAGGCAAGGTTGGTCGCAAGGGGTTTCACTCAAAAAGAAGGGGTCAACTTCAATGATGTGTTCTCTCTTGTTGTGAAGCACAAATCCATTCAAATGTTGCTTGCCATGGTGGCACAGTTCGACCTTGAACTGGAACAGATGGATGTGAAGATCACGTTCTTGTATGGTGATCTAGATGAAATAATCCTGATGAGGCAACCTGAAGGGTGTGTCGAAAAGAGGAAGGAAGATTATGTGTGCAAACTGAATATATATTTATATATGCTGAAACAATCTCCTCGATAGTGGAATTGGATATTCGACAAGTTCATGGCACGCATAAGTTTCTTCAGAAGTCAGTTCGACCATTGTGTTTACTTCAAATTTCCACCTGGTAATTCATTTGCTATTTTGTTGCTCTATGTGGATGATATTATAATAACAAGCAACAACGTCGAAGATGTAAGGAGGGTAAAGGCTTAACTCAATAAGGAGTTCTATATGAAGGATCTGGGAGTTGTGTTTAGGATTCTTGGGATTAACATCCGAAGAGATAGAAAGCAGTCGAAATTATGCTTATCTCAAGAGGCATACCTACGAAAGATTCTCAAAAAGTTTGGTATGTCGAATTCAAAGCTTGTTGTAACTCTGACAAACCCTCAATTCAAGATGAGTATAGATCAGTGTCCCATTACTGATGTCGAAAGAACTTATATGGATAGCATTCCATATGCTAATATAGTAGGTTCTATGACTTATGTTATGGTCTTTACTAGACTCGATTTAGCATATGCAAAAAGTCTTGTAAGTAGGTACATGACGAATCCTAGAAAGACTCACTAACAAGCATTGAAGTGGATTCTAAAGTACATAAATGAGTCTCTGAGAAGAGTCCTAATTTATGGTGGAGCCTTGGGTGAAGATAATAAAGAGAAATTGAAGGATATGTCGATGCAGGTTGTATAGATTCCAGAAAATCTATTTCTGGACATGTTTTCACTATGTTTGGAACAACAATTAGTTGGAAAGCAACACTTCAGAAGGTTGTTGCCTTATCAACCACTAAAGCGTAATATATCTCCCTAGCTGAATTTGTAAAGGAAGCATTGTGGCTTGAAGGTTTTGCAAAGGATCTGAAACTTCTAGGTCGAGGTATCAATGTTAAATGTGATAGTCAAAGTGCAATACACTTGTCGAAGAATTCATCCAATCATGAGCGAACCAAGCACATTGATATGAGGCTGCATTTCGTCAGAGGAGTAATCGAGTGTGGAAAAGTTCAAGTGATGAAGGTTTCGACAGATCATAATGTTGGTGATATGATCACCAAGACGTTGCCCAGTTGCAATTTTTCGACTGTATACAGTTGATAAAGCTCCATGAAGAAACCTAGTTTGATTCTTGTTTTTATACAGTTGATAAAGCTCCATGAAGAAACCTAGTTTGATTCTTGTTTTTAGAGTTTGTCCCAAGGTGGAGATTTGTGAGATATTGGATCGAACTCTAGGTTTAGCATGTCGTCGAAGTCCGCTCACATGTTGTTGTCAATATTGCTAGGGCTGTTAGCATATTGAATTGGGCCTTGCTTGTAAGCCCAATTGCTTAACTTAGCTTGTACCCTAAATTAGCTTGTAATGGGTAACTTTTAAAAAGCCCATTAGGTTAGTGTGTTGGTTTTCTTATAAGTAGCATACTAGTCTCTCATCTTGGTATAAGGGAAATGGGAAGATAAAACCCTAATTCAAAAGTGAGAGAGGTTATTTGTTATTATTATATACTTGTAATCTTGTTTCAAGAGAAATGAAAGAATAATAATTTATAACCAATCTTTGTTGTTATCTTGGTTACCCTAAACCCTAACTGTAGCGGTAAAATCATGAGTGTAAGCTATTGATTAACTTAACTCGATATACACAGAGTCGCCACCGCGCTTTTATTTATTTCCAAAAGGAAAAAGGTAAAAGAACGAACAAAACCTTAAAGAATCTTAAAAGCTAAAGAGCTAAAAGAATCAAACAGAGAATGGGTACGGGGATTGGTTACAAATCGGGAAGGTTTTAAGCACCCGACTTGTCTGTGGTACTCCACGGGAACCCTTTGAAATATTTACTGCATTTTTTGGTTTGAAATGGTTTGCTTGAAAAAAAAGATTGAAGAGATGAGAAGAAGAATGTTTTTTTTAAGATTTTGGTGTTTGAAGAGACGAACGTCTCATGCCTACGTACCCACAAAGTGCAATGCGAGATCAAAACCCCGTAGTTCGTGGTACAAATTGTGAAAAGGCAAATGAGTTGAATTGATTTTAAAATGTAAAGATAAGTCGTCATTCTTTAGCGAATAATTCCGCTAGAAAGAATGAATCATATCTAAACATAAAAAATGGTTAAAAGAAAACGTGCACGAGGGCACAAAATCAATTGAATGAGTTGTGAATGTTTTAAAGTTTTTGAGAAAGAAAGTTTCGATATGCTTATGTGGTTTAGCATTTATTAAGAAATGAAATGAAAAGGTAAAAGCGCATGACCGAAGTCAAGGTTTGATTGAGAAAATGTTTGAAGTTTGAAAACAAAGAAAGTTTTGAAAATAGGAAGGAGATTTGAAAATTGAAGAAGATGGGAAGAGATGAAGGGACTATCCTAAGACTTGAAAATAAAAGCTAAAGGAAGAAACGATCAAACCATATGGCAAGCATCTTTGAGACAATTGGATTTCCATCTTCAAAGGCCAATGAAATAATTTGAGGTCGGGGTTTCTAATCCATTCCAACTTGAGCAAGGGGGAAGATCTTAAAGTCTAAGTCCATTCTCCGAAGCAAGGGATAGTAACCATAGTCCAAAATTAGAAGTCACAAGTCTTTTAAGTGTTTAATCCTTTATTAGTGTTTTGATATCCAAATGGACAAAGGAGAAATAACAAGTATAACAATATAAACAATAAGCAAAATGATGAATGATATAGTATAATAAAGCATAATAAAGGAGATAGGGAACAAGAGATTGAAATAAAAGAGGATAAGGTGCGAGAGATTAAAATTAAATGTTAGTATATTCACATTATTATAATATTTACAATATAAGTGGTATGATGAACTTAATCAAGCACAACCACGAAAAGAAAAATAAAGTCGAGGCAACCGGATCCAAGTGGATCTTTAATCCGAATCGGGACAACTTTAGGTCTATGTTAAGCAATCGCCGAGTAATTTACGGAGTAATTACCCTACAAATGAGGCCGGCCACCACTAATTAAAGTGGAAAATATTCGTGTTAATACATGTTAGAGAAACGATATTATGAATCGTTCTCCGAAAACATGTCACACTAAAAGAAAAGGAACGGTCTAATCTTAATCGAGATTATCATTGAATTTATCGAAAGGCAATCTATCACGATCTCAAAGTATGGAGAATGATCCAAATGGTCATTCATCCATAGATTTGAAATAATGAAGATTAAACCGATCGGAAATCAACAATCTACGAATCGGAGATTGTCATCGACCAAAAGAGAAAAAGATGAATAAAAAATGGATCTAAAAGAAATAGATCCATAAAAGAATTAAATGTTTTTAAATCTTTTTACTAAATTTTTCTAAAAAAAAAACTCTCTTTAAAATATTTTTCTAAAATATAATTTCTAGAAAAAGAACATTTCTTAAAATTATATTCTAAATCTCCTCTCTAAAACAAAATTTATAGAAAAAACTTATATACTAAAAAAAATAAATTGAATCAAAAATCATCTAAAGAAATGAGAATAAAAAAAAAGAAAAAAGAAAGGGGAGGGGAGGGGATGGTGGATAGATCCGCGGGTTGTGGATATCACATATCCAAGTCCAAGACAAACACAGCCCATACCATATCACTCTACATTCTATTTTGATTAAAAAAATAAATAAACAAACTTATAAAATAAATAAGAAAAAAAAGGAAACAAGGTTTTCTTCTTCTTCTCTCTCACGAACAACAGTGCAAACACAGGGGAATGGAGAAAATGCCGCTACCTTCAAAGGAAAAGAAAGAAAAGCAACGAATCCGAATGCGTTCTTCTTCGAAACGGAATTTTGAAACTCTCCCTTTTTCTTCTACTAATTTTTTGCGAATTCTTGTTCTTCTTTTTTCGGATTTTCTTTTGGATGAAGGGATTTAGGGTTTTGAGAAATTAATTGGGGGAATTGAAAGCTTTATGAAGGTTTGATGGTTTGAAGAAGAGTGAAGAATTGATGGAGGATTGAGGGGGAATTGAAGCTTTGGGGTTTGTTTTGGCAGCACTTTTGGGAGCTCTCTAAGATTGAAATAATTGAAGGAGGATGGGTGCTTTTATAGAGGGAAGAGGAAAGATGGAAGGCTGCCGTTTTGATTCGGATTTGACGCGTTTCGGATGCACGAAGAAGGCATGCTTCTTGCTGAGTTTTTTCACCGCGTTTCAATTGATTTGGCCTTGCGTTTTGTAAGTTGTTGCGGTTTGTGTGTTTGGGCCTGGATGTTGACGGCTGTTACTTGATGCGTGTTTGTGTGCATACGGCTTGCGTTTTGCTTCTCACGTGTGCAGGCCTTGAATGCGTGAAGGAATGGCTTGAGGAAAGCATGGGGCTGGGTTGTTTTGCTGTTGTGAGCTGGAAAGTTGTGGTTTGTGTGGGCCTGTGAATTTGTGAAGCTTGGCGAAGTTGTTCACGTGCTGCTGTGAATCTTTGGCTAGCTTGGTTCAGATGGCTTGGTGAGGCTTATGCGCGTGTGAAGAATAAAGGTAAAGGGCTTGTTGGTGACGTGATGTGAAGCTGTTGGATGCGGCGTGCGCGGGATATTGGGCATGTGATGTTATACGAAAACGGCTTGGTGTGGGGAGTTTGGGCAGGCTTTGTGCATTGGCTTGAGCTGAGGAAATGGATGGCGTGACGTAACATTTGCCTTGGCTGAGAAAAGTGTTGAGGAAATGCTTGGGGAAGCCTGCGTACGGAGCTGAATGTGCGAGGCTTTTGGCTAGTGTGGAAGGCTAGTGTGGCTGGGATACACGTGCGGAAGAAACTTGTGATGTGGGAGATATTACAGGGCTTATGTGATACTAGCTGAAAATGGCTTGGAATTGGGCCTGCCTTGTATGCTGCAAGTGTGTATGGGAAGAAAAAAAATGATTGTATTGACCATGGGCTTTATTTTTCTTTAATGAAGTTTATGAAAAAAATAAAATGGGTTTAAGAAAAAAATATGAACTAAACAATTTTTTAGGATTTTGTAAAATATGACTAAAAAAAGAATTGAAATGTATAATAAGGAAATGAAATTGGATTAAAAGGGAAAAGAATGGATATTTAAAAAAAATGATTATGAGATACAGATAAATCGAGAAAAATGGGAAACAAAGTGAATAAATTGGACATTAAAAAACGTAAAATAATGGAAAATGGTTTTAAGTGACACCTAGAAATGGTTATAAAAAAATGGATAACGGGCGAAAATTGGATAATGACATTATGGACAAATATTGGGAAATGGATCTGGAAATTGGTTCGAATAAAAAATGTATAGAAATGGATAAAAAATGAAATGGTTAATCGGAAAATGGATGATGAATACAAAATGATGATCTTTTAGCCCAGAACCAAATCTGATTTTTTTCATACGCCTGGTGAATTAAACCAATCACAAGCCACTGACCAAATCACAACCACAACAACGACCATCAACTTTTGAATTTCTGAATCTTTTCAAATATGTTGAATCATTATTTGGAAAATAAATCCACAGATGAACCATTGATGAACTGATAAACCCTCAACCAAGACAAACTGAACCAAACTTCTCACAATCCACTGTCTGATAACCGATGACTTCGCACATAACACAGTTTTGAACTTTGAATACACACAACCAGAGAAATGAACCACTGGCACAAGTAACTTGCAGTTGAAACAATCTTTTGATAGTTAGAACCAAGATTAGGTCAAACGTCCATTTGAATCAAATCCTGACTGAACAACCACATCTGAATTAAGAATCACAACCCTATCTTTTACATCCTGCAACACAGAAGAAGAAGAAGCAACTGCAACATATTTTTTTGTTTTTGGTTAGAGATTAGTAAATATAAACAAATAACAAGAATTAAACATGGTGATCCTCTGCAAAGCATAGACCTGCACCTGAAAAAGGATAAACGAACAGTGCGTGATCTTGTTTGTATGCGAAATGCAAGTGAGATGCGAAAAATCTTAGGATCAAAAATTAGGGTCTGACACTAACCCTTGTGAGTTTCTTGATCATAAAGAAACATATTATACTTTATTTCTAAGGTATCTGATTCACAACAAAGTACATTGTTGAAATCGTCCTGTAATTATCCATCCTTTTTTATTTCTGTCGCTCCCAGGATTTTCATCACGGTGCAAACGCGAACTGGTGTCGGCGATGTTGAAGGTTGAGGTTGAATAGAGTCTCCAGCTAGGCATTTTTATCCCGAAGGAAAGGTAATGCTGAATAAACCTAGAAAGATATGGATAAGACGGTTGCGAACCAAAGAGACTGAATAAGGGGGTAGGTTACGACCTTGGAAGGTATTAGCACCCAGATCGTCCGTCGTACACGACGGGATCCACGCATACCTGATTGTGTTTAAAAGGGGATAGTGTATGTGCTAAACTGTGTATAAAAGGCTAGGGAAGAATGGATGTACAGAGTGTCAGTGCAAGAAGAAAGTGAGTGCTCAAAACTGAGGCTGAGGAAAGAGAACTGGAGGAGGAGAGGGGGACAAAGAGACTTTTGTTCGATAACTGTTAAGTTATGCCTACGTATCCTCTCGTGCAATGAGGAAGTCAGAACACCGTAGTTCGACCTAAAGAGACTTAGTGTTTTTGTTGTGAACTGTTTGCTTGTCTATGCTCAAGTGTGTGACTCGTCTGGCTCGAGTGCTAAATGTCTCACATTAGATGGAAGAAGTGAGTTCTCGTTTTCAGAGCGAGTGTGATGAGAAAAGAATCCCGGAGGAGACGTTTATTGTTTGTTTTTGTGTTTTCATTTTTTTATATTGTTTTTGGTGTTTTGCATAAGATAATGAGCTTAAGCCTTATTCAAGGGTCTTAAACTCATTATATCACCCCTGATTAGGGATAATGAGTCTACTTAAGTATGAGATGAAAATCTCAACTTAATTACCCTAATGATGCAGGATTAAGACCATTAACCTACTTGTGATTATTAAGTGTTTTTGGATTTTGTTTTGTGTTAAGTAATGAGTTTAATCTCTAATCAGGGATTAGTGAACTCATTACACCATCCTAAGAGAAGGATAATAGATGAGAACACTTAAGATGAGGAAGACTCCTCAACTTAATCCATGGTTAGGGATTAAAATCATTATATAACAAGCCTTTATTAAAGTGGATTTTAATTAAAGGTGGGATTAAGAAATGGATTTTATGTTTGTAAGACTAAACCTGAGGGGGACTTGTCCATTGAACACTAGGGTTAGTCCCTCTGAACCAACAGGAAGAGATGTAACCCTAATATAAGGCCCAAGTTACAAGCTTAAGTCTTAATGATTATTAGGTGTTTTGATTAGGAGGTGTAAACAACTTAAAGGTTTAACACTAAGTATTAAAGTTATACACTCCATCCTAATATAAGGATACAGGCATAACCCTATATCAGAGTCTTAAAACTTTAACTGTTTAGCCTTGATTATGAGATGAGAAGCAGAGACTCAAGGAGACTCAAAGGTAAAAACTAGGGGAGACTATGTACAACCCTAAAGTTATCATGCTTGGATATTCCTATGGTTTGTGAGGCTTAGAGAAATATCTTCAGATGGCCACCAAGGAAGAAGAAGCAGATGAAAAGAGAAGAGAATGGAGAATAGGTTACTTACTTCCTAAAGAAGTTAAGTAACCTAAGAGAAAGAAAGGGAGCAAGAGAGAGCATAAGTGAGTCAAACTCACTTCAAAGACAAATAAAGATGCAAATGGAGAGATAAGAAAAAGTTGGATGTGGAGGCAAATCCACATCCTAAACTACTTACCTGAAGCCCCTGAACTGAAGCTCTTCAAACTTGAACTTTCAAAGCTTCCCTTTGGTGAAAATGGCTCATTTGGTCCCCCTGAAGCTATTGAAATTCTTTGATGGAGTTTAAATGGGCTATTTTGTGATAACCAGTTCTAGTTTGGCAGAAAATGGAGTTCTTGTGTGTTGAGTTTTAGGCCATGGCAATGGGTGGGATGTGTTCCTTAGGTCATGTATGATTGTATGGTGAAAGAAAATTTGATGTTTGATGGTTGTGTAATGAGTTTCGAAGAAGGAAAGTTTGAGAGGATTGTTTGCAATCTGATGATATGGTCTCTTTCAAGGCTTGATGTTATGTGTTTTATGCTTCTTAGGGTTTGTATAAACAATGTTATTGGCCATAAGAGTTGTTGTGGCACTGTGGGATTGACATGGCTTGAAATGCAAGAAGTCAAGATTTTGTGAACTAGAGGCATGGGTTGGGACATAGATGTTTTGAAGGGTGGTTCTGCATCAGCTAACTTCATGGAGCACCCTTGGATCATTTGTCATGAGTTGTAACACTTGGATCAAGAGTTAGAAGTGATTTTGCATTTTTCCAACTTTGTGAATTCTTGAAGAACAGGTCATGAAAACCCTTGGTTCTTGGCATAATTCTGGTCAAGGCAAGTTGCATTATGTTGTTATGATATGTAGAAGTGCATTAGAGGTCATGAGAAGGATTCGAAAGCAAAATTGCACATTTCCCTCTTTGGCATGAACTTGAAAATTATGTGATTTTTGCCAACTTTGATCCATCATAATTTGAGTTCTAGCATGAATCAAGAGGAGTTCTTGTACTTTTTGAAAATGGGAAGATCCAATATACAGCTTTCATGTTTAAAAAAATTTCATTTGAAGCCTTTTTGATCAAGAAAGAGGAGGTTGAAAATCTTTCCAAAAATGGAAAGTTTACATTACAAGTCATGTCCAAAAATGGAAACTGTGCAAATTGCTCAAAATTCTCCAATCTTGTGAACTTCTAACCATTACCAAGATCAAATAAAGATAATATGACCTCAAATTGATGAAGATGACCCTTTGGTACCCTTGATGGAGGCCTCAGATGCCCTGATTCTGACTTTTCTTGCACAACAAGTTACCATTTGATCAGATGACTTCCACAATGAATTTTTGCTTCAAATTTGATACACATACTCCTTATAACATATATAGACCAACAGAATCAAGAATGGCCAAAAATTTTAAGTGTAAGGGCCTCAAACCCAAAACCCTAATTTCTGGTCATCTGTGTAGGAAACCCTAAGCCTGCCTAGGTAGTTGTGCAATCCTCTGAGATTTTGTGACTTTAAAGAAAACTTGGAGGTATAATATGATCGTAGAACACTCATGGACCCTCTTGGTATGCTTCATGGTCTCTGATATATCTCAAACCACTTCTAAGATTCATTTGATCACAAACCCTAGTTATGCAACTTATGCAGTGAAATAACTATGCAATGTGAGATGGTATGCTTATGCAATGCAATATGAAGGATCACAAGCCAAGGTGTGAGAAAAAAGAGAGGGCAAATTTGGTGTGTTTACAGCTACCCCTATTCAAGCATGAGTTAGTTGTGTAGGATGTAAGCGCCTGACTTAACAAACAAACAAGATAACTTGTGGTTGAACACCAAGACAGTCCAAACTTTGCACTCTTTATTATAAGAAGAAAAGTGATATAAATTGTAATAGACAGTATAAACTGAATATCAAATGATAGCGACGGAGGACAACCATCGAGAAGAGGACGACTACTGGGGATAAAAACGGTGAGAAACGCACTGATGGGGACGACCATCATGCTGGGGAATAAAGAATCCGTGACGGGGACGACCATCGGGTAAAGTGATGAAGGAAGATCATCAAGATAAAGAAGAAAACCACGACGGAACGCCCATCGGGTAAAGGATAAATGAAACAATTTTGAGGGACAATCATCAAAAAGGTGAAGGACGATCACCGAGCAGGGGACGGCTGCTGAAAAGATCACGACATAGGACGAACGTCGGATAGAAAGATCAATGATGGGGACGACCATCAGATAACATGACGAGGGACGGTCATCAAAATAAATGATGAGGGACGGTCATCAAGAGGTGAAGGACGATCACCTAGCAGGGGACGGCTGCTCTGTTGGGGATTATCTCGATATAGGATGAATGCCGGATAAAAATATTGACGATGGGGACGACCATCGGATGAATGATGAGGTACGATCATCAAAAGGTGAAGGAAGATCACCTAGCAGAGTACGGCTGCTGAGGATTATCGCGACATAGGACGAATGTCGGATAGAAAGTTGTTTTGTTAGCGACTTCTGGCGATAGATAAACACGGACGAGTGTTTAAGCCCTAAAAATAAAATGGTAAAGTGTTTCGACAATGTGTATATATTAAAGATACGGACGAGTATCCTTAGGACCACGACACAAACGCGTATCGATAGAAACAAACAATGACGCGTGTTTAAGGAGTGATGATACAGACGAGTATCAACTGTTTGAACAAGGAACACAGACGAGTGTTGATTTGCTGGGGAGATGCGTAAGATACAGACGAGTATTAAAGAATTATGTATAAGTAGGATACAGACGAGTATCATAAGGATTGTGTATAAGTATGTACAAGTATTTGTATTGAGAGTGCAAAAGGATATTTTGGCTTTTATCTGCAGGGGATACGCTTTTGCGTATTGCTGGAGGAGTGATTTTGGTATTTGCAGGTGACTGGCTCGAACCTGGCTTATGATCATGCAAATGTTTGATTTTTGCCGTAATGCTCCGTATTAGACGGAATGCTACGCTCTGTTTGGGGAGGAATGATGTGAATGATATGATTATGCAAATGAGAGAAACGAGATCCGAGATCTGAAATCTGCTGGGAGAACGGATCACTGGGCGATTTGTGGGGAGAAAGGATCACTGCACGATCTTTCTGGAGAACTCTGGGGGAAGAACTTTGTGGGGATCCAATGTTGGGGATGAGAAGATCTGGCAACTCACTGGGAAAAAGTGATTTAGGCATTGCTTTGGAGATCCTGCTTGGGGAGGAGAGAACTTCTGGGAAGTAATCTGTCGGAGGATCAGCTTTGTGGGGGATACTCTGAGGGGATAAAAAGCTTCGTGGGGGGCAATTCAACTTCAACAGGTAGAACGACTTCCATACCTTACACAAGCTGGTAAGGTGTTGCCCCGGTAGATGTTCTGATGGAAGTTCGGTACCCATGTAAGGCGAATGGTAACATTTCATGCTAGTCTTTATATGTGACTACCATCTTTTGCACAATCTTCTTAATGTTCTTATTAGCTACCTCAACAACACCATTCATGTTTGGCCTGTAAGGAGAAGAGTTGTGATGTTGGATATTGAAATCCCGGCATAGCTTTGTCATCATTTTGTTGTTAAGGTTTGAACCATTATCAGTAATGATTCGCTCTGGAAATCCATATCGACAAATGATATCCCTTTTCAGCAATCGGGCTACCACTTTAGTGAAGTTGCTTCAACCCATTTGGTGAAGTAATCAATGGCTACTAGGATGAATCTGTGACCATTTGAAGCAGTTGGCTCGATCTTTCCAATCATATCAATGCCCCACATGGCGAAGGGCCAGGGTGAAGACAATATATTCAAAGGATTGGGAGGCACATGCACTTTGTCTGCGTAGATCTGGCATTTATGGCACTTTCTGGCATAGGCGCAACAGTTTGCATCCATTGTGATCCAATAGTAACTTGATCTTAACAATTTATTTGCCATTGCATGTCCTCCGACATGGGTACCGAAAGAACCTTCATGTACTTCATGCAGTAGTAGGTCTGCTTCCTTCTTGTCAACACATTTGAGCAAGACCATGTCGAAGTTCCGCTTGTATAAAGAGTCATCAGTATTGAGGAAGAAACTGACGGCTAGCCTTCTCAATGTCTTCTTATCATTAGACGATGCCCCAAGTGGGTATGTCTGAGTCTCCAAGAAGCATTTGATGTCGTGGAACCAAGGTTTGTTATCAATGACAGTGTCCACAGAGAATACATACGCCGGTCGGTCTAGTCTGGTTACTAAAATCTGAGGTACATAGTTAGCAGTCTGTACTTTGATCATAGATGAAATAGTGGCCAAGGCGTCTGCAAACTGATTCTCATCTCAAGGGATGTATTCAAGCTTGACTGTTGTGAAGAAAGTCAACAATCTCCTCGTATAGTCACGGTAGGGAACCAGATGCTCTTGATGAGTATACCATTTGCCATTAGTTTGGTTGATCACCAAAGCTGAATCTCCGAATACATTCAAGGTTTTGATCCTGAGGTCAATGGCTTCTTCAAGACCCATGATACAAGTTTCGTATTCTGCTTCGTTGTTAGTGCAGGCCAAGGTAAGCCTTGCTAAGAAAGGCATATGGACTCCTTTGGGTGTAATAAGAAATGCACCAACCCCACGACCGTTACAATTAACTGCCCCATCGAACATCATAGTCCATGCTTCTTGTAGATCAGGCCCTTCAGTGTAAATAGGCTCTTCACAATCTTTTGATTTCAAGAACATGATGTATTCATCAGGGAAATCAAATCTCATAGGTTGGTAGTCATCAATGGGTTGCTCAACCAGATAGTCAGACAATACACTACCCTTGATAGCTTTATGAGAGGTGTACTGAAATATTCTGTTAGAATCATTTGCCACCTTGCAACCCTTCCGGTAAGTGTTGGCTTCTCATATATGAACTTGACTGGGTCCATCTTCGAGATCAATAAGGTAGTATGAGTCAACATATACTGTCTTAGTCGGCGAGCAGCCCACGCTAAAGCACAACAAGTTTTCTCGAGCAGTGAATAACGTTGTTCACAGTCGGTAAACTTTTTGCTTAGGTAGTATATTGCATACTCTTTTCGACCAGACTCGTCATGCTGGCCCAACACACACCCCATCGATTCATCTAATACTGTCAGGTAGATTATTAGAGGTCTTCCTTCAACTGGAGGCATGAGAATTGGAGGTTCTTGCAAATACTCTTTGATCTTGTCAAAAGCTCTTTGACAATCATCGTTCCACCTGACTGTTTGTTCCTTTCTTAGCAGTTTGAACAATGGCTCGTAGGTTGCAGTGAGATGAGATATGAACCTTGAAATGTAGTTCAATCTGCCTAAGAACCCTCAAACTTCTTTCTCAGTCTTAGGTGCAGGCATTTCCTGAATTGCTTTGACTTTGTCGGGATCAACCTCAATTCCTTTTCCGCTTACAATAAAACCCAGCAGCTTACCAGAACGTACCCCGAATGTGCATTTGTTGGGGTTCAACCTTAACTGATACTTCCTCAGACGCTTGAACAATTTCAACAGGTTTACCAAATGGTCTTCTTCTGTGAGGGACTTGGCAATTATGTCATCCACGTAGCACTCGATTTCTTTATGGATCATATCATGGAATAATGTTACCATAGCCCGTTGATATGTTACACCGATGTTCTTCAAACCAAACGACATTACTTTGTAGCAGAACATGCCCCATGGTGTGTTGAAGGTTGTTTATTCCATGTCTTCAGGTGACATCTTGATCTGATTGTATCCAGAAAATCCGTCCATGAAGGAAAATACCGAGAACTAAGTTGTGTTGTCTACCAATACATCAATGTGAGGTAATGGGAAGTCATCTTTCGGGCTTGCTCTGTTCAGATCCCGGTAATCGACACACATACGCACCTTTCCATCCTTCTTAGGTACGGGTACAATGTTAGTAACCCACAGCGGGTAACTAGTTACAGCAAGAAAACCGGCGTCCCACTGCTTTTGTACTTCTTTGATTTTCATGGCCATGTCCGGGCGAGTACGACGCAACTTCTATTTGACCGGCGGACAATCCTCCTTTAATGGCAGTCTGTGCATGACAATATCTATATCCAAACCCGACATATCTTGATAGGACCAAGCAAACACATCGACATATTCTCGCAGCATACTGATAAGTTATTCTTTTACTGGAGCTTGCAAACTGGCTCCAATCTTCACCTCTTTCACATCTTCCTCGGTACCAAGATTGATAGTCTCAACCTCCTCCTGATGAGGAGCAATCACATTTTCCTCTTGTCTCAATAACCTGGCTAGCTCTTCAGATAAATCATAGTCTTCTTCAACCCCTTCATCTACTTGATTAATCGGATTGTCGAAGTCATACAAGGTCATAGCAGTGTCGTTGTCGGTGCAATCTGGAGGGCTATCTCTACAAGGGTTGAGATTTGGTTCATTTTAGTGATTGATTTTATTTTATTTAGAAAAAGTGAATGAATTTATTATTGAGAAAAACATTGCCATTTATTGTTTTGTGCGAAAATAACAAAAATGAAAAGGCAGTGAGCGAAAAAGATTGTTTGCAAAAAGATGTCCATTGTTTATTAATATTCAATTTGCACAAATACATATGGCCCTATTACAAAATGAGTCCCAACATCTTGGGCAATATGCAAGACTTTGATGCATGCTTAAAACAGGAAATAATAATTACTCTGCAGCAGTAACCCTTATAATTTCCTGGGAAGACCAGTTGAGGACTTGTTGGCCCGAGACTCTTGGAAGGATCCAGTTTTCCAAGTTGTAGTCGCTCTCAGCCTCGTCTTCCAAAGTGTTGACAGCATCTGGGGTCATCATTCCCCCACTTATGAACTTGGGAGCTTCAGCAGCCTTCTCTGGAACTTGTCGGGATGGTCTGTAACCCAAACTGAATTTGTCTTCTTTCATCTGAACCTTCAGCAGCTTACCCCAGCCTTGGGCATTCCCTTCTTCCACAACCTTCCGAGCTTGTTTGTAGGAAGCAATTGAGGTGCCAATCCTTTCCTCTTGGGATGCAGCAAACACCTCAGTTGTAGCTTCATTGACGTTCACGGCTTCAAAACCCTGACTCATGGTTTCATGGATCTCCCCATCCATTTCTATGTACTTGTATGTAGCCAGGTGACTGACAAATATGTCTTCTTCTCCACAAATGGTGATAATTTGGCATTCCCACTCATATGTTAACTTCTGGTGAAGGGTAGACGTTACCGCACCAGCGACGTGGATCCAGGGTCGACCCAACAAATAGCTGTAGGAAGGCCGTATGTCCACCACATAGAAGGTAGTTTTGAAAACATGTGGGCCAATTACCACGGGTAGCTCAATCTCTCTGAGAACCGATCTCCTAGAACCATCAAAAGCTCTGAAAACTAGGTTGCTCGGACGGAGTGCAAAACCATCATACTCCATCTTGACTAAAGCTTTCTTTAGCAACACATTGAGTGATGATCCGGTATCAACAAGGACATGAGAAAGTACAACACCTTTACATTCCAAAGTGATATGCAAAGCCTTGTTGTGGTTACGCCCCTCCGTAGTCAAGTCAGCATTGGTGAAACCTAGTCCATGACTAGTATTGACATTTGCGACCACCGTTTCTAACTGATTGACAGTGATCTCTTCAGGCACATAAGCTGTGTGCAAAACCTTGAGTAGTGCATTTCGGTGAGCCTCAGAACACATGAGGAGAGATAGTATGGATATCTTGGATGGTGTTTGGTGGAGCTGATCCACAACTTTGTAATCACTTTTCTTGATAATCCTCATGAACTCGTCTACATCCTGATCAAAGGACGTCTTCTGAGTTTCTTTTGCTGCTGGTTCTTCTGGCACCACACTTTTGCCTTTTGCTTTGGTAGCAGTTTCTGCTTCAGCATTAATTCTTGGAAACTGTGAAGCGAAGAGACGTCCGCTCCAAGTGAAGCCTCCTCCTCCCCCGACATTTTCAATTTGTGGTGTAGAAGTTGGAGAGTCAAGGGTAACTTTCCTTCCGTGGCGGTAAAGATCTGAGCCTTAGTGTCAAGGCACGACACTGTTGCTGTCATAGGGAATTGGCCCAGGCACCATGATGGTTACCAGACTAATTGCAACGGAAGAAAGAGTTGTGATAGTCTGTGGATCATAGTAGATGGTGACAGAAGGTCTGATTGAAGATGGTGTAGGTGCAGGAAGTTGTTGATATTGATGAGGGTGTTGTTGAAAGTTGTTGTTGAGAGAATCCGGAATAGGGACTGTTGCTGGGTCGTAATAGATGGTAACTGTTGAAATATCATTGTTGGTGTTTGCTGTTGTTGTAGCTGATTCCGTTGAAATGATTTTTGTTGTATTTGTAGAAGTGGTTTCTGTTGCAATTGTAGAAGCTTGAACTGTTGATCTTATCTGTAGGATGCCTTCCTTAATCAGACTATTGATACCATTCTTCAAACTTGCGTAACCATTAGTAGTAACTTTACAAGCTTCGCAGTAGGTTTCACAACCCGGAAACACTTGGCATTTTAAAAGATGAGCTTTCACCTCGGCCAGAGGTGTTCGAACACTTGTAACATCATCAAACAGGATTACTGGTTGGTCTTCCTCGATAACATTAATCCTTGGCCCACCGTGGTTAGGTATTGGATTTTTGATGACGCTCGGAGGAGGTGCGAAGTTTACAGCTTTGGAATCAATCAGGTCTTGAACCTTCATATGCAAGGCCCTACACTTTTCCGTGGCATGGCCGGGAGCATTTGAGTGGAAGGCGCATCTTGCATTAACATCATAATTTCTTGGAAGTTTGAGAGGATTTGGTGGAGCCAAAGTCCTTAGTTCAATCAAGTTAAGTTTCAATAGTTGAGGGAGTAACACTGCATAGGGCATCGGAATGGGATCGATTACCCTGTTGTTCTGAGAAGTTCTTTGTTGAAATGGACGTTGTTGTTGATTATTGTTATTGTAAGGTCTCTATTGTTGTTGTGGGAACTGTTGTTGTTGAGGTGTTGGAGTAGGAATGGTGACAGGAGCCACTGATCTTTGCAAATACTGAAGCCAACCTCTGCCAATGTGCACTGAATTAGTCTCTCCTGTCCTTCTAGGTCCTGAGAAGGGTTTCTTTGCATTGCTGGAGCCGGCGCCATTATTGGAAATCTTGCCCATTTTCAACAAACTTTCAATTCTCTCTCCTGCTATGACCACATCAGGAAAGCTAGTGGAAGAGAAAGCAGAAAATCTATCAATATAAGTTCCTTGTAGGGTATTCATGAACATGTCATCCATCTCCCTTTCTGACATTGGAGGTTGGACAGCAGCAGCCAGCTGTCTCCATCTTTGAGCGTACTCACGGAAACTTTCCCTCAAAGATTGAGACATTCCTATTAAGAGAGTCCTGTTAGGTGCCATGTCCAAGTTGTATTGATACTGGCGCATAAAAGCTTCAGCCAAATCTTTCCAATTTCTGACGGTGGCCCTGGACAAGTGTGAGTACCATTCCCTGGATGCCCCGGTCAAGCTATCTTCAAAATAAAACATCCATAGCTTCTCATCCATAGTGTATTCTTTCAACCTTCCCAGAAAGGACTGCAAATGAGTGCGAGGACAGGAAGTTCCATTGTACTTCTCAAAACACGGGGGCTTGAATATGTGGGGAATTCTTACCCCCTCAACTAGGCCCATGTCCATTACATCAAATCCCAAGGAGTTCTAGGATCCCAAGGATCTTAACTTTTCTGATATCTCGTCCAACCGACGGTCATAAGCTTCATCTTCCCCAGCACCTAACAATGTAAACTGCTCATCTTGAGGATCTTCCTATAGAATACGATCTCCAATGTTTCTTTGGCCATGCCCAAGGATATTAGCTTCAGGATTGTTGTCAGGTCCAAACACTACTGGAGTCGTTCGCGGCTGCTCGCGCTCATTGTTACTAGTACCTCCAGTGCCTGCGTGGTTATCTTCCGAGGTTTGCCGCTCGACCAACTCCATCAATCTTTCCTGGGTCTGGGTCAGTCTAGTCATTACAGCCATGAATTGATTCATTTGGGTCCTCACTTCTGTCCTCGCATCTGTTATTTGAGTCCTCATATCTGTCAGTTCCTGCTGTAGCTGATCCATTTGTAGACTCGGAAGGTTGTGTCGAGTTAGATATCTGTGGACTTGGTTGACGGAAAAGACCCTTCTGCGAGCAATATTTCCTTAAACAATTAGCAGAGTGAGAAAACAACAACAAAACACCTGCAAAACAAAGGATATGAGGTTAGCATACAATGCAATATGTTTATTTGTCTTCAGAGGGTATCCAGTTTGGTTCTTGATTTTGACCTTTCAGACCTCTGGGAGATGAAGATGTTGAAGCAAACGAAGTCCATAAGAAAATCCAATACATAACCATAAAAATACAAGTGGCAATGCCAAAATATAAGTAGTTCATGAATTATAACCAAACAAACTCCCATGGTGAATCAAAATACAATCAAATTCAAGAATACAACAAACAAAATCACCATGGTGAACTAAAGTACAATCAAATAGATATAAGTAAAGAAAATCAGACATCCAGTCCAAAAGCATCCTCCCTGACTTCCTTCAGGAGAGCATCAATTACCGGTCCAACTGGGTGCTCTGTAATGGTTCTGATGAGAAGGTTTCTGGTTGCAATGGCATTTGTCATCTTCTGATACTTGTCTTGTTCTTTGGATCTCTTTAACCCCGCCCGGAGTTTCAACTCTGAGATCTCCTTCTGAGCTGCTAGCAGTTCTTCTTGGCTTCTTTTCTCATTAGACTCTAACTGCTCTCTCTTGGCATGCATCTTCTGGTCTTCTTTCAGACGAGCCTCAGTTATCCTGACCCATCTATCCTAACTCTCCTCCAGATAATGCTTAGCTCTTGCCTTATGAATTTTGGCCTCTTTACATGCATTCTTCAACACAAGTTCTCCTGCTCGGGCTTTCCTGATGAAGTCTTCAGTCTTCTCAATCTTGGTTACATGCTCTATGTGTAGCTTTTCTAACCTCTCAATGTCCAAGTGAGCATCATTCCTTTCCCAAAGGGTCTTCTTTAAAGCTTCGGCGAGCTGGGTATTTCTTTCCTTCATCTTTTCAAACTCTTCCAGGCTTACTGTAGCTATGGGCTCAACTGCTGATGGCCCTGGTACATCTTCCAGGGTGAATGGCATACGAGTAATCCGTCCTCTGATGCGTGACCATTCAGTGTACTGAGCAGGGGCTATGTTGTTGCACTTCCCCAGAATAGCAGTCCCTCTAGTCTGTATGTGGTCCCAAGCCCAGGCTGCTTGTCGGACAATGGCATGATTGTTCTGAATAGCACAATAAAGAGACTCGGCTAAGTCCTGCTCCCTAGGTGGATGTATCAAGGCATACCCTAACTGTCTTTTGAAAAGTAAAGGATTTTAATTGATGCAACCCTTTACTCCAATAAGTGGCACATTTGGGTATTGCCCACAGCTTGTTATTATGTCTCGGCCCTTGGTGTTCTGAGTACACCATCTGATATCTTCTGAAGTAAGGGAAATCATCCTCTTAGACCAATTCCTTGACTGATGTGGGTTTAGGAAAGCTTCCATCTTCGGCATATGCTTCATCAA
The DNA here is from genome assembly GCA_963966055.1 of Lathyrus aphaca. Classification (NCBI taxonomy): domain Eukaryota; kingdom Viridiplantae; phylum Streptophyta; class Magnoliopsida; order Fabales; family Fabaceae; genus Lathyrus; species Lathyrus aphaca. The sequence goes on along the minus strand of OZ014521.1, from coordinate 161,503,946 downwards.
CCAACATTAGAAGAGAGGGGCATAACACCTTACCAGTCTTCCTCTATGTTTCTCATTCCTCTGATGAACTAAGTAGTAGAAGTCTCCCAATAAGGTGGGAACCAGGTTCTTTAGCATGAATATGTGGATGGCATTTTTGTTTACAAACTTAGGCTCGTCTGCAAACAAAATGATACCATAAATGCTGAGAGCCAGGAGAGCACACACAGTTTCCCAATTCCCTACTGCAGCTTGCTCTATAGCCTGAGTGATCAAGAAATCCAAATGGAGGCCTGGGATTCCAGCTTTGGAAGTCATGTGCTCATCAATGATAGTTGCTTCCAGATGTAATGCTTTGGCAATGTCTTCATTCTTTGGAGGAGTCATTTCAGGACTGAAAGGAATTCCTCTTCTGATAGGGACACCCAATAGCATAGAGTATTCTTCCAGCAAATGACCTATCTGAAAATCTGGGAAAGTGAAGCAACATAGATGAGGGTCATAAAACTGAAGACAGGTGTGAATCATGTTCCTCTGCAATGTGTCCAAGTCCATGATCATGTCCAGGATTCCACCATAATGCTCTCTGAATAAGGGAACATGATCAGGGGTGATAAGGGCATGTATCTTCCTGATGCCTGCTAGAGGATACTCAAAGAAGTGGTAGGTGATGTTGCTTTTCCTTGTTGAATCCATCCCGAAGATGTGTGCTGAAGGAGATAACTGAAGAAGTGTTGTAGCAGATAGGCTGAGCAAAAGAACAGTCAAAACCAAACCAAGAAAAGTGGATACCCTGTAAAAAAAATAGGCAAATGTTAGAAATGATGCAATATGATGCATGATGATATGCAAGGGTTTGTGATCAAGTGTTGGATTATCAGTCATCCTTCGGTAGAATCCTTGAGTGTCTAGAGTTTCAGATGGAGGCTTGAGAACCGGTAACCGGGTGGGGGACCCAAATAAAGAGTTAATAGTCCAGGGTTTCAAAGAATCAGTCCAAAATAGTACAACCTTATAGCATTCCAGTAGCAAGGTGTGATGAGGTCAAGGGTTCCTGCAAACCTGTAAACATCCCATCCCAATCACATGTATTGTTCTAGAACAAGGATCCTCAGGTTCATATCTATTATGAGAAGTGTAAACACTTCTAACCCGGAGGTACAATGTTTACCTTAATCATAAAGGATCCTCCTCTAATTCACCTCAGATGCTGAAGGTCATCTAAAAAAAGTCATCCAGACTTAGCAGGCTTCCCAGATAGCCCTAGCACTACAGGAAATCCGTAGCACAGAGTTCTCAAAAGGAAACCCATGTCTGAACCGTGTTTTCATATTCCCGCACCAGACCGAAATGGAATGGGAAAGAATACAAAACCACTCTAATCCTATGTGTCATTCAGGCCTTTATGTTGGACCTTTCTCACTGGAATACCCCTCCCACCAAAGCAAACCAGAAATCCAGCACAATGATATGATAATAATAAATGAAATGCATAAAGCAATAAATGAAAGCGATAAAGTAAATGCAATAAATAAAGTTGTACAGGAAGCAATAAATAAAGAAAAAACATAAACACAAATAGCACATAACACCCCCAATAAACACAAACAAACAAGCGCTAGGAGAAACTCACAAGAGAACCAGAAGCCCTGGTTGCAAAGTCCCCAGTGAAGTCGCCAAGTTGTCGCTCCCCAGATTTTCATCCCGGTGCAAACGCGAACTGGTGTCGGTGATGTTGAAGGTTGAGGTTGAACAGAGTCATCGGCTAGGCATTTTTATCCCGAAGGAAAGGTAATGCTGCATAAACCTAGAAAGATATGGATAAGACGGTTGCGAACCAAAGAGACTGAATAAGGGGGTAGGTTACGACCTGGGAAGGTATTAATACCCAGATCGTCCGTCTTACTCGACGGGATCCATGCATACCTGATTGTGTTTAAACGAGGATAATGTATGTGCTAAACTGTGTATAAAAGGCTAAGAAGGAATGGATGTACAGAGTTTCAGTGCAAGAAGAAAGTGTGTGCTCAAAACTGAGGCTGAGGAAAGAGAACTGGGAGGAGGAGAGGGAGGGGGACAAAGAGACTTTTGTTCGATAACAGTTAAGTTATGCCTACGTATCCTCTCGTCCAATGAGGAAGTCAGAACACCGTAGTTCGGCCCAAAGAGACTTAGTGTTTTTGTTGTGAACTGCTTGCTTCTCTATGCTTAAGTGTGTGACTCGTCTGGTTCGAGTGCTAAATGTCTCGCATTAGATGGAAGAAGTGAGTTCTCGTTTTCAGAGCGAGTGTGATGAGAAAAGAATCCCGGAGGAGACGTTTATTGTTTGTTTTTGTGTTTTCAGTTTTTTTTATTGTTTTTGGTGTTTTGCATAAGATAATGAGCTTAAGCCTTAATCAAGGGTCTTAAACTCATTATATCACCCCTGATTAGGGATAATGAGTCTACTTAAGTATGAGATGAAAATCTCAACTTAATTACCCTAATGATGCAGGATTAAGACCATTAACCTACTTGTGATTATTAAGTGTTTTTGGATTTTGTTTTGTGTTAAGTAATGAGTTTAATCTCTAATCAGGGATTAGTGAACTCATTACACCATCCTAAGAGAAGGATAATAGATGAGAACACTTAAGATGAGGAAGACTCCTCAACTTAATCCATGGTTAGGGATTAAAATCATTATATAACAAGCCTTTATTAAAGTGGATTTTAATTAAAGGTGGGATTAAGAAATGGATTTTATGTTTGTAAGACTAAACCTGAGGGGGACTTGTCCATTGAACACTAGGGTTAGTCCCTCTGAACCAACAGGAAGAGATGTAACCCTAATATAAGGCCCAAGTTACAAGCTTAAGTCTTAATGATTATTAGGTGTTTTGATTAGGAGGAGTAAACAACTTAAAGGTTTAACACTAAGTATTAAAGTTATACACTCCATCTTAATATAAGGATACATGCATAACCCTATATCAGAGTCTTAAAACTTTAACTGTTTAGCCTTGATTATGAGATGAGAAGCAAAGACTCAAGGAGAATCAAAGGTAAAAACTAGGGGAGACTATGTACAACTCTAAAGTTATCATGCTTGGATATTCCTATGGTTTGTGAGGCTTAGAGAAAGATCTTCAGATGGCCACCAAGGAAGAAGAAGCAGATGAAAAGAGAAGAGAAAGGAGAATAAGTTACTTACTTCCTGAAGAAGTTAAGTAACCTAAGAGAAAGAAAGGGAGCAAGAGAGAGCATAAGTGAGTCAAACTCACTTCAAAGACAAATAAAGATGCAAATGGGGAGATAAGAAGAAGTTGGATGTGGAGGCAAATCCACATTCTAAACAACTTACCTGAAGCCCCTGAACTGAAGCTCTTCAAACTTGAACTTTCAAAGCCTCCCTTTGGTGCAAAATGGCTCCTCTGGTCCCCCTGAAGCTATTGAAATTCTTTGATGGAGTTTAAATGGGCTATTTTGTGATATCCAGTTCTGGCTTGGCAGAAAATGGAGTTCTTGTGTGTTAAGTTTTAGGCCATGGCAATGGGTGGGATGTGTTCCTTAGGTCATGTATTATTGAATGGTGAAAGAAAATTTGATGTTTGATGGTTGTGTAATGAGTTTTAAAGAAGGCAAGTTTGAGAGGATTTTTTGCAATCTGATGATATGGTCTCTTTCAAGGCTTGATGTTATGTGTTTTATGCTTCTTAGGGTTTGTATAAACAATGTTATTGGCCAGAAGAGTTGTTGTGACACTGTGGGATTGACATGGCTTGAAATGCAAAAAGTCAAGATTTTGTGAACTAGAGGCATGGGCTGGAACATAGATGTTTTGAAGGGTGGTTCTGCATCAGCTAACTTCATGGAGCACCCTTGGATCATTTGTCATGAGCTGTAACACTTGGATCAAGAGTTAGAAGTGATTTTGCATTTTTCCAACTTTGTGAATTCTTGAAGAACAAGTCATGAAAAACCTTGGTTATTGGCATAATTCTGGTCAAGGAAAGTTGCATTATGTTGTTATGATATGTAGAAGTTCATTAGAGGTCATGAGAAGGCTTCGAAAGCAAAATTGCACATTTCCCTATTTGGCATGAACTTGAAAATTATGTGATTTTTGCCAACTTTGATCCATCATAACTTGAGTTCTAGGATGAATCAAGAGGAGTTCTTGTACTAATTTGAAAATGGGAAGATCTAATCTACAACTTTCATGTTTGAAAAAATTTCATTTGAAGCCTTTTTGATCAAGAAAGAGGAGGTTGAAAATCTTTCCCAAAATGGAAAGTTTACATTACAAGTCATGTCCAAAAATGGCAACTTTACAAATGGCTCAAAATTCTCCAATCTTGTGAACTTCTAACCATTCCCAAGATCAAATAAATATCATAGGACCTCAAATTTATGAAGATGATCCTTTGGTACCCTTGATGGAGGCCTCAGATGCCCTGATTCTGACTTTTCTTGCACAACAAGTTACCATTTGATCAAATGACTTCCACAATGAATTTTTGCTTCAAATTTGATGCACATGCTCCTTATAACATATATAGACAAATAGAATCAATAATGGCAAAAAATTTAAGTGTAAGGGCCTCAAACCCAAAACCCCAATTTCTGGTCATCTGTGTAGGAAACCCTAAGCCTGCCTGGGTAGCTGTGCAATCCTCTGAGATTTTGTGACTTTAAAGCAAACTTGAAGGTATAATATGATCATAGAACAATCATGGACCCTCTTGGCATGCTTCATGGCCTCTGAGATAGCTCAAACCACTTCTAAGATTCATTTGATCACAAACCCTAGTTATGCAACTTATGCAGTGAAATAACTATGCAGTGTGAGATGGTATGCTTATGCAATGCAATATGAAGGATCACAAGCCAAGGTGTGAGAAAAAAGAGAGGGCAAATTTGGGGTGTTTACAATGTCCATTCAAAGCTTTCTTCTACTCACAAGTGGTTTTGAGCATATATCACAAACAAGTAATATAATATATTACCTTGTATAGTTTCTACTTCACATTATATGAATTGATCCGAGCTCTCCTTCATTTTGATATATATGTTTTCGAAAATTTTACCTTGTATGTAACACCCCAAATTTTATTTAATTATTTTATTTGGATTGTTGTGTTTTGGTGTGTGAAGAATAATATATTATTGAATATAATTTTAATTGAGAATTATATTATTGGTGGATAATATTATTATTATTGGATAAATTAAATAATGGGAAAATTTGAGGTGAGGGGCAAGGTTGTCTTTTGATGGAATTAGTGAGGCTAATTGTGGGAAGGAAAAAGGGATCGTGTCTTTGGTTAAAAGAGAACGATCGTGAAATTAAGAGAGGAGAAGAAGGAAATGGCTAGAACGTGAAGAAGAATCCGCGAGGAAGAGGAATTTCTCGTCAAAACCAAGGTAAGGGTGGGATTCTTCCATCTCTAAAGGGTTTTATAATGAGAATTGGATAGGTTGATGATTAGAAGTTGGGGTTTTGGTGATTGCGTAGGTTTTTCGTTGAGTTGTTGATAATTTGTTATTGTTAGTTGATAATGTTATGAATTAGGTAGTAAAATAAGTAATTACTATGAATTCTGGCTGGGTATTGGTGTTTTGGGGATGAAAATTCGTGCAGGTTTGAGTGCAGAACGCAGAGAGGAGAATTGCAAAATCGCAGAGGCCGCTTAGCGAGCAAGGTGAACCTTGGAAAGTCAGAATACAGAGAGTTGCTCGCTCAGCGAGACCTGGAGCGAAAAATGTCAATTTTTTTAATTTTGAAAAATTCCTTAAAATTATCTAATTGATTTAGTAATGCTTAGGAATCAATGTGGTGTAGTTGAAGGGAGAAAAATAGGAGTTATACACATAATTGTAGGGATACTTAGTATAACTTGGATATAAACATAGGTAATATATTTGTTGCCTTTGTTGTTGTTATGATGAGTTGTTGTTGTGATAAGTTACATATGATTGTTGTTAATGTATGTACATGTAATATGTTGTTGTATATGTTATTGTTGCGTTGTGGTGGTTGAAGTGGATTGATTTTGTTATATGCTAAAATATGCATGATGTCGATGATAGCTAGTTATTGTGAATCGTTGTATGATAAATATTGATTGAGTTGTAGAATGTAATCGTCGCATATATGCATGTATGTCATTGGTGTTGCATGAGATGTTGCATAGTTGGATAATATACCAAGGTGGGGTATGTTAGTTGTTGTGATGTTGGTGCGATCATGAAATAGGGATCGTACGTGGACATGAAATAGTGGCCGAGGGTGTGATCATGAAATAGGGATCATACTGGACCATGAAAGAGGGGTCGAGAGTTATGGCGGGAACTGGATCTTGAAATAGAGATCAGAGTATGGTACCGCATGCATAGAGTCAAGTAGGGTCTAATTGCATTGTTGTATGTTGTTGTATAGGATATTGTTGATGTGTATGATGTTGTTGTATATATGATATGGTTGCGTAATGGTTGTTGAGCAGTGGTGTTTTGTTGAGCAGCTGAAGGTTGCTGCATATGGCAGCAAACTTATTGGATGGGTTCCACATATGCTCCCACCTGAGATGGAGCAATGAATATCTGATTCTGGTCTATCCTCTCTTTAGAGAACCAATTTATCGAGGATAGGTATAAACCTTTTATATGAATTTTCTAAGAGATGGCATCCCGAAACATCGTCATTTCATATGCCATTTGGCGAGATGGCCATCACTCTGGACGATGTATCTTGCCTCCTTCATATACCTATTGGATAAGAGTTATATAGCCCTGCAGAAGGGATTACTGACTCAACTTCTATTAGTCTTGCTATTCGTCAGATGAGTATTTCACTAGAGGATGCAACTGAGGAGATCCGTGTATCCAGGGGCTCTTATTATATACTTGAGTGGTTGAAGATACAGTTTGTTTGTCTGCAAGTTGATAGCAGATTTGGTTGTGTTGTTAGGGTGCATATGTTGTTGTTACTTTGTTGCACCATTCTTACTGATAAGATCGTTACTCTTATAGAGACAAAGTATTTACCGCTCTTTGAGGACTTGGACAAATGTGGCAAATAATGTTGGGGTGTTGCTGCACTTGTCACACTCTATAGATACCTCGGAGATGCTTCGTTTTATTCTTGCAAACAACTTGGTGGATATGCCTTTCTTCTACAAGTACAAATTTTTTATTTTAATTTACTTTATAATTTTATTATGTAATTTATAATACTTTTAATTGATAATTTTCATATTTTGTTGACAGTGTTGGATTCATGAGTATTTCCCAACTGTTGGGAAGAGGGGATTTTCGAAGATTGCTGGTGTTGGTAGTCCACTTCTGAGGGCGATGAAGTGGTGCTACAAGCAATCTAGGACAAAGGTTGATGAGATCAGAACTGGGTTGGATGGATTGACACTTGGTGATGTCATCTGGCGCCCTTTTGAGGATCATAGGTAGCACAAACCATTTGATGATATTAGTTTGTACAGGGGTGGTCTGCGATGGTACGTTACATCTGTCCTTTATTTACCTAACATGTGCTTACGTTATTTTGGATACCGGCAGTACGTACCATCACATCCACCTGACATTGATGCATTAGACATAGTTTTTTATTGGGTTAGTTATCATGTGAGCGTTAGGCAAGTGATTCAGACTGCGCAGTTTGTAGATGTTCTGTATGATACAGTGGTAGAGTACCTGACTTGGTACTACACAATATCTCATCCTCGTTTGATACCATCACCCCAGGGGGAGGACAAAGAGGTTCCAGTTCTCGAGTTTGATGATGGACCTTCAGATATGAGGTTACGCCATATTTCACATGAGCTGAGTCGTTATCTGTAGCGTCACGAGGTTGAGGAGGAGGATGGTGAGTATGTTGAGGTCTTTCGAGGACTACGTCTAGCGCAGGGTGGACCGGTAACTTACGTTAACGAGGACGAGGATGCATGATATTTTTATTTTATTATTCAGACATAGTTACTATCAGACATTTTGATGAAGTACTCTTTTGTTCTTTATATTAAGACATACTTATTATTTTGCATACTTATATAGTACTATATTTATCAAACTTATATTATTTATAATTATTCAGATGAATTAAAAAAAACATGTAAATCGTGCATTAGAAATATAAAAAAAATGAAAATATATCATATTATAATATGTTTTGGGAGAATCGGTGTAAGCTTGTGCCAATGTTGTAACCGTCCGGAGAATCCTGTTATCTAAGATATTGCATATGATGTGCGATTATTCTGCCAATCCACTGTGACTGGCGGTAAGAGAAATCCTTCGGTCATGTTTACCTATTACAAAAATATATTAGTGAGATGGCAAAATAAATAATATAATAGTATTAGAAAATAAATGTTTATAATATTTACCTGAATCCAATGATTTGAGTTTACAAAACCAATGCAGTAAATAGAGACATTAGGATTATGTTTAGTCGTCATAGGGAAGAACATCAAATTAAGAGCACTTAATGAGACAAGAACGATGTTATACCGATTTTCTATCACATAACCCATTTCTGGTAGTGTCATCCATTTATCATATGGTTGGGAACCTAAAGATGATATCAACAAGGATTCTCTTATTTTTGATAAGCGATCTCCAAATAACTTCGCATAAAGACTATTTATAGGACCTATGATTTCATTATCCAAATCACAACGAACCATTGACCAATCATCTTCACCATACCCATGCATTGATGCAATGGCTTTAAACCCACAATTTCTATCATCATGAACATCAACAATGTCGTCAATAAAAGGTCTGATATGTGTAGGAAATTGTATAATGTACCTGTGAGATATTTTTTTATTTGACGTTTGGGATAACTGTGAACATGGACTCTTCGAAGATTTATGAGAATTGATATGTGCATGTTCAACATACTCATGATACGAAAGATCACGATAAACATCATACCCAACAATGTTTTCCCTTTTCTCTTCACTCCTCCTTTGGTCCTTATCTTCTCAGGTGGTGGTACCATATTTTTTGTAGTGGGGTAAGCTATTTTATACGCCCTACTTTTTAATGCTCTCTTTCCTGCAACATCCAATGAATGAAACAGTTCCCATAATGCCTCAATTGTATTTGTCATGTTCATCTCTGCTCCATCCTCTGTGTCTACCTCTTGTTCACCTTCCATACTCAATTTCCTCCAATGGATATGAATAGAATCGATTGGTATTGGTTCACCACTCAATGTGTATTTCCCTAACTCACAGGCACAAGGTAACCTGTATACTGCTCTACGAACGCATATGCACATCTGGGTGTTTGTACCCACCATGTCAACCCTGTGTCACTCTTCAGCAATGTGATGCAAAGCAGCTCTAGATATTGATCAATGCAAATTCCCATAATATGGACCACTATGGAGACACCCAACCTCATAAAAACTCTTTTGAAACGAAGCTCTAATATTTCCCACTTGAATCTTGATATTGCCATTCATAGCCTCCCAGCATTTAACCATATCACCTAAGTTGTTATCCAACACCTGCTTCAGCTTCCAATGCGCAGATTCAACTCTAAAAAAATAAAGAAGTTCAACATCATTACTATTACAATAAACAAACAAACTATGTCTAAACCCTTAAAAAACAAACACATTACCTGTTAGTCGTGGCGTTGCCTAAATGCTATACTTTATTGATCCAAGCTTCAACAAATTTATGCCTATAAGGTGTCAACCACGTGTCTTTCACATAATCAATAAAAGGTATGTAATCCAAATAGGCATGCTCAAGTAATTTCAATCTTTGATGATACTCAACCTCATCTCTAGCCACTATAAGTTCATACCAAAGCCTCTCTATCGGTTCTCATATATCGTTCATAACATACTCCTTGCACTTTGCTTTCACATTCTTGTTTATGTAAAATCGACAAACCATATTAACTGTCGTTGGAAATACAGTTTCAATTGCTTTCATCAAAGCAAGATCTCTATCAGTTAAAATTACTTGGGGCCATAACACTTGTTTAGTGAATAACCGTTTCAGTTTATCTAGTACCCAACACAAAGTCTCTGTTTGCTCAGATTCCATATAGGAAAATGCAACAACAAATGTTAAATCAATTGATGTGACTCCTGTAACGCCTGTATTTAATTAAATATTATTGTGTGTTCTTCCGATTAATTGTTTTTGAGTTGATGTTTTTGTCGTTTGTGTCGTTAAGTTGTTTAAGCTATTTACGTTGACATTACGTTGAGGGTTAAGTCGTATTTGGGTGATCGGGTTAATTAAGTCGAATAATACGATAATTGTTAATAACTTTAAGTTGGGCTTAGTTATAGTGTGAGAGTAGTAAAGTTGGGGGTGCTATTTTAGGCCCTTTAGTAATTAGTTGATTAATGAGGTTTTAGGGATAATAGGCCGAAAAACCTAATTAGAAGACTAATCAGAATTTTTGGTGAGAAGAACAAGTCTAGAGGAAGAACAAGAAGCTAGGTTGGATTTTTGTAGAGATTGTTGGTGTGAATTCGAGCTGCCTTCAATCCAAGGTAAGGGTGAGGTTCGAATTCTATAACCAGGATTAGATTATCTGTATGTAGGTTGGGTTTCATATAATTGCTGTTGTGTTTTGTATGAGTTGTTGTTGTAATTCGTGTGGATCTGTCATGTATAAAATGATGTTCTTGTTATGTTGTTGTCATGAGATTTGTTCATGTTGTTGTATCTGTTATTGTATTGTTGGACTGGTTGTTGCAGAAAATCGTGTAGAGAAGGAGATTAGGACTCATAAAATCAGTCGTAGAGATCATTAGATGAATAAATACCAAAGAATTGAAGCCTAAAATCAATGTAGAAACCCAATTAGGATTGAATAGAGTGATGAAATTATGTAAATTATAGCAGAAGTAGAACAGTTTTGCATTCTGGTGATTCACGTAGCAGATCTAGTTACGCGTATCAATGCTAGGCATTACGCATAACACATCCCAGTTACGCAGGCATTACGCGTAAGGGGAAGTTGATTTCAAGGCCCTCTGGACATTTACGTAGGTGACGCATAGAGAATGCAAGGGGAAGTTGTATGTTGATGTTGCTAGTTGTATGAAGTGGTGTGATTGTATGATTTCTCGCTTACGTATTGGTTATCATACTCTTGTTTATATTATTCGATATCTCACCTCTTCTGTTTGAATGTTTCCCTCAGTTGGTAACATGCAGGTAACCAAGAGTCGAGTACTTAGTAGCTTCGAGTTGGTGTTTGTCGCTCTGATATATAGTACTTCGGGGGGATGAACGCATGTTTTATCCTTTATGTTGGATGTTATTTTAGTTGATGAACTTGTTCAACTGTTTGATTTTGAAAATCATGTTGAAGTAGTTTAAAGTTGAAAGCTAATGATGTTATTTTAAAGTTGTAAATTTGTTGAATCCACTGTGTTATTTTCAAAGTATTTTATTAATGAAGTTTATGTTATTTGGTTTTTAATTTGAAAATGTGATATCCCATGTGTGTTGATGAATTTTTATAACTCTATTTTAATATTAAAGTCGGGTAGAAATGGGGTGTTACATTAGTGGTATCAGAGTAGGCCGGTTTGTCTGACCAAGTTGTCGAGTCGTAATTGTCTAACAATCGAGTATTGTTACATGGTTCTAACTTTTGTTGTGTTGTAGTGTTAAGTTGAGATAGCTGGAAGAAATGATGTTGCAATAGTTGTAGCAATGCAAGTAATGGCTCAAGCTGTGCAGATTTACCGAATGCTGGTGGGAATGATGAGTCTCGTACCTTGGCGACTTTTCAGAGAGAGAATCTGCCTACCTTCAAGGGCAAGTATGACCCTGATGCTGCATTGGTCTGGTTAAAATAAATTGAGAGAATTTTCCATGTGATGGATTGCACTCCAGCATAAAAGGTTCATTATGGAACTCACATGTTGGCAGTCAAGGTTGATGATTGGTGGTTGGAAACTAGAGAAAGGTTGGAAGCTACAGGTGAGGAAATCACTTGGGTTGTTTTTCGTAGAGAGTTTACGAGGAAGTATTACCCTGAATATGTACATGGTAAGAAAGAGATTGAATTCCTTGTGCTGAAACAGGGGAATATGTCAGTGACAGATTATGCTGCAAATTTTTATGAGTTGTCGAAGTTTTACACGCACCTTGATGCGGCGACTGCAGAATTTTCGAAGTGCATCAAGTTTGAGAACGGGTTGCGCTCCAAGATCAAGAAGGCCGTAGGGTATCAAAAGATTCGTGTTTTTGCTGACCTGGTTGATAGTTACAGAATATTTGAGGAAGATAACAATGCTCATTACAAGATTGTTACTAATAGAAGAGGCAAGAATTAGCAAAACCGTGGCAAGCCTTATGATGCTCCAGCTGGTAAGGGTAAGAAGAAAGTTGCTTCGATTCAGAGAACTAGTGGGGGAAATGCTCCTGCTGGTATTGTTTGTTTCAAGTGTGGACAAGCTGAACACAAGAGCAATGTGTGTACTGCCGAGGTGAAGCATTGTTTCCATTATGGGAAAGCTAGGCATGCAATATCTGATTGCACGCATACATAAATGTTTTGTTTTAACTATGGTGAAGAAGGGCATATTAGTAGTCAGTGCCAGAAACCAAAGAAAACAAAGTATGGAGGAAAAGTGTTCCTTTAGCTAGGACTCAGACGGCTAATGAGGATAAACTAGTAAGAGGTACATGTTTCATTAATAGTATTCCCTTAATTACTATTATTGATATAGGTGCCACCAATTGTTTTATTGCTACTGATTGTGTTAAGAGGTTGGGTCTTGAGTTGTCTGCTATGAAAGGAGAAATGGTCGTAAAGATTCCGGCTAAGGAATTAGTGACTACTTCTATAGTGTGTTTGACTTGCCTGTTGTCTATCTTTGATAGAGATTTTTATGTTGATTTGGTATGTTTACCGTTGACAAGGATGGATGTAATCCTAGGTATGAACTGGTTAGAGTATAACTATGTTCATATTAATTGCTTTCGCAAGTCAGTGAGGTTTTCTACTCCAGAAGATGAGGGAATATTTAAGAGTTGCAAATGGTGAATGAATTTCCCAAAGTTTTCCTTGATGAAATTCCCGATGTACCGCCTGAAAGAGAAGTTGAGTTTACGATTGATCTTGTACCTGGTACTAAACCTATTTCTATGGCACCTTATAGGATGCTTGCCTCTGAGTTGGCCGAATTAAAGAAGCAGTTGGAAGATTTGCTTGAGAAGAAGTTTGTAAGACCAAGTGTATCGCCGTGGGAAGCTCTAGTTTTGTTGGTTAAGAAGAAAGATGGAAGTATGAGGCTTTGTAAGGATTATAGACAGTTGAATAAGGTGACAATTAAGAATAAGTATTTGTTACCAAGAATAGACGATTGGATGGATCAGTTGGTATATGCTCGGGTGTTTAGCAAGATCGATTTGAGATCGGGCTATCATTAGATTAAGGTGAAAGATGAGGATATTCAGAAGACGGCGTTCAGAACACAGTATGGACATTACGAGTATTTGGTGTTGCCTTTCAGTGTGACTAATGCGCCGAGAGTATTCATGGAGTACATGGATTGTACTTTTTATGCTTATCTGGATCATTTTGTAGTTGTGTTTATTGACGATATTCTGGTTTATTCTAAGTCAGAAGAAGAGCATGCAAAGCATTTGAGAACGATATTATAAGTTTTGAAGGATAATAAGTTGTATGCGAAGTTGTCCAAGTGTGAATTTTGGTTGAAAGAAGTCAGTTTTCTTGGTCATGTGATTTCAGGTAGTGGTATTGTTGTGGATCCTTCTAAGATAGATGTTGTGTTGCAATGGGAAACTCCAAAGTCGGCTATTGAGGGTAGAAGTTTCATGGGACTAGCCGGTTATTATCGAAGGTTCATTGAAGGATTTTCTAAGTTGGAACTTCCATTGACTCGGGTGACTTGTAAGAATAAAGCTTTTGTGTGGGATGTCCAATGCGAAGAAATTTTTACAGAGTTGAAGAAGAGATTGGCGTCGGCTCCGGTTTTGACTTTACCGAATTAAGGAGAACCGTTTGTGGTATATTGTGATGCTTCGTTAATGGGTTTAGGAGGTGTTCTTATACAAAATGGTAAATTGATTGCTTATGCGTCGAGACAGTTGAGGGTTCATGAGAAGAATTATCCTACGCATGATTTGGAACTTGCTGCAATTGTTTTTGTGCTGAAAATTTGGAGACAATATCTTTATGGTTCTAGATTTGAAGTGTTTAGAGACCATAAGAGTTTAAAGTATATGTTTGATCAGAAAGAGTTGAATATGAGGCAACGAAGGTGGTTAGAACTGTTGAAAGATTATGATTTTGGTTTGAATTATCATCCAGGAAAGGCTAATGTTGTAGTTGATGCTTTGAGTCAGAAGACGTTGCATATGTCGGCAAGGATGGTTAAGGAGTTAGAGTTGATTGAGTAGTTCCGAGATATGAGTTTGGTTTGCAAAGTGACGCCGAAGAGTGTTATGTTAGGTATGCTGAATATAAATAATGATTTTCTGGACAATATTAGAGAAGCTCATAAATTGTATGTGAAACTAGTAGATACCATAGTTGATTGCGGTGAATCAGAGAAGAATGGTTTTAAGTTAGATGCGCGTGGTGTTTTGAGACTTCATAATCGAATTTGTATTCCCAATGATGCAAAGATGAAAAGGATGATTCTTTAGGAAAGTCGCAGAAGTAATTTGAGTATTCATCCAGGAGCGACTAAGATGTATCAATATTTGAAGAAGTTATTTTGGTGGCCTAGAATGAAGAATGATGTAGCGCGTTTTGTGTATGCCTGTTTGACTTGTCAGAAGTCGAAAGTTGAACATCATAAGCCTGCTGGTTTGTTGCAACCGTTGGAAATTCCAGAAGGGAAATGGGATAGCATTTCTATGGACTTTGTAACGGGATTACCTAATACTTCAAGAGGACATGATTCAATTTGGGTGATTGTTGATAGGCTTACGAAGTCGTCTTATTTTATTCCTATTAACACCAGTTTTCCAGTATCGAAGTTTGTAGAGATTTACATCAGAGTAATTGTGAAGTTGCATGGTGTTCCTTTGTGTATTATGTTAGATCGAGATCTGAGGTTTACTTCTGAGTTTTGGGAGAGTCTGCAAGAAGCGTTGGGTTCTAAGTTGAAGTTGAGTTCGGCGTACCATCCTCAGACAGATGGTCAAACTGAGAGGACGATTCAATTGTTGGAAGAATTGTTAAGAGCTTGTGTTCTTGAGCAGGGAGGTTCGTGGGATACTTACCTTCCGTTGATTGAGTTCACATATAACAACAATTACCATTCTAGTATCAGAATGACACCTTTTGAGGCATTGTACAGTCAGAGATGTAGGACTCTGTTGTGTTGGTATGAATTTAGTGAGAGTGTGGTGCTTGGACCAGAGATTGTTCGAGAGATTACCGAGAAGGTAAAGTTGATTCGAGAGAAGATGATGGCTTCTCAAAGTAGGCAAAAGGGTTATCATGATAAGCGAAGAAAGGATTTATAATTCCAAGCTGGTGATCATGTATTTTTAAGAGTTACGCCTGTAACTGGTGTTGGGCGAGCATTGAAATCTAAGAAGCTTACTCTTCGTTTTATTTGTCGAATTTTCATGATGTTTTCCACGTGTTGCTACTCCGGAAGTATATTTCAGATCCTTCTCATGTGATTAGTATGGATGATGTGCAAGTACGAGATAATCTCAATGTGGAGACAATGTCGGTACGAATTGAGGGTCGTGAAATGAAGACCTTAAGAGGCAAAGAGATTGCTTTAGTGAAAGTTTTTTGGTTGGGAGCTGTCGGAGAAAGTATAACATGAGAGTTAGAAAGCAAGATGCAGGAATCATATCCTGAGTTGTTTGAGCGAGGTAAGATTTTCGAGGACGGAAATGTTCTAAGTGGGGGAGAGTTGTAACGCCTGTATTTAATTAATTAATTTAATTATTGCATGTTCTTTCGATTAATTGTTGTTGAGTTGATATTTTTGTCGTTTGCGTCGTTAAGTTGTTTAAGCTGTTTAAGTTGATATTACGTTGAGGGTTAAGTTGTATTTGGGTGATCGGATTAATTATGTCGAATAATAAAAATAATTGTTAATAACTTTAAGTTGGGCTTAGTTATAATGTTAGAGTAGTAAATTTGGGGGGTGCTATTTTAGCCCCATTAGTAATTAGTTGATTAATGAGGTTTTAGTGATAATAGGCTGAAAACCCTAATTAGAAGACTAATTAGAATTTTTGGTGAGAAGAACAAGTCTATAGGAAGAACAAGAGGCTAGGTTGGATTTTCGTAGAGATTGTTGCTGTGAATTCAAGCTGCCTTCAAGCCAAGGTAAGGGTGGGGTTCAAATTCTATAACTGGGATTAGATGATCTGTATGTAGACTGGGTTTCGTATAATTGCTGTTGTGTTTTGTATGAGTTGTTGTTGAAATTCGTGTGGATATGTCATGTATAAAATGTTGTTCTTGTTGTGTTGTTGTCATGAGATTTGTTCATGTTGTTGTATCTGTTGTTATATTGCTGGACTGGTTGTTGCAGAAAACCGCATAGAGAAGGATATTAGGACTCGTTAAATTAGTCGTAGAGATCATTAGATGAATAGATACCAAAGAATTGAAGCCTAAAATCAATGTAGAAACCCAATTAGGCTTGAATAGAATGATGAAATTATGTAAATCGTAGAAGAAGTAGAACAGGTGTGCACTTTGGTGATTCACGTAGCAGATCTAGTTACACGTAGCAATGCTAGGAATTACGCGTAACACATCACAGTTACGCAGGTATTACGTGTAAGGGAATGTTGATTTCAAGGCCCTCTGGCCATTTACGTAGGTGACACATAGAGAATGCAAGCAATACGCGTAAAGACACATATTATGCGTAAAGGGTGGTGTAGAAGCATAGTGATACGTGTATGGGCAAGTCTATACGCGTATGGACAGAGTGGTGTACAGAAAGTGCATTTTTTGGCGATTCGTCTTGTTTTCGCATCCGTTTCGAGTTGAGTTGATCCTAGACCTTAAGTAGAGTTAAAATAAGTTGGCTATAAAATATTTGAGGATTAAAATTGATTAATTTAGAAACCTGATACTCAAGCCGTAATTAGTTGTTTCTGTGTTGAAGTTATAATAAGCTGTTATAAGTTGTGTTGTCCCGATCCTGGGGAATTATTAAGTTGCAGGTCTTTTGACCAACGTTGATACATGTTGTTAAGTTGTTTATGTTGTTGTTGTTGTATGCCATTTATAAGTTGCATACATTTGCATATTTTCAAGTTGGAGCGAATGCTCGAATCAAATTGGTCAGGATTGACAAATACGTTGTTGATGCCTTGATAAACTGGCAATGTTTCAAGTTGAGAGTTTTACTCTAATGGTACCACATGCATATACATAAGTTGAGTCTCATTTTCAGCCGCATTATATATGTTGTTAAAGTTGTTGATTCAAGTTGTATGTTGATGTTGTTAGTTTTATGAAGTGGTGTGATTGTATGATTTCTCGCTTACGTATTGATTATCATACTCTTGTTTATATTATTCGATATCTCACCCATTATGTTTGAATATTGTCCTCTGTTGGTAACGTGCAGGTAACCAAGAGTCGAGTACTTAGTAGCTTCGAGTTTGTGTTTTTCGCTCTGATCTGTAGCCTTTCGGGGGGATGAACGCATGTTTTATCCTTTATGTTGGATGTTATTTTTGTTGATGAACTTGTTCAGTTGTTTGATTTTGAAAATCATGTTGAAGTAGTTTAAAGTTGAAAGCTAATGATGTTATTTTAAAGTTGTAAAGTTGAATTCGATGTGTTGTTTTCGAAGTATTTTATTAATGAAGTTTACGTTATTTGGTTTTAAAGTTGAAAATGTGATATCCCATGTCTGTCAATGAGTTTTTATAACTCTGTTTTAATATTAAAGTCGGGTAGAAATGGGGTGTTACAACACCACCTATTTCAAACAAAGGTTGCCTATACTTATTGGTTTTATAATTACTATCCATAATCAACACAATCGGGAACATATTCAACAATTTCACTGAGTCTAGATGGGCCCAGAAGATATCTTTCACAACTTCTGATGCATCTTTTTTCCTACTATAGTAAACACCAGATTTATTTCCCTTGTTACTTCCGGTTCTTGTTGTGCACTGTCAAAAAAATTTTTTTTACTTATCTAACTTCGCGGTAAAAGTTAAAAATAATTAAATAAAAAAATAGAAAGGATATAATTGGAATATTATAAAATATGTAGGGGTATGAGAACAAACGTAGGGTTACAAGGTAAATTTTTTTATGTTTTCATTCTCCCACGTAAGCCAAATTTTACCATTCAAATGGTAGTTTTAGTTATCTAACCAACACCAATTATTTCCAAAAACATTTCTTCACCTTATTAGCATTATTCAATTTAACTCTAGTATCTAGCTAGTAGGGGTGTTCAAATCCAAACCAATCCAAATATAAATCGAAAATTGATCCAAAAAAAAAAATCACAAAAAAATCGAAAATTATTGAATGTGTTTGAATGTCATTTTATAAAATCCGATCGGTTTGGATTGAATTTCGGATTGATTTTTCAAAACCGATACAAACTGAATCAAACCGCATGTATATATTTTTATACTTATTTATTTTTTCTTTGTATAACATGTTATGTTAATTTATTATATGATATTTTATTAAAAAAATATTATTTATTAGTTTGATTTAATCTATTAATTTTTATTATTTCTTTTGTTTCAATCATAATCGATCACTATCATTTTGTAATATTAATTTTTAATATAATATATGTTATATATTATATCAAAATTATCATTTTGTAATATTAACTTTTTTAATATAGTATATATTATATATTATATCAAATTATTTATTTCTTAGTGTTTTTGTAATATTAATAAAATTATAATTTGTAATTTGTATATCCAAAAAGCCGATCCAAATCAAATCGTAAGAAGTTAGATCGAATCGGATAAGATTTTTTTAATCAATCATCCAAAACCCAACCAATTCACAAGTAAATTTATCTTTAGATCAGATAATATTTTACTTCAAAACTGATACAAATTAAACTGCGAATATCCCTTTTAGCTAGTTGTATAGCTAAGGCATATTTAATTTCTTGAGATGGGCTCCAATCTCTATATACCTTACTCTTTTATTCTTCAAGCCTCTAACTTTACAATATAGCATCAGAAATTGTTTATGTTTTTTTTAAGATATCCAAATAATAAAATTGAATCACCTTGATGTTATGTTTAATTAAGCTTTGTTCAGACCATATATATATATATATATATATATATATATATATATATATATATATATATATATATATATATATATATTCTTATTCTAGGAGTAAGTCTATCATTAATTCATTTATAATTAATGATTATAATAATTAGTCAACCATTGATTACAAATGAATCAATGATTAAGATGTGAAATAAGTTTTAAAAACTTACTCCTAGAGTAAGAATATACTCATTCATATATATATATATATATATATATATATATATATATATATATATATATATATATATATATATATATATATATATATATATATATATATATATATATATATATATAATTTAGTGAAAAATCTCATTTTTTGTGTTATTAATAATAATAATAATAATGATAACAATAATAATAAAATAATAATAATAATAACACAACAATAATAATAATAATAATAATAATAATAATAATAATAATAATAATAATAATAATAATAATCTGGAATAAAGTCCTAAAGTGGCTGAAAATTGATAACACGTCTGCTCCATGGATCGAAGAGTTTTTGTGGGTAATGGAAAATTCAGCCAAGAAGGTGGCGAAAGCGAGTCTTCTAAAACTAGTGTTTCCAGAAACTATATACATGGTTTCGAAATATAGGAATGATGTTATCTTTCAAAATAATGGAAATAAGAACATCGTGGAGGAAATTATAGATATTATTACATATAAGGACTGATATACGAATAAATTAAGGAAGTATGTAGCTAAGCTGATGAGTTTTGTTGTTTGAGTTACTGGATCTAATTGGACCGCGTAATTAACATATTTTTTTGAATTAATATTATTCCACTTTTATTCAAAATAAATAAATAAATAAATAAATAATAATAATAATAATAATAATAATAATAATAATAATAAGTTTGGTTATGAAAAATAATAACTTAAATAAAGTCATAAATACAATATCATTCAATTAAATTTTAATTAGTTTTTCATCATTCATTTATGTTTCGTGGACTAGCTACGTGTTTGATGTCCAAGCCATGAAAAGGAAATGATAAAAAATTCCTATCTATAGGAACATATTTAAGTGTATTAAATTGGGGGCAGCTACCCCACTTATCTAATTTGAATGCTTAGTCAATATTAATAATTTTATATTAATATCATAAAATATTGTAGTTATTTTCCCCATTAATTATTAGCTATAGTTTTGCAATCTTTTATTTTTTTTCTTCAAAAAAATATTAAATATTATTTCTAAGAGTAATAGAAAGTTATACTTTCGTAATTTCGATTTAATCCGGTTCAGGATCAGTTCTGACATCAATGGTTTCAGCCCTCTCCCGATCGCAGTTGCGGGAAGGGGTTGAAACCATTTTAAAAAATTATTTTCGTAATTTTTTAAACTTTTTAAATTTAAATTATTTTATTTGTCATTCTTATTTATTTATTTAAATATATATATATATATATATATATATATATATATATATATATATATATATATATATATATATATATATATATATATATATATATATTAAAAAAAATTTACAACTTATATTATTTTTGTAAATATAGAAAAAATATCTTAAAAACAAAAACAATAATGATAATAATATCATCAATGTTAAACAAATATAATTTTATATAAAATTATAGAAGAAAAAAAAAGCTTGCCCCCATTAATAAGAATTTATGAATCCATCATTGGCTATAGATACAAAAATGAGAAGGGAATTTCTTAATACTTCATTTATATTTCTTAACTACCATGTGAAAATATTTAAATATTATTAGATTTCGAAGATTTATCTCCAGACGCACCAAATTAGAAATTGAACGTTAAAATAATCTGAAGATGCATCTCCGTAACAATTTAAAGCATATTATGCAGCACACTCAGAAGTCATTATATACTTGTATTGCACGAGAGATACATCTCTGAATTTTACGGAGATACATCTCTGTAACGTATCAGAACATAACTATTCATGTTATATTTTGTGTATGTATATTCAGATCTAGATTTAAACCATACAATTGAAATTTAAAAAAAAAAGACGTACATAAATTCAGATGGTCCAAAAATGCCATATATAAATAAAAGATCAATAAATATCAAAAAAGTTGAGAACAATGATAAAGTAACATGATGTCAAAATAAAATACATATCATATTACTACTACTATATATTAATGCACTATTGTGTATTTCTAACTACCTCTCCTTGGCCTCCTCTACCTCCCTGACCATCATTCTCACTCGTCTTACGGTGTTGTCTCTGATATATCAATTCCCCTCGTGTCTTGTCGTTATGGCATCTAAGACATGCCTTACATCATACCATTAAGGAAAATACTTGTGTCAATGCCTTCCTGCGCAATCTCCATTATGTGACGACATATAAGAAAGACATCATCAACATCATCTAACTGTATCCGCTCCTCCTCTAACATCTCCTGATAAGCTGACATATGCAGATCTCTTAGAGCAATATGCACCATGTACGGATGTGGCACCCTGAAGAACCATCTGATATACCCTTCTATGTAGCTCCAATCGCTCTTAGCTATGGTACTTTATGCCCCCTCTAGTACTAGATGACACTCATAATCATCAAACATGACAAATATTTATCTATATGTCAAAGCAAGAAGAGCAAAGGCAACAATGTGTCTGGGAATGGTCTGTGTGTAGTCGAGCTATCGCATGACGCGCTCGGGTAGATGAGGAGTAGTGAGACGCGATCTACATGCCAACCATCTAGAGTATAACATTATCTCGCCAAATGGTTGCGTCTCACGATGCTTAACATAGTTGTTGAAGTTCATGTCCTCGGTAACCAAACCGTCAAGATAGACTCTAAAAGGCTTGATTGACTGGTTCCCTCTAAGCAGGGAAAAAGCAGTAGCACGCGACGTATCCTCAATGTAAGTCGGTAAACTCGCTCAACCGTATATAAAGTGAAACCTAGTGATGGCGTCAACATTTCAATATATGTCTGACAATATGGTCTGGATACAAAGGCAATAATTACAAATCTACAAGGCCTTTTCCAAATGTCTATGGCTCAACATCCGCAGCAGTCTCACCCTCCAGAGGTGGAACGGACTTGGAAGTATCTACTATAGGAGGTGACACTAGTGAATCGGGTACCTCAGGCGCCTCAATAGGGAAAATCTGGCGCTTGTGGGAGGATGAAGGGAGTGATGGCGTCAGTAGGTGAATCTCGTCTCCTACGGAAAGAAGAATATGGAATAGCATGAGCCCCAATAGTGATGGCGTCAGTAGGTGAATCTTCTCTCGACGCACTGATGTGTGCTGAGTAACCCTCGTGTGCCTCAGTCTATCGTGTCTATCATCCATTATGCATGTATGTTATAGTAAAATAGATAATTAGTGCAAGAAAACAATACCACAACCAATAAATTAAAATAAAAATACTGAGAAAATTTTGGAGATGCATCTTCGGAATCTCGAAAACTAAAACGTTGAAAAATTCCAGAGATCATCTCCGAAATTTTCTGCAACTCGACAACAACGTCAATGGCGCTAATGCACCCATGCAATCCAAAAAAAAATGTTTTGATCATTCTTTTCAACCAACAAACGTGTAATACAGTATGTCTAAACTATCATACATACAATTTCTACTCATTTTTAACCTTAATCAACAATTTCTACTCATTTCTAACCTTAGTCATCAATTTCTACTAATTAACACAAACTTATCAAAAACTCAAAAAATTTACAAATTTCAACTTTCCTTCAAGGTTGGATGATGTTTTGATGTTGATTGAAGTTCTCTTGAGCTTTGTTGATTGAATTTTTATTTGGCAAAGAGAAAAAAATTGAAAGAGTTTGAAGTTATATTTGAGTAAAATGAGAAATGAAGGAGAAAAATTTGACGCAATTTAACCTTCAAAATATTTTAAAGATGTATTTCTGGAATATTTTAATATTAACTGAGTCTTTAATCCGTTTGAATATACATCTGAAAATATCTAAAATATGAAGATATTTATGTGGTGGCTTAAAAACGGAAATGATGTATTAAGAAACTTTCAAAGATGTACTAGAAAAAATGCCCATATCACAGTGACCCAAGTGAAGGTGAACCACAAATAATGATGTTAAATGTTGCCAACATTTATTCATATGTCTCCAACGTCCACAACATTTATATATATTATAAATGTTTTCACTAACTCAAATCAACAATATATGTTGTTACTATTATCTATTATCATCAATGCCTACTCCTGTGGCACTTAATATCGATACCTAACCAGCGAGAACTTTCATTATCAAATATTCCATTGAAATATGTAGTTATGTAGTGACATTCCTTTGTTGATTATGATGTTTTGATTTGTAAACTCAACAAATTAAACAAGGTGTATTATACAAAAATAATCTCAATAAAATAATCTCCTTTATAGTGACTCCTTAAGAATTGATGACAATACTATTTTTGGTAGTAATTAGTTCAAGACAATTTCTAACTAGGAGGATGCTAGACTATTTTTGGTAGGTGAAATCCATAATTTTATTTTGTTCCAACATATGAGTGAATCACAATCAAGGAAGAGAAGCATGTTGACTTACACAGTATGCCATTTAATGTGATCAACTAAGCTATTTAATATTGTCTAGTTTCTTCCATTCACATCAATTCGATACACAAATTAGGTTGGCAATGCAGTAGCCATTATTTAGTGAATTGTATGTAGACAAATTGCTTGCCTTGCCCTTGAAACAAAAGTTTCAATATCTCATAGTTTGAAAATTAATTTTCAAGATGCCTATTTCAAGACGAGGCCCGGTCATTCATTAGACGAGGGTCCTCTATTTTTTATATATATTATCAGCCATTCATTGGATCAAGATTTAATTTATTTTTTTTAATTTTGATGTACATAATTCCATGTACACTCTCCGCCAATTAATGATCGAGGGTTCTTTCTAGAAAAATCAGATGCATATCTTTGCCCAATGAATGGACGAGCCTTTTTACAAACAAGAATATTCTTAGATTTTTTTTCCAAACATATATGTGAATTGATTTTCATAATTGGGGCATTTAAGGCGGGATAAACTCTGCTATTCTGGTAACATGTATTTAACAAATCTAGCATATAGTACATCAGAGAAATTTACTTACCAACCCCCACTCATTCCTGACACCCCGCAAATTTATATAATGACAAAAATATTCATAAATTTTTTTACAAACAAATTCTTAGTAGGTATAAAAAAATTTATGGTATTATACAAAATTCTCGATAGGTTATTTGAAATTATCGGTATACTGGTAGTTTCAAATCCCCGATATATTGCTATGATACCAGATATTTTAAAAATACCGGTATATCGGAAATTTCAACTCCCTTGAAATTTTCGGTATGCATAATTGTAGGGTTTTTTTAGAATTTTTTTTTAAACGACTGAGATTTTGCCGACAGTTTTGTATGGTTGTGATTGCACCGACAATTTGTGTGGTCCATAATTGTTGCACACTTTATAAATAGAGGTTAGGTTTTGTGGTTAAACATATATGAAAAAAATGGTTATTCCAGTATTTTTAATTATGGCAGAAGTTTACTTCAAAAGAGGTTCTCAACCTGTCGAATTCATGCTCCCTGATGACACGACCTCCTTTGTCGGTCTGACTTCGAAGTTGAAGGAATTGTTGCCTGATGGTGAGAATAGAAAAATGTTGAAGATCGAGTTTTAGGAGGATCAGGGGATGGTAGTGTGAAATATAATCTAATTGAGCTGAAGAACGATGACGACGTCAGCAAAATTTGGAGATTATTTCGCCGTAGGATAATAAGGGGTCCGGTGGCATTAGATGTGCAACTGGCAAGATCAATTGATGAAATAATGGCGATGTTGAAACGCCTTAAAGCATCTGGTAGTGTTTAGGTTTTTAATATCGATTAATTATGCTGTAATGGTTTTTTACTTGCTTAAGTTTTTTAATCAAGATCAGTGCAGTGTAATAATATATTGTTAAGCCATAATATACATATAATACAACAATATATTGTGTAATCTAGAAATAAAAATAATACTAAATAGGCCCCCACGGGCTAAGTGTGCAATCCTAGCTAATCCAACAACAATATTACCATCAGGGTCTACCAAGTGCGTGAGCTCATCAGCCAGCACTACTATCATCATAAATCGATGTGCTTCCTCAGAAGGAGGTGGTGCGTCACCAACAGGCTCCTGGCCACCAGAAGGTACATCCTCTGAAGGTACATCCTCTAAAGGTGTTTCCTCAACCGCCAGTGGAGTAATGTGTAGATGAGATACACTAAGAAACCACTCCAAGTAGCCATCCTCACACTATGATGGATACTGCACAGGTGTATATCTAACAACAATGGTGCGAGCAGAACTGATGAAGTATGTCTAAAACCACCTATCAATACCCTCAGAGGGTGTATCTGGTACTGTTGGTGGTATGGTCCGAACGTACCCAAACTGACGCAGACATCTCTCTGGCAGGTGCTTGGCAATCAAAGTCTCCCACCGCATATAGCCGGAGTATAATGACGACTCCTCAAATGCACGTACAACTCTATGCTCATCATAGGGTGTCTAGATGACATCCTCTACGGTCAGCGCATCCAATCTCCTCCAATACTCAAGTATGCCTCCAGGGTGTTTCTGCCTCGTCTTCCACCTCTTCGTCCGTGGCTTCCCTGGTGTATAAGGTTGGATCCTCCTATCACATATCTGCAAAAAACGCTCATAAATCCAGCACTAAAATCACAACAAACAGTAAATTAGAATTAATAATATTGAAAAAATATAACAAAAATTAAGTTAGAAAATGAGTTAAGATATACTTATAACAAACTAAGATATCCAGCTAGCTGCTTCGTATCAAATCAGGTCGCCTCCCCCAGTGCATGATACAACTGAGTCAGAGTTGTACAACCCCAAGCCTAGTTGTGCGACTGTAGATCACTGAAGAGGCACAGATACCGAGCATTTGCATACGTACTAGACTTGTCCGTAAAGAGTTTACATGCTACCACATGCAGCATGTACGCCCTAGCGGCAACCTGATACCTACCAGCAGCAACGAGCTCGTCGTACCTATCCCGCAACCACCACATACGAAGGTGAGCACCTCGTGTATCCGTGAACTCCTGTGCCACTACTGCCTCAGGTAAACAAAGATCACGAACTACCAGCTCCTGGGCTTGGGACACACTCAATGAAGGAGTCATCCAAAATCTTTCGTTGATAGGGAGATGGAACAAGGAAGCGACATCATCTAAAGTCATAGTCATTTCTCCAAATGGAAGATGAAATGACGACATCTCCTTGTGCCACCTCTCAACAAAGACATTGAGCAAATCCACATCCAACATCGTCAAGGAGCAGTGGCCAAAATGAAGCAAGTCAAAGTTCATCACAATCGTCCTCACAACATCAGGGAAGGGAATACGTAGGAAACCCTTCATTTTCGTGTCGTGAGACTGGACCCTCGGTACAGGTTGCACCTATGACACCAACCAATAGCCAAATTTTTTAATTCATAAACAATTTATGCATTAGTAAACAAATGTTAAAATTAAACGTAAAAACCATATACATTCCCCTTCCATAGACGCAAAGCTACGTGCTCAATATACTTTATAAGCACAAACCTATTAATCAACCCATCAGGGAATCCTGGCTCCGTTTGTACGGATGCCTCAGTCGAAGAAACTGTCGCATCCTTTTGAATAGTCTCCTCTAGGTCTCCTGTACCGGCGGCCCCTCTAGTGCCATCACCCTCACCATCAAAATGTCCCTCCTGCTTGCCCTCAACTGACACTCTGGAAGTTTCCTCTACGACATCCCTAACAACATCCTCCACCGGAACATCTCTCTCAATAGCATCCACCGACTGAGGCTGGATATTAGGAAAGACCTCTGGTGTGACTGTAGACAAGGATTTTCGACGCCATGAAATGAAGATTAAAATGATATATTTCGACTAAACAAAAAAGGGTAAGACGTTTCAGGGATCAATTTTGACCAAGCAAGTGAAGATATTATTTTTTGACGTTTTCGGTAGACGAAGAAGGCATATTTTCGACAGGATAAATCAACAATTTTCGACATTTCGACAGCGTTTGTTTCGTTTCGAAAAATTCGACAACTTTGAAGAAATGCGTTGCTTCGACGTAGGAGAAAACATTCAAAATTCAAAAGTTGGCACGTTCGGCAGAAGGATGTGTGGAAGCGTTTGGTGGAAAAATGGCATGCCGAAGGCCAAGTGGCGTATTTGTAGGATTTATCCGTTAGTTGACAGTTATTTTATTTATGTATAAATAGAGTAGTTTCTTGTCAGAATGTGTGTGTGAAAATCTTGTACAAACTTCCTATAAAAATACTCAAAGTACCTGTGTATGAGAAAAGAGTTGTTATGAAAAATGTATGTGTTCAACACCAATTTACTTTATCCAGTTTAATAAAATTCTAAGTTATTTAACATTCATTTACATTTGTAAGTCATTTACTTGTTCTTCGCCATTTAATTTTCTGCATTGTCAAATTCTCTATACTTTTATGTTTCCTTTAAGAACTTTACTTTGCAATTTACCTTACGCATTGTCAGAATCTACTTTCTTTAAGTTTTTGCCAATAATTTTACCCTTGTACTCCACCATAAGAATCATACATAAAAAACCTGACAAAACTAAAATCATAATGAGTATTAAAGTTATATTTTTCCGACAAACTTTGCGTTTATGTCCTAGGATTTGTATGGTTGATCCTGCAAGTAAACCAATTTAACATAAATTGGAAACCAGAGGTTGTTCGCCAAAATCAACTGCGAACAAATTGGCACGCCCAGTGGGACCTTAGAGCGAAATTAAGAAAATATCATAATCACTCTGAATAAAAAGGGTTATACTTCATTGTATGATTCTAAGAATCGGTAAATTAGTCGTAACTGACGTAGAAAGACCTAAGAGAACAAAAGTGAGAAGAATGGAGAATCCGCCAAATAGTCAAAACGAAAACACTACGATGCTTAACCCTACCCCTTCGACAGGAGGAAATACGAGGTCAATCTCTGTATCAGAGGCCATACCTTCGCCATCAGGGTCAACACCAGCATTTGCAGCATCTCAAAAATGCACCCAGTTTCTCCACCATGGGCCACCAAATGCCCATAGGGATACCTCCTCCTATAGGGAGTATTCATAGGCATTTTGGGAAGAATTTTACAATTCCTCCATACGGTAGGGAATAACCTTATGGAATTCCAACTACAACAATGACAAATTTGCAAAATGCATCGTCATTATATTCTGATTCCTTGGTCAATAGGTCTTCACCATTACAAGGATCAGGATCTGGTGGAAACTTAGGCAGATTGAATCAGCCCCCACCAGGATTCCAAACTTATATGCCAGCAATTACAAATAACTCAGAGCAGATAATTAGACAATAAATGAACGAAAGCAATCACGACATGGTCCAAATGTTGACACAACAAATGGGAACAATGTTCAATATCTTAATATAGAACACCACCCAGATAAACCAATTACTAGCACAACAAATGACACGCATTACTGATTTCTTTGGTGTTCCTCAGACTCGACAACCGGAATAAATAGTTCAGAACCCTAGGTTAGGTGTCGAAGAAGAACCTACAATAAATCAAAGACCTGTAGACATTCCCCAGACGAACCTTAGGAACCAGGGGAAATAGTTGAACAACCTTGTGTAGAAATTCCTGCCCAGCAAGAGCCTAGAAGGATATTAGTCCAGGGGGGTCAAGATGATGATAATATAGTGCAGCAGATGCGTTATAGTAATTTTCCCGCCGAAAATAATCTAGCAACCATGGTCGAAAGGATAATGGCGCAGAATGGGGATGAATGTAGGATTACAAAGACCCAGTTATATATCTCCATTATCAGAATATATTCTGCAACAGGAATTACCCCCAAGATGGAAAGTTCCTAAGTTCACCAAATTCTCAAGGGACACTAGCGAATCCACCATTGAACACGTTGCACGTTACCTGATCGAAGCAGGGGAAATAGCCCAAAATGAGAATTTGAGAATAAAATACTTTCCAGGTTCATTGACGAAAAATGCATTTACTTGGTTCACGTCCTTGCCTGCAGGTTCAGTGTATACATTGACTCAATTAGAAAGGTTATTCCATGAAAAATTCTATATGGGACAAACCAAAATAAGCCTAAAAGAGTTGGCCAGTGTTAAAAGGAAATTCTCTGAACCAATAGATGATTACCTGAACAGATTTAGATTACTAAAGGCAAGGTGTTTCACCCAAGTGCCTGAACATGAGCTAGTCGAAATGGCCCCAGGGGGATTAGATTATTCTATAAGAAAGAAACTAGACACCCAATATTTGAGAGATATGGCACAACTAGCATATAGGGTGAGACAAGTCGAATGACTAAAAGCTGAGAAATTTTAAGCAAATAAAAATAAGAAAGAAAGAGTGACTTATGTGGGAGTCTGACAAGACGACGAAAATAATGTAGACGAATTAGTTAGTTTCGACGAACAGGAAATTGACTTAGCATAATTAAAACAAGGTACACCTTATTCATGTAAAGGATTGGTTCCATCGAACGAAAAGAATTCAGTCGAACATGAAAAGAATGAAATGTTTCCTAAAAGAACTTATACATTCAACGTCACCAAGTGTGACGAAATCTTCGACTTGCTAGTTAAAGATGGCCAAATGATAATACCACTAGGCACAAAAGTTCCTCCTATGGAACAACAAAAAATAGAGGTTTTTGTAAGTACCACAACTTTCTAGGTCATAAAACATCTCAATGTTTCCTTTTCAGGGATCTCGTGCAGAATGCTATCCGCGACGGAAGGCTGAAGTTCGGTGACAAGCAGAAACAACAGATGAAAATTGATTCAAATCCTATGTAGAATGTCGAAATCCACTATGAGTATTAAAAAGCTCATGTGTTATGTGTGTTAAAATTATATCAGTTTGATAAATTTATGTTGCGCTGCTAGTTTCATACAATGTTGAACCATATTATTTACCTACTGCTAGAAAAAAAATATTTTAAATACAGATATAAATAGCATGTCTATTATATGATTTATTATGTTACCTTCTACTTATACTTGCAATAAAAAGCTACAAATGGATTGTGTATGATTCAGTACGAAATAGAATGAGTAGGGATGTATTTATTTGGGGTAGTTAGAATTTTCAAGCCAGACAACCGTCTAAGCTTTGAGACGACCGTCTTAGGCTTGTGACGATCGTCACACATTCCAGACGAGCATCTTAAAGCCAAAACCCAGTAACGTTCTGATTGCAACGGTCATCAGGATCATTGCAATCCCACTCCCAATGACTATGATCCTTTCCTATATATATGGCCCATTCCTATTTCATTTTCACATAAACCAAATCCTGCAACAAATTTTCTTAGATATCCCAATTTGTTCTATATTTTTGTTAGAAGCAACATTTTCTTTCCACACCAGTCCAACCCTTTCACAAAATTCTATCAAACTTTGCTTACCATTTTCATCTTTTATCCTTCACTACCTTTCTAAAATGGTCGAGCCAAGACCAACAACCCTCATTTCAAGAGAAGGAGATGCCAAAATTCTCCAAAGGGCACGCTTTCAGGAGTTTTGTGAGAGATAAGTCAACGTCACTTGTTACGCCGATGAGGAGTGCCTAACTCGTTTGGTTCTCCTCGACAGCGTTAACTACATGATGGAAAGGACTAATCTCATGGCGCTTTGCAGAAGCAACCGGCCTACCTACGCCATGCTTGTGCTGGAGTTCTTAAGCTCTTTTGAGTACTACACACCTAGAGGTGAAACAAAATTCCTGGTGGGGAATATTACCTTCCATATGTTTGCAAGGGAATTCTCTATCACTCAAGAGAAATTTAGCGAGTGGTTTGGATTCCCGCAAGGTGAAGGCGTTCACCTAACCATTCCAAAAGGAGGAGACTGGCAGATTAGTGCTTTTGATCTGTGGGAAGATTTTTCAGGATATATATATATATATAGAGAGAGAGAGAGAGAGAGATAAAGGATGAGAGGAGTTGTATGCAACTCATATTCAAAACCCCGCCATCTGATACTTTCAGAGGGTTGTATCCAGTGTCATCTTCGGGAGGGCCAACAATCATAAAGTAAATCAAAGGGAGTTGTTCTTGATTTACTGTGCCTTCTTCGATATGCGAGTGAACCTTGTCGTCTTATCTTCAACAATATCAAGTACATCTGTAATAGAGGGAAATCACCCTTATGCTTTGGCAGCATGATTACCGATATCGCACTTAAGTTGGGTTTAGAGGAAAACCTGAACTAGCTGTATGGAGCACTGTAACACCCCAAAATTTGCCCTCTCATTTTCATGCCATTTAGCATATCCTTTCATACATTGCATTACATTTAGATCACAATTGTATCATAAACATACATGAATATACATCTCCATTTGAGCTTTCACAGGTTGCGACTGACCTTTATTTTTTCATGCGGAACGTGCACAAGAATCTTAGAAGAAACCAAAAGTTCTCGGTTGATTCAAAGGAGTTTAAGCAGAATATCAGTTTTATGGTGCAGTTTGCAAAAGTTGTAACTTATGCTCGGAAACTCATTTTGGCTTGAAACTCAATAGTTTAGACTATTTCGGTATTCTCTACAACTTTTGTGTTCGGCTCGGAGGCCAATTCATCAAGGAAAATGGCGGGAATTATTTGTTTTTGAAATTTCGGTTTCGCCGATTAACTGTGCTAGCGGTATTCAAGAGTTCGTAACTTCTGATTGGGTCAACATGTCTGAGAGATTTATATGCCAAAAGTTCCGTCTTGATATCCTTTCTAACTTTTGGGTTTTGGCCGAGAACTAATTCTTTGAAGAAGATCTCAGAATGTGCGAGTCTTTAGAGTCGACATAGTGAAAAACAGTGCTGAACCGGTGAGTTTTGAACACTAAAAAATTCATAACTCTTGGCTCGTTCATCAAATTGATGTTGTTTCGGTGCCTAAAATTCCGTTTAGTTGTTATCTTCATTATGTGAATTCAGTTTGGGTTAGGTCCGAGCAGAAGGATCTCGAAAATGCGAATTACCAGTAAGGTTCTTTGATGCAGTGCACTGTCTGTCAGATTTTGTAAAATTCATAACTCGGTCAATTTTCATCGGATATCACCCGTTCTTGAAGTGTTGGTTCACAAATTTTATCCTCTTCAATTTCAAATACAAAAGTGAGTTCGAACGGTGCTCCAAAGATTGCCGTTTTGGTTTATTTCACAAAACTAAAGTGCTGAACCGAAGAAAAATGCTAAAAGTGGTTTCACGAGAAAATTCATATCTCCCTCGTCGTTTGTCCGGTTGAGCTTAGATTTTAACACCAGGTCACTGACTCATAGATCTACAACTTTGATGACAAAGTCGAGTCGAGATTATGCTCCGAAGAGGTTGGCCTTGTCACATTTTCGAGTAGCGGACACCAAATAAGCCGAAAAAACAACTTATTCAGTGACGTCTTGCAGCTTAAACGTATCGATCGCACTCGATTTTAATCGTATGACATCCATTCTTTTTGCGTTGCAACCTTGATTCAGAGACGGACGATGTTGTGGAAGGCTCAGAGTCGAAATTTCTTGCCGAAGATATTGTTATTTTCATTTAAGCCGAAATTCTACCTTTTGCCTTTCATTTTACACTCCACTATATATTCTCTTGACCCACAATTTGTCATAACTTCAATCATAATTTACAAACACCAAAAAACTCTCACAAACTCTCTCTAAAGGATCAAAGTTCATTCTCTCAACTCTTTCTCAAGAACACAACAACAACTTCATCAAGAACTCAAGAACACAACAATTCCGATCAAGCTTCCGATAGCCGAGCCGCCACGAACCACCACCTTCGGTCAACTTCACCACCGTGCGACCACCATCTTCCGCCGCCGGCAGCCACGCGGCCTATCCTCCTCTCCTCCGTTCATGATCGCGTCTCACTTCCTCCGGATTCACAATTTCTTCGTCGATTCTTCATTCGGTAAGCTTCTTAAACTTTAATTCATGAATAATTGTTGCATTGTTTCTTGAATTGAATTTTGAAGTTGAATTCATATTATGGAGATTATGTGCATTGATTCTTGATGTGGTTGTTGATTGATGCTTGATTAATTGATCCTAATAATTGTTGTTGTGCATAATTGGAAATGATTGTTAAAATTGACATAGACTAATCGATGCATGTTAGATGTTTGATAAAATTCTTAAGAGAGTTAATTATTGTGACTTGATATTGATTGAAGTGCTTGACTTTTGAATTCATGTTTGTTTCATTGTGTAAATTCGGAATAGGATAGGTTGAAGCTTAATTGTTGATGTTGTTCATATGTCGCGTGTCGATAAGTGCGTTTTGGTCATAACTTCCTAACCGTAGCGCGTTTTCGCGAATGTGAATAGTGTAAATTGACTTTGTTGATTATTCCGGAGCCATTGGTAAACTTTTTAGTCGATTTCGGACAATTTTTTTCGGCTATTTCGCTACTGCCAGCCGATAACATCGGCCAAAAAGTATCACTTCCGAGCGGAATTTTCAAAATCCGATTGCATATTTGAATCTGTTGGCACGTTTGCAAGTTACCATGCGATTTTCGTTCAATTCCGAGTCGGTGATTTTTGACGCGTTTTTTCGTTTTAAGGCTTTTTAAGTTCGGTTTGGTGCAATTTTGATGCATTGATCTTGTTTTGACTTGTACTTATGTTTGTTGATCATTTTCCATTCATTGCATGTAAATTTATTTGATTTTGGTTTGAATTTGCATGTTGTTTATGTTAGAGCATAAGTGTTGCCCCGTTTTGAAACGTAAATTTCAATGCATGTCCATGACTCGTACATTCATCTTTCTACTTGATTTGGAGTTGTGAGGCATAGGTGCAACTTCCGGTTGCACCTCTTTTTTGTTTCTAATGCGTTTGTTGAGTTCATGCAAGGTTCTCGCAAAGATCTTAACGACGGTCGTTTGGTTGGTATTCCACTTTATTTGTGGGATACCTTTGGATTCAAATGATATTTTGTGCCGTTGTTTTTGTTTCGATTATGGGGAATCTTCACAAAGCAATTATACAAGATGAGCATTTATTTTGCTCATGGGAGATTACAAGGCTTGGCTTGAAGTTTTTTTGGATTTCTTTTATGTGAAAGAATCGGCACTTCGACCAAGTAAGTAATCTCGATTCTCTACTTTAATGCATCATTCTAGTTGTATGCGACTTAGGATCATATAACTTAAGGTGCATATTGAGCCCTCCCACCTGAGGCATTGGATTTATTTGTGATATATATTGATATGTGCCGATTTCGGAGTTTAGGGATTATGTTACGGATTAGAGAATTCGATTCCTTTCACTTTCCCTTAAAATATCGTTTTTGCCCGTTTCGTCGCAATTATTAAAAATAGTTTTAGGTGAGATAAAATTCTGGAAAAATTCATGAGTGATCCTCATCCTCTTAATTAATTTTTCATATTTTTTGTTTCCAGATTTGGGTGGTTTTAATAATTAATTTGGATTTTAGATCATAAGCTGTCCCAAAAAGGAATGTTTTGGCATAAGGGACCGAAATCGATTTTTTCCCCATAGGTGTGAAACCTATTTTTTGTGTGTGATTAATCACTGTAATTTGTGACAGTTTGATGCTCATTAGGTATTTTTTTCATTATTTTTAGTGCCCTTTTTGATCCACTTTGTGGAGTTGTTTTTGGGTGATCATTCATTGCTACCTTGCTAGTCAAGTAATTGTTTTGGCACTTTGGTGCATAATTTTGTGGAATCCTTTTGGACAATGTGAGATAATGACTTTATTATTCCAGGGATTTAATTTCATAATTTTTAAAGGTTTTTTTCTATTTTTCCATGTCACCTAGATCCTAGGTTGATTCATGTGTCTATTTGCTCCATAACTTAAATGATAAGAAGGCATTCATGCCATTTTCTTGAGGGGATTTTTGGTAGCTTTTAGGAGTTGATTATAGGTCATTTGTATGTCTTTAATTCCATTCATAGGTCACTTTTTGAACCATACTCATTTGGTTTGTTTTGGTGCTTTAAAGTGCATACTCATGTGAATTAACTTTAACCTAAACTAGTTTCTCTTCTCCTCTAAATAATAACATTAATTATGTGGAAATCATTAATGTCTATTCATGCATTCTAATTGCATCTCATACCTTGTATGCTACTGACCCATAATCATTCCATGCATATTCACATGCCATTCTTCCTTAACTTTCATCATGTGCGATCTTATGCGATTTTTGCTCGTTTCTTCTCATATCTTCTTCTCATTGCTCCATATGCCTAATCCATTGCATCCATGATTTTATATTCATTCATCCATCTTCATAAGCATTCATTACTGACTTTGATGTTCATTTTATGCATTAATCCATGCTTGTAAGCCATACGCATTCATACTTCATCCATAAACCCTAACTTGCATTTAGGTGAACTTAGGTGAACTTTTTGTACATAGTTTGACATAGTTTGATCTTGTGAGGTATCCTAGCATACTTAGGGACCTATAGCATGTAGCTACTAACTTTAGAATTCATGTGACCTTTAGGTACCTTCACCTTTTGACTTAGGTCTTATTTTGAACCCTAGTTCCATTCTAGGACGTTTATGGTACTTAATCGCTTTCATGCTTTGATTTTACTTCCAATATGCATTGTCATGCTAAATTTTGTTTTGTAGGGGGGAAGATTGAGGTAAGCATCACTTCATGCCTATCTCTTATGCATTTTAATTGTCTTTGCCTTAGCACTTTGTGCTTTGTTCATAGGTTCCTCGTTTGTTCTTTAGAGACAACTTAACTTCCTTAGGAAGTAAGTTAGTTTCTAAGCTCTCTTTTCTTCTTTTCTTTTTCTTTCTTAGGATTAGAATACCTCATTAACCATAGGATCTCCCTTTTGTATATGATAACTAACTTAGGATTGAGTCTTAGTCCCTTAGTTTGTCCTTTTATCAACTTGAGTCATTCTTTCCCATCTTATAAAGAAAAGCAATAAAATATTTAATGAAAACCAGACATTCTTGTACGACACGAGACTTTGTTGCGGAGTGCTTATACACGTCCTGTTTCGGGGCGAGGTGTAAATGCTTCCCGCGATGGATAGGTCTTAGTACAAGACAGTTCACAAACAAATTCAAAAGATACTTCTCTTAAAAAAAAAATAATAACAAGCGACTATCCTGCAGGAACTTCTTTTCTCATCTCATTCACTCACAACGCGAACTCGCGACGACTTGTCTCGCATGTAAGACGGTAAACGCACTCGTACCAGACGAGCCTGCAACACCTGAGCATAGACATACGCAGTTCCAGCTGTAAAAAACACAAACAAATAGTTCCCGCCTAGGTTAGGCGAACTACGTCGACTCTGATCCTCATTATCCCGATGAGGTACGTAGGCAGCGGGGTAGGGCCCGTTCGAGCACATTCTTTATTTTCCCTACATTTCCCCTTTTGTCCATTCTCTTTTTCCAGTTTCTTTTTCTCATTTTCATTCCATTCCAGTTAGCGGTTTTATTCAGCAGCAGTTTTTCTTTTCACCCTTTGAAACAAACAAGCAAGCGTGGATCCCGTCGGGTACGACGGACGATCTGGGGTGCTAATACCTTCCCAGGTCGTAACCGACTCCCGAACCCCGATCTTTGGTTCGCAAGGCCTTGTCCTTTCCTTCTTCCTCAGGTTTGTGCAACATTACCTTTCCTATTCATTCGGGATAAAAATGTCTGGCTGGCGACTCTACCTTTTCCGCGCCACTTTCGCGTTTGTACTAGGATGAAAATCCCGGGAGCGACAGCTGGCGACTCTGCTGGGGACTAACCTGATTCTTCCGGTTTCCCTTGTAGAGTCAATCCTAGCGCATGTTTGGTTTTGTTCCTTTGGGTGTTTATTTGTTTGTTGTTGTGTGCGTTAGTTTAGCTTTACTGTTTTTATTTACAATTTTACTTTACAGCTTTATTTTATCGCATTTATTTACCGCTTTCAGTATTTTATTTTCCATGCATCATATTATACTGGACTGTCTGGCTGTGCTGGTTTTCATTTTTTCTGTGGGATGGGGTTACTGTGAGATGAGCTCGTAACCGGGGCTCGAGTGCACCCTAGGACTTAGAGTGGTTCCACTTTGGCTTCATGGCATCTTGCTATGTTGGTAGTAGTGAGTTCCACACCTTGACTTGCGACCTTCTCGGGAATGTATTGATACCGGAATCTTTCTGGGTTGATGCGCTACCTTGATAGTTATGTGCAGTCAGGGGACCGATCATTGAGAACCTTTGTGGAAACATCCCTCTCCAGTGATGACAGTGGCAGACCACATTTGTTGGCAAACCCACTCGCATCCGAGGGCCCACTGGGAACTCGCATAGGATGGCCTGGTTCTCTCATAGGAATCCAGTCAAGGCAAACTGTTCGTATGACGATAGTATTGTACCCTTCGGGATGAATGTACTATTGTTTCTCGACTCAGTGCTTGAAGCTGAGGACTTATGAGGGATGCTTGTTTTTTCCGGACTCAGCTGAGACCTCCCTGAGTAGTACATAATGCCAAACCGATTCCCTGATTTGGTCATGAGCCATTTCTCGGAAATGGTGAACGTATTATTGCTATTCGGCCTCGAGAGTCTGTGATGTTGACCCGAGTAGCACACCCGTGAGATTGGGAAGGGTTTACAGGTTTGCAGGAACCCTAAACTTCAACATACCCACTTTGTCAGTATTGTTCAGTGTTCTATGGTTCTCTGATTCTGTGATTCGGGAGTTCTATTCTTAGAAATTGTTACTGTGATTACCATTGCGACCTTGACATTGTGACTGTTATTATGACTCTCCACAGACACTTGGCTCGTTTTTCAACTTCAACACCATCAGTGATTGTTCAATTATGTGATACAGTTCTACAATTATTGGGTTCTCAGTTATGGGGTTCTATACAGAGATGGTGTCGCTATTGTGATTCTATACAGACAGTTGGTTCACTGCTCAACACCAGCATCAGATCATTGATTACACGCCTGTTGCATACATGACATCATAGCATTTCTGCATACATGTTCAGTTATTTCCGAGGATCACATATCTGAATCATGTTGTTGGATTTTTCTGTATCAAAACTTGAATTAAAGCAGATAGATTCCTCAGAAATAATTGAACATGGCATTTGCATACATCCTTGCATTCTTGACATGTGTTCAGAGACAAATTCTTTTCCTGACTTGATTTCTCATCAGAATGGACAACTTGAATCACAATCATCAAGGTATATATTTGAAGCAACTCCGGGCGGAGGTAATCGAAGGAATACCCAGCTGAGGCCATTCAGGGCAGAGGTATAAACTTTATTTCAGAATCAGAAACTGCTGAAACAAGAAGTCAACCAGATGAAGACTCAGGTGAGCTTGGTTATGGAAATTGTGAACGAAGTTATTTTCATCCCTAGTGAGGGGAACTACGTTGCTCTGATTCTCCATTGATCAATGGAGATACGTAGGCAGGAGATCACCTGAGATCTTTCCGAGCAACCTTATATATTAACTTTATCAACCTCTTCCCTCCAGATGTCGTTGTCAGCATCCAACCTCAGCTTCCCAAGAGAGTCCTAGGGCCAGAGAATACGGGTAAAGGCCAAAACCACTTGAGAAGAAGTTTGATCATATTCTGATGACGTACGTGCAACAAGTTTCCTCATTTACGCAAATTCGGAGTGGTTAAGCTAATTGCATCAGGATCATCTCCGAAAAAGCTTCCTTTGGGGTTTCAATGCCAAGTATGATTACCATTTTGGGGCACCCGACCTTTTAATTGAAGATTGCAAGTCTTTCAGAGGCAAAGGTGAAGACAAGGTCCCGAAGTTGATCGATTCAAAGGTCATCATGCCAGAAAGTTTGCTCACATATTGAAGTCTCCTCATCAAATGGGTCTCCCAATATGCAAAGGCATCTTCAGAAGCAATAAGTCCATACGGAGTCAAGTCTCCTCAATGACGACAATGTTCAGCTTCTTTACTGCATTTTTCATTTGTAGTTTATATTGTTTGTTTAAACATTTGTATGCATGCATGAAACTTATTTGTTTTTGAATGTTAATCATAATATAACGCACATGTTTTTCTTGAAGTAATCCATTCGTATTCACTCATGATTTTGTGTATGTGCATTGCAATACCAACTGTTGAGCTTAAACTCTATCAGGGAGGATGACGAAATGAAAATGCATGAATCTCTAATTGTGTGCTTTTGAGAAAGACCTTGTTGACGATGTACAGGCATTGTTTCAAATCCTAAACACCAGAGATATAAGGGAGATAGACCCTCGCCAACCCATTTGAGCCTTGAAGTAGGAGTTTCTTTTTGCATGAAAAAACCCTCGCACTTAACCCAGGGGTAGGGTAGGCGTCAGTTAGTTTGACCGAGCATTCATATTTCAAAATGGAGTGCAAATCTGAGGATCCATTACCTTTCGTTGTACCAAATCAAGAGGTCCAATGACCAGAAACCACAATGGTTATCCCAATCAAGAGGTCCAAAGACCGGAGACCACAATGGTTATTCCTCAACAACAAAGGAGTGAGACAGTCACGACCCTCGCAAAGCATTCAAGATAAACAGTGTCACACGATTTGTTCAAAAAAAAAAGAATTGAAAAAAAAATGAATGAGAAAGCCCGCTAAGTCGAAACTTGAAAACAAGCGACTTAGGCAAAAATTAGGGCATCCCGCTGGACTTCACAATCAAAGATTCACAAGAATCAGTCCAGGCAAAAGTTAGGGATAAGAAAAATAATGCAAAAGCGAAAGAAGAAAAGGATTTCACAAGAAAGATCCTTAAAAAAGAACAAAGTCGTGTGGCACAGACACCAAGGATAAGAGGGGTGGTTGGCTCCCAATGACAACCTAATTGGTGCTTAAACCGTTAGTGTAATTGGTTCCTCAACCATCACAAAACCCTTTTTGAGAGGTGAGTGCTTGTGAAAGCTAGCTGAACATAGGAATGGAGAACATCACGAAGATGGGTGGGCACAAATAAGCTTCGAGCCTATATCCTTTGTTTTTATAACCGTGAACCAGGCCACGATACAACCCTCAAAAGTCCTAACTGAAACAAGGTTATTTTTGAGAGCGTACTACCACGAGACCGCGTTCCTGACTCCTATGAGTGGTTTTGAAAGATCTTTGTTGGTGTTGCATGTGCATGCTTTCTATTATTCAAAAAAAAAATTATAATGTCGTATCTTAACCAGTGACTCGCTCGCGAAGGTTTGCGACATCTTTTTCAGTAAAACTTCAAGATTAACATGTGTGTTGCATTAGAATTTTCATTCTTAGAATAAACATTTTCTGCTTGCATACATCTGTTTGGCATCATAAAAAGTCCACATATGGAATCTCAGTTCAAAAGCTTAATCTTGCCAAGTTGAGAAGTCTGAAACGTCCGAAGGACAATCTGTCGAGGTGCACTTTTCAAGAAAACTCCATTGAGTAGGGACTTTCCCAATGATCGCGATAAGAGCCGGCCAATCTGGGGCAATAGCTTCGAGATCCAAATCTCTCAAAGAGCCATTAGTCGGAGGCATTCATTCAAATTTTAGCCAATCTGGGGCAATCACTTCGTGATTCAAATCTCTCCAGGAGTATGTAGTATGGATATTTGCTTCAAAGCACAAGTCAGTCATAGATGATCACTTCAAGGGCATGAGAAGTCACTCTCTCCCAAAGACCGTCAATTCAAAGCGCCTATCCGAAGTTCAAAATATTGGGGCAGAATATCTCACAGTGATATGAGGCTTTTCATGAATCCTTGCGAGGCAAATTCTTGCACAGACCATGCAGTCTGGGGCAGTTATTTCGAGATCCGATGAATCTCTCCAAGAGTTTGAAGACACTGAGGCATTTCATATGCCATGTTTTCTGTAAAATCCTCTTGAGACATTTACTTCTGATGGACTTTAATCTGAGGCGAGTCGAAAATTGCAAAGAACCATTGTTCACTCATGATTAGTCGGCAACCTATCAACCCAGGGCTAGGGGCAAGGCCAGTGTCGGCACAGTACTGCAAGAGTTGTTTCATCTGCGGACTTCATCGATCAAGGTTCCTTAGCAAGTCTCATGGGAGGTTATTTCTTGAGAAGAAGGGTATCATCGTCTCTCATCACCAGCATGAGACGCCTTACATCTCTCATTCCCAACATGAGAGGATTTATCTCTTATCCCCAGCAAGTGGCAACTTAAACTCTTATCTTCAGCAGGAAGCTTCATCATTGACATCCTCCATCATCCCCAGTAGAGTTGGAAGTTGAAATCTCCCCCCAGCAAGGCAGCAGAAGGTTGGTGCCATCCCCGAGCAGAAGTTTCCCTTCAGACAGGGGAAATTCTCAGCAGTATAAGGAGTGTTTTGCCTCCCCAGCAGTTGCTTCCTCAGCAGTATCATGCCTTTGGTTCCCCACCAGAGTTCAAGAAGGGTCCATATCCAGCAGGGTCTTGGCGCTCCAATCTCAAAGTCCAATTTATTTTTGGCAGTGGCGGCTGTTCAGAGCCGGTGAATTATTAACAGCTTTCCCCGCAGAGTTGTTTCCTCCTTACCAGGATGGGTCAGATCAATGCAGTGATCATCGTTTCTCCCCAGCCAAGCTATCTGGGATGGCTGCAGTCTCCTTATCAGGAGATCTCCTTGCATTTGCATATGCATATTCATCACTACGTCTGCATCCTCCAAAGCGTAGCATTTCCATCATCATGGAGCATTACGCCATAAATTCAAACATATGCATGCCAGCATGGGCCAGTTTTGAGGTATATTACGTACGACTTATAATATCTTCTCAACCTGAAGTACTCCACACCGAGGATACCAACATCATTTTTTTTTGACATCCTTGTCTTTTCAAGTCAATGTTGGTCATTTATTCCGCGTCTTGTCTGGTACAACGGTCGCGTCGCAGGTTCCCGTTTTGTACAACGGTCCTGTTTGCTTGGGCTCTCGTTTATGTACAACGATCCCGTTCCATCTTGTCCTATTTTCTTTGTTTCTGGTTACCGCTTGCGGCCGGTATACCTTTGCGTCGCCATTCGAGGATGGTTTCGTGTTAGATCCGAGGATCTTTTGATTTGTCATTCGAGGATGGCTTTTCTTTTCTTCAAGTCCTTCTGCGGTTGGTCTTGTTTGTGGCTATTATTCGAGGATAGTAGTTCACTTTTTGAGCTTATTGATCGAGGTCAGTTTGTCTCTTTTGCAAAGTCTGTCTGAGGTCAGCTTTGTGTTTGGTTATCAGTCGAGGCTGGTATACCTTTGTGTCTCCATTCGAGGATGGTTTCGTGTTAGATCTGAGGATCTTTTGATTTGTCATTCGAGGATGGCATTTATTTTCTTCAAGTCCTTCCGAGGCTGGTCTTGTTGTTTGTGGCTATTATTCGAGGATAGTAGTTCACTTTTTCGAGCTTATTGATCGAGGTCGGTTTGTCTCTTTTGCAAAGTCTGTCTGAGGTCAGCTTTGTGTTTGGTTATCAGTCGAGGCTGGTATACCTTTGCGTCTCCATTCGAGGATGGTTTCGTGTTAGATCCGAGGATCTTTTGATTTGTCATTCGAGGATGAAATTTCTTTTCTTCAAGTCCTTCTGCGGTTGGTCTTGTTTGTGGCTATTATTCAAGGATAGTAGTTCACTTTTTGAGCTTATTGATCGAGGTCAGTTTGTCTCTTTTGCAAAGTCTGTCTGAGGTCAGCTTTGTGTTTGGTTATCAGTCGAGGCTGGTATACCTTTGCGTCTCCATTCGAGGATGGTTTCGTGTTAGATCTGAGGATCTTTTGATTTGTCATTCGAGGATGGCTTTTCTTTTCTTCAAGTCCTTCTGCGGTTGGTCTTGTTTGTGGCTATTATTCGAGGATAGTAGTTCACTTTTTGAGCTTATTGATCGAGGTCAGTTTGTCTCTTTTGCAAAGTCTGTCTGAGGTCAGCTTTGTGTTTGGTTATCAGTCGAGGCTGGTATACCTTTGTGTCTCCATTCGAGGATGGTTTCGTGTTAGATCTGAGGATCTTTTGATTTGTCATTCGAGGATGGCATTTATTTTCTTCAAGTCCTTCCGAGGTTGGTCTTGTTGTTTGTGGCTATTATTCGAGGATAGTAGTTCACTTTTTCGAGCTTATTGATCGAGGTCAGTTTGTCTCTTTTGCAAAGTCTGTCTGAGGTCAGCTTTGTGTTTGGTTATCAGTCGAGGCTGGTATACCTTTGTGTCTCCATTCGAGGATGGTTTCGTGTTAGATCCGAGGATCTTTTGATTTGTCATTCGAGGATGGCATTTCTTTTCTTCAAGTCCTTCCGAGGTTGGTCTTGTTGTTGTGGCTATTATTCGAGGATAGTAGTTCACTTTTTCGAGCTTATTGATCGAGGTCAGTTTGTCACTTTTGCAAAGTCTGTCTGAGGTCAGCTTTGTGTTTGGTTATCAGCCGAGGCTGGTATACCTTTGCGTCTCCATTCGAGGATGGTTTCGTGTTAGATCTGAGGATCTTTTGATTTGTCATTCGAGGATGGCATTTCTTTTCTTCAAGTCCTTCCGAGGTTGGTCTTGTTGTTTGTGGCTATTATTCGAGGATAGTAGTTCACTTTTTCGAGCTTATTGATCGAGGTCAGTTTGTCTCTTTTGCAAAGTCTGTCTGAGGTCAGCTTTGTGTTTGGTTATCAGTCGAGGCTGGTATACCTTTGCGTCTCCATTCGAGGATGGTTTCGTGTTAGATCCGAGGATCTTTTGAATTGTCATTCGAGGATGGCATTCTTTTCTTCAAGCCCTTCTGCGGTTGGTCTTATTTGTGGCTATTATTCGAGGATAGTATTTCACTTTTTCGAGCTTATTGATCGAGGTCAGTTTGTCTCTTTTGCAAAGTCTGTCCGAGGTCAGCTTTGTGTTTGGTTATCGCCTGCGGCCGGTATACCATTGTGTTTCTATTCGAGGAAGGTCTTAGTATTGTATTCGAGGATCCCGTGTGAGTGGTCATTCGAGGATGGCATTCTTCCTGACATATTCCCACCTGGTTCTATTTTCGCTACCTATTCAGAGGTCAAAATCAAAAAATATATAAATAAATAAATGGGCAGATGGCATTTCTGTTGCCCTCAGTGTGCAAATTTTCAGGTTTTATTCGAGTATTCAATCACTCCATACCTTGAACGTCTAAAAGCTGTTGCAATTATCCATTCAAGTCTGCAGATGATTGAATAGGGGCAGCTGTAACACCCCAAAATTTGCCCTCTCATTTTCATGCCATTTAGCATATCCTTTCATACATTGCATTACATTTAGATCACAATTGTATCATAAACATACATGAATATACATCTCCATTTGAGCTTTCACAGGTTGCGACTGACCTTTATTTTTTCATGCGGAACGTGCACAAGAATCTTAGAAGAAACCAAAAGTTCTCGGTTGATTCAAAGGAGTTTAAGCAGAATATCAGTTTTATGGTGCAGTTTGCAAAAGTTGTAACTTATGCTCGGAAACTCATTTTGGCTTGAAACTCAATAGTTTAGACTATTTCGGTATTCTCTACAACTTTTGTGTTCGGCTCGGAGGCCAATTCATCAAGGAAAATGGCGGGAATTATTTGTTTTTGAAATTTCGGTTTCGC
The DNA here is from genome assembly GCA_963966055.1 of Lathyrus aphaca. Taxonomy (NCBI): domain Eukaryota; kingdom Viridiplantae; phylum Streptophyta; class Magnoliopsida; order Fabales; family Fabaceae; genus Lathyrus; species Lathyrus aphaca. The sequence goes on along the minus strand of OZ014521.1, from coordinate 161,459,021 downwards.
CGATTAACTGTGCTAGCGGTATTCAAGAGTTCGTAACTTCTGATTGGGTCAACATGTCTGAGAGATTCATATGCCAAAAGTTCTGTCTTGATATCCTTTCTAACTTTTGGGTTTTGGCCGAGAACTAATTCTTTGAAGAAGATCTCAGAATGTGCGAGTCTTTAGAGTCGACATAGTGAAAAACAGTGCTGAACCAGTGAGTTTTGAACACTAAAAAATTCATAACTCTTGGCTCGTTCATCAAATTGATGTTGTTTCGGTGCCTAAAATTCCGTTTAGTTGTTATCTTCATTATGTGAATTCATTTTGGGTTAGGTCCGAGCAGAAGGATCTCGAAAATGCGAATTACCAGTAAGGTTCTTTGATGCAGTGCACTGTCTGTCAGATTTTGTAAAATTCATAACTCGGTCAATTTTCATCGGATATCACCCGTTCTTGAAGTGTTGGTTCACAAATTTTATCCTCTTCAATTTCAAATACAAAAGTGAGTTCGAACGGTGCTCCAAAGATTGCCGTTTTGGTTTATTTCACAAAACTAAAGTGCTGAACCGAAGAAAAATGCTAAAAGTGGTTTCACGAGAAAATTCATATCTCCCTCGTCGTTTGTCCGGTTGAGCTTAGATTTTAACACCAGGTCACTGACTCATAGATCTACAACTTTGATGACAAAGTCGAGTCGAGATTATGCTCCGAAGAGGTTGGCCTCGTCACATTTTCGAGTAGCGGACACCAAATAAGCCGAAAAAACAACTTATTCAGTGACGTCTTGCAGCTTAAACGTATCGATCGCACTCGATTTTAATCGTATGACATCCATTCTTTTTGCGTTGCAACCTTGATTCAGAGACGGACGATGTTGTGGAAGGCTCAGAGTCGAAATTTCTTGCCGAAGATATTGTTATTTTCATTTAAGCCGAAATTCTACCTTTTGCCTTTCATTTTACACTCCACTATATATTCTCTTGACCCACAATTTGTCATAACTTCAATCATAATTTACAAACACCAAAAAACTCTCACAAACTCTCTCTAAAGGATCAAAGTTCATTCTCTCAACTCTTTCTCAAGAACACAACAACAACTTCATCAAGAACTCAAGAACACAACAATTCCGATCAAGCTTCCGATAGCCGAGCCGCCACGAACCACCACCTTCGGTCAACTTCACCACCGTGCGACCACCATCTTCCGCCGTCGGCAGCCACGCGGCCTATCCTCCTCTCCTCCGTTCATGATCGCGTCTCACTTCCTCCGGATTCACAATTTTTTCGTCGATTCTTCATTCGGTAAGCTTCTTAAACTTTAATTCATGAATAATTGTTGCATTGTTTCTTGAATTGAATTTTGAAGTTGAATTCAAATTATGGAGATTATGTGCATTGATTCTTGATGTGGTTGTTGATTGATGCTTGATTAATTGATCCTAATAATTGTTGTTGTGCATAATTGGAAATGATTGTTAAAATTGACATAGACTAATCGATGCATGTTAGATGTTTGATAAAATTCTTAAGAGAGTTAATTATTGTGACTTGATATTGATTGAAGTGCTTGACTTTTGAATTCATGTTTGTTTCATTGTGTAAATTCGGAATAGGATAGGTTGAAGCTTAATTGTTGATGTTGTTCATATGTCGCGTGTCGATAAGTGCGTTTTGGTCATAACTTCCTAACCGTAGCGCGTTTTCGCGAATGTGAATAGTGTAAATTGACTTTGTTGATTATTCCGGAGCCATTGGTAAACTTTTTAGTCGATTTCGGACAATTTTTTTCGGCTATTTCGCTACTGCCAGCCGATAACATCGGCCAAAAAGTATCACTTCCGAGCGGAATTTTCAAAATCCGATTGCATATTTGAATCCGTTGGCACGTTTGCAAGTTACCATGCGATTTTCGTTCAATTCCGAGTCGGTGATTTTTGACGCGTTTTTTCGTTTTAAGGCTTTTTAAGTTCGGTTTGGTGCAATTTTGATGCATTGATCTTGTTTTGACTTGTACTTATGTTTGTTGATCATTTTCCATTCATTGCATGTAAATTTATTTGATTTTGGTTTGAATTTGCATGTTGTTTATGTTAGAGCATAAGTGTTGCCCCGTTTTGAAACGTAAATTTCAATGCATGTCCATGACTCGTACATTCATCTTTCTACTTGATTTGGAGTTGTGAGGCATAGGTGCAACTTCCGGTTGCACCTCTTTTTTGTTTCTAATGCGTTTGTTGAGTTCATGCAAGGTTCTCGCAAAGATCTTAACGACGGTCGTTTGGTTGGTATTCCACTTTATTTGTGGGATACCTTTGGATTCAAATGATATTTTGTGCCGTTGTTTTTGTTTCGATTATGGGGAATCTTCACAAAGCAATTATACAAGATGAGCATTTATTTTGCTCATGGGAGATTACAAGGCTTGGCTTGAAGTTTTTTTGGATTTCTTTTATGTGAAAGAATCGGCACTTCGACCAAGTAAGTAATCTCGATTCTCTACTTTAATGCATCATTCTAGTTGTATGCGACTTAGGATCATATAACTTAAGGTGCATATTGAGCCCTCCCACCTGAGGCATTGGATTTATTTGTGATATATATTGATATGTGCCGATTTCGGAGTTTAGGGATTATGTTACGGATTAGAGAATTCGATTCCTTTCACTTTCCCTTAAAATATCGTTTTTGCCCGTTTCGTCGCAATTATTAAAAATAGTTTTAGGTGAGATAAAATTCTGGAAAAATTCATGAGTGATCCTCATCCTCTTAATTAATTTGTCATATTTTTTGTTTCCAGATTTGGGTGGTTTTAATAATTAATTTGGATTTTAGATCATAAGCTGTCCCAAAAAGGAATGTTTTGGCATAAGGGACCGAAATCGATTTTTCCCCATAGGTGTGAAACCTATTTTTTGTGTGTGATTAATCACTGTAATTTGTGACAGTTTGATGCTCATTAGGTATTTTTTTCATAATTTTTAGTGCCCTTTTTGATCCACTTTGTGGAATTGTTTTTGGGTGATCATTCATTGCTACCTTGCTAGTCAAGTAATTGTTTGGGCACTTTGGTGCATAATTTTGTGGAATCCTTTTGGACAATGTGAGATAATGACTTTATTATTCCAGGGATTTAATTTCATAATTTTTAAAGGCTTTTTGCTATTTTTCCATGTCACCTAGATCCTAGGTTGATTCATGTGTCTATTTGCTCCATAACTTAAATGATAAGAAGGCATTCATGCCATTTTCTTGAGGGGATTTTTGGTAGCTTTTAGGAGTTGATTATAGGTCATTTGTATGTCTTTAATTCCATTCATAGGTCACTTTTTGAACCATACTCATTTGGTTTGTTTTGGTGCTTTAAAGTGCATACTCATGTGAATTAACTTTAACCTAAACTAGTTTCTCTTCTCCTCTAAATAATAACATTAATTATGTGGAAATCATTAATGTCTATTCATGCATTCTAATTGCATCTCATACCTTGTATTCTACTGACCCATAATCATTCCATGCATATTCACATGCCATTCTTCCTTAACTTTCATCATGTGCGATCTTATGCGATTTTTGCTCGTTTCTTCTCATATCTTCTTCTCATTGCTCCATATGCCTAATCCATTGCATCCATAATTTTATATTCATTCATCCATCTTCATAAGCATTCATTACTGACTTTTATGTTCATTTTATGCATTAATCCATGCTTGTAAGCCATACGCATTCATACTTCATCCATAAACCCTAACTTGCATTTAGGTGAACTTAGGTGAACTTTTTGTACATAGTTTGACATAGTTTGATCTTGTGAGGTATCCTAGCATACTTAGGGACCTATAGAATGTAGCTACTGACTTTAGAAGTCATGTGACCTTTAGGTACCTTCACCTTTAGACTTAGGTCTTATTTTGAACCCTAGTTCCATTCTAGGACGTTTATGGTACTTAATCGCTTTCATGCTTTGATTTTACTTCCAATATGCATTGTCATGCTAAATTTTGTTTTGTAGGGGGGAAGATTGAGGTAAGCATCACTTCATGCCTATCTCTTATGCATTTTAATTGTCTTTGCCTTAGGACTTTGTGCTTTGTTCATAGGTTCCCCTTTTGTTCTTTAGAGACAACTTAACTTCCTTAGGAAGTAAGTTAGTTTCTAAGCTCTCTTTTCTTCTTTTCTTTTTCTTTCTTAGGATTAGAATACCTCATTAACCATAGGATCTCCCTTTTGTATATGATAACTAACTTAGGATTGAGTCTTAGTCCCTTAGTTTGTCCTTTTATCAACTTGAGTCATTCTTTCCCATCTTATAAAGAAAAGCAATAAAATATTTAATGAAAACCAGACATTCTTGTACGACACGAGACTTTGTTGCGGAGTGCTTATACACGTCCTGTTTCGGGGCGAGGTGTAAATGCTTCCCGCGATGGATAGGTCTTAGTACAAGACAGTTCACAAACAAATTCAAAAGATACTTCTCTTAAAAAAAAAAAAAATAACAAGCGACTATCCTGCGGGAACTTCTTTTCTCATCTCATTCACTCACAACGCGAACTCGCGACGACTTGTCTCGCATGTAAGACGGTAAACGCACTCGTACCAGACGAGCCTGCAACACCTGAGCATAGACATACGCAGTTCCAGCTGTAAAAAACACAAACAAATAGTTCCCGCCTAGGTTAGGCGAACTACGTCGACTCTGATCCTCATTATCCCGATGAGGTACGTAGGCAGCGGGGTAGGGCCCGTTCGAGCACATTCTTTATTTTCCCTACATTTCCCCTTTTGTCCATTCTCTTTTTCCAGTTTCTTTTTCTCATTTCCATTCCATTCCAGTTAGCGGTTTTATTCAGCAACAGTTTTTCTTCTCACCCTTTGAAACAAACAAGCAAGCGTGGATCCCGTCGGGTACGACGGACGATCTGGGGTGCTAATACCTTCCCAGGTCGTAACCGACTCCCGAACCCCGATCTTTGGTTCGCAAGGCCTTGTCCTTTCCTTCTTCCTCAGGTTTGTGCAACATTACCTTTCCTATTCATTCGGGATAAAAATGTCTGGCTGGCGACTCTACCTTTTCCGCGCCACTTTCGCGTTTGTACTAGGATGAAAATCCCGTGAGCGACAAGCACCCGCCCTGTACCTTGACATGGAATTTTGCGAGTCCAGTCACCTGATCAAGGCAAGGAAAGATGGCAGATACAACCTGGTTGTCAATGGGAAAATCATCTGAATCCTCATCTTTCCCTCTCATATCAGGACAGATATGAGAGTCTGAGCCAACTGACATTTCGATCTCCGTGCTCCTTCACCAGGTGCGGCTGCACAGGAAGCTCAACAAGACGTTGAAGTCGATGAAGTTCAGCAGGTTTTAGATGATGAGGAAAGAGCTGAACAGAGAGCTACTTATTTTGATAGTACCAGTACCTCCATTAGACGCCGGAGAATGAATCAACAACCAGCGTCTATGGATGACATTATGGCGGCCATCATGCAGAACCAGAAAATGCAACAAAAGCAATACCAGGAGATGTCACAGAGGATGGAGAGGATAAAGCTGACTCAGAAAGAGCATGGAAAGCTAATAGTTGCCAACACCGAAGCTTTGGGAGGTCTATATCCACAGACATAGAGCTATCTGAGGCAGAGACAGAGGCCAAAGACCACCACTGTAACACCCCAAATCTACCCGACGGAAAAATCATAAATCAGAGTTTCAAAATTCAATAATAAAACAGGATGCTACATTTTTCAACTTTAACAAGTTCATTTAATTTCATGAACATCGATACATAACACTTTCAAATAGGATGAAACTATAATGTCAACTCTTATTCAATTCCTTGGAACAAAACAACTTTTACAAATAGGCAGCGGATCCACAAATATTCAACTTTACATCAGTTAACAACTTTTTCAACCTAACAACTTAGTAATAACATGTTTTTCATTGAGACAACTTAAAATAACAACAACTAAATATAACAACAAAACAATTAAGCGTTCATCCCCCCGAGTGTTACGTATCAGAGCGACGACACCGACTTGATTACGAAAGTAAGCAACTCTAAATTGGAATATCTGCACATTACCAATCAAGGTAACATTCAACAATAGAAAGGGGTGAGATATCGAACCATATAAACAAGAGTATGATAATTAATACGCTAGATAGAATCATACAATTTTCACACTATCCACAACAATCTCTTACTAAAAACCCCAAACAACCAACATATTTTATCATCTTAATTCACACATCAACATAATCAATTTCAACTATAACCTTAGCATACACACCTTCATCAACTTCGACGGAGGTTTACAACATATTCAACTCCTTCAATATCAGCATAATCGACATTACAAACATAAATATATAAACAACTCAGGCAACATAATCCTATAATCAACTCATCCATCATAATAATATAATCAACTTAGCAACATAATCAACTTATCCAACGTAATAATATAATCAACTTAGCAACATAATCAACTTGTCCAACATAATAATATAATCAACTTAGCATGAACCACTTACTCGACATAATCAACTTAAACCACATAATCTACTTAAATATACATAAACAACTTATTCAACTTGAGCAACATACACAACTTTATCAATGTAAGCAACAAGAACAACTTTATCAACTCCGCAACATAAACAACACAAACAACATAATTAATGCGACACGGAATGTGACTCGACTGTGCATATGCATGTGGTACCATTGGAGTTAAACTCCCAACTTAAAATATACCAGGTTATCGAGGTATCTGCAAGGCATAAGCCTTCAACTTAATAAATTTTCCAATCCAGGCCAACATGGTGAGCATCCGCTCCAACTTAGAAATGCAATGTATGCCATGATACAATGACTCAACACATCACAACAATCAACTCCAACAACATACAACAATTAACATTGCAACTTTAATTCAACACTGATTCAACTTTGGCCATAGGCCTACAACTTTCAACGTTGGTCATACGACCTACAACTTGAACATCAACATTGGTCTTACAACCTACAACTCAAATAATCAACATGGGTCCTTCGACCTTCAACTTAAAAATACCCAAATACCGAGACAAAACGACATAAGCAACTATACTAGAAAATTCACATGTTCAACACTAATTAACAAAATACACCGACTAAGATCACCTATTTATTATTCCGAACTAACTCGACAATTTTCGTTAAATTCCAGACAACTAATTTCTCCGCTTAAATTCACTTATTCGGCTAAACAGACAAACTGCATTGTTTTATACTCCACGGCTATTACTAATCAATTTTTTACAAATTATGTTCAATTTCCAACTTACTGATACCAACACATCATACTGCCAAATATACTATCATAAGAATTCAGCCCGATATCAAAATGCCAACACCTGCTAAATCTCATGTTACTGATTTCTTACTTTTGTCTCTCTTAAGGATCTGCTAAAGTATGCTACTTCTATACTCCACCTCTTACAAACTAATTAACATTATTATTTAATTATAATAAATATTTATGTTAAATTTATTAAGAATAAAAAGATAAATAATCCTTTATTTATTTTCTTATTATAAAATTTGTATGACTTAATTAAATATATTTACTTATTTCTTTCAAACTAACGTTAAAACAAATAATACTAACTACTAATATCATGGCCCTTGCCATGAAACCACGGCTTGGGCCGTAGGATTATGGCCTACGCCATACAAGGACATGGCCTGCGCCATGAATTGCTTCCTTGCCACACGACCTGCGCCACATAGGGTTGTGGCCTGCGCCACATGCTCCTCTCATAATGGGTGGCTTGCGCCACCCCTTTCTTGAATGATTGTGCAGAATTTTCCCCAATTAATTTTTCCGAAAACTCGAATAACTTTACAGCAGCATCTACCGATTCAATTCGGTAATAAAATACAACCGAAATTGACAATTCAACCACAACAAAGAACACACATAACTCACCAAATCAAGCAACGTAAAAAGTACTAATTCAACAACGGATAACATGAAATTATTCAATCCCAATCCTACATACTAATTATCATAATCCCGGTTATATAATTCGAACCCCACCCTTACCTTTATCGATGACCGCTTCGAATCTCCGATCGAATTTCCAACCCCTTTGCATATGTGGCTCTTTTCCTCTCCTCTTTCATCCATGGAGATTAGAAATACGAACACGCTGCCATTGAGTTCCTATATTGACCAAAATTTAGCCATCATCACCATCAATCCCGTAACTACTATTTGACCAATTTCCAGCATGAACTTCCAAACTTCAAATGCGTTTTTCTCCCTCAATACAGAACTTATTGACAAAAAATTATATATCAAATCGAAGGGAATTTCGTAAGCTTTCCAGAAATTCAAGAATCGCTTTAATCAGAATTACGAGTAAAAAGTTATCACCTGTTTAGTGGAAGCTGTACCGAATGTGCGAAAATTAAGATATGAACATGAATCCTTCTTTCTCCTTCTTTTCTCCCAAGTTGTTTTCTCTCCTCTAAAACCTTTATTTTTCTCTAAGACTTTTTCCTCGTTTTCCCTAATTTCCACGATTCCCTTTTCTCAACTTCTACTGATTCCAACTTCTCCTCTTGACTAATTCTCCTCTTTATTTTCTTTTTATTATAATAATTATTATTATAAATCAATCTTAATTGGGCTTTCTAATTCGCACCCCCACGACTTCTACCATCCACGCCACAACTAGACCCACTTAAATCAATATTCTCATAATTCCATAATATTAATTCGAATATCATTTCTCCCGACTAAACCGACTAATCACCGACTATCAAATAAATTGCCCAAACTACCAAATCAACATAATTAACTATAAACGCAAAATATTCAATATTATTATCTACAACTTAAATCAACTTATTTAATAAATTCAACTTGAATCAACTTATAAACATCCACGAATTATTCCGATATTTTGGAAACCAACTTAAATCAACTTCGAATACACAAAACATCACAAATCAACACAACGTAATTCACTTATATTTAATTAAATAAATTAATTAAATAAACGGGTGTTACAACCACCGCCGCAGGAGTAGTTTCTTTTTAATTATTAGTTTTATTATTCTTTAGTTTTTGTTATGTTTTTATTGTTATTTTTAGAAGTGTACCTATATCTCACAACATTGAGGACATTGTTCGAGATAATGTGGGAGAAGGTATTAGATTTCTCATTTCATTGTACGAAACCTAATTAAATTAATCGAAGTATTTAGTTTCAAATTCTCTCCATTATTTTTAGTATTACCAAAAAAAAATTATTCCTTTACAATATTTTCATTTAACATACCCTTAAAGTATATAGGTTAATGGGCACTGTTAGAGAAACTGAGAAAAGACTTAACAAAATTTATACATTCTTGACACCTTGAACCCTTAGAACAATATCGATTTGGATACCTGTTATACAAAAATCTGAAGCTTTAAGTCTAAATTAGCCCCGAGTAGTTTATATTAGCAGTCAGCACCGCCTGAAGTACAAGCTACGTGGAGAGCCGATGCAAATAAGTGATTGATCGCAAAAATGCCAAAAAGAAGAAAAAGAAAGAAAATATATTAAGATTATGCAAGTCATTGGTAAAACAATTAAGCTGCACACCAGGCAAAAGCGAAGACTGATGTCGGTTGGTTCAGAGGAATCTGGTTCTGAACTCGGTAGGGCGAGTAACTATCCGATCCCTCACGACTTACATTTAGTTTGATAAAGGGTTACCGCACTTGTGTATCAGACCCCGTTTGAAAAGAAGGATCAAATTCACTAACAGGCTATTTCATTATGCGCGTGCAAAGGTAAAGGGCTTAATGTGATTGCGTCGGAATGAAATCGGGTGAAATAGATATAAGAGCATCAGGCTGAGTTATAACAGCAGGATTTGGATTGGTTTGTATAGGGGGTTTAAGAACATTATTCGTTTTTAGTGTCATTAGTGTATTCTTAGTGTTCGAGTTAATATTAGTTCTTTTAACATAAAGCCACATGACCACGTATGGATAGGTGTTATGTTTCGTGTCTGCATATAGAGATATTTTATTTAAAAACCATATTTGATTGTTTGCTTGAGGACAAACAAAGATTCAAGTCTGGGGAAATTTGATAACTCGGATTCATATCGATTATTTAATGAGATTTCCAATTATTTAATATGTTTATTTATCTGTTTTGGACGATATTACGCGTGAATTGTATCTGTTTAGAAGACATTTGATCAGACATGTCATTTGGAGGCAAAAATGCAAAAAGGAAGCTTTTTGAACAAGAAACTAAGGCAAAAAAGGAGGAAAACAACAGAAAAATGCAATTCTGCATTTTACCTGTCAAACGATTGTCTTACCAATCAGACAACCGTCTCAAGGTCAGACGACCAACTCAACTCCAAGTTGAGCGTCTCCTAGCCATGTTGCCAGTCTCAATTATCAAACGTTCGTCTAAACTAAATTATGCAAAAACATAAAATCCGTAACAGACGAAACAAAAGTCAAAATTAAATGAGATATTTTCGTTCACGCAGAGAAGTTTCCTCGCCCTAGTCTACTCAGTCATTGCAACTCAGTCTCAAGCCCAATCGGAATCCAAGCCTATTATTTCTCAACAAACCATACTACACTACTTATAAATAGAGTTCTCTGCCATTTGCAACGAAGAGATTCGTTTTGACGTCTAATTTCTGCCATTTTTATTTCGTCGAAGTTCACTTTTATTTTCAGTAGTGCATTCGTTTTATTTTCTTTACCAAACCTTAGTGATAGTTTCCACCATTAGGAAATTATCACCATTTTTATTGTTTCTAGCCACTACATTATTGTTTTCGTTTCAAGTTTCGAAGTTTGGTTGATCAAGAACATTGCAACCATGTTTCTAATTTTAATACTTATTTATTTATTATCGCATTTATTTATATTATTCATTTCTTCTCCTTCTACCTGTCTTTATTCAATATGTCTACTTAAACCGTTAATCGGTATGTAATTGTGTAAACCGGAACGAATTCAATAGAGTCAGGCTAAAACCTTAAATTAAGTTATAATCTGGTTTCAATTTCTTGTTTTAATTAACTTTCGCCACGAGAGTAAGAGAGTACTAAAGATTAGGATTAAGACCACAAGAGTGTGAGATCATAATCATATAGCTGAAATCGAGCATTAGTTTTAAACACAGCGGAAGCACTTTAAAACCAATTAGAACCTTTAGGTTTCCAAAAAGTATTTCTAACTTGAATTGACATAGCGAGAGCGCTCAATTGAACTTATGAGTATAGTATTAGGCAAGACCACGAGAGTGTGAGTTGGAGACTTTTAGATTGAGAGTTTCTACATAGAGATAATTAATAAGTCTTAACAAGTCGACCTTTTATTGAATTCGCGAAGGAGAAATCAATTACGTACCGATAATTTATATCATTATTTTAATTTAATTAATTCTTAATCTCTTAAAACCGAAAGTTTGCAGTTACTAACCGTTAGACTCAGAAGTCTGCCACCAGATGTGTCATCTACATCACCTCCCTCTATTGAGCCCTCTCAACAGTGGCTCTATCACGTTGTCGACCAGCAATTGTACCATCTACGCTCTAGTCTTCACTAGGAGAAAAAACAATTTTCTTAAACTTACTAGATTTTACGGAAAAAAAATCTACAAATTACGAGGTTTCTGCATATTTGGGAATATTCAACAAAAATACAAAAGAAAAATTATAGAATTTTTGAAATGTCTAGTTAAACATATGCATTTTTACCGAATTTTTTAAAAACAAAAATCTGAAAACATTTATGCATTTTTACCACAGTTTTCGAAAAGACCTAAAAATATATATGCATTTTTATCAGATTTTTCAAAAAAATCATGTTGACGTATGAATTTTTTTCGGATTCTTCAAACAATACGGAAAAAACATCACATACCTGTTTTTTCCAAACATTCGGTAAAAAAATCATGAAAAAATCGTAAAATAATGCTAAAAATGTTCTAGAAAAGACAAACTTGTCATCAATATTCCAAAGCTTTCAAAAAAAGTGAAATGTTTTAATACTTTTTGAGAATGAAATTATAATATTATGGATGGCTAATATGGTAAAAATATAGAGAATGTAGGGTACCAAATAAAATTTAGGATTGACACTTGCGTACCATCAAGACTTTACCATATACCCCTATCATTAGATCTATACCCCTACACACAAAAAATTGGACTAAAATACCCTCATATAAATAGTTAAAATCAGTAATTTCTATTTCTATTTTTTACTTTTCACTTTCCAAAAAGTCTTCCGGTTTGGAATTTTTTGTAATTAAGTATACCGGAAGACATTGTCTAAAAACCGATTTGAAAAATATTTGTGGTGCATATCGGAAGAAGTCTTCCGGTTTGATTTTTGTTGACAATGCGTACCGAAAGGCTTGGAAGAAGTCATCCGATTTAGTATGTAAAAACAGTGTACCGGAAGTCTTTTTACCAGTCTTCCGGTTTTCAACCTTTTTTTTAATTAATTTATTTTATTAATTTTTGTTTTAAAAAAAATGTTTTTTTTATTAATTCCCTTCACATTCAATTTCCACCAAACTTCTAAATTTTTAATATTGACAAAGAAATTTTTAATATTATATTTTTTTTTTTGAAAATAAAGAAAACTAATATATTATCTTAAATTAATATTAATTACAGTATTATCAATTTAATTTTTTATAAAATACAACATTTAAAATTTTATTAAGTTATTGATGTAATTGATATTATATTATATTTATTTTTTAAATTATTATAAATGACTTTTATTGAATGACATTTCTATTACTATTATATACTACTATGTTTTGCTTTTAACATAAAAAGAAATAGATATAACATGATATCAATTACATCAATAAATATAACATCAATAAAAAATAAATATAACATGATATCAATTACATCAATAAAAAATAAATATAACATGATATCAATTACATCAATAAATATATCATGATATCAATAAATATAACATCAATAAAAAATAAATATAACATGATATCAATTACATCAATAATAATATTTTTTATTGATGTAATTGATATCATGATATATTTATTGTATCTTAATATCATTGTATCTTAATATCATTTTTGGTTTTTTTAATTTTTTATAGTGGGATTATGTTATAAAATTACCAATTTAATCCCTACTTTTATATTTTATAAAAAAATATTATTTCTTATAAACATATCCCGTATCTTTGGTTATTTTAAAATTATCGTATACATACCCGTATATGGATCATAGATACTTATCAACCGTATATGGATCATAGATACTTATCAAAACAACTTCATTCATTTTTTATGAACTGGAAATACAATAATTACTGTATCAGATAAATAGTTTACGTTGGCAACAGCTTAAAGAATTGAGAAAAATGGTTGAATAATTTAAATCCAAACTCAGCATAAACCACAAAAAGAATGAACAATAATATTAATCAGTGTTTTAAAAATCGGACTGGACCGATCGATCGGATTGGGAACTGGTCAGGTAACCGGTGTAATGTGATTCAAATATTGGATTGCTTATACCATTGAAGCGGTGTCAATCGATAAACACCGATATAAATTGAAAAAATCGGAAAAATCGATGATTTTCATAAACCGACGGTTTAATTATTATTTTTTAAAAATTAATTTTCTTATTATTTTAATTAAAAAATTAAAATTAAAATATAAAATGAAATAAATGAAATAAAAAATTAAAAATAAAACATAGTAATGAAATCATTGACAAGAAAATTGTTGCGGATGCGATTGATTTCCCTCCTTTAAACTAAATTTGATACACATTTGAGTTATTTTGTTATAAACTATTTAATTAAATTATGTTGCAATTAGACTTTATTTGCAATTAGACTTTGTAATTTTATACTATTTTGTTACGTGTGATATCTTTATTTAAATTTTGAATTTAGATTATAAACTTGTGAATTTATGATATGATACTTTAAAAAAATTTAAGTGTTATTTATATTTTGTAGAGATTGAATCATCCGATTCGACCAATTTTATCCCTATATAGTTTTCTTATAAAGACTGAACTATTTAATCGAGTTATCCGATTTAATCCGATTTGGTCATGCGGTTCGACCAGTGACTCAGTGGTTCAACCAATAAATCAGTGACTCAGTACCCTCACCGATTTGATGACCGATACGATTTTTAAAACCCTGACTTTTAACATAACAATGGCATTCAAAATCTCGAAATGACCTAAATTTGCCATTTAACTTGGAAAATAAACTTCACTTAACTACCTAAAGAGTATAACCGGTCAACTTGGTTAAGCTTTCAACTAACAAAATTCCAAATCAACCAAATCTCCATAGGTTGGTTCGGTTTTTGTATGTTTTTTAATTGGACCCGAACTAAACTAACCTAATAATTGATTCTTGTGATAAGTTTACGGACCAAAATATTTATAACGAAAAAAATCATATATAAATAGGCATGAGCACTTAGCAATCCCAAATACAAACCAGAATTACTAATCAGGCAGTAGCAATCCAAAATACAAACTAATTATCAATAAACTTAGCAACTCATCAAAGAGAAGCAGAAGAATCATAGAGAAGCAGAACGAGATTGCTGCAGTTGGAATGAAGATGTGTGACACAAAACTGAGCAAGACAACGGTCACGCGGGAGGTTGGCTGAGTGAAATTGAGATTAATGAAAATAAAAATATTTGAACGATCTAATGAAATGTATAGGCCTGGGCTAACTCTATGCTCCGGTGATCAATTTTAAGAACTGAAACGTGTCACCTGAACCAACTTGGTTCTCCTTGGTCTTCGGTTCCGGTTTTTACCAGAACCAGTAAGGAAGGGTAATTTCTGGGTTCTTTATATTTACCCCTTTCCACCGCATCTGAAGTTTAAATCCACCGTAGCAAGCACTACTACATCATTCACCGAACAATTATAGCTCAACCACGGAACAATATTATAATAACAATAGGGCAATTGCAATGACAAAATTAGGTATTCCTGTCATGTTCAATTTTGAATATTTCCCCAATACAAAATAGTAAAAATAAAAAACATTTCTTATGCCTATTTCTTACATATATACTAATACAACCAAATGATATCATGATTGCATAAGGTCATACCAAATTGCAATGAGGGAAACGGAATGTGTTGTTCAAGTGATGTGCCGAGGAGGAAATCGGCCTTTTTTGAGAAATGAAAGAGAGTATTCAGACGCATCAATTAGGTCAGCAATGTTATGCAAAGAGCGTTCATCAGAGCCAACCCAAAACATTGCACGTACCTTCGCTTTCATGGCCAATCTAGAGGCAAAGTTCAGTGGCAACAAAGGAGAATTCAGGCTTCTCAGTGTCTGACGATATAGCGACAGAACTCGACCTCTGTTCCTACTCAAATCCTCTGCCGTCGCCCATATCAAACCCTTTCCCATTCTGCAACATAAAACAAAATAGTTGAATATAAATTAAAAACTATGCATCAGATTGAAATTAGATATATTGAATTTCGAACCTGCTTATCATACAAACCCACAGTGCGACGATGATGCTAAGCTTTTCAACTAGCTTCAATGGCAGATTAAGCAAAAAAAAAAAAAAAAGAAGAAGGAAGAAGGAAGAGACAAACCTGGGAAAGCGTGTTGAAATCGGCGTGGGAGTGACCGAGTGTAGATGATGATGTGCGGCGGGGCAGACAGAGAGTGGCGGCCGCCGAACTGATGAAGGAGAAGTAGAGATTCTCTTGTTTTGAGAGAAAAAGGGTAACTGTAAAAAAGATTTTTGAAAACAAAGAAAAAACACTTATTTTAATCGGAATTTTTTGGTTCGAACCGGCTCACATGTTTGAATGGTTCAACTTCAACCCATTCAATTTTAAAAACTTTCAAATATACAAGAGGCAAAATAACACAGTATTTTTAAATACCTTTTGGTAATAATTAGGTCCTTTAACTTATTTCAAACTAATAAATTAGTCTCTTAAGTTTGTTTTGTAACGATTTGATTTATTTTTTTAAATCTCTGTTACAATAAATTGCAAATGTATATATCATTTGAACTGATTTTTCGCACTGATCACAAATATGTAATTAGTTTTGCATTTGATTGTGTATTTTGGTCTGATCGACGATTTCTCATTATGTATTTTGTCATTTTTTACTTGATTCTCATGAAACGTAACTTGTTTGATAAATTTGATTGCATATTCGTGATCAGCGTAAAAAATCAATTTAAATGGTATATGAGTTTGTAACGAAGATTTTTAAAAAACAGACCAAATTGTTACAAAACAAACTTAAGGGACTAACTTGTTAATTTAAAATAACTTAAAGGATCCAACTGTTACAAAAGAATCTTAAAGGACCTAAGTGATACTATTAAATAACTTAAAGGACTAAAACATGTATTTGCATATACAAGGTGAAAGTTAATGTTCGGGACTGACCCAATGACTAGACATGACTCAACCTACTCTTGCTTCCAGAACGATCCTATAGCCCAATGTCAAAAGGACCCACTAGCGTTATGCCTCTGAGGCGAGGAGGATTCGTCGACCACGGTCACCCGTGGTCGGTTTCTTCTGCTCCTTCTAGACCTCTGCCCGTCATCCGGGGAAGTCTCCTAGATCCGGCCGGGGAATTGCTCCTGCTCGGATTGGTCTCTGCCCGACGCACCCATCTGACCACGCAGGACAATTCTAACGGCTAGTTCTGGCAGTTACCTATTTTCGAGGGATCCGCGATCCAGACCCAAAATAAGGACCAATAGCCAAGCGTTTAGGGCACTTTATAAACCCTCTCATTTGAGAGAGTCAGGTATCAAATATTCACTCCCTTACTCTTTTACTTATACTTGCATACACTTTTGTCGGTTCTTACTTTGGCATCATAGTACCTTGCAGGTATACCCCTCATCTCTCCTCGACGACCGAGCATCGTCCTTCATCATCCACGTCAGCGTCCGGAGCCACTACAGATTCTGATCGCAGGAACGATCAATTAAGTTTTTTTCCTAAACGTAAATGACATTAATAGGAGTAAAAGGTGCACTCTCCCATTACATCACAATACAACAAACCAAAAAATTACCTACTAACACCAATACACAATAATGATATGGAACCGTACAAAGATCGTAAAAATTAGAATTGGAATAGACAATATTTTCAATGCAAGTCCGCTTCCAAGATGATAACTTAATATTCCACACGATATCATTCACATTACAATTCTCGTTGTTAAAAATTACTTCATTTTTAGTCTTCCAAATATTCCAAACTACCATCAACCAAATCGCTCCCCTCTTACTCTTTTGGCTAGACAAATTGTTATTACCAAACCAAGAAATGAAATGATTCAATGTATTACCTGCAAAAACATCAGAATAGCCCAACCACCTTCCCACCATTTCCCAAACCAACATTGAAACAGGACAGGAAAAAAGCAAGTGATTCATGTCTTCTTCAAATAAATTGCAAAACACACAATCATAAACCAAATTTGTATACCTCAATCCTTTGGGTTTGAGTTGATCTCATGTAGCCAATCTGTTTAAAAAAATTCCAACCAAAGGACTTTATGTTAGCTGGAACAGGAACCTTCCACAGTAGAACAAAAGCTCTACTTAAACCTGAATCCGGCCAAAGTGGTTGAGTTAAATATCTAACCTATGTTTTTTTATTGGAAAATGATTTCACAAAATGATAATCTCCAATTCAAATTTTAGAATTGTTATGGACTGGACCAACGACTAGGTACGGCTCAATCCTCTATGGCACATGAAACGGCCCAATGACCAAACGACTAGGGGACCCATCATATTCATGCTCCCCTTGGATTGGCTGCGAATCTGCGACCATGTTTGATCGTGGTCATTCCACCCTCATTGTTCCTGATCCTTGACCGACAATGGCAGAAATCACCCATATTCGGCCTAGACAGTTCCTGTTCGGAGGATCTTGTGCCCGACATCTCGTTATCACGACCAGGATGCTTATCCAACGATTAGTTTCTGGCAGTTACCTATTTTTGGGGACCCGCGATCCAGGCCCAAAAATAGGAATCGTTAGCCACGCGTTGGGGCTCTCTATATAAACCCTCTCGTTTGAAGGGGCCTGGTATCAAACATTAATTCCCTGAACACTCTTACTTGTGCTTGCCATATCTTGTGCTTGTTCTGACTTTGGCATCGGAGCACCTTGCAGGTACAACCCTCCCCCCCCCCCCCCCCCCGTTCTCCTCAACATTCGATCGGACCTTGGAGTCCACGTCAGTAGCCATTGGAGAATCTGATCTCAGGTACAATCAGTGGCGTCGTCTGTGGGAACTTTGTAGCCCCGTTTTCTCATCCTCGGTTCGTGAAAACAAAAACATCACCGTTCAATCTCCTTCTCGATGGCTCACCAGGAAGATTCCATAGTGATCACCTCGTCACTGGCATTCCCATTAAGCAATGGGAAAGTGACGAAACTAACCCTCCCCTCGAAGAACCAGATCATTTTCTTGACGGGTGAACTGCCTCCCCTTCGCCTGAACCTTCCCAACAACCTGACTTCACCCCTGCAGATCTCCCGTTGATTCCCATCCCCGAAGGGACGAATCAGGCACAAGCGGCTCTGGTCGAAGCGACCAACAACATCAACCTCCTCCTACTCTGACAGGGCGAAAGGTTGGAGGTTCTTGTGGAAGCAAGACGCGTGAGATCCCCCACTCTCTCGAGGAGACATCGCCGTTCCTATTCAAGATCACCCAGGCAGAGGAAAGACCACCATCAGTCTGAGGCTTCTGGATCCATCAAGAAGAGGACTCATTTGTCTCCTCGACGAAATAAGTCCCCGCAAACAAAGAAGACATGGAGGACCCTCCAACCGGGGGTGCGACCCTCACCAGAAGGACTAAGAAATTACTCAAAATCTCCTTCATGTAGGCATATGAACGATTGTTGCTGCTCCGTATCCCCGGTCTCCAGCAACGAGGACGAGCACCTCTGAGAACGTATGATGGGACCACAAACTCGGACGAGCACATTGAAAATATCGATGCTCTGTTGGACTACAGAGGCGTCCGGAGAGCTATCAAGTGTCGCCTCTTCCCCACGACCTTGAGAAAGGGTGCGATGGCTTGGTACAAAAGTCTCCCTCACAAATCTATCACCTTGTGGAGACAGCTAGGGAGACATTTCTCTCGACACTTCACTGCCTTACGACACCATCCAAAAACCAAAGCATCTCTGGAGGCGATTATTCAGGGGAAGGACGAGCCCCTCTGAGCATACATCGAAAGGGTTAACAAAGAAGTCGTCCAGGTCTCGACCACGGACGATATGAAAAAATACCTTTTGGAACAAGGACTCCGCCCCCAGAGTAATTTCAAAAGAGACGTGGGAATCGAAACACCGACCACGCTTGACGCTTTCCTCCTCAAAGAACAAGCGTGCATACAGTACGAGGATAAAGAAGCAATGAACATTGCCTGTGACACCCGACGTAATGAAGACGCCAAACCTTCCAAGAATGATGACTCCTTCACGTATCGTAGGGGAGGTGAAAAAAGAAAGGAAGATCGCTCCCGTGAACCGCAGGAGCACAAGGGTCCCGTCGGGAGGTTCCACGACTATACATCTCTCACAGCAACCAGGGAAAAGATTTTGTTCGAGTGAGTGAATTCTTTATTTAGTCAGGCAGGAGTCAGATTCCTGAAACAACTGCCAAACAAATCAAATAGTGACAAAACAAAGTATTGTCGCTTCCACAAATCTCATGGGCACAATACCGAGGATTGCCTTCACTTGAAAGACGCCATTGAGATACTCATCCGAGATGGTCATCTCAAACAGTTTACTAAGAGTAAAGACGCTCCTCGACAAGAAGTGCAGGAGGCTCGAAAGGCTGAGGACCTCACCCCACCGGTTGTGGAAACAGACCTTCAAGTCGCCCTCTGTATTACGTGGCCAGAAGATTTCTATGTTCCCGAACCATAGATGGGACCTGCGTACTTTGCCGCATACAGCCCTTGGGAATCCTTCCCATCAACAATGGTCATCTCCGGAGGAGGACCCAATAAGGTCACGATATGATCGATGAAGCGATGGTTCGACGAGCTGATCAACACCAGTTCCAACCTGAGCTCTACCCTCGACCCTCCCCGAGGAGGATCCATTCCCATTTCTTTTTACAAAGAAGACCTCCTCGGAGGGGCGCCAAATACAAGCATTCCCTTGCTGGTTCACGCACAAATGGAAAATTTTGATGTCCGCAGGATCCTGGTCGACCCGGGAAGTTCAGTCAACATAATGTACTCCCAACTGTTCACGACCCTTCAGTTGAACGAGACACACCTGACGCCATATGTAGGTTCAGACCTCCAAGGGTTTAACGGGAAAGTTTCTAGGCATTAGGGTTATGTCGACCTGATTGTCACATTTGGTGCTGGAGATACCACGAGGTCTATCAAGGTACAATTTCTTATGATAGACTGCCTGTTCCTATACCAGTGCATCCTAGGACGACCCACTCTGGGCGAGCTCATTGTTGTACCTTCCACGGTACACTTGAAAATGAAATATTATACATCATCGGGACAAGTGGCCACCCTCCACGGGGACATAGAAGTTGCTCACAGATGTTACGAGGCCATATCCAAAGGCCTCCACACCATCGCCGCCAAGCCTAAGCCAATCAAAGTCGTCCTCCCTCACTCTTCCGAAGAGCCAAAGGCACTGTCCTGTGTGGATTCCATAGATCTCGAAAGCATATTCATTAATGAAGAAGAGCAAAACTAGTTGGTCGCAAAACTTTCTTCATCCGCTCGACCCGTCCCCGACGGTGATTTTGAGCTGGTTGCATTGGGAGAGGATCCTTCGAAGGGAGTGAAGATTGGAGCAGACCTCCCCAACTTGGCGAGGAAGCAGCTCAAGGAATGTGATCAATGCATTTTAATGCACATTCTACCATGTTTGCACTTAAGCATTTCTTTGGTTTTCTTTGTCTATTTTTATATTTTAATTTGTTTTTCTATTTTATTTTATTTTTGGCTTAATTTGATTTTCGTACTTAATTTTCAGCTTTAACAGCGTTTACGGAAATGATCATAACCAGAGTTCTAAGAATTTGATTGAGGCGTTCTACCAGTCGACGAAAAGCTAAGAGAGAGAGCTACAACTTTCGTGTTGGAGCTGAAGTCAGATTCGGAGTCATATTTTCTAGAATTTCGTTTGAAGATGCTGCATTAGTTTTATTTAGTTTTGGGTCATTTAGAATTGGGCCTGAGTTATGTATTTGACCCAGTTGGGTTGTAAACATGGTTTTTTGGTTTTGCCATATAACCTAGAAGTCGCAACTGTTCACAATATACTTTTGACGATTTTATTTTTTACTTTCGAAGAAACGAATTATGGAGACCTAATTCCAAGGATTAATCTGTTGTAGTCAGTTTTTGCCGACACTTTGAGGTTCTTATATTTTCCAATTAATCTATTTCCTTTCAATTTTGATCTTGATATCTTGTTTGCTTAATTCTATTTATCTAAGGTTAGATTGATTTATTTCGATGATTGCATGTTCCTATACTTTAATCGCGTTTGCTTAATTCGCGTATGATTATCGTGTTTGCTTAATTCACGATTGATATATTTCATATGTTTGCTTAATTCGAAAATTGGGAATATTTATCATATAATATCAATTACGCTTGTTTGATTGTTATTATAATCGAAAAGGGAATAGAGTCCGCTTAGGAATTGGGAATTATTTGGGTCGATGATAAGTTGGGAAATCAAAACAGCAGATTAACCGTTTCAGCTTATTTTAATAATCACTTAAGTGGTTTTTTTTATGTTAATCGAAACTCAAAACCCCCATTGTTCCAATTGGTTAGTTAATAACAATACAAGAATCCATGTGAGACGATACTCGAGTTATCGTTACCGTAACTACATTTTAAAGAAAATTACTCATTTTTGATTCGTGCACGACACTCAGATCAAATTGGCGCTATTGTCGGGGATTCTTGTTGTTATTAACCGATTTTATAGTCATAGGTATATTTTTATTGCTAGCTTTTTTCTTTTCTTTTTTTGTTGTGTTTGTTGATTTTCAGGGTTGCAATACCGGTTGCAGTATAGTGATAAGTTTTTCAGCCTTTCAGGTAAGTTGGAAGCTACTGTTTCGATATGCTCCAAAAATTTTCTAGAAAATCAGAAATAAATCGAAGAATAATACTCTTTTAGAATAGAATTCTAAAACATTTCGACCCTCAAAATCGCAAATTTTGCGTTTTTCTATTTTATTTGATTTATGTTCTATTTTCATATTTTCAAAAAAATCTGAAATTTTTTGTGCGAGCTTTATTTGATTTAATTAGATTTTTAGCGTTATTTTTATATTTTTTAGATTTTATTTTAATCGCTTTTCTTTTTTCCATTCTTTTTAAATTTGTATTGATTTTATTTGATTCTGTGTTGAAATTCATAATCATATCATGGCTGATCAAAGAACTCTGAGAGAACTGGTTGCATTTGTGAATTATAATGCTTTATGTATTGAATATCCTGTTGTTGATGCACCTTTCAAATTGAAATTTGGTTTAACACACTTGTTGCCAAGTTTTAATGGTTTTGCAGGTGAGGATCCACATAAGCATATGAATGAATTTCAGGTTGTGTGCTCTGCGCCTTCTGAACCTTCACTAGAGGACCTTATCAACCAAATGGATACAAATAATATCAAGTTTCAACAACAAATAGATTCTAGTTTTAAGACTTTGCAAACACAACTCGATCAACTTACCACTTCGATGAATCCCATGCAGCAAGCTCAAGGATCAAACCAACTGTCTTTGGAAGAACATTCTATTTTTCAAATAGAGTTGCCTTCTGAAAATGTTGATGATACTTGTATAATTTGTTTGCATCTAATTTTCCATCTTTGTCTGATTTTGATGATGTTTACTCTTGTGATGTTTGTACTGACACTAAAATTTGCTCTATTTGTGCTGAAATTGAGGTTGCCTTGTAAGCTGATACTCTTACTGCATATGAGGTTGAAAATGAAGTTGTTCATGTCAATGAAGCTCTCGATACCCTGGCTGTCTGGAACAAACCATCCATCGAGAAATCACCCTCTTTAGAGCTGAAGCCAATTCCTAATAATCTATTTGAATTTGTGCAGTAAGAGAAATCATTACAGGGACATAAGAAGAGAATTGGATGGTCTTTGGTTGACACTTGTGATATTAGCCCATCCATGAGTATGCATAGGATCTCAATTGAAGATGGAACAAAAGTAGTGAGACAGCCCCTTAATCCTTTGATTCTTAAAGTTGTAGAAAAGGAGATCACTATCACGTGCACATTCAATACTTTTACTTATCGAAGATTCTTCTTTGATCCTGGAATAAAAGTCGAAGGCACTAATAAAAACTTCAAGATTAATGGATACTACCTAAAGCTACTCTATGAGATCCCCACTTTGGAAGAATAGACTGTAGAAGAGCTCTCTTTAGGAAATATTGCTTATGTGATCACCTATCCACCTTGAATATTCGGGTGTGTTCTTTCCTTTCCCTCCCTCTTATTTTATCTTTATGTCCTTTAATTGAGGACAATGCTTGTTTTAAGTGTGAGGGAGAGAATAATTTATTTTCTTTGTTTTTGTTTTATTTTTATTTGTTTTGTTTTGTTTTAGAAACACTAGGCATTTTTTTTCGAAAGTTTTAGGCTATAGATTGTTTTGAGGTTAGTTGTGGAGACTTGGGAAAAGTTCATAAGATCGGTATCGTTTTAACACCTTAAGTCTCCTGAATATGGAAATATTTTTGAATACTTGTTATGCCATAGCCTTGAGTTTTCATCCTTTAATATCTCTTAAGTAGTTTATCTAGCAATCAACACCATCTAGAAATCACACTAAGTAATTAAGCTGATGCAAGTAAGTGAATGATCTTGCGCTTAAAAGAAATATGAATAGGAATCCGCCTTATAAGTTAGGTGACCCTCACCCGGTCATTTAGCCTAACGGGTGTGAAACCTTAAGAGAAAAAAATTCTTGTTGTTACTTAAGTAACTTTAAAATATTGTCAAGTATGGATCATAATCACTAACATGCTTATTTACCATGTGAGTGAATAGATAACGGGCTTAATGTGATTGCGCTAGAATTAAAGAGAGCAAAAAGGATGATGAGTAAGTTAGGCTTAGGCATAATAACATGATTCGAAATAGTTTGTATATGATGGAGGCTTATGACCGCACAATTGCGGATTTGTGTTCTTACATATCCTTAGTGTGTAAGATTAGTACCTATCGATGTTATCTTAATCGAAGAAGAGTTTGTAGCCTAGAATGAGTATCTGAATGATGTTGTGTTTCTTGAGTCTTGATTTTATTTTGCTCAGAGTGCAAAAGTTCAAGTGTGGGGGAATTTGATCAGTGCATTTTAATGCACATTCTCCCATGTTTGCACTTAAGAATTTCTTTGGTTTTCTTTGTTTATTTTTATATTTTAATTTGTTTTTCTATTTTATTTTATTTTTGGCTTAATTTGATTTTCGTACTTAATTTTCAGCTTTAATAACTTTTACGGAAATAATCATAATCGGAGTTCCAGGAATCTAATTGAGGTGTTCTACCAGTCGACAAAAAGCTAAGAGAGAGAGCTACAACTTTCGTGTTGGAGCCGAAGTCAGATTCGGAGTAATATTTTCCATAATTTTGTTTGAAGTTGTTGCATTAGTTTTATTTAGTTTCGCGTCATTTAGAATTGGGTCTGGGTTATGTATTTGACCCAGTTGGGTTGTAAACGGGTTTTTTTGGTTTTGCCATATAACCTAGAAGCCGCAACTATTTACACGACACTTTTTACGATTTTATTTTTTACTTTCAAAGAGACGAGTTATGGAGAACTAATTCCAAGGATTAATCTGCCGTAATTGGTTTTCGCCGATACTTTGAGGTTCTTATATTTTCCAATTAATCTATTTTCTTTCGATTATGATCTTGATATCTTGTTTGCTTAATTCGATTTATCTAAGGTTAGATTGATTTATTTCGATGATTGCATGTTCCTATACTTTAATCGCGTTTGCTTAATTCGCGTATGATTATCGTGTTTGCTTAATTCACGATTGATATATTTCATCTATTTTCTTAATTCGAAAATTAGGAATATTTATCATATAATATCAATTACGCTTGTTTGATTGTTATTATAATCAAAAAGGTAATAGAGTCCGCTTAGGAATTGAGAATTATTTGGGTCGATGATAAGTTGGGAAATCAAAACAGCAGATTAACCGTTTCAACTTATTTTGATAATCACTTGATTGAATTTTTTTATGTTAATCGAAACTCAAATCTCCCATTGTTCTAATTGGTTGGTTAATAACAATACAAGAATCCTTGTGAGACAATTCGAGTCATTGTCGCTATACTACATTTTCAAAAATTACTCGTTTTTGATCCGTGCGCGACACGCGGATCAGTCGCCCTTTGACATGCCATGAAGACATATAAAAATGATTTTCCACTGCCTCACCATTGATTCCATATTGAAGCCATTGTCTTAGAGGAAACGTAAGGTAGTCAAGGGTAGTCAAGGAGAAGAGAGCGACCATTAATGAAAATTTTCAAAAGTTGAGAAGTGTCTACTTTATAACTAAGATAAAATATCCATCTTTGTTGGCTAACATAGTTTTGGTAAGGAAGTCATCAAACAAATGGTGCATGTGTGTCATTTACCTTAACGTCACATGCCTTAAAGATTCATATCCCTTACCTAACATAGATCTTTTGATTGACGGACCCCCAATCTACAAAATAATGAGTTTCATGGTCCCCTATTTTAGCTACAATCAAAACAAAATTGATTATCTATTCATTTTTAATGAAATGTAACTTATATTTTTTTTTGTAAATAGTCATATATGATTTATCATGTTTAATGGACATATAATTAATTTTAAGTGTAAAAATTTAAAAGGGGTCAAAATTATTTAACTTTAAAATAAAGCGATTAATTTCGATTAACTTCATAAATAAGATAAAAAATAAAAATAAAATAAAATTATATATGTGACTTCTTATTTTTCCGCTTTTTCATAAGAGTTCACTAGCACCCGTTTCTCTTTCTACCGTTATGTAATGGAACTTCAACTTTTATCATGACATTGATAGTGAAGTATGAGAAGAAGAAAATGTCATTTAGCGAAGAACATTTTCATAGTTTTTTTAATGTAGTACAAAATTAAAAGAACGCATTCATGAATTTGATCAAACGCAAATGCCATAAAAAAACACACAACATTTTATTTCTCATCATATAAGATCCAATTCATGCAATCTCATAACTACACATAATAAACAAACCCACTAAACATCAAACCAACCCAAACCACAACCCCAAACCCCACACTCACACCAACACAACTTGCTTTCGATGGAGACGGTGCCGGAGCATGCAAGCCACTTTTTGGAGCCTGAGACGGTGGTACAACCACAATATGAGGAGAGTTATGGTGTCTAACTGCCATAACTAAAACAATAATCTTTTGACCTTGTTTACAGTGATCAACATTGCCACTGATGAAAAAATACAAACCCGAATCACCGAGCTTAAAACTCGAATCTCCGTCATGCATCTTTTGTTTCGGATTGTTGATGTTGCAGGAATCATAGTCCTCTTTCTTCACCATAAGAACTGAATCCCTCTTTTTATTGTACTTGAAATCTACAATATAATTGAAATAAAAACATTAATATAAAAACATTATGATTATGCAATGTTGAGAAATAGTGAATTGGACTTACTCAGAGTGTCATTAACTTGAAACCTATTTTTCTGAGCCCAATGATTGTAGTATTCAGAAGGTTTGAGAACCCAACCATCTTTACCACCAACGTGAAACTCTAGTGCTTGAGATGAGGATGAAAGGAGGAACAATGGTGTTAACAGAAACATAAGACCGAGAAATAAAGTAGAAGAAGCCATTTTGGTACTTTAGTTAGGTATCTGAAATGTTGTGTGAAGAAAGAGAATGTAGTGATTAGTATATATAGTGGGGATTGAGAGAGGTTAGGGTAGATAACCGTTGAATATGCATGTGAAATGTATATACAATAAAAAGAATGTGTTTGCTTGCTGGAAGTGGCATAATCATGTACTTGAACGAGCATGACATAAATTGTGGGGGTCTCCATAGTTTCTGTTTTTTCTACCACTGTTACATTTACACATGGCTACATGCATGAGACATTGTTTTCTTTTTACTAATAAATTCCTAGATATCTATGAGAATAATTGGATATCAATATCTTTAGTTTAAAATATTAATTTATTTTTAAATAAAATATTTAAAAAAAATGACATTGAATGTGATTATTTTATTAAATGAGGATACCGATATCCAACTAAATCTAAGAGTATTTGAGTGTTCACTTTTAATAAATCAATTCATTTATATTAAGCAACAATTATGAGTAGAATGAGCAAGTATCACGAGTTTATTATATTCATACATCATGTGTTACGCCTCTTAACCCATGTTTTCTCGTGACAATGTGTTTTAGTTGATTTTTTTGTGTCATCCTTACGCTGAATCACGTTAATCTTTTACGCTGGATCATGTTAATCTTTTATGTATCATTTCAATTTTAACAGAAATGACCAAAGGGACCGATAAGGTGGTTTACTACATATAAACTCGTGATACTTGCGTTTATATAAATCCATTTCAATTTTAACAAAAGTGTCCAAAGGGATCGACTATCACTTTTGCCGAATATAATTGAATGAAGATAATTTTTATACCCATCAAAAAATTGAATATTATATATTTGACCAATCACTTAATAGAATTTATTTTTATTTATATGTTTGATTGTTATCTTGTAAAATAAAGTTTGACTCATTAAATCTTATATTATAATGTTTCTATTTTTATTTAGTAATTGGAAGAAAAAAAATGTCGGACCTTGAGATTGTCTCTAATATCTTGAAATAAAACTATAGAAAGCTATTTAGTTAAGATGTCTGCAATTTGATTGTGCAATGGGCCATGTAAAACGTGAATGTATCCCCAAGCCAATTTTTTGTGAACAAAATGAATGTTCATATTGATATGCTTTGTGTGCTAGAGCTGGACTGGATTTCCTGAGAGGTATATCGCAATAATACCATCACAATAGACAAGGTAGCCATGAGGATAGGACAATGTAACTCTAAAAGTAGTTTACAAGATATGCCATGTGAAAATCTTTCTGGTAAATGGAAAAAGAGGTGTCAAACTTACTTTGGGAAAATTATAGAGAAGAAACATAGTCGGCAAACTAGTTATACCATGGTCCAGGAGTTTTCTTTTGAGCTCATACAAAGATTTATGTAGAAGATAAACACAGTGAGGACGCTTTAATTTGTATCCTTGTAACTTAAGAGTTGATGCATGTATATAGTTTGTTTGAGTTCACCATGGAAAAAATAAATTATTCAGATCCAAATGATAAAGGGGCATGCTTTAGATAAATTATGAATGAGCGCAATCCAAATAGTTGCATAATTAACCACGGGATTCAATGTTTCTCCGTATTCAACATGAACTTGTTGACTTGCATTATCACCTACAAGTATGACTTTATGCCTTTTAAAAGAACGATAAATATTAAACCCTAAAGCCTTATCTTTATGTCTAAAAATCCACATAAAACTAATAACATTAACATCATATGGACATGACACTTAATATCACGTACTATTTTTAGTAAAAGTGTTATATTCATCATTCATTTCCATTTTCTAATTCAGGTATTTAAATGCAAACATTTGGTTATGATGGAAATGTGATTTTACTACATGAGTATGAAGGTCATAATACTTTTGGTTGGTTTTGAAAATACCATGTTGACTTCTTGTAACGGGTTTTCTAGTTGCATGTCCCGAATACATTCAAGGGAGAGCACCCCAATACAGTTATTTTGTTGCTTGCCTTATCACTTTCATTTTGATTTACTTTCAATTATTGAGTCTCCTTCATGATTTCACCTTTCTAGATCAAGTTTTAAAATGGTCCACTTTTAGCATGTACAAACCATTGGTTAAGTTTGAACTTGACCATGATGTTCTTAATCAATTACATGAGCCAGTGGAATAAGAGACATATATGTTATTGATTCAAGTTAGGTGGAAAGAAAAATATCAAAGTATTTTGAAATTACGAAAAATTGAGATTTTGGGTGTTTGATTCGAATCAAGCACATATCCTGGTTCGGATCACTTTGGACATAGCAACCATAAATTTTCAAAGAATTTGATTCTAATCAAATTTTACACATGATTTGAATCATCCAATTTTTGGTCACCTATGATAGAATTGATTTGAATCAAACCTTACACTTGATTCAAATTAGACAAGTTTTCAAAAATAATTAGTTGGCTCAGCTTGATAGATTCAAATCAGAATTAACACATGATTCGAATTGCGGGTGTCTTTGATTCGAATCAGGTTTTGTTCTTGATTCAAATCAATTGAAAAATGGGTCAAAATTGTTGAGGAATTTTTTTTTATGTTTTGAATATGACAAACTTGTGTGTAAATATATTAAGATTATGATCTTATTTGTTATTTGATGTGTGTTATTGAGTGAAAATTAATAAGACAGATATGAATAAATGTTATCATAAATGGAATTCGAGAAGAAATGGTTCTGAAGTTTATTATTAAGATCATCACAAGAAAAGAAAAACATATGTTAGAAAGGAACACAAAATACCAAGTGTGATAAAGAAATAAGTCACACAATGGCATTATCATAATTTTGCACTACTAAAGAGAATCAACTTTGGAACAAATGGCAAAGTTGTAAATATTCTAAAGGATCAAATTATAACTATTAAATTATACCGAATGGCATTTCTGTAAATACATAAAGCAGTTGAGGATCAAGAAACACAACATGAGTATCAGTCTCTCTCAACGATAATTCTGTAAATAAATGATCTTATCATTTATACCATCAATGGCAGAATCATAAATACCAATGGTAGACATCTAATTTCAAGTATATACTTAGGGCAGTTCTGATTCTCAAGAAACTAGAGGATCAAAATCTCTATAAGTAGTCATTCAAATTCACTTCATTTCAAGACAATCACTCAAGGAAAAATTAAGAGAAATATTCATGAAATTCTTCCAAAAGTCATATTCTCACTAAAATCATATTCTTAGAATCAAGGATATTCCTTTCTAAGAATATATGTCTTAAAATCACGTCATTCTTTCAAAGAAAAATCAAGAGATAAAACACTTTCATTCAAGGAGAGTTCAAGAGAGAAAATTCATCATGTTATTCCAAAATTATTGTGGAATATTGGAACAAACCCTAGTACGAACAACATGTCGTCGAAGTCTGTTCACATGTTATTGTTTAATTGGGCCTTGTGTTATGGATCCAATTGTTTAAGTTAGCTTGTATCCTAAGTTAGCTTGTAATAGATAATTGTTAAAAATTCCATTAGGTTAGTATGTTAGTTTTATTATAAATAACATACTAGTCTCTCATATTTTGTATAAGGGAAAATAGGAAGATAAAAACTTAATTCAAAAGTGAGAGAGGTTATTTGTTATTCTTGTATACTTGTAATCTTGTTTTAAGAGAAAGGAAAGAATAACAGTTTATAACTAATCCTTGTTGTTATCTTTGGTAACCCTAAACCCCAACCCTTGTGGGTTTCTTGAGAAACCTATTATACTTTGTTTTCTAAGGTATCATATTCACAACAAATTGGTGAGGTGAGCATGGAGAAGATGCCTTAAACAAAGTATGAGATTTAAAAGTTCACCGGAGTGAACGATTTAGGTCTGTGGCGCTTGAAGTTGAAAGCCCTACTTGTTCAGCAGGGTTGTTTGGAAGCGTTGAAGGGAGAGACAACCATGAATGTTGCGTTGACGACAGCTGAAAAGATGACCATGATTGAGAAAACACACAATGCAATATTGTTGAGCCTTGGTGATAAGGTTCTTCGATAGGTATTAAAGGAGATGAAGGCGTCATGGTTATGGTTGAAATTTAAGGGTTTATACATGACTAAATCGTTGGTGAATCGACTCTACCTGAAGCAAGCCTTATATTCATTCAAGATGAGTGAAGACAAAGTGTTGGCTGAGTCGTTGGATATGTTCAACAAGCTAATTCTTGATCTTGAAAATATTGATGTAAAAATCGATGATGAAGATCAAACGTTTTTGTTGTTATGTGTTTTGCACATAACACATGCTCACTTCAAAGAAACCATCTTGTATGCAAGAGAGTCCCTGACCTTTGAAGATGTTCAATCTACCTTGTACTCTAAGGACTTGAACAAACAGAATGAGCATAAACCTTCTAAGGTTGGTGAAGGTTTGGCCGTTAAGGAGAAATTATTGCGAAAGGATGGTAAGTTCGACAAGAAGAAGGGAAAAAGTCAGCAGAAATCTTATAGTGGTGAAACATCTGGTGTTCGATGCTATCATTGTAAGAAGGAGGGTCACATTCGAAAGGTGTGCCCTGAATACCTGAAAGATCTTGGAGGTAATGATAATGGCCATACTTCCATTGCTCAAGATGATTTCAACTCATCTGATGTTCTTGTGGTTTCAAGCAGCGACTCAAGAAAAGAGTGGATTATGGATTCAGGTTGCACTTGGCACATGACTCCAAATAAAGATTTGTTCGAGGAATTATGTGATC
Source organism: Lathyrus aphaca (assembly GCA_963966055.1). Lineage (NCBI taxonomy): Eukaryota > Viridiplantae > Streptophyta > Magnoliopsida > Fabales > Fabaceae > Lathyrus > Lathyrus aphaca. The sequence continues at coordinate 161,427,278 of OZ014521.1, read as the reverse complement.
AAGATGGTGGATCAGTGCTGCTGGGAAACAACAAATCTTGCAAAATTGTAGGTATTGGATTTGTGAGATTCAAGCTCCATAATGAGTCAATAAGACTATTGATTGAAGTTAGGTATGTACCTAACTTGAAGAGAAATTTGATTTCTCTTGGTGAATTCGACAAGAAGGGATATGTATTTCAAGGAGAGAAAAGTATCCTAAGAGTCATTAAGGGGTCGAAGGAAGTCTTGAGAGGCGTGAAGAAACAAGGCTTCTATACCCTTGAGACTGAAGTTGTAAGTGGTTCGACAAATGTTGTATCCACGAAACTATTGTCGAAGACAAAATTATGGCACATGAGATTGGGACATGTCAGTGAGAGAGGCCTGGTCGAACTAGGGAAACAGAACCTGCTATGTGGTGACAAAGTCGAGAAGTTGGAGTTTGTTGAACCTTGTGTATTCGGTAAATCCTGTAGGGTGAAGTTTAACAAAGGTAAACAAAGAACACATGGATCCCTTGATTACATACATGCTGATCTTTGGGGGCCTGCAAGGAATCCTTCACATTTAGGTGCAAGATATTTTCTATCCATAGTTGATGACTATTCCAAAAAGTTATGGGTATTCATTCAGAAGACGAAGGATGAAACTTTTGATAATTTTAAGAGTTGGAAGGTTCTGGTCGAAACTCAAATAGGCATAAAGGTTAAGAGGTTGAGAACTGATAATGGCCTCGAATTCTGCAATGAAGATTTCAACAATTATTGTGTCGAGTCTGGGATTGCAAGGCATAAGATTGTAGCAGGTACTCTTCAGTAAAATGGTCTAGCTGAGAGATTCAAACGAACAATCCTCGAAAGGGCTAAATGCATGTTGGTTAGTGCTGGATTGAAGAAGGTGTTTTGGGCTGAGGCTATTTCGACAGCAACATATCTAATCAACAGATGTCTTTCGACTGCGTTAGATATGAAAACACTTAAAGAAGTTTGGTCAGGATATCCACCAGATCTCGACAAACTGAGAGTATTTGGTTGTATAGCCTATGCTCACATTAGGCAAGACAAGGTCGAACCTATAGCTCTGAAATGCATGTTCATGGGATATCCTGAAGGAGTAAAAGCTTATAGGCTGTGGTGCCTAGAGCCAGGTCACAGGTGGTGTCTCACCAGTCGAGATGTAGTTTTCAATGAAGCTGGGATGGCTTTCAAGAAAACTAACGATGTTGTCAAAGAGCTAGAATAGGGAGAAATTCCTGTTATGGTGGAGCATAGTGGTGCTGAATTGCATGATCCAAATGAAGTTGAAGAAGAAGAAAAAACTGATGTCGAAGATGAGGAGACTGATAATGACTACCTGCTGGAAAGAGACAGGTCAATAAGAGTCATCAAGCCACCTCAGAGACTTGGGTATGTAGATCTTATAGCTTATGCCTTAATCTCTTCAAGTGAGGTTCTAGATGCCTTAATCTCTTCTTCCATTGGTGGGTTCCTTGAAGATCTCTCTTAAGCCTTACAAACCATAGGAACATCCAAGCATGATAATAATTAGGGTTGTGATTAGTCCCTCTTAGCTTTTTACCTTTGAGTCTCCTTGAGTATCTCTTCTCATCTCAATAATCAGAGACTAAACTCTTAAAGTTTTAGGACTTTGGAATTAGGGTTATGTCTGTATCCTTCTCTTAGGATGGAGTGTATAACTTTAATCCTAAGTGTTAAGCCTTTAATTTGTTTAAACCTCTTAATCAAATCATCTTAATAATCACTAAGACTTCATCTTGTAACTTGGGCCTTACATTAGGGTTCTAATTCTTCCTTTATGGTTAAGAAGGACTAACCCTAGTGTTTAATGGGCAAGTCCCCCTCAAGTTGTCTTACAAACATAAAATTCATTTCTTAATCTCATCCCTTAATTAAAATTCACTTAATAAAGGCTTGTTATATAATGAATTTAATCCTTAACCATGGATTAAGTTGAGGTATCTTCCTCGGCTTAAGTGTTCTCATCTATTATCCTTCTATTAGGATGGTTTAATGAGTTCACTAATCTGTGATCAGAGATTAAACTCATTACTTAACACTAAACAAAAAAAAACAAAAACATTTAAATAATCACAAGTAGGTTAATGATCTTAATCCTACATCATCTTGGTAATTAAGTTGAGATGCTTATCTCATACTTAAGTATTCTCATTATCCCTAATCTAATCAGGGAGGATATAATGAGTTTACAAGCCCCTTGATTTAGGCTTAAGCTCATTAACTTATGCAAAACACCAAAAACAATAACAAAACTGAAAACACAAAAACAAACAATAATCGTCTCCTCCAGGATTCTTTTCTCATCACACTCATTCATAAGCGAGAACTTGCTTCTTCCGTCTAATGCAAAACAATTAGCACTCGAGCCAGACGAGTCATACACTTGAGCATAGACAAGCAGACAGTTCACAGTCAGTTTATCTTTCAGTCTCTTTGAGTCGAACTACGGTGTTCTGACTTCCTCATTTCACGCGAGGATACGTAGGCATAACTTAATTGTTATCGAACAAAAGTCTCTGTGTTTTCCCCCTTTTTCAGCATTCTTTTCTAAGCCTCAGTTCCTGAGCATTCACATTTTGCACTGACACTTGTACATTTCTTTTCCAGCTTTTACACGCAGATAGCACATACACTTACCCCTTTTAAACACAATCTTTTAAGCGTGGATCCCGTCGAGTACGACGGACAATCTGGGTGCTAATACCTTCCCAGGTTGTAACCAACTCCCTTTCTCAGTTTCTCTGGTTCGCGACCGTCTTATCCATCCTTTTTTAAGTTTATGCAGCATTATCTTTCCTTCGGGATAAAAATGCCTAGCTGACGACTCTATTCACCTTCATCTTTTCTCTTTTCACCGACCGTTCACGCTTGTACCGGGATGCAAATCTTTGGGAGCGACACATAGTTTTCTTAGTCGACTGTTGTAGACGGTTATTTTAGGACTAGTATATAAGTAGGAGTTCACTTATGTTTTAGGGGGTTGCAATTGTACAAAAATTCTGCAATATTTGTGTGTTTGTAAGAAAAGGGTAAAAAATGTACGTATGTGTTTCACTTTTATAAATTAAAGTCTTTATGTTCAAATTTACTGCATTGAATTCAGTTTTCAGTCCCTTTTTAATTCTTTGTATTTCGATTTCAGTTTAATTTCAGTCATTATTCTCATAACTTTACATTTCAATTTTGGTGCCAAAATTGTTTGAAATTCATGATTCACACAAATTTGTCCTGAGATCTTTTCGAGTTTAATCCCTTAAGTATTAATTGAAACTTGTTTTTGTTTACTAAGTTTCATAGTAAACAAAATCACTATGTAAAATATCAAACTACATAACTATAAAATGAGATACGACAGTTTAGCAAGATAAGAATGAAAAAAAAATTGTATTCAAATGTGGAATTTTATTGCATTTGCTGAATTTATTTTGCATAGAACATGTGTTCGGGAATGACTTAATCAATCATGACAAATAGAAAAAGACAAAGGTGCAAAGGAAACTATAAATTCAATTTTATAGGTGGTAGGTAGTGATAGGATATGAATCTGTCATGACTCTCACATCTCATGATAGGTCTCCCCGTGTAAAAGTTTTTTATAGAAAAACTAAACATGTCAGATTCGATAAAAGCAAGACGATAAATTACCATTGACGGATCGGGTTAGACCACATTGAAGGTGTGCATCGTCTCCTCTATGTAAGTGGGATATCGCGAGTTGGAACTCGCGGTCTTACTTCTATGTTGCTACGTAGTTATCTTCTTAACTTTATTAATACAACAATCAAAATAATTTTTAAGAGACTAAAAATAAAGCAAGAAAGTAAACCTTAAATTTAGTTAAGGAATCACACGACTAATTATTAAGAGTAGGGTTGAAAATAAGTCGAGTCGAGTCGAACTCGCCTCAGTTCAGTTCGACTCGTTAAGAATTGGATGAGTTCGAGTTCTTCACGAATTTTTTTTCAACTCAAACTTGACTCGTTAAGAATTTGCTGAGTTCGAGTTTTTCACGAACTTTTTTTCAGTTCAAACTCGACTTGTTAAAAGTTCACGAACATCTCAGTTCAACTCGTTAGGTTTATCTTGATAATTTTTCTTAGAAATAATCTGCTCTCTTGATGATATAAATTATCAATTAAAACTGTTAGATTAAAACAAACAGAGATAAGATTTAGAGTAAATATTTAAACATATTCTTAAAGACAGTATAATTCATCTAATATATAATCGAGTTGACTTATAAATCTAACGAGTCAAACCATATATAGTTAAGTCGACTCATTTAATTAACGAACTTAATTTTTAATTCATATTTGGTTCATTAACTTAGTATTATCAAATCGAATTTCGAATTATTTTCGAATTGATTCGATTTATTGTCGGCATTAATAAAAAAAAACTAGAGTGATATTTGCGATACTAAGCCAAATTAGACGGCGGTACCAAAGAGGAAAACCCCAAATTGTCCGCAGAAATTGTACTTGGCCGTTAACAATTGCAGTATTTTGAAACACGAAAAAAAATCAAAATTGAAACTTTCCGCCCTTCTCTCTCTCTCGATGTCGCTGCAGACTCTGAAGGAAACACTTAGACATTGCACAACCCAACAATCACAGCCATCTTCTTCTTCTTACTCCCAATCCAATTCTATTCTCCGCGATTTCAGTTCCCAATTCCCAATCCACAGAAAACCCCCTAAATCCTCCCTTGCCGATCAGCTTCGCCTCCTTCAAGACCCGGACGACCCGCCGTTTAACCCACACAACTTCCTTTCACAACAAAACCACTCCAAAATCCTACAACAACAACAAGTTCAACCAGAAGAAGAAGATGACGACGACGAAGAAGAAGAGCCAGAAACAAAGAGGGTGAAATTCAGTTCAGCCAAAGCGTCTCACTTTCAATTCGATCACACTGGACCCTTTGAGCCTTTGGTCTTGTCCTCTGATGGAGAATTTCCTATAGTTCAGGTAGTTGTCATTCCGCCTTTCTATACTTAAAATTGTTTATTGCATTTTATGCTTAATTCCATACATTGCTTTGGTTAATTGAATGCAATTATGGACTTACTTATATTGGTATATACTTTGTGAATAATCTAATATGACCATTATCAGGCTTGATTATACTAAATTCAATTGGCTATTCATAGCCACAAAGGATCAACGATGACAATCGGCACAACACTCATACTGACACGTCCGCAAAGTTAATAGTTTGAGAAAGTAGAATAATTGAATGTAACCACTTTTGTGGGTGTTGTGTCGCCGACATGACACCTGCACGTATGAGACACCAACATGTGTCAATTGTAAAGTGTCAATGCTGCATAGATTCATAGTAGTGAGTAGATTTCCCAATGGTGGGTTGAACTAGGATATCACATATCTGTTTCTTTATTTCTCTTTGATATTTTTCTGTTTAGTGTTTACTTTATTATTTATTATCTATAGTTTGTAATATGAATTATTTAATGTTTTTTTCAGTGGTGAAATTTGAAATTAAATGAAATTGTTTGTGAGCACTGTTTCAGGTTCCTGCATCTATAAACTGTAGACTGCTTGAGCATCAGAGAGTGGGAGTGAAGTTTCTTTATGATTTGTATAAGAAGAATCATGGAGGCATCCTTGGAGATGACATGTGAGTTACACATTTATCCCCCTCTTCTAGTTTTCCTTTTTTATTAACTCCCTCCAGTTATTTTTACGCTATAATATGTATATAGTATATACAGATATGTAAAATTAAGATAGTGTGTTAATTCAAATCTCAAGCACAATGCTCTATTAGTCTAATTTAGAAATTCTTATGGATTGTGAACAATCTTATATAAAAAATTATGATGAAATTTTCTTAGTTATCTGCGTTTTGTACTGCATGCTTATATAATACTTACTATTGAGACTCCCGAGAACCCTTTCATGTAAATTGTGGTACACCCTATTAGAGTATACTGCATTTTACCTACCTGAAATATTGCGCTTTCTCAACTTGAGCCTCTAACTTCTTTTTTTGCCACAACCCACTTGATGAATCGTTTTGAGTCTAAATGTTTTTGGATGCAAGAATTTGTGTTTAACTTATATTCAATTATTTTACTGAGTCCACTGCCTGTTTTAAAATTGTAAAGAAATTTAGTATTGTGCAAATTTCTATTTTGCTTCTCAGGTAGGCCTGTCATTGTTAAATTAACAAATATTTGCACATCCAAAACCTCAATGTATGTCTTCTTGCTGTAGTTACTTAGTTGGAGTTCATTTTTGCACATTGAAATTTGAAACAGGGGTCTTGGAAAGACGATTCAAACAATAGCATTTCTTGCTGCCATATTTGGTAAAGAAGGAGAATCTGTTCATAGTGATAAGCAAGTGGAGAAAAGAGACCCTGTATTAATAATTTGTCCATCATCCGTTATTCAAAACTGGGAGAGTGAATTTTCCAAATGGTCAAACTTCAGTGTTTCCATTTATCACGGTGCAAACCGCGATTTGATATATGATAAATTGGAAGCAAATGGAGTGGAGGTACTTATTACCAGTTTTGACACTTACAGGATTCATGGCAACAGTTCTTTGTCAAATATCTGCTGGAGCATTGTGATTATTGATGAGGCTCATCGACTTAAGAATGAGAAATCAAAACTCTATAAAGCATGTTTAGAAATTAAAACCCTGCGACGATATGGTCTTACTGGGACCGTAATGCAAAATAAGATCTTAGAATTGTTCAATCTCTTTGACTTGGTTGCACCTGGATCCCTTGGAACACGGGAACACTTCCGTGAGTTTTATGATGAACCCCTTAAGCATGGTCAGAGGTCAACTGCTCCTGATAGATTTGTCCAAATTGCTAATAAGAGAAAACAGCACCTTGTTGTGGTTCTTAATAAATATATGTTAAGAAGGACAAAGGAAGAGACCATAGGGCATCTTATGATGGGGAAGGAAGATAACATTGTGTTTTGTGCAATGAGTGATTTGCAAAAACGTGTTTATAGGAGAATGATCCAGCTTCCTGACATTCAGTGCCTAATAAATAAAGACCTTCCTTGTAGCTGCGGTAGCCCTCTTACTCAAGTTGAGTGTTGCAAAAGGATAGTACCAGATGGAGCTATGTGGCCTTACCTTCACAAAGATAACCCCGATGGATGTGATTCATGCCCCTTTTGCCTTGTCCTTCCATGCCTTGTCAAGCTACAACAGGTTAAGTGAGGTCTTTTAAATTTCTTTACCTCTCAACATACTGTCATTCCAAAATATCCTTATCGGCAAATTTGTTCATAGCACTGGACATCTGTTGCAGCTTTATTCGTTAGTGCTCCAAGCCATGAGGAGCATAATGCCTTTCAGTTTGCATACACTATGTTCATTGTTTTACTCCCTTAAACAAATTTGTTTATGATCATGCTCAAGATGCTTCTTTTCATTATTTTGAATATTGATGTTTCTTTTATGCCAGATAAGCAATCACCTCGAGCTGATTAAGCCAAACCCCAAAGATGACCCTGACAAACAAGCTAAAGATGCAAAGTTTGCTGCTGCTGTCTATGGCCCAGACATTGAATTAGTTGGCGGGAGCATGCAGAATGAGAGTTTCATGGGTCTAAGTGATGCAGAACATTGTGGCAAAATGCGAGCACTTGAAAAACTATTGTTGTCATGGTTTTCACATGGTGACAAAGTTCTTTTGTTTAGCTATTCTGTAAGGTAAATAGTTGATATACCTTCAGATCATGTTTAATTCCTTTCTGTGTATCTTATAAGTTACGATTAAAATTTACTATATTCTGCTGTTTAACTTGAGCTGCTATTTCCAGGATGCTGGACATACTGGAGAAATTTATCATACGAAAAGGCTACTGCTTCTCAAGACTTGATGGGTCGACTCCAACTAATTTACGTCAGTCTCTGGTTGATGACTTCAACTCTAGTCCAAGCAAACAAGTATATCTCAAAACTGATGGCTGAACAAGCTTTTTTCCGGTTCCATTTGTATTAGACTCATGTTTGTCATTTTAGGTGTTCCTGATATCTACGCGTGCTGGTGGGCTTGGATTGAACCTTGTCAGTGCGAACCGTGTTGTAATATTTGATCCCAACTGGAATCCTGCACAAGACTTACAGGCTCAGGACAGGTCTTTTCGATATGGTCAGAAACGGCATGTTGTGGTATTTCGTCTTCTCGCAGCTGGTTCACTTGAAGAACTAGTTTATTCTCGGCAGATTTACAAACAGCAGCTCTCAAACATCGCTGTCTCTGGAAAGATGGAAAAACGATATTTTGAAGGTGTCCAGGTACCAAAATCTATGAATTTTGATGTTGCGATTCTTTTCATTTGTTTTGCAATAATTCTAAAAATAATTAATTTCCTTTCAGGATTGTAAGGAATTTAAAGGGGAGCTTTTTGGAATTTGCAATTTATTTCGAGATTTATCTGATAAAGTATTTACTAGCGAAATCGTTGAACTGCATGAGACGAGTAAAAAAGACGAGCTTAATACTGAACATGAAAAAATAAAAATGTCAGAAGAAACTGGTTTATTAGCATCAGATTCTGAAACCAGGTTATGTGCTGAATTTACGGGTGCTTCAACAAGTAAACCAGATATTGAATATGAAAACCTCGGTAAATATTATCAGCGGCAATTTCAATAATAATAATTTCTCCGATTTCAATTTTGTTTCATAGAAAACTGATGTTTTGTAATTTTAGGCATTGTTTACGCTCATCGCAACGAAGACATTGTCAACTCCCGACCAGGGACTCAAGGGCAGTTATCTACGAGCGACGCCCCTTCGAGTGATAGCTTAAGCAAATCAAACATCTCTTTAGTCCATCAAAGGAAAAAACCAGACTGTGTACCTAAAAAACAGAAAATTCCTTTAATCGATGAAAGGAAGAGAGCTGAATTTATCCTCCTTGCAGAGTCTATGGGCATGGAAGAGCTTACATTTAGCAATTGGTTACTATCTGCAACTCCAGTAGAGAGAGAAAAAGTGCTTATAGACTACAACAAGAAAAAGAAAAAGAAAAAGAAAAAACTTAAAGGTTGAGTAATGGTTCTCATAGATGACAAAACAAATACTGGCCTTTCATACCAAAACAGTAGAAAAATGTGTGAATGTGGAAATACATATAGTATTTTTCCTTTTACAAATTGAATTTTTAGATGTTGTTTGTCCTCCAAACAATGTAACTTCTAATTTTCGGCTGTAAATATTAGCATATTTTTTAATGGTTCTGCTGATGTTGCAATTTTAATTAGTTGACGATTATTAGTCGTTTTAATTAGTTCACGATTATTAGTCATTCACGTGAATATTATGATGACATTCATGATTCATCGTAGTGTTAAGAATATACATAAGAGAAACCATGTTCAAGTAAATAAAAGTACATTAGAAATATTCAGTATATTATATTGTTAAAATGTAGTCTTAAATATGTTTTTGGTTCCTTAAAAATTTTCATATTTTATTTTTGGTCCCTCTAACAAAAAAAATAGCATATTTTAATCCTTACATAATTATGTAAGTAGTTTTTGTCTCTACTATTAAATCAATAAATATATATATATATATATATATATATATATATATATATATATATATATATATATATATATATATATATATATATATATATATATATATATATGAACACTCTAGTACCCTTGAATTTAGTTGGGTACCGGTACCTTCAACCAATCAAAACTTATTATTCAATGTCACGTCATTTTATTATTTTGTTTTATTTTAAAATAAATTAAAATTTTATTACAATTTGTACTAAAGGTACCGGTATCCAATTTCTTATCATGGGTACCTAAGAATTTAATATATATATATATATATATATATATATATATATATATATATATATATATATATATATATATATATATATATATATATATATATATATATATATATATATATATATATATATATATATATATATATATATATATTTGAATGATTATTTTGCAGATATATTTAGAACGTTATAAAAAGTTTCTCGAAAAAATTAGAATTCAAAATTTGATTTATAAATTGAGATTTTCATTACTTTTATCATTATCTTTTGAAATTTAAAAAATTCATATTTAATTATTCTAATTTTAAAAATTATATAATTTGATAAGGATTTAATTGAAATGCATTGTAGTGTAAAAATTTTTTACACTGTCAGTGAATCATAATCGTCGGATGTTACAACAAGTTTGACTTTTATGTTAAAAACATATAAAGTTAGCGATGAATTGAAAGCATAAAATATCAATTAAACTCATTTGATAAATAAACAATTTTGTAAGTAGGTTGTCCATACACATACTATTCTCATAAATACAATTTTTCTTGGTTTACTTTTTTTTTTGTAAAAAAGAATATTTTTTATATAAATGTTAATTTTTTCAATTTTTAATATATTAAGTAAACAAATTTTGAAAAATAGATTATTTCCTAAACCCTCAAAAAGTGCCCCTAAAATATACTCTAGGGTCCACTTGCAACAACAAAAAATCACATGAATTTTTTTTTATTTTAACATCAGAATTCAATTAATCTTGAAATATTTTATAATTAATTATATGTTACAGTTTCAGTCAAAGTACATTGATTATAAGTCATTTTTGTTAATATTATAATAACAATCATATACATCAGGGTGAAATGAATTCTCTATATTAAAAGCTTCATACTAGGTTTGCTTTTTTTTATATATAATTTTCTCTCTTTTTCTCTCATATAGTTTATTGAGATGTTGCAATTAAGAACAAATTGAAAGAATACACTGTCGCATGCAAGTCCATACATGCAGAAGACTGTTCTCATACATAAAATTTGAAGATGAGAAATTAGAAGGGACGTTTCACATCCCCCATGATACTATCTACATGTCTCATTAAAAGAACAAAAACTAAAACTAAAACTATTTCATTTTCATTCCAACTCCAATCCACTACAAAAACCAAAAAACTTGTACAATTTGTTCAAGTGTGCTACAAATCATGCCTTCTTTTCTTTGGATTCTTCCGCAACAAACAAGGAGATCAAAAGAACTTTAACTATTCATAATGGCTTATCCAGCCTTCACTTTTTCTGCTTTTGATTCTAATAACAAGCACATCCCAGAACTTCAAAAAATCTACCCATATTATTGTATCTATTTTCTCTGCATTTTGAATCTTGACACTGGTTTTAAAGGTTGAGAACCAGAAACCTGTTAAAATATCAAACCATGATCATCATAGATTTAAGTCAGTGACGAAAATGCAAAGGAATATGAAAATCATGATTACAAGCAAATATTTTTTTTTATTTATGAATGCGCGCCATTTACATAACTCTCAATTAATTTACCTGTGAAGTTGAACTTTGTTCTCTTGAAGCTTTTTTTAAATTCTCGTCATGCTCTATGATGGAGCCTGTAAAAGCCTGCAGAAAATATTAATTAAAAAAAAAATCATCGACTGCTATAAATTTTTGCTGCAGGGTACTATTGTGACGAGAGAAAATAAATTATAAGGATTAAACAAACCTTGTGACGATCAAATGATGGTTGTGAAGTTTCATGTTGAACCTGTAAAGGAAATAATTGTACATGTCAAGCATCAACTCATGAAATAGTTGTACATTTCAAGAAGTATAGATATAGACCACATTACCTACGGGCAAGAAATTGTGATGGAAGTTTTATCAAAAGATTAGATTTGCATACCTCAATTTTCGATGCTGAAGTTACTTGAGATATCTTCTCTTTAGGAACTAAGGGCGGCTTCACACTAGGATTGATGGATTTCACATTTTGTGCTAAAAAATTTCCTTCTGATATATCAGACAACACAGAAATTCAACTCTAAAGTGCTTGTAAATGGCACAGGCAGCCATTTATAGTTACACAGAACCATGAAAACGTATTTACAGAGAAAATGAGAGTGCAAAGAACTTAAGGAATACCAACCTTTTACTTGAGGTTGAACAGCCAGGTTCGCAAACTGCATTTTCAAAATTAAAATGCAAAAACATATACTTTTTCAGATGAGTAGTTATATAACATATAAAATAACTTTAAAGAAGAAACAAAATAGTAGAAAGAAATTTTCTTACATTCAACTGATCAGCTATATCTTCTTGATGATTATGCTTTTTTGGAAACTCATTTGCTACATATCTATTGCTTCTCTGGTCCAATGATATGGCTTGATTACTAACCTACTTCATAGAAAATTAAAACCCAAGTTATCATAGTTCATTGTGATCGTAGCCTATAAACAATGTTTTGAAATTAGAAACAACAAATTAATCAAGAATATTACTCCTAGATTTTGGGGATTGTTATCGGCAGGTCTCTGATATGGACTATCATCAAAATCATCAGTAGTTTCCTCACTTTGATCACTGTCATCGCCATTTTTTTCAGCAAGGGCTTCTTTTTTCTCAAGCTCATCCATTAAAGCCAAAAATGAAGCATAGTCCATTTCTTTGGATGTATCATTCCCAACACTAGGAACATCGTCAATAGCTGAATCTGAAAAGAAAGAAAAAAGATATTGACATTGAATCCAATCAAATTTTCAATATTTCGGACAAATTAGAAGTAAGGTCATTGGTAAAAATGGTGCAATGATAAAAATATATGCTTGCATTCAACTTCAAGCCTAGAGTAACAGAGTTGAGGAATATATAAAAGACAAAAAAACAACACTGCAATAGGTGGGCAGGCAAACCAGAAAGAATAAACCATAACTACTATTGGGGAGTCAAGAACAAAAACAATGGCGAAACGAAATTTTATGAGACTAGTGCAGACAACTTTGACTTGACAGTGGCTAGACCCACCTATCCGAGCACAATATGAGTGATGAACACAAAATGTGCACACAAAAGCGCATTAAGGTGACAGATTGACAGCTATGATGTTACGAGGGATCCATATGTGTGTGTGGTTTTGATTTGAAGAATAGAGTTCCAAATATTTGTAAGGTTTACTACTTTGGGGAACTTGGCAGCAGAATAGTGTCATAGAAGATGGTGCGCCTTTAACACCATGTTGAAGTTGAGTCTTTTTAATAAAAGAAAAAATAGAAAGAATAAAATCTTATAAATATGATTCTGATTGATGAATTAATAATGCCAAAGATTAAGTAAGCACTAAACCCCTATCCCTATTTATAGGTAAAATTACTAATCATAATAGAATAGAGAAACCAGTTATGATGATGATGATGATAATTAAGTCATAAAAGGAAACTAATTTTAACTCAAGAGATAAGATGAGAAACTAATCGTATGAGATGATTTAAGATAATATCAAGATACTATAAGATATGTTTCTTATATTCAAAGGTACCCACTCACAGTTATTAATGGGCGTATGTCCATGTGTATTTTGATTTATGTGCTCACTTTCACTACTGAGCATGAGCATTCATTTGAATTCGTATTACGTAGTAAAATTGATTTGAACAATAAAAAAATTGCATAAAGCAACATTGTTTTGACCTATAAGTGGAATTAGAAATCTTAGATCAGGAGAAAAATGGAAGATAGGAGATGGGGAAAGGTTGTCTGTAGTGCAAACTGAAAGTTGAATACAAAAAAATGTAAAATGAAAATGTAGTGTGTAAATAAAAAACCAGAAAATCTCACACCCACCTTGCAAATCTAAATTAAACATTTCCATACACATTAAAATAAATAATTATGTATCAATCCCGGCCGCAATCGCCGCTATCCCGGGCGATCCGGCCAGGGCGGCCACCAGCCGCGCGCAAAGAGAGGAGCGTTTCCCAGATACAAATCGCAGGCGATTTCTCCGGGATCGTGAATTGTGGGTTGAAAAAATTAAATTATAACAATAATAAAAGTAATAATAATTTTTTATATGTATAATTTTCATATTTTTATGTATAAATATTACTTATTTATATATATTTTTATATATAAATTTTTTTATATAATTATTCATATAATTATCCCGCTATCCACTATCCCGTTATCCCATTTTTAGAGTCTACCGCTCCGCTATCCGGGATTAATAACTCTGATGCCAATGATACCAGCATAATGGTATGGAAAAAATCAAGTTAAACAAAATTAGACTTGAACTTGCCAGATGTTGATAATTAGTTATTACAGCTATTTTAATAACCGTTTTAGAAAGGACTTGAATTTTATTTAAACTTCCCAACCCTCACTACCACTACTAGCTTCGCTTTATAGTGATTAATGGACATAGACAAAACTATGGAAAGCGAGAAAGGGAGAACATGCCTGATTCAGATTCCTCTTCTTCAGAGTCGCCCTCCACATATTCTTCTCTTATTTCCACAAGACCCTCCTGCACCAATTAAATACAACAACAATTAATAATTGATGCAAACTTCAAAAATATTAACACCAATTGCTAACAAATGTTTTCCACCAAAGGAAATGATAACAAATATGAAAAGAATAAAATACATTGTGAAAATATAGCACAAGAAACAAAAATGAATCCCCAAGACAATGTGAAAACAATAAAATACACAACACATTGCAGTATAATACAACCAAGTTCAACCACAAATTTAACCAGTAAGAATACCATACTACATGTGTGAATTGTCAAAACTGCTCAACACAAATCAAATCGAAAGTTACTCCAAACTAATGAGATAAGTGTTGAAACAAACCGCTACTTCAGAATCCGTGACATTGATAAGGGAGGAAAGGTTGTTGATCATGGTCTGAAGTGAATCAACCTGTGAATTCAAGGACTCCCCTCTTCGTTGCAAAATATCAACAGTTTGTTTGGAAGTTCTGTCTGCATAATACCCTTCTCCCAAAAGAACCTAATAACCAAAAACACATTCACCGCTGAGAAAAAGATTGAAAAAGAAAATGCATATTCAATTCAACCAAAGGAGGAAAAATTGCACCATGAACTCGTTGGTATGAATCAAACGACCGGGGAAGAACGCTGCTTTCCCAAACGGAACCTGAGAACCCAATTTTAAATTTCTAAACTTTTTTTTTACCATAGGTAATCAAAAAAGAAGAAAAAACATCGAAAAAGAAAGGATTCACTTGCCATGACATCATGAGAGAGTTGTTCAGGGAGTTTCTGGACGAGGTTGACAAGGTTGTTGTTGTCGGCGACAAAACGTTGTAGGACGTGAAGCTCGTTGTTCTTTTCGGCGATGGCATCTTGGAATTGCTTAGTGGCCTTGTGCACCTCCTCTGGGGGGAACTGTGACTCAAGTGGTGTCACTGTCCCTTTCCTCCCTAACCCTCCCATTTTCCTACTTGTTTTGATTTGATCCCTTAATCACTCTTTTTAGATTGCTATACCTTCTGGACTCAGAGGAAAGGCCCGGCCTCTTGGGCTTCAGGGACAAATCTAAATCCACAAGCCCTGGGAAGCTTTTACCCTGTACCCCTACATCTATACTTTTATCCCTACAAATTTTTCAAAATGCCTATTATAATCTTATTATATTTTTTTATTATATCTTTTTATTTTTTTACCATTTGAAAAAGTGATCAAAAAACACAATTCGGAAGACTTAAAAAATGAGTTCTGGTACGTTAATTTTCATACCGGAAGACTTTGGGAAAGTTTTCCGATTTTGTTATTTTTATTCACCGGAAGACTTAATAAAAGTGTTCCGTACCGGAAGACTTAATAAAAGTGTTCCGTACCGGAACACTTTTATTAAGTCTTCCGGTATGTGTATGTGTACCGGAACACTTTTATTAAGTCTTCCGGTATGTGTATGTGTACCGGAACACTTCATGTAAGAGTTCCGGTTTGTTCCAAATACACTACCGGAAGACTTAGTGAGGTGTTCCGGGTTTTTTTTTCTATTTAATTTTCTTTATAATTCCTTAATATACAAGTAAGGAAGGAAAAATTATTTGACATTAACAACATAATAAATATTTATTACAAATTAAAATATTTGACATTAACAACTAAATATACAATAAAGGAAAAATTATTTGACATTAACAACATAACAAATATTTATTACAAATTAAAATTTATAGCATTTAAATGATGATTTATTGAATAAGTGTTTTTGATATAAATGCTGAAATATGAATATTATATATTAATTATTCAAATACAATAAAAATAAATATTATATATTAATTATTTAAAAGAAAATTATAAAAAAATCAGTTTTATAAATATTAAACATTGAATAAAAGTATAAAATAAATAAAAATATTATGAGAAACAAAGTTATTTAATGTCATTTATACCATTGAATCATTATTATAAGATAAATAAAATTTATTACTCTTTATAATATATTTTTTTAATACCATTTATTACTTATAACTTAATTATATTTAATTTTTTTCTTCCTAACAAATAACTAAAAATATATTATTTATAAAAGAAAAATTATTTTAATTTAAAATGATGGTTAATGTACGTTTAAACTTTAAATTACTATTTAATTCAATGAACTTTTACAAGCAATTAAAATTTTTAAACGAAAAAAAAATAATTCAAAATTATTTTTAATATATGATAAAATATTTTTTAAATAAAATAATCATATTATTCTATTTTAAAACAATAATATATATATATATATATATATATATATATATATATATATATATATATATATATATATATATATATATATATATATATATAATAGTGTAGAATACCAAAAAATAAATAATAAATAAATAAAATAGTGTATAGAGTTTTTAATATGAGTTGATATGAGAATCACATCCGTCGAAATTTTAAAATGTATATAGGCTGATGATAACCAATTTATATAATTAAATAAATAATCAAACAAAATGTTTTTGGTACAAAATAAGCATACAATTTAAATGAATTAAATGAACTTTAATATAAATACTAATAGAATGAAACATAAGTAATGCATGAATAAATAGTATCAAAATGGTATGATATTTTATTAATCATACAATTTTTTTTGTCATTTATAAAATGAGAAAACCTATATACAATTCTTTATGTGTGTTTTATACACTTGTCATATTTTAAGTATAAAGCACACATAAAGAATTGTATCTAAGTTTTCTCCTTTTATAAATGACAAATAGATTTCATGATTAATAAAAAAATATTATACAATTTTGATACTAGTTATTCACACATTACTTATGTTTCATTCTATTAGTATTTATATTAAAGTTCATTTAATTCATTTAAATTGTATGCTTATTTTGTACCAAAAATATTTTGTTTGATTATTTATTTAATTATATAAATTGGTTATCTTCGGCCTATATACATTTTAAAAATTCGAAATGTGTGATTCTTATATTAACTCATATTAAAAACTCTATACACTATTTTATTTATTTATTATTTATTTTTTTGGTATTCTACACTATTTTATATATATATATATATATATATATATATATATATATATATATATATATATATATATATAAATATATATATATATATATATATATATATATATATATATATATATATATATATATATATATATATATATATTATTGTTTTAAAATAGAATAATATGATTATTTTATTTAAAAAATATTTTATCATATGTTAAAAATAATTTTGAATTATTTTTTTTCGTTTAAAAAATTTAATTGCTTGTTTAGGTTCATTGAATTAAATAGTAATTTAAAGTTTAAACGTACATTAACCATCATTTTAAATTAAATTAATTTCTCTTTTATAAATAATATACTTTTAATTAATTGTTAGGGATAAAAAATTAAATGTAATTAAGTTCTAAGTAATGAATGGTATTAAAAAAATATATATATTATAAAGAATAATAAATTTTATTTATCTTATAATAATGATTCAATGGTATAAATGACATTAAATAACTTTGTTTCTCATAATATTTTTATTTATTTTATACTTTTATTCAATGATTAATATTTATAAAAATGATTTTTTTATAATTTTCTTTTAAATAATTAATATATAATTTTTATTTTTATTGTATTTGAATAATTAATATATAATATTCATATTTCAGTATTTACATCAAAAACACATATTCAATAAATCAGCATTTAAATGCTATAAATTTTAATTTGTAATAAATATTTGTTATGTTGTTAATGTCAAATAATTTTTCCTTTATTGTATATTTAGTTGTTAATGTCAAATATTTTAATTTGTAATAAATATTTATTATGTTGTTAATGTCAAATAATTTTTCCTTCTTTAATTGTATATTAAGGAATTATAAAGAAAATTAAAAAATTAAAAAAAAAAAAAAAAAACCGGAACACTTCACGTAAGTCTTCCGGTAATGTATTTGGAACAAACCGGAACACTTCGCGTAAGTCTTCCGGTGAACAAAAATAACAAAACCGGAAGACTTTCCCAAAGTCTTCCGGTATGAAAATTAACGTACTGGAACTCATTCTTTAACTCTTCCGGATCGTGTTTTTTTGGATCACTTTTTCAAATGGTAAAAAAATAAAATAATAAAATAATAAAATATAATAAGGTTATAATAGGCATTTTGAAAAATTTGTAGGGGTAAAAGTATAGATGTAGGGGTATAGGACTTCAGTTATTGGTTCATAAAACTGATAGATGACATGTTGAAATCAAAGTCATAAAGAGTAAAATAAATGCATTTACAATCCAAAAGTATATCAAGTGACAAGTTTATTTTATCAAAGGGACTCGATCTTAAATCTCTAATTGTACCTAATGTCAATTGCATATAGACACGTTGATGTAATTTATTGAATGTCCAAATCAATTTTCATAATATATAGTTTATCAACTTCTCTAATATGTCGCTCATATTTCGTAGAGTAGAGGCAGAGCCAGGATCAAAATTCATGGGATTTTCATAATGAGTAAAATATACAAAAAAAAAAATATTTAAAAAAATTAATGACAAAATATGATAATATTCCTTCATAAAAATGTATTAGTATTTCAATACAACTCAAAAATAAAAATCATTCTAGTCTAATCGTAAATGCATTATTCTTTTGTTCATTCCATGGAAACGCTTGATAATATCAATATCATCGATTGTATTTTGTTCTGGATTGGCCTAGCACATGCCCTACACCAAATTAAGGTCCAATCCAATATACATATGGGGGCAGGCCCATCACGAGCTCCACAAGAATATGACTGTTACAAAATAGAACTGTTGGCATATAGCCGTTGGGGACTTCCCCTCACGCGCCATTACACAGTCAGCTGCCCAACAGATTTACGGAGGCAGTTAGATCAAGTCAAAGACAACGCGCCTGCATCGTACGAGCAGATGCCCTTATCAAAACCCTTCACCTTTAGAGGGTCAGGTATTCACTTCTAATTCCCTTTTTGCTTACGCTCTAGTTGTCTCACTTTGAAACTTACTTGAGCGTCGGAGTACCTTGCAGGTACCCCACCATTTCCTCTCATCAACATACCACAGTCTCAGTTGGAGGCCACGAAGACATGTTCGGATTCTTTCTGTACAGTAGCGCCGTCTGTGGGAACTAACAGCTCCCCCGCCTTTTGTGATCAAGACTCTCTTTCACCGCAAGACCAAAGCTCATCTTTTCGTCTTCATGGCTACCCAAATGAACGAAACTGTGAAATATACCTCTGTTATCATCCTCAATGATGGCGACAATACCGGCAGTCAGGGAGCATTCTATCTCAACGTCGATCGCAGCGAAGGACACCCTCCTTCCCCAGCTTCAAATAACCTGAAAAAACCATTTGTTATTAGCGTGAATCCTCTATTTGAACCTATTCTCATCCCGGTGGACGCGGATATGGGCACTCGGGCTCTCATCACCGCCCTCAACAAAGCTAACCTCGCCTTTTTTCAATAAAGTGAACGCATGCAAGCACTTGAACGCGGTCGTCGTTCCCCTTCGCCATCTAGAAGGCATCGTCGTAGAGGTTTTCCCCGTCGATCTTGATCCCCTCCACGAGCTCAAAAAGGGAAGGATTTCAGGCGCCCTTCACCTCCTAGAGACCAAGATCATCCCGAAGATTCGAGATCGGAAAGGGCCGGAAAACACACTCGATCCCCTCCACGAAAAACCAAGCGTTCACCTGAAGATCAAGATCGAGGCAAGAAGCCCCGAACGACGAGGACCGTCATCGTCGGAGCAGATCCCCATACCCTGAGTCGGGTAGCAGTGACGATGAAGACAACCGCGGACCACTCAGTCGCGAGATCATGGAAACCTACATTCCTTGGGGACTTGAGAAACCTCCCCCGTTAGCCACCTATGACGGGACAACCGATCCGGACGACCGCATTGAAAATATTGAGGTCATGCTCCACTATCACAACGTGGAAGGTGCAATCAAATACAGGCTGCTCCCTATCACCTTACGCAAAGATGCGATGTCGTGGTACAAGCATTTCCCCGCATGGTCCATCACATCATGGAAGGTGCTGAAGAATCAATTCACCAGGCACTTCACTGCATCTAGACATCACCTTAAGTCTGAAGCCACCCTTGAAAGGATCATACAAATGAAGGAAGAGCCCTTGAGAGACTACATTGATTGGTTGAACAAAGAGGTCGTCGAAGTGCATACTACTGACCATATGAAACGGTACATTTTGGAGAAAGGGTTGCGCCCCAATAGTGAATCCCGAAGAGTTGTGGGCATCGAGCCTCCTCAGTCTTTAGCCGAGCTGCTCCATAAGGCCTAGGCATACATCCAGTACGAGGAGAAAGGGTTTGCGTATAAAATGAGGGATTCACGAAATCAGGAGAGCACGAAACCGCACAGGAAGAAGGACAATGACGAGGCCCCAAGACGAGGGAAGCGAAGAGATGATCGCCCACGAGAAAGCAGGGGACCAACTGGTCGATTCTTAGAGTACACCCTTCTCACCGCTCCCCGCGAGAATATCCTCAATGAGTGTACCAACACCGAGTTCAAGTAAGGAGGTGTTTGTTTCCCCAAACCTACTGCGTCGAAGGCCAATACCGACAAAAGTAAGTATTACCGGTTCCACCACAACCACAGACATGTCACCGAAGATTGCATCCATCTCAAAGACGTTATAAAGATCCTCATCAAAGAAGGGCATCTCAAGAAATACATCAAAGAAGGGGTTCCTCGACAGGAATAAACGAAGAGAGTCAATGAAGTCGCCGAGGAAGTTTCCCCCATGCAGGTAGCCTTATCTATTACCAGACCTGAGGATTTCTACATTCATCAATACCCCCTGCACGCAGGGTATTTTGCATCGCACAGTCCCTGGGAATGTTTTCCTTCGGCCATGCTCATTTCAGGTGGAGGCTACAACGAGATGATTGTTGGGTCCGTTAGGAGAAACCTCGAGCATCTAGTCGATTCGTCACCAATTCAGCTGTCATCCATCGAGAGGGTCAAAGGAAAATCCCAACTGATCACATTCTACATAGAGGAATTACTCTGAGGATCTCCCAACTCCCACATACCTTTGTTGATCCACGCAAAAATGGAGAATAGTGGTGTGCGCAGAATACTCGTCGACCAAGGAAGCTCGGTCGATATCATATACACTTCACTCTTTCGAGCACTACAGCTTGACCAGGGAAACCTTTCTCCATACGTGGCTTATGATCTGCAGGGATTCAACGGGGCCACGGCCAAGCCCTGGGGCTATGTCGAGCTGAACGTCACATTCGGGGAAAGAGATGCCTCCAAGACAATCAAAACACACTTCCTAGTGATTGATTGTCTATCACTCTATCAGTGCATTCCGGGGAGACCAATTCTTGTCGAACTCATCGTTGTCCCTTCAACGGTTCACCTCAAAATGAAATATTACACGGATAAGGGCCACGTAGAAACCCTCACGGAGACATTGAGGTTGCGCGGAGATGCTTTGAAGCAACAACCAGAGGTCAAACTGTAATAGAATCCGCACCAAAAGGCAGTAAGCGTGCAAGAGACGAAGAATCTCCAGCCGACGAAACTCAGCCAAGGAAAATCCAACTCCTCAGATCAACACGATCGATCTCGATCATCGCATTCCTATAGATAATGAGAATAGTTCCCCCACGGATAAAACAACCATGTTGCGCCCTCTACCCACCGGAGAATTTGAAGTTATAACATTCGAAGACAACCCCGACAGAGGAGTACGTAACAGAGTGGGGCTCCCCGACGAAGTCAATGAGCAATTGAAGCAATGTCTATGCAACAACGTCGACCTCTTCGCTTGGAGCGCTGCTGACATGCCAGGCATCTCCCCGGAAATCGCATGCCACGAGCTTGCCATCAACCCAACAACTCGTGCAATTTCCCAACACAAGTGCAAACAATTTGAAGAAAAAACTTTATTTGCTGAGAAGCTAGTTAAGGACCTCATAGAGGCCAAATTTGTAATCGATGCCAAGTACACAACCTGGCTCTCGAACATTGTACTTGTGAAAAAATCTAATGGAAAATGATGCCTCTGTATTGACTACACTGATCTTAATCGGGCATGCTCGAAATATTCTTACCCTCTGCCAACATTGATAAGCTAGTAGATAATTTTGCAGGTTTCAAATTGTTGTCCTTCATGGACGCGTATTCCGGGTACAACCAAATACCCATGGCCGACAAAGATAAAAGGCACACCGTGTTCATAACCCCTGTGGTCCAACTTATTTGCCAATCCAGGCCAACTTGAATCGAGCATACGCTCCAACTTGAAATATGCACATGTATGCAACTATGGATGACATACAATAACAACAACATAATCAACAACTTATCAATATAACAACTTGAATAACTCAGCAACATGAAACAACATTGGTCATATGACCTACTGATGGGCTAAAGACGTGTCTAATTATGTGTCTAGCGGTATCTTAACTGCAAGTGCACAGCCTATCGAAGTAATATTTAAGATTATCGATCCACAGGGACTCTATGGTTACTTAGTGCTAGATGAACTTCTAGTTTAGCTAAGGTGAAGGGTTGTCACGATTTTTTGTTGTTTTTAAAATATTAAAGGCGGGAATTAAATTTAAGTTTTAATAAAATAATACTAAGGCGGTCGGTATGTAATTATACTAACTTAGGCGAGTCAATCTAACCTAGGCTTATAAAGGTGTTCACTTAAACTATTCTGTAGAGGTTACCAGTTTAAATACCCTTAACTCACACTCTCATGGTCTTATCTCAGGTCTTACCCCTAAAGCCCTATGCCTGCTCTCGCTAGCCCATAAGTGTTTAGAGATAATTTTTGGAAACTTAGTAATTCTAATTTATTTTAAAGCGCTCTCGCTGTGTTTAATTTAAATGCCTAACTTTAGCTATCTGGTTAAAATCTCACACTCTCGTGGTCTTGACCTAACCTAATACACTTTCCTTACTCTCGTAACAAAAAGGTCGATTTTAAATAAAAAGTATCAGCCAGAATGTTAAGCTATTAATTATTTTAAGCCTATAGTTAATTTTACCGATTAAGTTTGTTTTAACTACATACCGCCCTAAGGTAATTAGCTACTCATTTTTGTTGAACCAGACAGAGGCAGAGAAACAATAAACAAAATATTCATGGCAGAAAAATAAATAAACAACATAAATATAAAATTGCAAATTAATATAAACCTGGTTAACAATAAAATGGCAGACTCCTTCTTCCACAAACCGGAAAGCTCAGAGTATTTGGCGGAATCGAAAATAACAAAATATTCTAAAGGCTTTGAAACAAATAAATTTTTATAACAATTTCCTGATGTTGGAAATTGTTATAGGTTGGGTTTGGATACAATAAAAATAGAACAATGAAAATAATGTTGAAATAATAAGGTTGTAAAATAATTTGGCAGAGCTTCCGCAAGAAATTGATAAAAAATTGCTCTGTCCATTGTTCATAAAATTTAAGCTATTTATAGAAGATTTAATGGGCTTGTGGGTGAACTTGTTTGATTGGGCCTCGTAGGAGCAGTTGAGAGAATACAGGAACGTGGCTGGAAAATACGCAGATCATGTGCACGTAGCGTTTGTGACCAAGTCTGGGTCAAATAACCTATTTTTCCCTTGTCACGGTCGTGACAAGGGCATCACGTTCGTGTCCCTTGAATTTTAAGTGTCACGGTCGTGACAAGGTCATCACGGTCGTGATTGCTTCTTTTGGGGTGTCACGGTCGTGACACCTAGGTGACGACCGTGACTGTTACAAAATATGCAGGTTTCTTCATTTCTTCATCTTTTTATGGTTGTTTTTGTTCCTTTTGCTCTTGGTTCATGATTTAGCTCTATATATGATGTACCTGCAAAATGGTAAGAAAAACTTGAGGAATCGGGTGTTAAAATGACGATTATGCGATAGAACGGTAATGAAACTTAGCAATATAATCGATACATTTTCTCGTTATCAAACTTCCCCAAACTTAAACCTTTGCTTGTCCTCAAGCAAATAGTCGGTTGAAAATCGGCGGACAAGTTTTTATCGATGCACACACGAAACAAACCGTACGAGGGATCGTTTTGTCGGACAAACCGGTAATGATAAAACACTAACGATACAATAATGACACAAGCAACAAGCTAAGTCGTCGACTTCCCGTTAATCAAAACAATCGGTAATTTCTTTACGATTTCACCTAGAGTTATTCGATCTTATTTTGCCCGGTTTCATTCTAGCGCAATCACATTAAGCCCTTTGCCTTAGCATGCACGTAGTGGAGTAGCCGGTTAGCGACTTTGATCCTTTTTAAGCACGGGGTCTGTACACGAGTGCGGTAACCCTATATATATTATCCGATTTGGAGGTTGTGGGGGATCGAGCCGTAGCACGCCCTACCAAGTTCAGAACCAGTACCTCTGAACCAACCCGCAATGGACTCCTTCTCATATTTCTCGTTTCTTATATGTGACTGTGTACTTTGGTGCAATTTCTTTTCATTTGCATCGAGATATGAAGGATCATTATAGATTAGGCATCAAACGCTTATATTCATCGGCTCCCCACGTGGTTTGTGTTTAGACGGTGCTGACTGCTAGTATAAACTACTAGGGGTTACTTTTGAACTGAAACTTAAGGTGTACTTGTAACGATAATCGGAATGGAATCGCTTAAGTGGGAAGTCAAAGGTGTCAAGATTGTATTGGTCTTGTTGAATCGTTCTCAGCTTCCTAATTACGATTTCGTAGGTAAGTCGGGTAATGCGAATAATTAAAGATTTTTTTCGGTATGGCTAAATAAACGGGGAAAGTTCGGAACTAAAGAAAATAGCACAAAAATTGCTCGTTTCATTAACTTACGAAAAGAAATACAACGGAATTGAAAAAGTGCGAAAAGGGAAAATGCGGAAAATGAAAGGTACCTCTCCCACACTATATCATACATTGTCCTCAATGTTGTGATATAATGGCGGTAAAAGTACAATACAAACTATGAAAATGAAAAACAAACATAAGCAAAAACTAAAACTAAGGCTGCTGAGGACCGCGGGCTCGGCTTCTGGTGCAGGAGCGTCTGGTAGGAGTCGCTTCAGGATCAGAACCGGTACCGGTAACAGCAGTGATGTCAATGCGTAAGGCCTCTAGCTCGCTGAAAATTTCTCCGAGCTTCTCATTAGTAGCTGTCTGGTTGGTTGCAATAGTGCGGAGTAAATCATCATGCTGCTCCTTCTGCCTTCGCTCCAGTGCGGCGTTCATCTGGTTCTGCTGATGAATCGCGCGGAGGACGTCCTCAAGAGTGAATTCCTGTGTAGGAGGTTGTCGGGTAGATGACTCGGGAATATCCTGGACAGGCTCAGCTGCATCCATGGCGTCCTGCATCTCATCCGCTGGAGGATCGGCCTGATCATCATGAATGGGGGCGTGGCCGGCAACATCTGGTAAAACAAAGAGCCAGTTGGCTCGGCTGGACGGGTCGATGCGTGTAAACACCCCAAATTTGCCCTCACCCATTCACACCATGGCTTGTGATCATTTCATATGCATAAACTCAATCATAGCATCTCATATCACAGTTTTGATTCACTGCATAGATTCAAAGCCATTTGCATCTAGGGTTTGTGATCTGAACAATCCAAGAGCCTCTTGAGCCACTCCAAGGGTCATCAATCACTTCAAGGGGGTCCATGTGTGTTCAATCATCATATTATATCCTCTCAAAGTCAAGAATTCCAAAGAATCACAAGAACTGGGGGTTGGTGTGGATGCAGAGCAAGTTTGACTGCACAGTTGACCTAAAATTAGGGTTTTGGTTTCAGAGGCCATAACTCCAAATTTTTTGGTCATTATTGTTTCCATTGGTCTCTATATGGTATAGGGAGTATGCATATCAATTTTCATGAAGAAATTCTATGGGGAAGTCATCTGATCAAGGGTTGACTTTCTGGACAGGTCAGTGCAAAATCAGGGCATCTGAGGCCCCCAATGACCCAACCAATGGGTGATCTTCATCATTTTGAGTGTATATGGTCTTTATTTGATCATGGAAGAAGGTTGAAGTTCACAAAAATCAAGAATTTGAAGTTTTTGCAAATGTTGACTTTTTTGGACATAGTTGACTTTTCAAGAATGTGTCATTTTATGTCATTTTTCAAGCCTTGATTCTTGATCCAAAAATGCTTCAAATGGAAAAACTTTGGTCATGAAAGTTGTAGATCACATCTTTCCCTTTTCAAAAAGTACAAGAACATGACCTAATTCATTTTGGATCAAAAGTTATGGTGTGTTAAAATTGGCAAAAATCACTAATTTTCAAGATTATGCACTAAAAGGAAAACTTGCAAAATCATGTACCAAAGGCATTTGTGACTTCTATTTGTTATCAAACCATTACACAAACATCACATGTGACCTAAAAAATCAGAATGTGCCAAGGGTTCCTCATTTGTTTGGCCTTTGGAGCAAGATATTTTCATAAAGATTCAAAAGCAAGCAAGTTGCAAAAGCTCATGATCACTTCCATCCACTTGCTGCCTATGTTGCTGACCACTCCTAGCCTTTCTCCCTCACCTTGCTGCGCAACCCACACCTCTTGTATTTGGCTGAAACATGACCCATGCCTCTCTTACAAGAAGTTGACATTTTGGCAAAAGTAGCTACACCTATCACTAAAGCACAGGTCACATCTTCTGACCAATCCCATTTGTTTATGCAAGGAAAATGCTAGCCATTTCACTTAACAAGCAAGGCTGAAACAACACACAAGACACCATACACAAACACACCTCATTTTGCAAAACTCTTCGAATCTGTCTCCACAGGCCTCAAACACTAAAACTAATTCCACAAACCAACTCACCTTGCTTCATTGAGTAGAAACCAACAAGATTCAAGCCTGAAACCAGCATGAACTGAGCTTCACCATTTCTCATCCTCAAAACCAGAACTCTTCGAATCTCTTTATCCAACCATCAAACACACCATTTTTCTTCACCAACAAGTCAAGCATATCAAAAGGAGTCAAAACCACCCTTCACATTGATCTGAAGCTGCCTATACACACAGCTCATTTTCTGCTATATCAGATTGTAACCTCTCAAAATAGCTTGCTTAAGCTCATTCCAAGCCTGCCATTAGCATCAGGAGGGTCAATGGAGTAAGTTGGCACCAAGAAGCAGTCCAGAAAGCCCATAAATTGAAGCTTCCATCTCAGGTATGAACATGAACATTTTCTTCTAAAGCTTGCATTTTAAGTTATAATCTGGTTGCTTATGCTTTGCTGGTCATGGGGATGCTTTCAGAATCAAAAATAAGTGAAAAATGAGTTTGTATGATCCTTCTGAAATTTTGCCCGTGGATTTTGTTTCTTTCGATTCGTTTGATTCATGGTGTTTAAATGATGTTTGATCATAGATTCGTGTCCTAGGATGTTAGAGGATCACTTAGGTGTGTTTAATTTGTGGAATAGATGCCTGAATCATGTTTTAGGGTTTTTGGGGTGCCGGAGAAGATGACCGGAGCTTCTCTCCGGTCACCTGAATGTGATTAGCCCTAATCTCAGGTCATTAAGTGCCATTTGAATGTGGGGCATTAGATTGGTTGACTCCGTTGACCTCCCGCGCGCATGAAGGGCCCAGATCACTTTGTTTAGCCCTAATCCATTTTCTTTAATTAATTAAATCATAATTAAGTTAATTAACCTGAACCAACCATGGCCCTTGGATCTGCGCGCCAGTCAACCATCCCAAATCCAGTTTAAATCTCCACCCTTGGATCTGCTTACTTTCTTTTATTTCAATTTTTAATTCATTTCTTTTCATTTTATTTGCATAATTAATTTAAAATAGCAAAAATGTCTTAAAAATTATGAAACTTTTTCTCAAGAGTTTTATTAATTTTTAAGACTCAAAAATATTTTCATTTTATTTTTTATCATTAAAAAAGTATTTTTAAATATTTAAAAGATTATTTTTAATTGATTAATGAGAATTAATTTATTAAAAATACTTTTAGGTATTTAAAAATCACCAAAAAATTCATGAAATGTTCTAAGACATTTAGAAACATTGTCCAACCTTCAAACCAAATTTCTTTTTTAATCTTGATGCATTTTGAGAATTTTTCATTGAATTAAAATCATTTTTGTGCATTGAATTGATCCATAGTTCAAAAAATCATTTCTGCCTATCCATGAAGAGTTGGACATTGGTTCTTCTTGCATTGCATTGTGTTTAGCATGTAGTATTTGAGTTTAAATGGCCATGATTTAATTCCTCATTTTCAATTTGTTTGACATTTCTTTTGTTTAGGAACCCTAAAAACCCTAAAAACTTGTAAAAATCATAACTTGAGATTGGTTAAGAGTTGAGACCTCTCCTTTGGGAAGTGAATTAGTATAGGTTTAGGGGTCCTTTGTGTGGCATTTTCAATTTTTTATCTTAGGGTTTGCTTCTGATTTTGATTTTTGTTTGATGCTTGGTTCATAAACCCTAATTTGGGCTTTCATATGCATCCCTCTTGCATTCTCTTGCATAACATGACTTGCCATGACATTCCATGCCTCCATTTGATTCATTTAACATCATAAGACATATTGAAAGCATGTTTGATCATTGCATCATGTATTTTCCTTGTTGTATGCCATATGCATCTCATAACTTTTCATGTATGTCCTTGCTTCTTAACTTGCTTCATTTGCATTCATGAACTTGTATGATCATTTCCATGTGCTGCCTCATGTTTGTAGCATCTCATAGCATCATTAGCATCATGTATATGCTTCTGGTTTTGTTTCTCATCATGTCATCTCATCCCATTTTGTATTGCATTGCATTTCTTTCCTAACCTTTCAGGTGGTAAGTAGCTTTGAGAAGTGAATTTGCCTTCACTTCTCATAACTTCTCTTCATCTATTTTCATGCATCCTTGCTGCATTTTTGTATGTGTTTGAGTTTGAGCTTGCTAATTCTTCCTCTTCTCACTTTCTTTCTTCAAGTGACTTGACTTCTTGAATGAAGCAAGTTACTTTGCTTCTCCTGATCCTTTCATCTGCTTCCTGGTGGTTCCATTGAAGACTTCTCTTGAAAACCTCACAAACCTTAGGAACAACCAAGCATGACAATGATTAGGGTTTTGATTAGTTTCCCCTCTTAGTTTTACCTTTGTGTCTCTTTGAGTCTTCTCTTCTCACCTCATAATCAGGGACTAAACCCTAAAGGCTTTAAGGCTTTGTGATTAAGCTTATGCCTGCATCCTTCTCTTAGGATGGAGTGTATAACTTTAATCCTAAGTGTTGAACCCTTAATGTGTTTAACTCCTTTAATCAATCCATTTAATAATCATCAAGACATCACACTTGTAACTTGGGCCTTGCATTGGGGTTCTAATTCTTCCTTAATTGGTTAAGAAGGACTAACCCTAGTGTTAATGGACAAGTCCCCCTCAAGTTGTCTTACAAATCATAAAATCCACTTCATCATCATACCATTAATAAAATCCACTTAATCAAAGGCTTGTTTTGTCATGAGTTTAATCCCTAATCATGGATTAAGTTGAGGAGCTTTCATCAGCTTAAACATCCTCATCTATTATCCTTCTATTAGGATGGTGTAATGAGTCTGTTTAATCCCTGATTATGGCTTAATCTCATTACTTAACACTAAACAAAAACAACAAAAACATCTAATTAATCACAAGTAGGTTAATGATCTTAATCCTACACCAAAGGTGATTAAGTGTGAGAAGCTGACTTCACACTTAAGGTATTCTCATTACCCCTAATTAGAGGGAAGATGTGATGAGTTTACTAAATCCATTGGTTTAGACTTAAGCTCATTAACTTATGACAAAATCCAAAAACAATAAAAGACTGAAAACTCAAAAACAAACAATAATCGTCTCCTTCGGGATTCTTTTCTCATCTCATTCACTCATAACCGAGAACTTGCTTCTTCCGTCTAATGCAAGACAGTTTGCACCTGAGCCAGACAGGTCATACACTTGAGCATAGGCAAGTAAGCAGTTCACAAGTCAATTCATCTTTCAGTCTCTTTGGGTCGAACTATGGTGTTCTGACTTCCTCATTGCACGAGAGGATACGTAGGCATAACTTAACAGTTATCGAACAAAAGTCTCTGTATATTCCCCCTCTTTCCAGCATCATTCTCTTAGCCTCATGATCATGAGCATATTCTCATTCCTACACTGACACATCATTTATACACTTCACCCTTCACTTACACTGACACCTGTACATCCTTTTCCAGCTCCTTTATACACAAAACTACACTGACATTACCCCTTTAAAACACAAATCTTTTAAGCGTGGATCCCGTCGAGTACGACGGACAATCTGGGTGCTAATACCTTCCCAGGTTGTAACCAACCCCCTTTCTCAGTCTCTCTGGTTCGCAACCGTCTTATCCATGTCTTTCTAGGTCTATGCAGCATTGCCTTTCCTCCGGGATAAAAATGCCTAGCTGGCGACTCTATTCATCTCCAGTGAGTTCACTGCTGTGTGTTCTCATTGTTCCCTTTCGCTGACCGTTCGCGTCTGTACCCCATTTGACCCGGCCTCATTTGGTGGGAGCGACAATGCGGTCACGGGACGGCAAAATGATGTGGTGATAAACAGTGCCATGTACAACAGGGCTATACCTGCCATCCTCTCTCTGCGCAATCAAGTGAGCGGACCTGCAATAGTTCTTGGTGAGGAATTATGCGGCTATGCGAGGCAAATTGGTGACCAAGTCACCAAGCCCTAACTGAATGGCGAGGGTGGTGACAATGCCGCCTATGAAAAATGGGGTTGAGCCTCTTTGCGCAATGGCCTGGATGTGAGAAAGCATGAACGGGGCAGCGTTGATTGGCTCGTCATTCAGAGCGCAGTGCAAGAACAGAAGCTCCTTGGAGTTGAGCTTATGGTTACTCTCTCGTGCAAAAATGGTGTTGCAAATGACTCGGTGAAAATATCTGATTGTCGGGTTGTGGATGTGTGTACCATTAAGGCTCTGAAAGGCTGAGGCACGGGTGTTGGTTATGTCGTGCCATAAAGTGAAAGCGGTTTCACTAAAATTATCCGGCACGCGGAGGTGAGCTTCATTCCCGTGAGCGAAGCCTAGCAACTCGGCTATCCTTGTTTGCGAAAGTTCGAACTCCCGGCCGAACAATCTGAATGTAGCAACGCCGGTAAGTTGACTCTGAGAACCGGTACCGGTGATGTAATGGAACGAGCTTAGGAATTCCAATGTCAGAAACTCGAATGTGGGTTGGGGCTGACTGCATAGAACCCACAAATTAACCTTCTTAAGCAGGTTCTTGACACTGTTGAGCATTCCCAACTCTCTTAAACATTCAGTGTCGATATAACGCGTAGGTTGCACACCGCGGTTCTGGAATCGGATGAATCTTTCTCTCTAGTTTTCTCCATTCTCACCCTCTCTGAATTGTATAACATCCATTGCATGCAAGAACTAGAGTGAGAGATGAGGATTTTGGATTTTGTGAAAAAGTGATAAAATGAGAGAAATAATGGTTCGGATAAATATTGGAAGGTGAGAATGTGATAGGTGTGGTGATGATGGAGAGGTTAATGAGTTTTAATTTGGTAATGGGAGGTTACGGAAGTTGGGGGAGATAATGGGTGGTTTTGAAAGTTATGGAGGAAGAAGAAGAAGAGGTTTCGAAAAGAAACAGTTCTGTTTCTCACGAATCCTATATTTAGGGTTGTCACGGTCGTGACAAGGAGATGACGGTCGTGACACGCTAAATTAGCACGTCACGATCGTTAAGGGGGTGTGACGACCGTGAGGGTTGATTTCCTTGAATAATTTCCAGAAAACATTATCTCTCACGCTTCATATAATTTATATAATAATTTTTTTTTCACTTCTCACTCAATATTAGATTTAAACACCATATAATAATTTATTTCAACATAGTACTTGTAAATTTGCATGACACGAGAGATTTTATAGAAAATAAATCAATTCAAGGATAACAGTATATATAATGAAAACATATAAATTAATTAAAATGGAAAAATTTGTAAACTAGAAGTGCATTGCATATGGTAATTGAAATGAAATTACATTAATGAAAATACGGTATGAAATTGTTTGCGAAAAGTAAATCTAACTAGAAACGAAAATAATGAGTAAAATAAACTAGATCACTTATAGCATTTTCAAAAGTGTTTCTTCAAATCTTCGATTGCGGAGTTCAAGTGATAGAATTATTCACAGGTTATGTCAGTCAAACCTATAATGTCCAATCGCATGCTCTTAATTTCATCCTTAAATGTATTTATATCAGTTTGGTAAGCTTCAAGAGTGTTCATGATATTCTGTAAGTTGTTAGCATAATCTCCTTGATTCACTTCAGGGGTTTCAATCAATTCGTCAGTGTGGTCAATGTCATGGTAACCAGGAGGTGTCTCAGGGTCAGTTTCGACATCGGTCACTATATCATCTTTTATCTTGTAAGACTGAGGTGTTTCAGGAGTAGATGGATAATCAGGTGGGGTTAACTCATAAAGCCAGTTATCCTTATTGTGAACACTTACTCTAGCATGGTTTGGTAGTGTGAACAAGGTTACTACCTCATTCCGGATTAGGTACTCGAAAGGTGGATGTCCTAAATTCCTTATGATATGGCGATTAAAGCAAAAGTTAAGATTCATAGGACGGATGGTACCTAAACGGTTGCACCTGTGCAATTGGTATCTAAGTCCTAAGGCATCAGCAATCATGGTTACAAGACCTCCTACTAATATAGGTAATTCAAGTTCTTCTTGGATTCGGGTGAAGGTTTGCATCATGAAAGGTACACCATTGACAGGCTATCCATTAGTGAAACATGACATAATGAATATTTCATCTTTAGATACTCCGGTAATGTTTTCTTCTTTTCCAAAGAAGGTGTGGGCAAGGATCTTATGGAAGTAACGGAGAGCAGGGTTATGTATCTCATCATTGTTCATGCTATTTGGTTCAGGGTGGTAGTTTCCGGTTAAAGTTCCCCAAAAGAAATCCAGCTCAATGTCCATCAATTCTACCTGTGTGGTAGTAAAAGCAAAGGGTCCACTAGGGAATCCTAATAAGTCAGCTAGTTCTTTATGGTTAAAGTCATATTTTATTCCAAATAGGCGGAAGCTGATAAATCCCTTTCTGAATCCAAAACCGCGCTCGGGTAGGTAAACTAAGGAGATAAGGAACTCAAGGGTGAGCTCGCGGTAAGTCACAAACTTATGTTGAATCAGTGCATTCTCCCATCCAAGTCGGTTAAACAAGTACATGATGCTATCATGTATACCTAGGGTTTCCATAGTCAGATCATCCGGGTACAGGGTCAAATCCATTGGCCTCTGTGATAACTCTTCAAACTTCATTATTTGGTTCCTACCTCTAAATTTGGTTTCCATATGGTTTATCGGTTGGTTAGCCATGGTTAGTGCAAATATGGAGGAAACAAATCAGGGGGAGAAGGAAAGTGGAAAAAACTTTAGAAAATCTGTAAAAGTGATTTAAGATTAAAATAAAGAAAAATAAGGAAATAAAATGCATAATTTAAAGGCAATAATAGTAATAATGAAATAAAACTATAAAATGATAAAACAAATAAATAAATAGTAAAACGATAAATAACAAAATAATAGAATGATAAAAATGAATTAAATGATTAAATGAGTAAATGGGTTGCCTCCCACTAAGCGCTGTTTTTATCGTCAAAAGTCTGACGTAATGCTTAGGTGTAGGTTAATCAGGGGAATTAGTGGACAATTCTAAAAGCCTTAGATTATTTGCATAATCTCTATTTTCAACTTTATGATAATGTTTCAAACGTTGTCCGTTTACTATGAATGGTTCACTATTCCTACCCTTAATTTCTATTGCTCCACTCGGGAACACTTTAGTTATTTCAAAGGGTCCTGACCATCTAGATTTTAATTTTCCAGGAAAGAGCCTAAGTCTTGAATTAAAGAGGAGTACAACGTCTCCCACACTAAATTCTTTCCTAGATAGGCGTTTATCATGCCATTGCTTAGTTCTTTCTTTATATATCTTAGCATTCTCATAAGCATCTAGCCTTAATTCTTCTAATTCGTTAATGTCTAGGATTCGCTTTTCTCCTGCAGCATTATAGTTTATATTGAGAGTTTTGATCGCCCAATAAGCTTTGTGTTCTAGTTCTACCGGGAGGTGACAAGATTTTCCATAAACTAGTTTGAAAGGTGTAGTACATATGGGTGTCTTGTAAGCGGTCCTATAAGCCCATAAAGCTTCATTAAGTTTAGATGACCAATCTTTCCGAGATATAGCGACAGTCTTTTCTAAAATTTGTTTGATTTCTCTGTTTGAGACTTCGACTTGTCCACTTGTTTGTGGGTGATATGGTGTTGCCACACGGTGTCTTACTCCATACTTAGATAGTAATTTGTCAAAGATTTTTGAAATGAAGTGCGAGCCACCGTCACTTATGACGAGTCTAGGCACACCAAATCTGGGAAATATTATATTTTTGAAAAGCTTTATTACTACTCGTGTATCGTTTGTAGGAGAAGCTATAGCTTCAATCCATTTTGAAACATAATCAACGGCTACGAGTATGTAACTATTACCGAAAGATGATGGGAATGGTCCCATGAAATCTATTCCCCAGACGTCAAAGATTTCTACTTCTAATATTCCTTTTTGAGGCATTTCATCTCTTCTTGAAATATTGCCGGTGCGTTGACACCGATCGCAATTTATAACAGCGATGTGGACATCCTTCCATAGATTAGGCCAGAATAGGCCGGCTTGCAAGATTTTTGCACAAGTCTTGGAAGTACTTGCATGTCCACCATAAGGAGATGAATGGCATTGAGCAATGACATCTTCTATTTCTTCTTCGGGAATACATCGACGAAAGATTCCATCGGGTCCTCTTTTGAACAATAATGGTTCATCCCAATAATAATGTTTTAGATTGTGAAAGAATTTCTTTTTCTGCTGATAGGTTAGATCAGGTGGAAGAGCTCCTGCGGCTAGGTAGTTAACAATGTCAGCGTACCATGGCAGTCCTACAGTTGTCTGGAATGTTTCCACGGGTTCTGGTTCATTTAAGTCTAACTGAACTGGGTCGCTTCCTATTTGTGCTATCAGCTGTTCATACGGAAAATCATCGTTAATCGGCACTTGTTCGGGTTTAATACCTTCTATTCTAGATAAATGGTCCGCTACGACGTTTTCAGTACCTTTCTTATCTTTTATTTCGAGATCAAACTCTTGTAAGAGTAAAATCCATCTCAAGAGTCTCGGTTTAGCATCTTTCTTAGTCAATAGATATCTGATAGCAGCGTGGTCTGTGTAAACGATTATTTTCGCTCCTACTAGGTAAGAACGGAATTTGTCAAGCGCAAAGACAACTGCTAACAGTTCTTTTTCAGTAGTGGCGTAGTTCATCTGAGCAGAATCTAAGGTTCTACTGGCATAGTAAATCGCATGAAGTTTCTTTTCCTTCCTCTGGCCTAGAACTGCGCCTACAACATAGTCACTCGCATCGCACATGATTTCGAAAGGTAATCTCCAGTCAGGGGGTTGCATGATTGGTGCGGTGATGAGGGTTGTTTTTAGAGTTTCGAATGCTTTAAGACAATCTTCATTGAATATGAACTCAGCATCTTTCATTAATAAACCAGTAAGAGGTTTAGTGATTTTCGAGAAATCTTTGATGAATCGTCGGTAGAAACCGGCGTGTCCTAAAAAGCTTCGTATTTCTCGAATGGTTTTAGGGGGTTGAAGATCTTTTATGACTTCTATCTTAGCTTTATCTACTTCAATTCCCTTGTCGGATATAACGTGGCCTAATACGATTCCTTCTCTGACCATAAAATGACATTTCTCCCAGTTAAGCACGAGGTTTACTTTTACACATCTTTCTAACACCATTTCTAAATTTGATAGGCATCCTTCAAAACTTTGCCCGCATACAGAGAAGTCGTCCATGAACACTTCCATGTTGTTGTCTATAAAATCTGCGAAGATTGACATCATACATCTTTGAAAGGTTGCAGGAGCGTTGCATAATCCAAAGGGCATTCGTCTATAAGCGAACGTTCCATATGGGCACGTGAATGTAGTCTTCTCTTGATCATCTGGATGAATAGGGATTTGGAAAAATCCTGAGTAACCGTCAAGATAACAGAAGTATGAATGCTTGGCTAATCGTTCTAACATTTGATCTATAAAAGGTAGTGGGAAATGATCTTTTCGAGTGGCTTTGTTTAGTTTACGATAGTCTATGCACACTCTATGTCCCGTCACTACTCTTTGCGATATCGATTCGCCTTGAGCGTTTTTCACAACAGTGATACCTCCTTTCTTTGGCACTACATGTACTGGACTAACCCATATACTATCAGAGATTGGATATATTATTCTGGCATCTAGTAGTTTCTTAACTTCTTCTTTCACTACAGTGCTAAGGATTGGGTTAATTCTTCTTTGAGATTCTCTAGAGGTTTTGCAATCTTCTTCTAGCAGAATTCGATGCATACAGATTGAAGGGCATATTCCTTTGAGATCAGATATGTTATATCCTAATGCAGTTGGATATTTCTTCAAGACATCTAAAAGTTTCTTTGTTTCTATAGTTCCTAAACTGTAATTTATTATGATTGGTCTTTTACATTCAATGTCTAAGAATTCGTACCTTAGGTTATTAGGTAAAGTTTTTAATCCTAATGTAGGTTTATCTTTACTTGGCATGGGATCCGGTGTAAGTGCTAAACTTTCGCTTAGACTATCATCTTGATACGGTGCACGCCAATTATCATCTTCGAAAATCGGAGGGATTTGAATTTTCATGATTTCAGAATAGGTAGTTTCTTTCAGTTCCATTTCTCTTACACATTCGTCAATTACGTCCAATAGATAGCAGGTATCCTCTATAGCTGGTGATTGTAAGAATTGTGTTAAGATAAATTCAACTTTCTCTTCACCTACTTCAAAGGTTAGCTTTCCTCTTTTTACGTCTATTATAGCTCCGGCGGTAGCTAAGAATGGTTTTCCTAGTATGATAGGTGTAGTGGAGTCTTCAGAGATGTCCATGATTATAAAATCAGTAGGGATGTAGAATTGTCCTATACGTACTGGGACGTTTTCTAGTATGCCTACAGGATATTTAACTGAGCGATCGACTAGTTGAACAGACATTTTAGTTGGTCTTAGGTCTCCCATGTCTAGCCTTTTGCAAATCGTTAAGGGCATAACACTGATACTGGCTCCTAAATCGCATAGAGCTTTGTCAATGACGAATTTTCCTATTACACAGGGTATAGAGAAACTTCCTAGATCTTTTAGCTTAGGAGGCATATTATTCTGAATTATGGCGCTACACTCAGCAGTAAGTGTAACTGTTCCGTTATCCTCTATCTTTTTCTTATTAGATAAGATCTCTTTTAAAAACTTAGCATACGAGGGTATTTGAGTGATAGCTTCTGTAAACGGAATAGTAATGTTCAACTGTTTCAGAAGTTCGACAAATTTCTTGAACTGACCCGTCGTCTTGGAATTGGTTAATCTTTGAGGGTACGGAATTGGTGGTTTATAGGGTGGTGGAGGCACATAAGGCTTTTCTTTCTCCACTGCCTCTTGATTATCATCTTCCTTTTCTTCTGGATCATTCACCATTTCAGTCGGTTTATCCGGTTTTTGGTACATGGCTGGATTGTCAAGTCTTGGATCGGTAGGTCCGTCAAGTTCCTTGCCACTTCTTAATATTACGGCATTGGCATGTCCTTTCGGATTAGGTTGAGGTTGTCCAGGAAATACTCCAGCTGGTGCAGCAGTAGGTGCTTGTTGTTGAGCTACTTGTGAAATCTGAGTTTCAAGCATTTTGTTATGTGTAGCTAATGCATCTACTTTGCTTACTAATTGCTTAATCTGCTCACTAGTGTGAATGTTTTGGTTTAAAAAGTCCTTGTTTGTTTGAGATTGGTTAGCTATAAAGTTCTCCATCATCAACTCAAGGTTCGATTTTCTAGGGACATTAGGAGCAGTCTTTTGATATCCTGGTGGTGTAGCTGGTGCTTGACCTGGTGCGTATAAAGCATTGTTATTCTTATAGGAGAAGTTCAGATGATTCTTCCAACCTGGGCTGTATGTGTTTGAGTATGGGTTTCCTTGAGCATAATTCACTTGATCTGTGGGAATTCCTGTCAATAGTTGACAATCAGAAACTTCATGTTCTGGAACTCCACATAACTCACAGTTAGGTGTTACTGCAGCCACGGTGGTTGTTGGTGTTATGGCCAAGTTGTCGATCTTTTGGCTTAGTTGGTCAAACTTTGCATTGACTTGGTCCATACTACTCACTTCGTACATACCTCCTTTTGTTGGTTTCTCAGTTGCGACTCTCTCGCTTCCCCATTGGTAATGGTTTTGAGCCATACTTTTGATAAGTGCATAAGCATCATTATATTCTTTGTCCATCAATGCACCGCCCACGGCAGCGTCAATTGTCATTCTTGTATTGTACAAGAGTCCATTATAGAAGGTATGGATGACCATCCATTCTACTAATCCGTGATGTGGACAAAGTCTCAGCATATCCTTATAGCGTTCCCAAGCTTCGAATAGTGATTCGCTTTCCCTTTGCTTAAATCCGTTGATCTGAGCTCTCAGCATAGCTGTCTTGCTAGGTGGGAAATATCTGGTCAAGAAGACTCTCTTTAGTTCCTCCCACGTAGTTACTGAGTTCGAAGGCAGAGATTGAAGCCAGGCTCTCGCTCTGTCTCGAAGTGAAAAAGGAAACAAACGTAGTCTAATAGCTTCTTGGGTAACTCCATTGGCTTTTACGGTATCTGCGTATTGCACAAAGATCGAAAGATGAAGGTTCAGATCCTCGGTAGGATTTCCGGCGAATTGATTTTGTTGCACGGCTGATATCAACGAAGGTTTTAGTTCGAAATCATTTTGGTTGATAGCCGGTGCGACAATGCTTGAATGCGGTTCAACTTGCGAAGGACTGGCGTAATACTTGAGTGGGTGATTCTGTTCTTCAGCCATCTCTGCGTCCTTTGATGTTACGACTGGTTTAGGCGGATCTAATTGAAGATCTGGAATATTGTAACTTTTTTCGTAATCGAATATCCGTCTTCTTACGTGTAAGAAGCGTTCCGATTCTGGGATTAGAGGTTGCAAGTCTTCGCCTTTAGAGCGAGTACTTGGCATACACTCGGAAATTTAGATTAAGAAAATAAAATAGTTGTTACCTTAGTCTAGACAATGCTACCTAAAGTGCACTAGTAACTAAATTAAGGTCCCCGGCAACGGCGCCAAAAACTTGATGGGCTAAAGACGTGTCTAATTATGTGTCTAGCGGTATCTTAACTGCAAGTGCACAGCCTATCGAAGTAATATTTAAGATTATCGATCCACAGGGACTCTATGGTTACTTAGTGCTAGATGAACTTCTAGTTTAGCTAAGGTGAAGGGTTGTCACGATTTTTTGTTGTTTTTAAAATATTAAAGGCGGGAATTAAATTTAAGTTTTAATAAAATAATACTAAGGCGGTCGGTATGTAATTATACTAACTTAGGCGGGTCAATCTAACCTAGGCTTATAAAGGTGTTCACTTAAACTATTCTGTAGAGGTTACCAGTTTAAATACCCTTAACTCACACTCTCGTGGTCATATCTCAGGTCTTACCCCTAAAGCCCTATGCCTGCTCTCGCTAGCCCATAAGTGTTTAGAGATAATTTTTGGAAACTTAGTAATTCTAATTTATTTTAAAGCGCTCTCGCTATGTTTAATTTAAATGCCTAACTTTAGCTATCTGGTTAAAATCTCACACTCTCGTGGTCTTGACCTAACCTAATACACTTTCCTTACTCTCGTAACAAAAAGGTCGATTTTAAATAAAAAGTATCAGCCAGAATGTTAAGCTATTAATTATTTTAAGCCTATGGTTAATTTTACCGATTAAGTTTGTTTTAACTACATACCGCCCTAAGGTAATTAGCTACTCATTTTTGTTGAACCAGACAGAGGCAGAGAAACAATAAATAAAATATTCATGGCAGAAAAATAAATAAACAACATAAATATAAAATTGCAAATTAATATAAACCTGGTTAACAATAAAATGGCAGACTCCTTCTTCCACAGACCGGAAAGCTCGGAGTATTTGGCGGAATCGAAAATAACAAAATATTCTGAAGGCTTTGAAACAAATAAATTTTTATAACAATTTCCTGATGTTGGAAATTGTTATAGGTTGGGTTTGGATACAATAAAAATAGAACAATGAAAATAATGCTGAAATAATAAGGTTGTAAAATAATTCGGCAGAGCTTCCGCAAGAAATTGATAAAAAATTGCTCTGTCCATTGTTCATAAAATTTAAGCTATTTATAGAAGATTTAATGGGCTTGTGGGTGAACTTGTTTGATTGGGCCTCGTAGGAGCAGTTGAGAGAATACAAGAACGTGGCTGGAAAATAGGCAGATCATGTGCACGTGGCGTTTGTGACCAAGTCTGGGTCAAATAACCTATTTTTCCCTTGTCACGGTCGTGACAAGGGCATCACGTTCGTGTCCCTTGAATTTTAAGTGTCACGGTCGTGACAAGGTCATCACGGTCGTGATTGCTTCTTTTGGGGTGTCACGGTCGTGACACCTAGGTGACGACCGTGACTGTTACAAAATATGCAGGTTTTGCAGGTTTCTTCATTTCTTCATCTTTTTATGGTTGTTTTTGTTCCTTTTGCTCTTGGTTCATGATTTAGCTCTATATATGATGTACCTGCAAAATGGTAAGAAAAACTCGAGGAATCGGGTGTTAAAACGACGATTATGCGATAGAACGGTAATGAAACTTAGCAATATAATCGATACATTTTCTCGTTATCACCTACAACATATTAATCTTCCACAAAATCGGGATAACACAATGTATAACAACTTCAACGCGAAAATGACAAAATCACGGCTTAATTGATTAGATTACTAAATTATCATTTTTAAATCTTCTAATCTACTATAATTAACTTATTTCATCTCTACTTTAAGTCTAAGATCAATCCAACTCGAAACAGGTGCAAAAACAGGTCGAAATCGCCAAAAACTGCATTTTTCTGAACATGCCCTGCCCATAAACGTATAGGAACCTTGATACACGTATTGTCCTTGAATGTTACACATATGGCCTGCATATAAGGGTCTTGTTACGCGTATTACCTTGTCTGATACGCGCAACACCGGATCTGTTACGCAAATGACCAGAACGCCTCTAATTCCAACTCTGTTACGATTTCTCACAATCTCATCATTCTATTCAATCTTAATTGGGTTTCTACATAGATTTTACTATCAAAAACCCATGTATCTATTCATCTATAAAATTCTATGATTGATTTTATGAACCCTAACTTCTTCTACACGAATTCTTCAACACAGTCCAACAACAACACAAATAGCATATACAACAACAATTATATCAGCAATAAAACAAGAACAACATGTTTCTTCGTCATATATCAAAAAGAAATCGACAACAACAATCATATCACAAAATACAACAATGAAATTACACAAAAATCCCAACCTACATACGATAATCTAGTCCCGGTTATGGAATTCGAACCCCACCCTTACCTTGGATTGAAGGCAGCTTGAATTCACCGCAAAAATTCCCGCGAAAATCTTCAACCTAGCCTCTTCTTGATCTCTCTCTAAGACTTGTTCTTACTCCTCTTAAAATTTCTGATTATTCTGTCTAATTAGGTTTCTTTTGTCTAATCCTACTAATTTACACTAATCAACCTAATTACTAACAAGCCTAAAACAACACCCCCAACTTACTACTCTTACACCACAAAACCAAGCCCACTTAATATTACCTCATTTAACGCTTATTTTATTCGACTTAATTAATCCGACTTATTCGACTTAAATAACACAAACACAACTTAGCCCGCAATATACAAATTAACTTAACAGCTTAAACGACTTAACGACACAAACGACAAAACAACACTTAACAACCTATAATCGGGAAAACACACGCAATAATATTTAATTAAATTAATTAATTAAATACGGGCGTTACATACTTGATCTTGATTAAAAACCTTTGAGCTTGGTTGTTTGAATTTGGAGTTGGTTGATGGAAAAAACTTTGAGAGAGTTTGAGCAAATTTTGTGTTTGTTTAGAAATGAGGAATGTAAAGGGTTCTGACATGATTTAAGTTTCAATAGCATTTGGGGTTGCATCTACGAAATAATTTTGAAGATGCATATCCGAAATTTTTTAATGTTAAGTCATATTTCTATTTACTCAGGGTGCGTCCGAAGATGCATCCCAGAAATAGAGGGCGTTTTTGTATTTTCATGTAGTGCCCTAGTAATATATAGGGTGCATTAAGAAAATCCCAAAAAGAATCACATGATAACAAAGACAAAAAGCACATAAACAAAGTTCCACATTAAGAAAGAAAGAATTTCTTGATGCACCCTAAATAGTTCTTAGCCACCATATGAAATTATTTAAATGCCCGTAGATTCCATAGATGCATCTCCGGACGCACCTATTTATGAATAAACTTTGACATATTTTAGAGATACATCTCCATAACCATTTTAAATATTCAAAACTTGTCACTCATAAGCCATTTAGAATTAAATTGTTCTAGAGGTGCATCTCTGTGAATATTCCGGATATACATCTCCGAAGTGTATCAGAACATA
Organism: Lathyrus aphaca; assembly: GCA_963966055.1. Lineage (NCBI taxonomy): Eukaryota > Viridiplantae > Streptophyta > Magnoliopsida > Fabales > Fabaceae > Lathyrus > Lathyrus aphaca. The sequence continues at coordinate 161,384,170 of OZ014521.1, read as the reverse complement.
TGTTTATTACTATAAATTGTTTGTGTTCAGATGAGTATAACACATGATCCAAAATATAAAAAAAATAGACGTACAGAATAATAAGAGATTAATATTGGGTATGTCAAAATTAAAATAACAATATATGTAAAAAATGTCGTACAATCGAGATCCAAAATGTAGTAAAATCGTCAAAATAAAGTAAAAAGTATAATACTACAACGAAATAATAACATACTACTATTATGAGTGTCCAAAAACATCTCATCTACCTCATTTGCCTCATCGACCATCACCTCCCGTCCTTCGCCAATGTCTCTGGTATAAGAGTACCCCATGTGCCTCTGCCGTGATGCCATCTAAGACTCGCATGACACCAGATCCATCAGGGAAGATACCCTCGTCAAAGTCTGGTCGTGAAATATCCACTATGCGATGACACCTAGACAAGAAATCACCAATATGATCTAGTTGAGTCTGATTTTTTTCTAGTATCTCCTGATGAGATGGTCTTGGAGGATCTCCTGGATCAGCATGCACCATGTACAAATGTGACACCACGAAGAACCATCTGATGTACCCTTCGACGTAGCTCCATCCGTTCAGGACCATGGTAGCCTGTTCCTCCTCCGATGCCAAATGACTCTCATAATCATCAAATATCTCCTCTATATGTCTACGAGTCTAGGCAGGAGGAGCAGAGACAACAAGGTGTCTAGGGATGGTTTGGGTGTTCCCAAACTGCCACACGATGCGCTCGGGCAGATGAAAAGTAGTGAGACATAATCCGCAGGCCAACCATCCAAGGTATAACACTATCTCGTCAAATGGCCGTGTTTGACGGTGATCCATGTAGTTGTTAAAGTGTATGTCCTCAGCAACCAAACGGTCAAGGTAGACTCTGAAAGGCTCGACCGTCTAGCTCCTTCTGAGCGGGATAAAAGCACATGAATACGACATATCTTCAATGTACTCAGGCACATTTTCCCTGCCAACGATGCGCAAGAAGTGCTGGAGGATCCAAGCCTAAAAAAAGTTTGGAATACATGACTCATCGATAATGGTTTCACAAATATGAAATGAAAATGACAAAAAATATTCAAGGATCAAGAATTATTACCACCAGTAGTGTGAAACTGCATATGACATACGTCTTCTTCCACATACACCATGCAAGTCGCCTCCCAATTGTAATCATGGACCCGAGTGAGATCCAAGAAGTACCGTAGGTAGGCAACGTCAATATAAGTGGCATTCGTGTCCATAAAAATGCAAGTGCCAACCAAAAAACAAAAGTATGCTCTTAAAGCATGTGTCTTGTGTACCGCCAATTGCTCATCATCACCGTGAGTATGTTGTTCCTTCAGGATATCAACCTTGTAGAGCTTTCCCAAGAACTCAAATCCAGCATGAACACCCCTGGTCTTACCCACCTACTTCATTGCCTCCCCTGAATCAGCCCCCAGATGATCTACCATCATATAAACTACCTCGTGTATGGTCATCCTCCCATGAACGAGGAAACTACCCTTGATTGGAAGATGCAACAAACACGAGATATCATCCAGTGTGATATACATATCACCATGTGAGAGATGAAACAAATAGGTCTCAGAGTGTCATCTCTCCACGGATTCATTAAGCATCCCGTGATTGACCAGAGTGTAACAGGTCATGCATAGGTCCTTAAGTCCATATAACGACATAATCGACTAAAACCAATCCTCTTATTCCCTTCCTGAGGAAATGCATCAATCTTTCTTCTATAATTATGAAACTTATGAGGATCAAGCTCCTGAAATTTGTCAAAAATAATCAATGTCAGGAATAATCAATGTCAGAAATAATCAATGTCAGAAATTAAAATTAACATGCAAAATAAATCAAGAATCCAACTAATGCTACCTCTCAGTCCGAATATGTTTGGCAGTATGGGTTGGATAAAATGAAAGTAAGGACAAATCAAATGGACCTCCTCCAAAACCCTATGACTCGGCATTTGTAGCAGTCTTACCCTTTGAAAGTGGCACCGGATCAACATCATTAGTAAGAGGTGGGTCTCGATCAACAACATCATTCGTATGAGTTGGCACTGGTGAATCCTAACGCCTGCGGGAGGATATGTGAAGTGTCGCCTCAGATGGTGAGTCCCATTATATATGGGAAGAAAAATAATGTGTAATGGCTAGAGGTGAAACACGAGACCCAAAAGTAGATGACGTCGCATAAGTCGACATCACTATCTTACCATATGTACTTGGAGCATTTGAAATTTGTTGGCTCCGCTCCCGCCGAACAAATGTGTGTTGAGTAACCTTCCAATGTCTCAGTTTTTCGACTCTGTCAGCCATTATGCATGTATGGTAAAGTAATGCTTATCATCAGTGCACACAAACAACACTCACATGCAGGAAAATTATAAAAAAAACAAACATACTGAAGGAAATTCCGAAGATGCATCTCCAGAAGCACCATTAAACTAAAATGTTGAACAATTTCGGAGATGCATATCCGGAAACACCATTAAACTAAAATGTTGACAAATTCTAGAGATGCATCTCTGGAATATCCTAAAGTATATGAAACACTGAACAATTCTAAAGATGCATATCCATAATGTTATGCAACTAAGAAGTCACATCAATGACTCATCCGAATTCGGTAAGACCAACACTAGTGCGGTCGTTAACCTTTTCTTCAGTTCTACAAAACTTTCTTCGCAAGCGACATCCCATACATACGCCTAACCCTTCCTAGTCAATTGCGTCAACGGTAAAGCTATCTTAGAAAAACCTTCAATGAACGTACTATAGTAACCAACCAACCCAAGAAAACTACGAATTTTCGTAGCCGACTTTGGAGTCTCCCACTACAATACCGCATAATTCTTTGAAGGATCTACAGAAACTCCACCACTTGAAATTACATGGCCGAGGAAACTCACTTCCTTCAACCATAACTCGCACTTGGATAATTTAGCAAACAATTTCTTTTCTCTTAACACCTGCAACACAACCTTCAAATGCTCGGTATGTTCCTCTTCTGATTTAGAATATACCAGGATATCATCTAGGAAAACCACCACAAATTTATCAAGATACTCATGAAAGATCCTGTTCATATATTCCATAAACACACCATGTGCATTAGAAACACCAAACGACATCACAATATACTCGTAATGCCCATATCTCGTCCTGAAAGCTGTCTTCGGAATATCATCAGCTTTAACTCGAATCTGATGATAACCAGACCTCAGATCAATCTTACCGAATACACAAGCACCTACTAGTTGATCCATAAAATCATCAATCCTCGGAAGTGGGTACTTATTCTTGATAGTTACTTTATTCAGTTGTCGGTAATCAACACATAACCTCATACTACCATCTTTCTTCTTAACAAGCAACACCGAAGCACCCCAAGGTGAAACACTGGGTCTAATGAACCTATTCTCTAAAAAATATTCTAGTTGCTTCTTCAACTCATTCAACACTGAAGCAGACATTCTATAAGGAGCTATCAAGACAGGACTCATACCCGGTACTAAGTCCACAGAAAAATCAATTTCACATTCGGGAGGTAAGTCACTTATATCATCAGGAAACAGATCTTGAAATTCACAAACCACATGCAACACTGCACTGACGGTCTTATCATTAACTTGCAATGATGCAAACACCGCAAACATCAAGGCTTCATCTAATAAAAGTTCATCCACTTGCTTAGCAGATAGGAACATCAACTCACCATTCTCGCTCAATTCAGGGAACCTTACAGTCTTACTATAACAGTTAATATGAACATAATTGAATTCTAACCAGTTCATACCAAAAATAACATCAATTTGGTGCAAAGGTAGACACACCAAATCCATCACAAAATTCTTCTCAAAAATTGTCAGAGGACATTTCAAACAAACAAGCATGGTAGTCACATAACCATTAGCAGGAGTCTCTATTATCATATTACCATTCATATTAGACAACTTTAAACCCAATCTATTAGCACACTCAAGAGATATAAATGAATGTGTTGCTCCAGTATCAATAATAGCAATCAACTCAGTATTATTAATGAAACAAGTACCTCTAATCAGGTTGTCTTTCTTCAAAGCCTCTGAACCAGTTAAAGCAAAAACTCTCCCAACATTCTGAGTAGTAGCAGCAGTATTCTTTGGTTTCTTGCATTGGGCGTTGATATGCTCTTGTTCATCATAATTGTAATAGGTTGGACCCTTATTCGGACAATCACTCAGCTTATGCCCAAGCTTACCACAGTGATAACATTTCAGAACTCGGGCGGTGCACACATCAGCCTTATGACCAGCCTCTCCACATTTGTAACACTTGAAAGTTACATTACCAGCTCCCCTACTTTGCTTCTTCTCATCTGATTCCTTTTGTTTCCCTTTATCACCGGTAGTCACATAAGGTTTCCCTCTATACTGACTATTGTCTTTCTTTTTGTTCAGCTGCTTATAGTGAGCAAAGCGAGCTCGACTATCCTCATAATAAATACGACTCTTATCCACTAACTCTGCATATCTGCAAATCTGTTGGCATCCAATTCCCTGCTTGATTTCAGGTCTCAGCCCATTCTCGAACTTAAGGCACTTGGAAAGTTCAGCATCTGCCCTGTTGTAGTCAAAACTTCACCATCCTTTCAAATTTGGCAGGATACTCTGCTACCGTCATGTTTCCTTGCTTCAGTTCAAGGAACTCTACCTCCAACTTACCACGACCATCTTCAGGAAAATACTTTTAAGAAATTCTACCTTAAACACAGTCCAAGTTACCACAACACCCTCATCCTTTAGACGCTAACGGGTATTATCCCACCAGTCTTCAACTTCCTCAGACAACATGTGAGTTCCAAATTGTACGTTTTTCGCGTCAGGACATGCAATCGCTCTGAAAATCTTCTCAATTGCCTTGAGCCACTTCTGTGTGCTCGCCGGGTCATGAGTTCCTTCAAACACAAGTGGATTATTCCTCTGAAATTTCTCCAAGGCACGAAACTCATCATGCGCATTGTTCCGAGCAGTAGTCTGAGCAAGAGCTGCAATAGCATCAACGAGAGCACGCATGTTGTTTACAGCCATTCTGCACGACACTCACCACATCAGAAAAAAGAATAATCGTTAATAAATAACGACCTGACAACAACAAGACTTGGCCGAACAGACCGACTTGTACTAATACCACTAATGTAACACCCTTCTACCCTAAAACAAAATATTTAGAACAATATCAGAGTAACCTCAAGAAGGGTATCACATATCTATCGAAAACATCAACATACAGTGTCCTGTCCCGTAACACGGGTTAATCAACATCCAAAAATCAATATATATATATATATATATATATATATATATATATATATATATATATATATATATATATATATATATATAATCATTTTGCAGCGGAATAAAACTTCATAGTCAAACATCATTAAATCACTTCATAATCATAGGTTTCTCCATCCGAAATTTAACATCATAAAATAAGAAAAACATCATTCAAATAATAATATAAATGAAACAAGTTTAACAACTAAACCCCATCCCAGTGTTACATGACACAGAGCAGGACACAGAGACTCCAAACCACTCCTAAAGTAAAGATAAGGCACGCTCCGAGACCCATGAAAAACTCCTCTTGCAGCGCAAGGCTAATCTTTATCATATGCAAGTTACCCACAAAGGAGGTAACATTTCCAAGTAGGCAGGGTGAGTAATCATAATATATCATAAACATACAATAATATGGAATATAAATAAATTGGAATAGCATGTCATAACATTATCCACAATAAAATTCAGCAACAACAACACAATCATGAATTCATCTAGAAATATGCAATTCTAACTATCCTGATATGCAATATGCATGCGGTACCAATTTCATCGTGAGATGGATACATGACCATCAACCCTCCACCAGGGAGCACACCGTAAATCACCAAATCACTTCAATCCACACAATGGGATTGAAGTTACCAAATAGGCTGAAGCCCCATCGTGAATGTCATGAAATGCAATGATGCGTTACACCGTAAAACTCATCAAAATTCAAATTCGCATCATTCATTTCATATCAGTAACTCAACATCAGTTAATCATATATTTTCATCGTAATAACACACCAAAAACCCCATTCCATTAGCTATCTCAACTCATCAATACATAACTCGAACCCGATAAAATTATACACAATTTACAAGGTTTTTCCAAAAATTCAGTTCTGAAAATTATCTCACTCCTCTCATTTTTATTCATCAAAATAAAAATTATTTTATTCTCTTTCCGACGCTTCAAACGGAATGCAAATCGGACTTACGGTTAAAAAGTTACGAATTTTCAAAGATTTTCAAAATCTGCCATCAACACAGTGTTAACCGGTTAACCCATAGCGTTAACTGGTTAACGCCTACGAAACTTCAGAAAAACACCAAATTTGAAATGGTTAACCGATTAACCCATAACGTTAACCGGTTAACACACGTATATCAGCAAATTCTCTGCTGTTTACGAATTCAGCACCCAAAACCCCAAAATTTTCATACGATTTTCATCATAATACCTTCCAAAATTCATTCACAGCATCAATCAAATACAAACAACATTAAGACATCTATTCACACATCAATTATATGATTCTAACACATTATAACTACTCCAATTTCATCAATTATGCTCATACAATCAACCCAAGTCAAGACCCCTAAAACTCATAAAACTCAAGCACATCTAATCTACTCATAATCCGATTTCTATATGATTACAATAGATTATGAAAACTCCCCATACCTTAGAGAATTTCGCCGATTGACACTCTTCCCCAAGGTTCTTCACAGCTTCCTGACTCCGAGTTTCCTCTCTTTTCCTTTTCTTCATAACCCTTCACCAAAACACGATAAAATGAGCATTTTGATCGTATAATCCTTTTTGATCAAAATTATTCCAGTTATGTCTTTTCCCATCTTACCCTCATACTTTTCACATAATTACCACCTTACCATTTTCTTTATAATATTTTTAATAATAATAACAAAATAGTATAACAATACACCATTTATCCTTATTATATAAAAATACAATTTTCTCCAAAATTCTCCATTTTAATCCAAATTCTCCTATCCTTCTAAATTAATTAAATAAACAAATAAATGATTAAATTTAGATTTTCGGGGCATTACACACTAAGTCTAAACCATGTTATTGTGATTCCTACACATTTCTAACCCTAATCATTGATTTCTACACATTTACACTAAAATTCAAAACTTACTGAAAACTTGAAAAATTTACTTGAAATTTATGGTTTTGTTGAAGCTGAATGATGTTATAGATCTTGCTTGATGTTCCCTTGAGTTCCTTTAAGCCTTTTAAGCCTTGCTTGATGAAATTTGATTTGGTGAAGTTGAAGTGTATTGAGAGGTTGAGTCGAGTTTGAAGAAAAATGTGAAATGAGGAAGGATAATAGTTTGAGACGTGACTTATGCTCCAAAATGTAATAGAGACATATCTTCAAAATATTTAAACGTTCATTTACATTTTGGTGCGTCTGAAGATATATTTCCGAAATCAAAAAATATTTATGGAATTTTATATAATATAATAGAACTATTAAGAGTACCATAAGAAATTATCTAAAAATGAAATGATAAATCTCAATCGAAGTAAACCATTAACATCATAGGAGAATCATTGACATAATTCGTCAAGAACACTACCGCAATATCAAATTTAATAATAGCTAAAATATGATAGGCACAAACTTATCTTTAATTCAATTGTTAGTTTATTTCATTTTTTTTATAAAAATGATTTTTACATTGTTACATTTTTGTTTAAATAAAAGTATATATTTTTTAAAACTTCAAATAAAAAAAGATTGGTTTGAATAGTTTTTCATCCTTTTATTATAATTTTTTTTAATATCAAAATTTCTAAAAAGATCACTTAATTAGCTTTTCATAAAATTATTTTTGAGATATATTATAGTTTAAAAATTATAATCTTCAATAATTATATTTATGTTACATAATACTAAATTAATCTTTAATTTATAAAAATAAATTAACAAACTTTTAATATTTTAAAACATAATTAAAAATAGAGATGTTGCATTTACGTTATCCCAATTTTAATTCAAACCTATCCTTTAAGTGTTTGACCCGAAAAAAGTGATAGTTCCCAAACCTATACTACATTTTATGGAAAAAAAAACATTTTATTAATAAAAGTATAGATTTTGAACAATAGGAATCATAAATACACTAAAACTAATATAAGGAGTCATAAATCCATTGAAGCTTTAATTTTTATTAAAAATAAAATATATTCTAAATTTTGTTTTGCGTGGCGCGTGTGAACACGTCCCAAAAGGGAGCGTATATAAAATGTCCGAGCTATTGAAGACCAAAGCCAGCATGACTCACCACACAGCACAGTTACACCCAACCTCGTCAACTACTGCTCTTCCCTCTTCTTCAATTGCAACAAAACCCACTAATCAATTTTTGTTTTTTCCTTCATCTCATCAAAAAAATTTAATCTTTTTTAATTATCATCGCAATTATTATTAATTTTCGTTTCATTTGGTGGAAAGCAAAAACCTTGCTGGTGAAGGGAATTTCGTTGTTTGGAGTCGTTGGGCTTTCACTGTCGTTTCTATCTCATCAAATTGTGACTCGTTGTTGTTGTGACTCGGTGATTCACTCGTTTGACTGCTTTTGAAGCAACCCTTTTGTGTTTCTTAAGGTGTTTGTTTTCATTGATGGGTTTTGGGTTTTGTTGGTGGATTCAGAGATACTTGAATTGGGAACAGGGTTGTTGATAGAAATGGTTGAGGTTGAGGTTGAGGTTGAAGCTCAAAGGTTGGAGCTTTGTTTTGTTAAGAGGAAGGAAGTGGTGTTTGGATGGTTGGTGTTTCTGTTGTTTCTTAGTCCTGTTGTTGGTCTCAGACCCTTGAGGGATAAAACTGGTTCTTGGGGCGATGAGGTTTGTTTATCAACTGTTATTTGATGTACTTATTTTGTTTACTTTATTTTGATGGATGCATTTTGGAAGTTTGAATGTTTTGGATTTAGTATTGATAATTTCTGATTAATTAAGCTCTGATGAATTGCTTTAGGGGTCACTGTTTTCTCAACTCTTTGGATTTTTTATTTTGATTTAGTCCTTTTGTGAATTTGGGAGTATGATATTCAGTGTTGTTAATATCGGATCACGGAAATAGTTTGTGTATTATCGATCAGATTTCTATGTCGAAATGTATATAGGTGTATTTGGGGTGACTCTGTGCTTCCATCTTGATGAAGAGCTATACATTTGATTTGTGTTTTGACCCTGAAAGTGCTCGAGGGTAGAGAAATTTCATATTACTCTGATAAGAGAAAGAAAATTTGATCATATAGGACCGTTTAATTTCGATATATGGTTTAGTCTTTTAGGATTTTGTTTCAGCATATGGCATGTCTTTAGCGCGACTGTTAGTAGACCTGGATCTCTTATTAATTACATCCATTTCCTTGTATTGTCATTGTATTTTTCAGTGGATTTTTTCCGGAAAAGATGAAAGCGACATAGGTCCTTTTTCACAATGGAATATAACTGGAACTTATCGAGGTTGGTGTTCTTACAAAAGTCTATAGAATTTTAGATTGACTACTTGGATGTATTATTAATTGCTGAGTATCTGCTTCATTCATGGATTGATGTCTGTTAAGGAGATATACGATTTTGGTAATAAAATTAGAGCCAAATTGAACCAACATTTGAACAAGTACAAATAAGAAAAGAAAAGTTGAAATGATCTTGCAATGAATTATGAACGAGTGTCTGAAATATTAGTTTTATATATAATTTGAAATCAACTTTTTCTCGAGGTGCTCTTATCATACTAAAATATGCTTCATTTTTACGCGTCTGCGCCGTGTTCTAGTCAACTTTACTTACTGATTTATTCTGGAATGAGCTTATAAGTTTGTCAGTTTGATGATTCGTATTGATATTACACTCTTTGAATGCAGGGACTTGGAAGTTTTTAGATAATACAAATAGCACTTCTAGTTTTCCAGACATCAGAAAAATAAATGGAAATTCTGTAATTGAATTAGTTAGTACGCCTACAAAGATAACCGGGGTACATTATGTGCAGGTGAAATTTTTAGCTATATAGCTCATTTAAAAAAGAAGTCAGCTTTTGTATACGTACAATTTCTTTTCCTTTATTTTATGACTTGTTTTTAAAATGATGTAAGTAGGTCCCACCTTAATATAACGGTGTGCGAAGCGTCTGACCCTAAAAATGGGATAACATATAGCAGAATGGCGGCTATTTATCATTGTTTGGATAAATAATGGATAATGATTATTTCTCTTTTTCATGTGTCTTTTTTTCTTTAGGGAGTGGTTATATTCCATGATGTGTTTGACAACGAATACAATGTCGGCGGTGCTCAAATCAAAATAGAAGGTGTATATATATGGCCTTTTAGACAACTTCGAATGGTAGCCAACAGGTGAACAATGTGCATCTCAAATTTATACGATACCTTATAAATCGCATTTAGACGTCTTGTTCAGAAGATCAGAACCTATTGAGAATTGAAGTAGTAATAGGAAATTTCTTTCTGTTTTCTCCTATTGCAGCGGAAAAGACGGAGGAGGGTTGAATCAAGATGGAGATTATATTCTATCCAATCCATATCATCTGGTATTGCATCTTTCATGATGTATCATTCATTGTTACTTTTGAGAGTACAATGAGCATTCAAAATACTTAGTTTCTATGTATATGGTTTGATGTTTACAGCTTGGAGTTTTCTCGTCTCAAGTATTCCAAGAATCTTCACGACATACCATGTGGAGAAGAAAGCATTGTAATGTTTATGCTTTTACCACTATATAACTATACGTCGAAGAATTTCCCCTCTTTTTTTGCTGGTTCACACTTCACACTATGCTACACTACTAACTTGTTCTATTTGTTGTTTTTTTGCACTCTCCACAGCTCCGTTGCATGGCATGGAGAAAAATTGTAATGTTGAAATTTCAGCACGGGTTTCGCGCTTGTCATCGTCAAAACACGGTACACGAGTTCTCTGAAGGACAAGAAGGATTTAGATTTAAACACTTTCATTTTAATCTCACCATTAACCAAGTTGTTTTACACTTTCTTATAGAAGGGGAGCACGATTCTTTTCAGCTGGAAGGATTAATGGAAAGTCCCTCCGTGGAGGATGACGGAGATTGCATCTCACCGTTACAGTTAAATGCAACATCTATTAATATTGGAGTCTACTACAATAAAGCAGTGAACTATACCTTGATGGTTACTTTTGTATCCTTCCATCATCAATTATCTTTTTTCGTTAAGCCAACATTTATATTTTCTTCTTCGGTGCGAGTTCCTTAATATATATACTAGGTCTCATTCTTGCAAGTTCTTCTTTTGATTCGGCAAATGGAGCATAGCAACACCCAATCTGTAAGAAATTTCTTCCGAATTTTATTTTAAATTTCAGGTCATAGATTTAATCAACGTAATTGATAGAAATGATTCGATATTTGAATGAATATGCCAGAGAATTTTCGTTTAATTAATTTATAAATAAATATATGAATATAAAAAATGAATATGATTCTTATATACCTTTGCAGGGTGCTGCTAAGGTTTCAATAATAATGATCGGTCAGCAAGCTATAGTGGATGCTTATCTTTGCCTCGTACATCTGACGGCGGGAATACTAGTCGGTAAGTTTTGAAATAAGTGTCTCGGATTTTCATGCTTGACTATTGAATGTAATCACTCTCGGTGTAACTGAAATAGAATATTATCAATATAATTCTGTTCAAATTAATTGCAGTGTGTTGACATTATAATTGCTATGATAGATATGATTCAATCGGTTGATATTTCCGTTTAAAGTTAGATAGTCTGATAATTGTTGTTATTTTCTGCCATGTAGAGTCCTTGTTCAATGCTTTTGCAACTGCAGCATTCTTCAAGTTTGTAGTTTTCTCAATATTTGAGATGAGATATCTCCTTGCCATTTGGAAGGCAAGTCGGCCTTTGAGCAACGGCGAAGGTTGGGAGACTATGAGGCGTGAGCTTTCCGTTTTATACAGCCGTTTCTGTAAGTACATGTTCAGAATCGAAGTTTCTGTTACATTTTGTTTTTGTGATCTCATTGTTACTCACGGCCACGTGTTTGACACGGGTCTTAGAACCTGTTTGGATCGACTTATTTGAGCTTATCTATCGACACAAACACTTGTGATGAGACTGTTTGAGAAAACTTATGACATGTTTCTAAGCTATTTTTGGCTTATTTGACTTTATAAGTGCTTATGCTATAAGCGTTTGATTAAATGTTTTAAAACTTTTCTTGCAGATGGGATCCTGTTGGGGGGAATTCTATTCATGTATGAATTCCATTATTATTTGAAACCTATTCTGCTTCTTGTATACTCCTTTTGGATACCTCAGATAATCACCAACATTGTTCGCGATTCACGCAAACCATTGCATCCTCATTATATATTAGGCATAACCGTCACTCGGCTAGCAATCCCATTATACGTTTTCGGCTGTCCTAACAACTTCTTGCGCATAGAACCAGATCACACATGGTGTGCCTTTTTGGTTTTATTTACCGGATTTCAAGCCGCAATTCTCCTTCTCCAGCATTATCTTGGCTCCCGTTGGTTCATTCCTCATCAGGTAAGGCCTAAGTCTTGTAGCTTTCTTACTGGATCGACTTTATTCAACAATCTAACTGTCTTTCGTTCTTTATAACAGATTCTACCTGAAAAATACAGCTATTATAGGAGGTCTTCTTCTTCTCAGGATACGAATCACACGACAGACTGTGTTATTTGCATGACAGCCATTGATCTCACGCCACGATCAAATGATTGTATGGTGACGCCTTGCGATCATTTTTTCCACACCGGCTGTTTACAAAGATGGATGGATATAAAGATGGAGTGTCCAACTTGCCGGCGCCCGCTCCCGCCAGCATGAGTAGATTATCGAAATGTTCATATCATTAGAATCAACTGACACCACCCAAGTCGAATATAATTTGGGTAATATGCTTATTATGAAAAGTACTTTGGTAATCAGTAACACATGATTTCAACTCAAGTGTTTATTTTGCATTTTACCATTTTTTTTTTCTGTTGTTTTGATTTGCAGGTTGGGATAGAATCAATATTGGGTATAGTTGAGGTTTTCAGTACAAGGCTGAAATACAGCACTTGTGATAATTGTAATCATGCAGCATTTGTTTATAGCTGATTAATAGTTAAAAAAAAGAAAAACTGGTTAGTGGTTGTGTCAATGATTAATTTCCATTGGATAATCTTTTGGATTCCACCTTTGGCTTTCAGTGCATCTCTATTTTTTATTTATGTTATTTTATTTTTATATGCTATAATTTCAGTATAAATAAATAATTAGATTAAACTACTCTTGTAGGTTCCTAGTTTACATATTTATTATTGGGTTAATAATATGTTTACAAATATCTTTTTGAGGAAAAATAAAACTAATGGACACACCACACCAATGTAAAGTGTATAGCAAAATAACCTTATCAAAGTTAATGTATGAAGGTGGTGAGTTGTATGCCTAATTAAAGGTGTGGTCAACTGTATGTATTTGTATGGCTCGTAATATGATTAAGAGAATACACTCAAAGTTCGGAAGAATCTATCACCCCCACTTATAGCAATCCATTTGTAACGAAATATTATATTTATCTTTTTTAAAATGATGAATTTTGAGAGGTGTACCGGAGATTTTGAAAAATATTGTAAATTTTGGAATTATCGGTAAAAACTATCGGGGATTTCGAAATTACCGATAAAAAATATCAGAAATTTCGAAATTACTGGTAAAACTCCCAGAAATTTTTACACGATACCAAGAATTTGAAATTCCCGGTAATATAAAATTTTCATTTTTTTTTGTTGTTTTTTTTGAAAATTTTTACACTACCGGGAATTTCAAATATTCCAAAATTTACATAAAATTTCCGGGGATTTAAAATTCTCGGTAGTGTAAAAATTTTCAATTTATTTATATGTTTATTTATTTTTTCGACTAATGGAGAATTTCAAATATCCCGAAATTTAAAGAAAATTTTGAAGGATTTGAAATTCTCGGTAGTGTAAAAATTAAAAAAAAATTGAAAATTTTTACCCTACCAATAATTTCAAATTTCCTAAAATTTCACTAATTTCTTTTTTTCACTTTCCACCCAAATATTTAGATTTCTCTAAAGTTTGTGTTAGAATGTGTGGATAGGGTAAGGATTGTTCTCACTTATAACCACATGTTCAGGTCATATATTATCTAATGATACGAGACTCTTAATAGTTTGAAATAAATCCAGTGAAACTATGGTGGAATTATCATAGTGGATCTTTGAATAAAGAAGCCATTCAAGAATGAAAATGATGCAATTAAAATGTAAAAATATGTTGAAGACAACAAGTGTGATGTAGAACCATATGTTGAACCAAAACTCAGCTTAGGATATTATATATTCATTGATCATATTATAGAGAGTAAAATGGGAAATATTGTTGTTGTTGATGTTGGTGGTTACTTAAGTGATGGAGTAGAAAAGGACAACAACAATGATTTAGTTAGAGATATATATTCTGATGGAAATGAGGATGGTTAGGATTGAGTAAGAGCTTGGTGATGGTTTGAAAACTGTTGCAGATGAAGTTCATTTTGAGGAATCACCTATTGTTGATGGTCTCACATCTAATGGTGTTAAAATTTTTGCAAAGAATTTATTTGATTGAATCAACACTAAATGGCTACCACATGAGTTTATTACACCAGATGTGAAAATAACATGTGATAAAAGATGAGTACTTCATAAATGAACTTGACAGTTCATTTAGAGAATGATGGTGATGGTGAATATTATTGACCTACCTTAATTAGGTTAAAAAAAAAATGTCATGACAAAGAATTTTAGATTTAAGATTGGAATTGAGTTCTCATCATTGAAGCAGTTCAAAGATGTAATAGAGCATAATGTGTTAAAAGATGTAGGATTATTTGCAAAACACATATGTTCTTGCAACTTTCCAAGTAACATAGATTCTGATACAATATAGAATAGAGACACATGAACTAACACACCACATTAAAAACAAAGTATGTACAAAGTAATTGTCCTAACCCAAATTTGAACTTTTATTACATAAACACAAACACTTCACTCAAACTCAAGGGTAGCTTGGTGCAAGAACAGGAGCAGAAACTGGCATTGCTGCTACTGGAATTGCAGAAGGTGGAATAGCCACAGAACCAACACTAACATTCTTCCCAAAACCACTTTCAACGCAACAAACCTCAAAACAATCAACTGGTGGCTGTTCAAGTTTGGCTCTACATTCCTTTTCGCTCCTCTGCAGTGTCTTGTTCGGCAAGCAATTGCGCCGATCATCATAAACTATCTTCTTTGATGTCAGATTCTTACAAATACCCTCTTCCTCGCAGAAAAAGTTGTAAGAAAAAGTGAAATTCATCAAGTTTGGTAAAGCACAAACTCCCGTCGGAACTATTCCAGTCATCATGTTATGTCCTATGTTTAACTGCTCCAAATGAGATAACCCTGAAAGACTATAAGGTATAGGTCCAACAATGTTGTTGAAACTAACATCCAAAACTCTCAATTTGTATAGAAATCCAACTTGTATTGGAAGACAACCTGATATGCTCGTGTTGATCAAGAGAAGTTCTTCTAAAGTATCGGCGAAGTTTACTATGCTTTCTGGTAAACATCCTCCGAATTTGTTATTAGCGAAAACCATGACAGAAGCTTTGCTTTTTCCTAAATTTCTTGGAATAGAACTTGTGAAGCGATTGTTGTTAAGAAAAAAAGCATCGAAAGGTTTGTCGAAAAGTTGAGAAGGCAACGACCCTTCGAACTCGTTGTAACGAAGGTCTAGATAGACAAGGGAAGGAAGGGAAAGAACGACAGAAGGAAACGGTCCGACGAACCTGTTGTTGCTAAGGTCAAGCTCAGAGAGACGTGTTAGGTTGGCGAAGGTATCTGGAACGATACCGCAGAAACGGTTGCTGTTGAGGTGGAGAATCGAAAGGTCACATAAGAAGGCTAATTCGTCAGGGAGGAATCCGGCTATGTCTGCGTGGTTAAGGTCGATTCCCGCGACAACTTTGGTTTTAGGGTCATCTAGTGATGGAGCACAGTAGATACCTGTGTAGTTGCAAACTGAAGGACCTACCCAATTGGAAGTGGTGTTATGTGGATCTGAGTAGATGACATGCTTCCATGCTTGCAGCGCAAGAAAAGCGCGATGAAGCCTTATGTTTAATGTTGGATTGTGGTTATTGTTGTGCCTGTGGAGATGCTTGTGATCGTTGGTTATGCTGTGTTTTGCATTAAGGTTGTTGAAGAAACAAGAGAAGTATAGAAAAAAGAGGAATAATAATAATATACATGTTGATGAGGAATGAGAAGATGAAGTTGAAGCCATTGTTTTGTGATATTAATAAAATGAATGAAGCAATGTATATATAAATATGTAACAGAATAAAGAGACATTTCACTTTCAAACCATAAAGGCATGGTCTTATGTTCAATGATGATGTCTTTTGTTGATGTTTTAGATTTAGCATAATCCAAAAATGGTTGAAAATGACAGCATCAAAATAATCCCAACTAATTAAGTGGAAATGGTTTTTTTGGTGGCTCAAAAATTTAGAATCCCTAAACTCAATTTACTTCTAAAAATATCTTTAACATTTTGTATTTTTTAACAATCTATTTCAAATTCTCATCAAAACTCATGTTGCAACGGCCGCAATACACATCACAACAACCACAATGACCATAATTATAACAGTCACAACCGCAACGGCATGCATGACCACAATTTAAAAGCATGATAACAACCACCATTTTTAATTGTGATGGTTAACCGTTACAAGAATCTAATAACCAATGTTTGTGTTATTGTTATAGTTGTAGGTTTATTCTCTACCAATGAGATTCTAGATCAGATAGAAAGTCAACAGTGATATTGATGATGTTTGGACTTGACCATGAAACTTGAAGAGGACCAAGCGCATTATAAGGACTTATCTCCTTCCATGTTGTTTTCGTAGTAGTTAGAGTGGAGTTTAGAGAAATTTGGTTTCTTCAAACCAAAGGGATGTCATTGAATTTTGTACAAGTTTACCAGGGTCCTGTGTGGTGACTACACCTGCTTGAAGATTTCATATTCTAAGTCCAACTAGGAAATTGATTACTAGGATTATTTTTCTCATCTTTCCATTTCATAGGGAAAATTGATGTGTATATCTATCTATCAACGATACAAATGCATTTTGCATCTCAACATTTTACCACAGCAATAACACCAAATTATGTGTCCATACTTAAATTGCACTATTTATATTTATATTAGTGTTACAATAAATAGATTGACTTTTTATCGATAAATTACAAATAGGGATGTCAATTTGTATCTGTTATAGGGATCCCGTGGAGATTTTATCGTTCGAGACTCTAGAGATGAGGAATTTCACCTCGCGGAGTGGGGTTGGGGGAGAATTTTTTTTCGAGAGCACTTCAGAAACGGGAATAGGGAATAGTCCCGCGGAATCCCTGTCCTGCTTATTATTTTAATATAATTAATTTAATATATAACTTATATGTCATTTCCTTTATGTTTATTTTAAAATATAAATAAATATTGATATTTTCATTAAGAGAGATAAATATAGATATTAAAACCCTAAGAAAATTGAAGCGTTCATTTTCTTCTATCAGACTCGTTTATTTTTTCTTCCAATCAACTTCCTCATCCATCTTCTTTGTCCCGTCTCACCATTGTCCATCGTCTTCTCTGTATCGTGTGCTATCATTATTCACATCTTTTACAATTGCATCATAAGGTTTGATTCTCATAAATTTATTCATGTAATTGTTTATAGAAAAAAAATAGTTTGTTTCTCCTTGATTCTCATTGCTAATAAAAAAAGTAGATTATTTTGACTAACTTTAAGATTTCTAATTTGGTAAATTGTAAGATAATAGTGAGACCTATAGAAACTGAATTATCATGTATTATTTGAATTTTTATTTTTCAAGTATATTTATGTTGTTGAATTTTGTAGTTATTTATTCATAGTTTACTTAAAAAAATATTATAATTTATGTTGTTGAATTTTACAGTATTTTATAAAAAATATC
The DNA here is from genome assembly GCA_963966055.1 of Lathyrus aphaca. Classification (NCBI taxonomy): domain Eukaryota; kingdom Viridiplantae; phylum Streptophyta; class Magnoliopsida; order Fabales; family Fabaceae; genus Lathyrus; species Lathyrus aphaca. The sequence continues at coordinate 161,365,923 of OZ014521.1, read as the reverse complement.
ATTATTTTATGTCCTATTAGTAATTTTAATAAAAATTAAAAATGTGAAATACTAGTATTTTTAATAACAAAATAAACATGTGAAATATTTGTACTGTTTTATTTATTTATAGAAAATATAGATATTTAGAAAAATATTAATGGATAAATGTAGAATCTGCGAGAATTCCCGCAGGGAATGGAGATATGTGGAAAACGGGGATATGGATAGAAACTTCCCTATAACGAGGAACGGGAATGGGGATAGAAACTCCACCATGACGGGGATCGGAAATGGAAAATGAATTTGATAGCGGGAATAAAAACGGGGAAGTGTCCCCGCCCCACCCCATTGACCTCCCTAATCACAAACCTTAAAAGTTGTATATTTTTAGAAATATTAATATTATAGAATATTTACATAGTTTACTTAATTCTAACATCCCTTAAAATCTTTAAGTTGAAGCACATATGTCATACGTCATACCTACGAAGTTTGTTACAAAGAAATTCAATCTGAGATCATCTAAGGGATTTAGAAAATATGTCAGTTAATTGATCATTTATTCAACAAAAACAATTATGATTTTTCTTAAAAGAACATTATCTTTTATAAAGTGACAATTGATCTCTATGTACTTAATTATTCATTCATGAAAATTTGGGTTGGGGATGATATGTAGTGCAACTTGGTTATTACAAATTAGTTTCATTGCTTTGAAGTCTCCTAATTTGTGTTGTTGGAGTAATGGTTTTAGCCATGTGAAATTCACAAGTTGTTGTCGGCGAAACATGATATTTGCTTCTGCATGAGATCTTGCAACTATCATTTGTTTCTTGTTACGCCATTAGATAAAATTTCCTCCAATGAGAAATAAAATACCCTAAAATAGACCTTCTATATGTTGGTGAACCACAGCCCATAAGACTTAGAATTTATATTATTTTCATAAAATAATCTTTTATAAGCACTCTTTATATGCTTAAGAATGTGAATAACATCGCTCCAATGATCATCACTGGTGTATTTGGAAATTAACTAATAATATGCCATCAAAGTAATGTTTGGTTTGGTCACTATAAGATCAGGCAATCAACAATCTTTTCTACTCAAGCGGAAATGGTTACCATCTCTTAAGAGTTTTCTGAATCTTAGGTTCAAACGGATTTTATAAATAATATTTCCTTAACGGGAGAAGAGATAAATCATAATACCCTTAGCAAAATATACACTGAGTCTCTCACCTCAAGTGAACTGAACCTCCCTTACTATCATAAACATCATCAAATAGGATCTCTCACCACCGTGAGCAAGCTTATAGAAGATAAAATTAGTTTAAAAACAACTTAATTGTTTAAGTTAGAAACATAATTTTTCTAGTTGGGCTTTTATCCTAAATATTGTTGAATGGCCTTTTACCCATTTGGCTTTTATCTTATGACCCATAATAACACTATATATGTACTCTTCTTGTGAGAATGAGGATTATGAATGGAAAATGTTATCTTTTTAATTTACCTGTCTTAGATAGTTTTCTTTTTTTGTTAAACTCCTTGTTATTATTGAAACCTTAGTCACAAAGACTTTGATAGGAAAAGCTTTCATTTTTGCTCTCAAATTCTCTCATGAAGTATTCTAACTTCACATATTCTCATCAATGAAGCATCCCTCCAACTTATCCCTCATTTCCATCTGATGTACCACAAGATTACAATGCATACACATCATATGCAAATATATCTAATCCATATGGTTATGGCAGCAGTACGGGATACTCAGGCTACTATAACAACTATCAGCAACCGCAACCTTATCATGCTTATTCACAGCCTGTAGGAGCATATAAAAGTACAGTCACTACCATGCAACATCAGCAACAATACACACAATGGGCAACCTATTACAGCCAAACATCAGTTAGTTGTGCTCCAACTCATTCACCCAATCCAAATCCAACAAATCTAATGAAAAAGAAACCATGTCGGGTCGCCTCCTTATTATCTGTTAAGAATGACAAACACAAACAAGGAAAAAGAACGATGAATCGAAAATGAGTTTTTGAAGCAAATACTTCGACGAAATTTCCGACGACATACCCGACCATTTCACCATCGTCATCTCCGGTTATCTTTACGGCAACAACTAACTAGATCCAGGTCGATGAATCCTATCAACTTTCGACGAAGACAATGCCACCGATGCTGCCATTGCTGCTGAAACCACCCGATCCAAGTGGTGCTACAAATCCAACTCGGGATGATTGTTTGAAACTCCAAGCTGCTAAAAAATCGTTTTTTGATGTTTTAGAAAATAATGCATATAAGGTGTTTGATAAAATACCTCTATTCGCTTCCAAGCTGAAATCCGTTGGCAGAGATCTTGATTTAGGAAAACTTGTTATACTCAGAAAGACACAACATTTATGTCTTTCTGAATCACGAGGGCCAAGTTCTAGTAAGAGAAATCTTGAAAAAGGTGGAAGCTCAGATAATAGGCCAGCTCTTATGTTGCAACATCAGGCGGATAATGTTGAACAAACTGTCATCAACCATGATGGTGATGAAGTTACTGATTTTTGACAAAATTCAGTTAGTCCTTCAAAACGCGCGTATGACTGTTTTTTTACACTTATTGTTCACTTCATCAAAGAGATTCATTTGGCGCTGGTCCTAGCCATTCATTTGGTTTTGAGGGTTATGTTGCTGGCAATCGAGTTTATTCATTCCATCAAGGTAGTGATCGCATAATAGGAATCCAATCTACTAGAGACTCACACATTGCATCATTTGTCATTGCAATGGACACAATATATCATAGTATAAATGATGATTTAATGGAAAACGTTGAAAACTACCCAGGAGACCTTGATTATGTCCATTTCCCCTCCTCTAGCACCTTTGGCAATGTTGACATAAATGAAACATTTGAGCTGAATAACAACATTAAAGCTCAGCAAAGCACATGTTTACAAACAAAAACTGAAGTTGTCCCTGGTGAAGTGGGAGTCAACAATACAAACTATGGGGATGGAATTTTTAATTCAGAAACTGAAATTCTGGTATCATATACGTGATGTCGAAGGCGATGTCATAAATTACTATCTGAGTATTAACAAGATAAAAGAAGTATAAAGTAAAGCAGTAAAACATAATAGATTATTAACCCAGTTCAGTGCAAACACACCTACTCTGAGATACCAAGCCAGGAAGGGAATCCACTATCAATAGAACAATTCAAAGCCTAAACAGTCTCAGTTTACAACTTCTCACTTGAACCTACCCAGTGCAACTTCTACCTAGAAATCAACATCTAGATATGAGAAATTACTATCTAACTCTCCCTCAATCACACACTGTGATAATCAACCATTTCTTTCAAAGAAAACAGAAGACCACTCTTCCAAAACACAACACCTTGATCTTGCTTAAAATCTTTGATCAAGAACAAACACTCATGCTTAAAAGCTCAGAGTGGACATAATTACAACTCAAAAATCAGTCCAATTCAAACATCTAGGTGATGTATGAATGACTCACAAATAAAACACACGCACAAGGAAAAACACTAACACTCAAAAGCACTTTGCTTTACACAATACACAATCTTTCATCTAGAGTAATTAGGTTAAACATCCAATATTATAGTATTTTGAATGAGCCTGAATCTGATAAGAAACTTCCTAAAAAAGATCACATGAATCAAGCAAGAGAAGATATTCAATAATCTCCAAAAATTAACGCATAACAACTTTTGTTTTTGACAACAACACTCCCTTAATTTTCACACATCCTGGAGAAAATTAAAAGACTAAATACCAGCTAAAAAATATACAGAAATTAAATCAAAACTTTCTGTATTTAGAAAGTTCCAGAACTATCAAGATAAATGTTACAACATCTGATCTGACATCACAAAAGCACTGCAATCCAGTAGATCTTCAAGCATGTCAAGGACATATTACAAGACATCAAGACAATTGATAATGTTTTTCTACATATGCAGCAAAACCAAGAACCTTCAATCTCCCCCTTTGGCAAATTATGGCTAAAAACATTATCAGCACCAGACAACCATAAAGAACCAACCATCAGAGATCAAAGCAGAAAAAGAAATAAGAAACAATGTTCTGGTTGCACATAGTAGAACACCTGGTAACGCAACACCCAATCAGAATAACAACCCTCTTTATCCACTCAACTAGACATAGCAACAAAAGAAATAATGCAGATTTAGATAACTCTCCCCTTTTTAGCCATAATATGACAACCACACCAACAACTGCTCCCCCATAACACATGATTAGTACTCAATAGAGAGATAAATCACACCAGCTTCCCATATCAACATTGGAAGCGACATTACCAGTCTTATTTTCAGCAGCTTTCTCTCCAGGGATAATGTTCTCAACATCATCTTCAATATTATAGCCTGAGACATTATCAGACCCAACAACATTCTTCAAATTATTATTAGTAAGATAAACAACAGCAACAAATTTTCCTTTCCTTGTCTTGATCTTTATGTCACCATCAGGATTCATACTTTTGATCCATCCATCATTAACAAGTACAAAATAACACAATTGCAGTAGGAGAACTGAAAAATCTTTACTAGTTTTCCCACACATTTTAATTGCTATAGATCCTCATTGATGGAAATCCCTAGCTTACCTCTTAGGATTTCAAACTAATTAGCATCCAAACCTTTAGTAGAAATGTCAGTCAGTTGTAAATCAGTGGCTACATGTTCTAAAGCAATAATCTTTTCTTCAACCAATTCTCTGATGAAATAATGACGAATATCAATATGCTTGGTTCTGCTATGTTGAATAGGATTCTTGGAAGTGTTGAAAGCACTCAAATTGTCACAGTATAATATCATGACATCTTGTGAGACATTGTATTCTGTCAGTATTTGCTTCATCCAAACCAACTGAGAACAACTGCTTCCATCTGCTATGTATTCAACCTCAGTTGTGGAAAAAGAAACACAATTTTGCTTCTTACTGAACCAAGATATCATATTGTTTCCCAAAAAGAAGCATCCTCCAGATGTGGTTTTTCTATCATTAGCACATCCTGTCCAGTCAACATCACAATAACCACTTAGCTCAGAATTGGAACCATGAGAGTATAACATACCATAATCATATGTACCATTGACATACTTCAAGATTCTTTTCACTTGGTTGATGTGACTCACTTTGGGATTAACTTGATTCCTAACATAAACACCTACATAAAATGGAATGTCAGTCCTGCTTGCTGCGAGATATAATAAGCTTCTAATCATACTTTTGTAGAGACTTTGATCCATATTCACACCTTTTTCATCTTTAGACAACTTCAGATGAGTAGGAGCAGGTGTCCTTTTGTGACTAGCCTTCTCCATCCCAAACTTCTTAACTATATTCTTGACATATTTACTTTGAGATATTAATATATAGTCTTTCATCTGCTTGACTTGAAGACCAAGAAAATAAGTTAGTTCACCAACTAGGTTAATCTCAAATTCAGACGACATCTATTTAACAAAATGTTGAACCATCTCCTCAGACATCCCACCAAACACAATATCATCAACATAAATTTGAGCAATCATGATCTTTTTTCCTTCTTCTTTCATAAAGAGAGTTTTGTGACTAGCAATCATGAATCCTTTGGCTTATTCCATATAGAATTCCTCATTCAAGTAACCATTCAAGAAGGCACTCTTGACATCCATTTGATATAGTTTGAATTTCAAGATGCAAGCAACTCCAAGAAGTAATATTATAGATTCAAGTCTGGCAACAGGAGCAAAGGTCTCATCAAAGTCAATTCCTTCAACTTGAGTGTATCCCTGAGCAACCGATCTTGCCTTATTCCTTGTGACAACTCCCTATTCATCATATTTGTTCTTGTACACCCACTTAGTACCTAACACATTTGATTCTTCAAGCCTTGGGACAAGATCCCACGCTTTATTCCTTTTGAATTGAGCTTATTCCTCTTGCATAACATTGATCCAGAATTCATCAGTTAATGCTTCTTTAACATTCTTTGGCTCTATATTTGACACAAAACAAGAGTTAGAGATTATCTCCCTTGATTTTGTAGTAACTCCTTTATCAAGCTCTCCTATGATAAGGTCTTTAGGTGATCTTTCTGAATTCTGATAGAGGGATATTTATTGGTCTGACTATCTTTAGGCTCAGAACTAGAGAGTTGTTCATCAATACCTCTGTCTTCAGTTTTTGCTGGAGTTGCATTCTGGAATGTTTCAACATCATCCAGGACATCAGCTTCTTTGTTCAAGTCTTGATTATCGATAACAACATTTATAACCTCCATCATTACTTTCGTTCTGGAGTTGTAGACTCTATAAGATTTGTTGTTGGTAGAGTATCCTAGAAATATTCGTTCATCACTCTTTGGATCTAACTTTCTTCTTTGTTCACGATCTGCCAGGATGTAGCATTTGCTTCCAAAGACATGGAAGTATTTCTCAGTATGTTTTCTTCCTTTCCATAATTCATATAGAGTAGATGAAGTACCTTTCCTTAAGGCAACTCTGTTGTGAATGTAGCATGCAGTATTCATTGCTTCAACCGAAAAATGATAAGGTAATTGTTTTGCATGTATCATGGCTCTAGCAGATTCTTGTATAGTCATGTTCTTGCGTTCTACAATCCCATTTTGCTGAGGAGTAATGGGAGATGGGAATTCATGACCAATTCCTTAAGAGGAGCAAAATTCAGCAAACTTTGCATTCTCAAATTCCTTCCCATGATCACTTATGATTCTAATAACATTGCTTTCCTTATCTCTTTGTAGTTTTTGACAGAGATCTCTGAAAACATCAAAAGCTTATAACTTTTCTCTGATGAAATTTATCCAAGTGTGTCTTGAATAGTCATCCACTAGAACATAAGCATATTTCTTTCCACCAAGACTTTCTACCTACATAGGTCCCACCAAATCCATGTGAAGAAGTTCTAAGACTCTTAAGGTGGTAAGATGTTGAATCTTCTGATGTGACATCTTAGTATGCTTTCCTACTTAGCATTCTCCACAAACTTTTCCCTCTTTAATCTTGAGCTTAGGAATCCCTCTGATATCTTCCATGGATATGATTCTCTTCATGCCTTTCAAATTCAAGTGTCCAAGTTTCTGATTCCATAGTTTAACTTCATCTTCTTTGACTAGCAAGCAAGAGGAGACATAACTTGATTCTTGAGATGCCCATTGATAACAGTTGTCCTTAGATTTGACTCCTTTCATGACTAATTCTCCTTTCCCATCAGTAAAAAGACATTCAAATTTGGAGAAATTGATTTTCAGCCATTGGTCACATTGTTGACTAATGCTAATTAGATTGGCAGTCAACCCTTTTACAAGTAGCACATTGTCAAGTCTAGGTACTCCTGAGCAGTCCAGTAGTCCAATTCCCTTGATTTCACCTTTGGCTCCATCACCAAAAGTAACAAAACTAATAGCATAGGGTCTCATATTCACCAGCAGATTAGTGACTCCTGTCATATGTCTTGAACACCCAGTGTCAAAATACCAGTCATTTTTTGCTGAAACTCTGAGAGAGGTATGAGTTATCAAGCTGTTGGTACCAATCTTAGGAATCCATTGCTTTCTGACCTTAGGTATGTTCTGAATTAGAACACACTGAGGTACAAGCTTAGGATATCCATATAGTTTGAAACAATAGGGCTTTAAGTGACCAAACTTTCCATAATAATGACACCTCCATTTATGGGAATTTCCTCTTATGTAGGCAATATGACTTCTTTTATGATGTTGAGACACCTGATGCAACATCTTTGGTTTGAACTCAAAGGAAGCAAGATTTGCGACATGTTATTTTCTTTTGTCAAACCCTCGACCAGTCACATCTCCAGATAACTTCCCAATTTGTAGAAGTTCATCTAAAGTCTCTGAACTATTGTTCAACATTCTGACAGACTTGGTTATTTGATCAAGTTAGGAGTTTAGTAATGTTACCTCATTTTCCAGCATGGATATGGTTTCTAAGTGATCTTCCTTTTCATTCTCCAATTGTTATATGATTTTCTTCTATTTTTCTCATTTTTGGCATACTTCTTCATTTTTGAGACATAGTTCTCTATAGAAAGTATCTAGTTTATCATACGTGACTTCATCATCACTGAAAACAGAATAATATCTCCTAGTTAGAGCAGTAGCATTCTTAGCAGATTCTTCTTCATCTTCACTTTCAGTATCTTTATCTGACCAAGCCACAGTAAGACCTTTTTTTTCTTCTGATTCTTGAGATGTGTGGGACATTGTTCGCTGTTGATTTTGGCGAACAACCACTGGTTTTCCAATCTTATTAAATTGGTTTACTTGCAGGATCCACCACACAAATCCTAGGACACATGTGCTTTTCGACAAATGTTTTAACTCTTAACAATCTTTTGGTCTCACTTTTATTAAATCCTTTATGTACGAATAATATGACTAAGGAAAAGAGTAAAAGTTCTGGCGAAAACTAAATAAAATAAACTTGGACAATGCATAAAGTAAATGTCGAAAAAGATAAATGACTTGTAATGTAAAGTAATTGTAAAGACTTTGAACTTTAATTAAATTTGATGAAATAAAATGGTGTTGTTTGCACGTACATTTCCAGATAAAATCTTTTCTCAAACAGAGTTACTTCGAGTATTTTTGCAGGATTTTTGTACAAGTATTTTCACACCCTCATTCTGACAAGAACTACTCTATTTATATACAAATAATATAACTGTCACTAACGGATAAATCCTAAAACTATGACACTTGGCCTTTGGCATATTCTCTCTTCACCAGGTGCTTCCACGCATCTTTCTGCCAAATGTAATAACTCTTGAATTTGAATTTCTTTCTTTGCATCGAAACGACTCGTCTTTTCAAGTCTGTCGAATTTTTCGAAAAATAACAACATAATCTAAATCTGTCGAAAAAACTCTTCTAAGTACATTCTTCAATTTTTATTTCCCAGCCGTATATCTTCCATCTGTCGAAATAAATACCACCTGTACATTATTTCATGGCGTCGAAAATGTCTGTCTATAAATTGCCCCCCAACAAAGATGTTTCGACTATTCTTGGAGAAACAATCATTTACTGTCGTTGAATTATTTTCGATGCCATATTGCCTCCATTACCTGTACCATTTCCAAGACTTGATATTTCAAATCCCAAAATATTCATCATTATGCTTTTTCAAAACATCACCTCTAACCCATGTTTCTGACACTATCCCTATCATTTCCTGAAAGTTAGTAAGTCATAGGTGTTTCAACTGCCATTACCCTACTCTCTCCATGATGATTCGCCACATGGTCCATGACTATAACCAAAAAAATTCAACCGTTTCAGCATTCCTTCCCTATAAATACACATATACCAACTTCTTTAAATTTTTTACACTTTCTGCTTCTTCTTCAAAACCCGTTTTCTAACTCTTCATCTCCTCTGTGAAAATTTTTACTTTCTCAAACAATGGCTCCATCTAAGTCTTCCAACAACTAGAAATCCAAGAGTTCAACTCTTCTTCCATATGCGTACAAGCTAAGCAGACCAACTGTTGTTGGAAATCAACAGTACATCCCTGAGCCTCCAAATGAGAAGGAGAAATCAATCATCTATAAATCTCATGTATTGATTCATGTCTTTGTTTCTAGTGTTTGTCATGCTATGTTAGCCCCCATTCCAAACCCAGATGCTTACCCATAAAGGTTGAAAGATTTCTTTCCCACCTATCAACGTCTTAATCCCATATATGTTGGAGTTAAACCTAAACCCATTGAAAAAACGGTAGGAAATCTTGAAAACCAAAGTTCGACTATTGATGCAGAATTAAACTTAATTTATTTAAACAATGCTAGGATATTTAGGACTTGCCTTGGGGAAAAAGACCCTTCAGATTATTTAGCTTGTTTGAATAAGATCAAAAAAGTCAAAGCAACATTCTGGAAGGAAATAAGGATTTTCGAATTAATACAATTGTTGAAAGTAGGACACAATTATTGTCCCAATATGCTTTTAGCTTCCCTTTATTTCTGGGATAACACCTACAACAACTTCCACCTTCCTTGTGGAATGGTTACTCCCACCCTTTTTGACATAGCTGCCATTGCTGGGATTAGTCCTTTAGGAGTATACTTCGATCCCACCACCTTGAACCATGACTCTATAGAATTCGACACCAATAAGGCCTCTTACTATGTGTTCATCGCTTACTATCATGAAAAGAAAACTGCAGAAGTTTCTAAGAAAGAACACATAGCCTTTATGACCTTATGGCTGTCGAAATTCGTATTTTGTTCTCGATCCCTTCAAGTGGCCAAACACTTCATCACCATAGCCAACCAATTTCACAATGGGACCAAACTATGCTTGAGTGAGATGATATTGGCGAATCTTTATGAATCCTTGAGTGAGAGCGTGAGTTTATTAAAAATTGTAAAAGATAAAGGTAATCTTAGCATGTCAGAGCCATTTTGGCTTCTACAACTGTGGTTAAATGCCACCTTTGAAGCTTTTCTTCCCATCAAGAATGACGTAGACAAGGATGGAGTGAAGAACAGGGTTGTCGAATGGCCTCGGTTAGTACAACTGACGCCAACTGACGAAGGGATTGGCCTTCGACAATCTTTCACTAGCTACGTCATGATGTTTGCCAAAAGGTACAACTTTACTTCCTCCATGGCACCTTTTGCTAGCAGGGAAATCGGACCCGAGTGGTTCACCAAGCAACTGCCTTTTGAGATGCAAAAATATGAAGATGAGTTTCTCGACGTTTGGGAATCATTTTTGACACCTAGGCTCTCACCTCTCATTACAATGTCACCAAGACAAAGATTGCACTGATCGTTTACCAACCCAACCTTGTCGCTCGACAGTTTGGACTCGTTCAACTGAAACCAAAATCCATTTTCCCCGGAAAAGGCTCCATAATATTCTACAAATCTTTCCATACTGAAGAAAAAAGTAGAGAATTATCGAAGAAACATTTTGATGACTCTATCGAGATTCGACCAATGGTCTTTCAACCATATTTTCTCTATACTCCTGAGTATGATGTCTGGTGGAAAGATTATTACCTTACCAATTTTTTCGACGTGGCAACATTCAACACTCATTTGACAAATGTTTTTGCTCTTGTGCAAGACAGAATCAAGAAAGGTATTGAAAGACACATCAAAGAAATACAAAAATTTCAAAATTATTTTGAAACTACTTATAGGCCAGATGAACTTAGTCGAACCATAAGCGAAGCAACAATAACTTTAAAATAGAAATTTACAGAAAAACTGGAAAATTTGAAACTTCCTTCATATGTTCGTCCAGAACTACAATATGAATTGGATTTCGACCTTTATCCACCAAAGTTTCCCCCTCTACCTTCTGCTAAATTTGGCGTGGTGTTGAGTCCTCCATTTCCAGATTGGTTCGTTTGTGGGGATCCTATGGAACTTCTTCTACAACATTACAAAAAACCTGTTGAGCGTGTGGTTCCAACTAAGTTCGTATTGGACAATTTCAAAGGACACCTTCATATTGGAATATAATACGTTCACATGGAAACTACCTTTATTGAAGGTGTTAACAAAAACATTTTCCATTTTTCAATTCTAATTTTGTTTTTATACGTTTCTCGTATTTATCTTTGACTTTCCTTTCTTTTCTTAGCCACGAAAATTCCTGCCAGGAAAGTTGTCGTCGATGATACATCCGACATGATGGACGAAGATCCACCAAGAAATGTCAAGAAGATCCGAACAAAAGTATAAACTTATCTTTCTGTACTAGTTTTCCCTTTATTCTTCCAGAAGCTAATCAACTTCTATTTTTATGCCCAGGTAGGTCGAAAACCACTACCTTCCCCAAAGAGGAAGAAACAAGAGGAAAAGGTTCCCAACGAAGAATCTGGTGATGAATCTCCAGAAAAAATTCAACCTCAAAAGAAGAAGAAAGTCACGAGGGCCTCTTCACAAAATTCTATAGTTAAACCAACCAAGGAAACTCCCCCTAACAGTCCAACTGTGAAGGTTCAGACGAAGGACGGAGAGAGTGGAAATTCCAATTTTGACAATGAGATTCCTCAGGTAAATCTTCATTTCGAATACTCGTATTTACTTCTTATTATATTTCTTTTCCCTAACTTGAAGTTATTTTCATATTGATGTCGAAGGGAAACCTCTAGAGACAGAGGTGCCAATAACCAACAATGATCCTGTTCACAAGACTGCCAGCCCAACACATACTTCACCAAGAAATTCGAAAAAAGAATCAACAATAGAGATGGAACAGTCCCCCGATACTCCTTAACCATATGATGATAATTCTCACCCTCCTCCTGGATCAGACGCAGACAATAAAAATGACGATTTTAATGTTGATGCTGAGGTCGGAGATGAGGATGACGAAAAGGGAGAAATTGTTGACGATGAGAAGGATGACAAAACGAAAAAACAAGATGTAAGTTTAACTCTAGGACAAAGTATTCATCCAATCCCTGACCCAACAAAAGGAATTTCGTTGTCGAATGGTTCGACTAGTCTTTCTCGTGAAGAGATTGAGAGCCTCAAGGTGAAGAAACCTTTAGAATATCTAAAAGTTATGCTCAACGCTCATTATACCTTTCAGGACTCATCTCGAAGCAGCTCGACCACTTCCGAGGCTACTTCTAGTGTGCAATCCCTTGATGTTACAATGGCTGAGATTAAAACAAAAATCATTGATGTGGACTTATTTAAGTTTTTGGAAGAAAACACGACTGCCTGCTTCGATTTGAAGAAAATCCTAAAGCAAGTAAATGTCTTGGAAGTTTCTGCTGAAGTAAGAAGCCTTGTGATGGATCTGACTACCCTAATTGACTTGGTGAACACATACCTGAATCGTCACAAAGACTTTACCCAGAAACTTTCCAGAAAATCTGAAACACAACTTGCTGAATGGGATGTTGTGGCTGCTTCGACCAACAAAGTTTCAGAGTTGGAGCAGCTTTCTAAAACTTACACAAAAGAAGTTGTTGAATGCGACGACAATATTTAAAATTGGGAGAAACAGATAGCTACACTTCAAAAGAAGATCTCCCAAGAGAGGAAATGTAAAGAAGCTATTCAGCAACCCAAGCAAAGCGAGATCGACGAGGAACTGAAGGTGGGTATTCATCATGCTGAAAGGGCTCAGATACTCAATCAAGAGATCGAAAACCTCTCCACTAATAGAAGCTTTTATGACTGTCGACTCCAGATTTAGAAAAAGAAATTCGACGAGTTGAAGTAATCTTTCGCCAATATTAAGTTGTAATAGGAATAATTTATTATTATTAGCCTTTTGAAGCTTGTTTGTAATGATGTCGATGCCATCTGTTTGGCAAAGTACATCATCATTTTGTGTTATATGCAATCAATCTATGGCTATTTTAATTTCTTGCAATATTAGTTTGTATTTTTTCAAATACTTCCCATTTATCTTCAATATTCTCTTATCTTTTTCTACCTCTTCGATTTCGTATGCACCATTCGAAAAAAAATTTAAAATCTGGAAAGGTCCTTCCCACTTAGGAGACCATTTTCCCATTAGTATATCTTTTTGATCCATAGGAAGAATCACTTTCCAAACAAGGTCACCAAATAAAAGGGTCTTAAATTTTACTTTCTTATTGTAAAACCTTTCGACTCTTTCTTTTTTTCTTTTCACCAAATCTAGCGCACGTAATCTTTCTTCGTCTAAATCGACCAATTCGTCCATCATGATACTCCAATACGTGTCTGATGGGATTTCGTGATGCCTTTGAACTCGAATCGACTGCAAGTAAATTTCGACCGGTAAAACTGCATCGTGCCCATAGGTCAACCTGAATGGAGTAGAATTCGTTGCTTCTTTAGGAGACGTTCGAAAAGCCCATAAAATTTGATCTAAAGTTTTATGTCAATTTCTGGACTTTTTCCCCACATGCTTTTTTATCAAATTTATTACCACCTTGTTAGCTGCTTCAAATTGTCCGTTCGCCTGAGCATAGTAAGGCGTCGAAGTAAAGAGTTTAAATCCTATTTATTTTGCAAACATTTGCATATTTTTTCCAGTGAACACAGATCCTTGATCTGTTGTCATTGTCTATGGTATCCCAAATCTGTAAATTATGTGTTTTCGAATGAATTCTATTATTGTTTCTTATTCCACATTTACCAGTGGTATAACTTCAATGCATTTGGTGAAATAGTCTATTCCAACCAGAATGTACTTCTGCCATTTTGAAGAAGCTGGTCAAATTTCGCCAATTAAATTCAAAGTCCAACCTTTGAATGGCCAAGGCTTTATAATCGAATGCAACTCACTTGCAGGAACATGTGGTATGCCTGCATGTACTTGACATTCCTGACACCCTTTTGCAAAATCGACACAGTCTTTCAACATTGTTGGCCAATACATTCCTTGTCTAAATAATAACCATTTCATTTTATGACCTGCTTGATGTGTGCCACATGATCCACTGTGCACATTCGACAAAGCTATATAAGCTTCATCTTTGCCCAAGAATTTCAGCAAGACTCCTTCTGAAGTCTTTTTAAATAGCTCATTTCCAAAAAGTACATAACTTAAATCTCTGTACTTTATCTTTCTTTCGACATTCTGATTTGGGTCTTGTAGATAATCCTTGATGGGGTTTCTCCAATCTCTAATCCTTGAATAATCTACATTGAATATCTCGATATTTTTTTCGTCACCGTATCCTAACTTTATTGTCTCCAAATCTGATGGGACAACTTGGTAGATATAACCCTTCCTCTTACTTCAATAGCCTTTTCTAAATTTTCTCTTGACACTTTATACCCATATGCAAGTTGATCAAGATCATTTACCTCTTGATTTTCCATCCTGGGAATATGTCTGATGGCCACATTGTCAAATCTTTTAAGAAGCCTATTAGCTATTACGAAGTACATGATTAAATTTTCTTTTACACATTTATACTCTTCAGTCAGCTGCTTTACCACCAACTCAGAGTCGCCCATTATTTCGACTCTTGTTGCCCCCAATTCCAACAAGATTTCAAGTCCAACAATCAAAGCCTCGTATTCTGCTTCGTTATTTGAACATAAACCCTCAACTTTGTACTTGAATTTTGTTGGAATTTTTTTAGGAGAAATAATTAGTATTCCAACACCAGTTCCATTCTTATGACTGGAACCGTCGAAATACAATTTTCATGGTTCTAATTCGACATATTCTACCCCATTTTCATTTATGGAGTGGTCAGCTATGAAGTCAGCAACCACTTGTCCCTTAACAACCTTTAAAGGCAAATACTTTAAAGAATATTCCATCAATGCCAGAGTCCATTTTCCAATTCAACTATGTAAAATATATTTAGATAACATATGTTTTATTACGTCGAAATGAGCAGAAATGTACACATCAAATGACTTTATATAGTACTTTAACTTCATACAAGAAAAATATACACATAAACATAATTTTTCTATAACATTATATCTAGTTTCGGCATCATTTAGGACCCTACTGAGGTAATAAATGGCCCTTTCAACGCCATTTTCATTTGACCTATTGATGTCAGATGATTTATTCTTGACATTTGGTCTTGACTTCCTATCCATCTTTTGCATTACTTTGTTGAACTGTCTCCCAAGAAGAACTATAACATTATATAAACCTTCCTTAGTATTCAAATTACAATCTTCTACTCCATCTTCAGTGTTGGAAGAGAAGGCAATATTTTTGTTTTTCTTGTCAGATTTGTCACTTTTGGCAATCTCAAAAGTTTGAAGAGATCCAATAATTTCATATATTCTCATCATGATAATGTCATGAGCTTATTCTATGGTTGTGACCTTCATGTCAAATCTCTTAGGTAGAGATCTGAGAGCTTTTCTCACCAACGTTTCTTCAGACATTGGTTCTCCAAGAGCACTTGAAGCACTATCTATTTCAAGGATATTCGTATGGAAATCATAAATACTTTCATCATCTTTCATCCTTAAGTTTTCAAATTTTGTGGTGAGCAGCTGAAGTCTTGACATCTTGACTTCGGAGGTACCTTCATGAGTAGTTTTGAGAATATCCCAAGCATCTCTGGAAACAATGCAAGTATTGATCAATCTGAAGGTGTTTTTGTCAATTCTATTGAATATGGCATTCAAGGCTTTAGAATTTCCCAAAACAAGCTCATCTTCTTCTTTAGACCAGTCCTCTTTTGGCTTCAACTCTGCAGTATCATTCCTATCTTTGACCTTAACAACAGGATGTTTCCATCCTCTTAGAACAGATTTCCAAGCCTTGTTATCCAAAGACTTCAAGAAGGCAACCATCTTTGGCTTCCAATAATCATAATTAATTACATCCAGAATGGGTGGTTTGTTCACAAACCCCACCTCGTTGTCCATTATACCAAAAAGTAACTTCTCTGGATCTCACCCAGATACAGAGCATGATGTCTGCTCTGATACCAATTGAAATTCTGCTATCAGATACGTGATGTCGAAGGCGATGTCACAACATTACAATCTGAGTATTAACAAGATAAATGCACTATTAAGAAAAGCAGTAAACACAATGGATTTTTAACCCAGTTCGGTGCAAACATACCTACTTTGGGGGCTACCAAGCTAGGAAGGAAATTCACTATCAGTAGAAAAATTCAAAGCCTAAACAGTCCCAGTTTACAACTTCTCACTTGAACCTACCAAGTGCAAATTCTACCTAGAAATCAAAATCTAGATATGAAAAATCACCATCTCACTCCCCCTCAATCACACACTGTGATAATAAACCAATTCTTTCAAAGAAAATAGAAGATCACTCTTCCAAAACACAGCACCTTGATCTTGCTTAAAAACTTTAATCAAGAACAAACACTCATGCTTAAAAGCTCATAGTGGACAAAATTACAACTCAAAAATCAGTCCAATTCAAACATCTAGGTGATGTATGAATGACTCACAAATAAAACACACGCACAATGAAAAAACCTAACACTCAAAAGCACTTTACTTTACACAATACAAATCTTCCGTCTAGAGTAATTAAGTTAAACATCCAATAATATAGTATTCTGAATGGGCCTGGATCTTATCAGAAACTTCCTCAAAAAGATCACATGAATCAAGCAAGAAAAGATCTTCAATAATCTCCAAAAACTAACGCATAACAACTTCTGTTTTTGACAACAACACTCCCTAGATTTTTGCACATCCTGGAGCAAATTAAAAGACCAAATACCTGCTAAAAAATATACATAAATTAAATCAAAACTTGTTGTATTTAGAAAGTTACAGAACTGTCAAGACAAATGTTACAACATCTGATCTAACATCACAAAAGCACTGTACACCATAAGATCTTCAAGCATGTCAAGGACATCTTACAAGACATAAAGACAAATGATAATGTTTTTCTACATATGCAGCCAAACCAAGAACCTTCAGAAACTGTGACTGCTCATGATCGAGAGGGAATTAGTCTTGGCATTAGTGGAGAGAGTGTGGGAATATGTACTAGAAAAGCTTCATCAAACACGGGTGTTGCTCAGCTTTCCGAAACAATTGTTGTTGCAAAATGTCCCACTAAGGTGAAATCTCAGCTCATCAACAATATTTGCACATATGCTAATTTTCCTGGAACATGAGATGTACATGATACTGGAAAATATTATTCCCTAAATGTTCCCTTTAATTATGGAATTGATGATGAGACCTACCATTCATGGTTTAAGTCCATCCTTGGAAAGGTGATGGAGATTTTTAGACCCGGTGCAGTCATATTGCAATGTGGTGATGACTCTTTATTCAGAGACCAAACTTGCACACAACTTGTGAAGCTCCTCATCATTGATGAGTATCATCTCCTTCATGATAACAAAGGGCTTGTCGTTGAAAGTATTGCTCCTAGAACAGTTAGGCAAATTGGTAACAATTATTTTCCTAGTAGGTGTGTTACATTTGAAAGTTTATCAATTTCTATCACGAGGGCTGACTGGTCTATTCTTCAAAGATTGAACGCTACGACCAAAGTTGATGTTAAGTTGCTGCAAAGGTATAACCCTGGTGTGAGTTTTAGTCAAGGGAGATTATTTGTTGGTCATTGAATGGGACATAACCCATTTGTTACATCTTTTTTTGTGACTGAAGTTTCATTTTTAGCTGTGTGTGGTAATTTTGGAGGCTTACCGCAAATTACAACATGTCTTGAACTCATAGTGGCTCTCTTTATAGAAATCATAGGCAAATATATAGTTGGTTGGTGGAGGATTTGTTTAGGGATATCTTTCATCCATGCTGCTATACTTACCATGTTCTTGGAGATCTATGTAGAAATTCCTTATTGGATTTTTAAGAGAGTAAGAGCCATTGAAGTGGGGGATGATCTCGAGAATCTTTTGGGAGAACTATACGAGAAACTTGCAAGGGGAGAATTTTCAATGTCGCACAGAGGTTATGAGACTGGTGCAATTGAAACTCTCTTAGTAATTCTCCACCTTCTAGACAAAGATCTAAGGGTATCTTGTCATTTTTCATTTACTCTTGATGTTGTCAACGTTGATCTTACCTCTGTTTATGTGAACAAATGCACTATGGAGTTATTTTTTGAAGAGTTGAAGTTGTTAATTGAGACCATCTCCAACGATAAGGGAAATCGTATCACTCCGTCGTATGATGTTTTGACCAATAGTAAAAGATGGATCGGTGATGTGTCCAAGAATCAGATTGTCATGAACCTTACCAATGTCATCTTCGATGCGAAGATGTTTATTGGAAGGAGAATCAATGTTTCTTCTCTTCAGAGTGATATGAAGTTGTGGTCGTTTGAGGTCATTTTTGGACCTGGTGGAAATCCTATGATTGAAGTTAATTATAATGGCGAGGAAAAGTTGTTTGCTGCCGAGGAAACATTGCTTGCTATTAAGGATATATTTTATGTGCTTTTGAAAAAAATGCGTGATATTGGTGAGGCTTATCTTGGTTTGACTATACAAATGTTGTTGTTACTGTACCTGTTTACTTTAATGATTCTCACTGCCAAGCAACCAAATATGTTAGTTATTGTTGGGTTGAATGTTATGTGAAGTATCAATGACCCAACTGTGTTCTTGTCTGACATTTGGAAATGTTGAAATAGTTTTTATAACCTTGAGGACAAGGTTGGTCTTGAATGGGTAAGTAATGATACGAGGTAGAATTAGTTTTAAAACAACTTAATTGTTTAAGTTAGAAACATAATTTTCCTAGTTGGACTTTTATCCTAAATATTGTTGAGTGGATTTTTAGCCATTAGGCTTTTATCTTATGATCCACAATAACATTATATATGTACTCTCCTTGTGAGAATGAGGATTATGAAATAAAAAATGTTATCTTTTTAATTTACCTGTCTTAGATAGTTTTTTTTTTGTTAATCTCTTTGTTATTATTGAAACCCTAGTCTCAAGACTTTGATAGGAAAACTTCCTATCACAAACCCTAACCACTTTTAACTACAAAGGTCTCTAAATACCCCTTACCTACATAGGGATATGAAACGCTCTTATACTTTTTGACAAGAACATATATTAAATATAATGAACAACCATGGACATAAAGCACCAACCTTTTCGTTTTAAAAATGATAACCAGAGACATAAGCCAAAGAAAGTGTGATTATGAAATTAGTTTGGACAATGCCTTGACATTTGATTTGTGATCCATTAGGCAACGTAATATTTTGGAGTGTATCATATAAGTCAAATGAGAAAGAAATAAAAAGAAATTTCTTAACATACATTTGATTAGAGGCGCGTGATTTAACGATATAAGGTCCAAGTGAAGAAGACTTTCTAGCAAAAGACAATATGATTATCATTTTAAGCAAAAAATACAATAGATCACATAGTTTACATTTGTGGCACCAACCTTTTCGTTTTAAAAATGATAACCCAAACTGCATAATTGACACCACGTATTATTTTTTGCGAGGAATCAGAGCAAGTGAGACGAAAGATTGTTGAAAAGTCATCAAAATGATGAACACACCTCATAATGTGGCAGAGGAGCCTTCCGGGTGGTCGGTGCTAGAAACTAGAGATGTTTAAATCTAAATCGATTCAAATAAAAATCACAAACTGATCTATAAAAATTGAAAACCGCAAAATAACTCAAATGTTATTGGATGTAATTTTGTGAAAACAACTCAGTTTTGATTGGATTTCTAACTGATTTTTCAAAATCTATAAAAATTGAATCTAATCTCTCTTTATCTCTCTCTCTCTCTCTCTCTCTCACACACACACACACACACAGATATATGATGATAGCAACATGCTGCATGTGGTCAGGAGCCTGTTGGTGACGCACCACCTCCTCCTCCTCCTGAGGACGCACAACGATTTATGATGATAGTAGTGCTGGCTGATGAGCTAACGCACTTGGTAGACCCTGATGGTAGTATTATTGTTGGATTAGCTAGGATTGCACACTTAGCCCGTGGGACCCTATTTAGTATTAATTTTATTTCTAGATGATTTGTACATTGTTGTATTATATGTATATTATGGCTTAACAATATATTATTATTATGTCTTCATTTATTCCCTTACACTGCACTGATCTTGATTAAAAAACTTAAACAAATAAAAAACTATTACAACATAATTAATCGATATTAAAAACCTAAACACTACCAGATGCTTCAGTACATTTTAGCATCACCGTTATTTCATCAACTGATCTTGCCAGCTGCACATCTAATGTCGGGAATTGTTTGTTAAAAATGTAGGGGCATTTGTGTCATTATGTAAATCTGGGGGTGTCAGGAATGAGTAGGGGATGGAAAGTAGATTTCTCCTATCAAAGGCTTATGTTTTGACCTGAGTCTGATCTTTTTGAAGGTCTGATTGACCTATTAGCCTACTTAAAAAGCCTATATCATTTAAATATGTGTAAATAAGAAATTCAACAAATGTTTAAATAGACAAAAGAATCAAAAGTATAATAAGACTAAATGTTTGTTTCCATTGACTTATCTCAATTTACCTAGTAGCATAAATTTTGTGAGATAATTTATTTGAGAGAACTTATAAAAACACATTATAACATTATTCATAGGATTTCTTTCAACTTATTTTCATAAGTTCTAAAATATAACTAAGTTTTACTTTTGTATTTTAATATAAAGAATAAAATAGAATATAAAAACAATAAATTCACTCATATTTAATAAATAGGTCAACCTAATAAGTTTATAAGGTTTTTTCTACGGCCTGCGACCTGACCTATTTAACTAAGTAGACTTATAAAAAAAACTTATACTTTTTCTATTTAGAAAAGAAAAACCTGACCTGATCTTGGTTTATGTAGATTAGATCTTAGACCTTTTTTAATTGGTCTAAAGTATTCTCACCCCTACCCATAACCAGAAAATCTAATGGCATGATTGCCAAAAATATTTCCGGCAGTGAATCACATTGGACAAGAGACCATTTGATATAGCACAACTAAAACGTATATAAAGCAGTGGCGGGCGGGAGAAATGATATATTCAAGAAGAAAAATTCCAAAGTAGCCCTAGGGTGAATAAACCACTATCGATACATATAGTACTTCTATAGGTTTACCATTCCAAGGTTAACATTTCTTATTTTAAAACAATTTATAAATATCGATTCATTATAGATTTAAACTTATTTTTATTGCATAGAGTCAACCTTAATAACAAATAATATTCAAAATCAAGTAAAGGCTTCTTCGACAAACAACTTAATAAATAATATATCTTAATAAATAATATATTTATGTTTATAATATGATCTCCTTATGTTCTCTAGAGGGGACTTCATTTCAGTAGGAATGATGATGATAGCTTATGACAAGTTTTCAAGGGTAACATGTTTGGTGGTAAATTCGCAGAAGTTTCATATATTAAAAGGGGACATTCTGCTGGCATCTGGTTTTCAAGAGGGAAAACTCCCCTTTAAATACTTGGGAGTTCCCGTAACAGGAAGAAAACTGCAGATTCACTATTACTCGCCGTTCATTGACAAAATTGTGAATAAAATATAATATTGGACAGCTCGGCTTCTTACGTTTCCCTTTCCCCAAAGGAGTAATCCAGAAAATTGAAAACATGTGTCGGATCTTTCTTTAGATAGGTGGATTTGAGGGCAGTCGTAAGGCTCTGATTGCTTCGAAACAAGTGTGTCGGCCCAGAAGTCATGGCGGTTTGAATATAATTGATATTGAACTTTGGAATCAAACTATTGTGATGAAATTGTTATGGAACTTAAGTGAAAAGAAGGATTCCTTATGGGTTAAACGGGTACAAGCTTATTATGTGAAGGACAAAACCATACAAGATATACAATCGAAGAATAATGATTTGTAGATTATGAAGGCTATATTAACCCAAAGAGAGAAGAACTGAATAAGGTGGAAATATTAGACGGGAAATTCAATATTCGGAAGATTTACAAGAGTTTAAAGGATTATGGTCAAAAAGTAATATGGAGAAATCGGCTAGATGGGAACAATGTGAGACCCCGGGTTACTTTTATCTTGTGGTTTGCTTGTCACGGAAGACTGACAACTAAAGATAGACTCTTTAAATTTGGAATGATTGAAGATAAAAAATGGTGTTTTTGTCCGATGGAGGAATCAATGAATCATCTACTATGAAGATGACTTGGATTGAGATACTGAATTGGATACAAATTCACCATACTCCTGGTGTTTGACATGAGGAAAAAATTGGCTCATGCACCAAGCGAAAGGAAAGGAAACTCGAGCTACTGTCATCAAAATGACAATTTTAACAAGAAAAGTTTCGGGGAACCGGTAGATACCACGAAAATAGAAAAAAAGATTATAGATACATTGGTTTATAGAGGTTGAAATGTAAAAATAAAAATAAAAAAACTTAGGAAATTGGTTTATAGAGGTTGGAATGTAAAAAAAAAACTTACGAAATATATATCTATCTTAATTATAGAAGGGTAATAGTTTTTTTTTTCTTTTCTTTTTAATTGTGTCTTGTGTAGTCCATTGATTTGCTGGATCCGATTGTGATCGCTTGTATTGATGAGTTTTTTTTATTTAATAAAGTATTTTCTTTCAAAAAATAAATAAATAAATCTTAATACTGCTGGGGATAGATAATGTGGGAGATTGAATAAAATGATAAAAGAACTAGAAAATTTCTCCCAGGAAAAACACTTCTGAAGCTTCTGCTCTTTAAATTATCGAATTATTATAAATTTTCATTAAAAAAAAGGTATAAAAAACATAAGTGCAATATTTAAGGTTGGTTCTTCAACAAAGAAATTGTAAATACGTAGCAATATGTTAGTAAGATGTGTAACAATTAAAATTTTGATGAAACGTAAGAAGTGCATTTCCACAAAATAATAGCAATCAGAACGAATATTTAACTATTGAACCAAAAGGAGGTCTCAAACTGCAACTTGGACTATAATAAACTCGTGATATATGTAACAACAACCAAAGGAAATTAAAGTTCCGATAACTATAATCACAAAATAACAGGCCCTAAATTCTGAAAACATAAATCTCACTTCTGATTAAATATCATCCAAAACACAAGAGAACAAACACAAGGACTCCAGAAAGTTATCGTCATCATTTTGGGCCATCAGAACCCCATATACTCCAGGATAGTTATCCTCATCATTTAGCCGCCACCAGAACCGTATTTCTTTCCAAACAAAACCAGCTGCAGCTTGTCATAACCAGCCAGCACACCAGCACCTGCAACAGCACGTAATATGTTTGCACCGGCACCTTTGAAAAGAGATTTAGTACCCTCTTTTGCAACAATGGTTTGGAATGCATGCAAAGAGCTCCTATACTTCACAGCTTCTCCAGAGGTCATCATCATCCTTCTACGCACAGTGTCAATGGGATAAGAAGCCAGACCAGCACCAATTGTGATTGCCCATCCCAAAAGGAAACTAGCAAAGAAACTATCCTGTTAACAAGATGAGCCATAGGTAAGAAATTGTAAACATTAATTACAATAATGTGAGGGGGACAAAAAAAAAGGCAAAATTATGTAAGAGTAAATTTCCCAAGTTCAATTTAAGTTTTAAGATTTAAGGTTTAGATTTAAAAAAATAACGGCTGTAACCATTAATTCAAAGTAAAACCTGCTAAGAGGAGTAGTGTTAATCTAACACAACACAAATTAAGAAAGAACATATTTCACATTCAGATTTGTGCATACCTGCATATCACCAACCAAAACAACTGGTTTCAAAGAATCATACATTCCAAAGTAAAGACCACGATACACTATAATTCCAACACACGAGATGTTGAATCCACGGTAAAGACCGGCAATGCCATCAGACTTTAGAGTTTTACGGTAAACATCAACCATTCCATTGAATTGCCTCCCACCACCCTTCTTAGCAGCCTTTGCATCATTTGCCAAACGGGTACGGGCATAATCCAAAGAATAGACAAATGCGAGTGAGGAAGCCCCAGCAGCCCCACCAGATGCTAAATTCCCAGCAAACCACTTCCAGTAGCCATCTCTGTCTTTTTTAAAATTGAAAAGCCTCTTGAAGTAATCCTTAAAAGCAAAGTTCAGAGCCTAAATGGAAAAGGAGGGAATTAGAAATGAAAGAAACAGCACATAGAAACTATAGAACCAACAGTCAAACAGCAGAAATACATTCACATGCATTACAATCAGATAAAAAGAAGAACAGAGAATGACTCTCATGTCTGAGAATGTACATCTCAAAAGCAAGAATATTTGGACACTTTTTGAAGATCAAGAGGAAAATTTTTCATGACCTTAGAATAGTAGTGACACTGAGTTTGAGTTTGATGTTTATAGAAATAGTGGAAATCAAAGGAATACTCAACCATGGCTAAAAAATATTACGATTAAACAATAAAATCAGCAGTTACGTGACTACATATTTGTTATATTTTAACAATATCTACACCCCGAGGAACAACCCTTACCACACAAATAACTTATACATGCTGTTAGAATGTGTTACAATGAAGGAAATATCTTATAATAGATGCAAGAGATAATGAAGGCATTCATGTCACCTGAGTAGGGAAGTATCTGATAACATTAGCAGTATTTCCTCTCCACAGAGCAATTACACCCTCATCCTTCATGGTTCGAGCAAAACAATCACCAATTCCCTTATATGGTTCAGACAACCTACCACTCTTGAGCATTTCATCCTGGTTTTGGATAAGCAATTTAACCCGTTCAATAGGAGCGGCAGCTGTCTTTGACACAGCAGCAGACACTCCTCCCATCAGAAAATCAACTAAAAACGCAGAGGGCCCTTTCTCCGCCGGAGAAGGCACTGTAAACGACGATAGAGGTGACGCAATCGCCAAACCAGAAGCAAGCACTCCTCCATCGGTAAAACCACCAGATGTAGAATAATTCCTGTAGCTAGAGTTAGAGCTTAGCCTGGACACCAAATAAGAATGTCCACCTAACTTCTGAGCAACTGATGGATATTGTGGTCCATCAGCCATGATTGCAGCCTTGAAGATGACCTTCAAAACTCAAAACATAACAAACATCAATTCAAAATTCCATAACAGTCAAAATCCTTGCAAAAAGCATTAATAAAATCTTCACAATCTGTATCAAATTGAAATACACATCAACAAAACAAGTTCAAAACATGCATAAATCACACATCACTTCTTAACAAAGGTAATTGACAAAAACCATAAGTTTAATCATAGCAAAATTCAAGTATCTGACTAATCATGAATCAACTACTACTAGTTTACTACAGTATACTAATCCAGAATAGTTTATCACACTATCAAATAACACAATATTCTAGTTTCTAATTTTGCACTCAATACTAAGCATAACCACCGCTACAAAATCAAGTAAATAGCACACAGATAACATGATCGTGGCGAAAAAATCATATTCAACTAAAAAAATCACTGTGGAACTAAACAATCCTAAAAACGAGCAAGAATACGAAAAGAAACGGAAGCATATATAGAATTTTGAAAGAAAGAGTGATGAGAAGATAATGGTGATACCTACCAAAAGAGAGAGTTTCGTTCAGATCGCGAGCTATGGAGAAACCAGAGAGACTGAAATTGAATATAAACGAGAGCACCGAAATGAAGAGACTAGGGTTATATTGTAATGACGTATTTACCCTCTTGTTATTTTTGTTTTTTCTTAAATTTTTCATTTTTTCGGGTTGAAAAACTGAGTGAGGGGTGTCTGCGCATGACAAAAAGAAAGATGGAAGATTTTCAATTTTTTTTTTATAAATAAAGCAGACTTAATTGTACTTTTAACTCCCTTAATTTCACAACTGAACAACTTTTTATCCTTCTATTTTTTTTTTCTCGGTATTTTAACCATTTGCATTTAGTATATTTTCTTTCTAATTTTGTAATTTTAATACGTTTTTCCCCTCATTTTTATGCTTATGTGGCAATTCTAATAATATGGCATTTTAGTGTATTCACATTAATGAATATTAGCAATTAAAAAAAGAGACCATCTTTTAAGTTGACTTTTCTATTTATTTTCGTGATTAATTTCAATTGACACCTAGAATCTATTGTCAAAATACAACTAAAATGTTTAAACATATTCGAAAAAAGTTATAAAAAAATGTTGAATATTTTATCATGGTTTCTTCATTCTCATTCTCCTTTATAACTCTCAGATAAATAGAACAATAATTTAGAATCATATTCTAATGACATGTATTCTGCGTCAGCCAATGACCCATAAAAATCTGCCTAACTTACATAAATGAATAAAAACTCAAAATAAAAAGAGAGAAAAAAATATATTAGGTTTAATACAATTGAAGAAATAAATTGATTAAACAAATAAATTTGAAATTTGAAAAGTGGAAGTAAATGAATGTGGTATATTGTTGGCATTTGTTGAGCGATGGTACATAGAGATATATTCATTTTATCTTCTAGTTGGTGAGATGATTATTACACTTAATGATGTATCATGTATTCTCCATCTTTCGATTGTAAAAAGATTGTTGGATCACTTCAAAATTATTAGACTTTAGGCCCTCGACCTTATGATGACCCAATTAGGGGTTGATCTGGGTAAAACCCAAGAGTAAATATAATACACTAGAAGATGTCATGCTAGATTCTTATTCTTAACAAAAATTTATATTAATCACGTTAATGAGGTTGTGAATATTGTGGGTGATGATGTACATATTGCATATCATAAAGTATGTGTATTTAGGTCGTTTATTGGATTCGAATCAATTGACGTCTCCCGTGTAGATAACACTCGATTTAGGTAATAGGTTCAACGGGGTTTCCTAAACTCCTGGCTCTTTGCATACAACCGGAAACGAGAAAAATAAAGAAAAAATCATTAAAAAGAAAAAGAAATGTGTCTTAGTCTAAACGGTGAAACAACAAATTACGATATTTGAAGAAATTGGTCCCCGACAACAACATCAAAAACTTGATAAGCCAGAAGTATACGACTATTTCGAGTAGTATAAAAAATATTGAATCCATAGAGACCTGTTAGAAATAATTTATATTTTAAAAAACTTAGTGACCAAGTTTGTTAGAGGGTAATTGAGTACTTTAATATGTTGCCATGTGACCCTAGTTTTTCTGTGTATAAATAGACTAGTGGTAGATGTCATTTATTATCATTTCATACTTTTTTAACCGTCGTTGTGGAGTTTAATTATATTCTCTCTTTTATTCATCTTTTGAACTTATGTGCACCAACAATTGATATCTAGAGCTCTGTAGACAAGCATTTTTGACGTCATGAGATAGGTATGCATTTCGACAGATGAAAGATGTGTGTATAGCTGGGAAAGAAAAGAATTGAAGAATGTGCTGAGAAAAGCGTTTTCGACAGATTTGAACAAGGATGTGTTTCGACAAAGTTCGACAAACGTGAGGAGATGCGTCGTTTCGACGCAAACAAGGAAGTTTAAATTCAATAGTTGTCATATTTGGCAGAGAGACGCGTGGAAGCACCTGGTGAAAAGGGAACATGCCGAAAGTCAAGTGTCATAGTTTTAGCATTTATTTGTTAGTGGCAGTTATGCTATTTGTATATGAATATGGTAGATCTTGTCATAATTAGTGTGTGACAAAACTTGTACAAAATTCCTGCAAAAATACTCAAAGTAACTTCGTTTGAGAAAAAGTTTTATTTGGAAAATGTACGTGTGAATAACACCATTTTAATCTATCAAATTTAAATAAATTTTAAAGACTTTTTTACAATTTATTTTACATTATAAGGCATTTACTTCTTTCTTCGACATTTACTTATGCATTGTCCAAGTTTACTTTATTTAGTTTTCGCCAGAGCTTTTACTTTTTTCCTTAAATCCAAACTATCCATATACATAAAAAAGACTTAATAAAAGTGAAACCAGAGGTTGTTAAGAGATAAAAAGTTTATCGAAAAGTACTTGTGTCCTAGGATTTATGTGGTTGATCCTACAAGTAAACAAATTCATTAAGATTGGGAAACTAGCGGTTGTTCGCCAAAATCAACAACGAACAAATTGGTACGCCCAGTGGGACGAGTGCGAATTAATAGAAACATAATAACTCTTAGTCAAGAAAGGTTTCACTTTGTTGCATGATTCTAAGAAGTGGTAAATTATTCGTAACTAACGTAGAAAGACCTAAAAGAACAAGAGTAAGAAGAATGGTGAATGCGCCAAATATCCAAATGAAAACATTACAGTGCTTAGCCCTACCCCTTCGACAAGGGGAAATACGGAGTCGATCTTTGTGTCAGAGGTTATGCCCTTGTCAGCAAGGTCGACACCAACATGTTCAGTATCTCAAAATGTGCCTAGTTTTTCCACCATGGGACACCAAAGGCCCATAGGGACACCTCCTTCTATAGGGAATACTGAAGGAAAATTGCGATCTAAACGCAGCGGAAAACAAAAATTTCCTTTAGTGATCCTTACGAATGAGCATGGTCAGTGATAGAATCGTTACCTCTTTGTGGCGATTCAGATCTTTGATGCAGCGATCACAAGCGTTGATGAAGTGCAACGCCTCTACTCAGTCCACACGAACAGCTTCCGGTCACAGTGCTAGCTGCTTACGAACGGAATTATTTGAGTGAGAAAAGAGAATCAAAAACGAAATTGCATCAAGTAAAAGCTTCATCACAAGGGTTCCTTTTATAGACTCTCTTGTGGGCTGCGGGCTAAAAGCCCAATTCACATGATCCATAATAATATTATATATTATTATAATAACTATTATTATAATAAATATATTTATTTTATTATTATTTTATAACCATTATAAAATAACAATAATTATTATTATATTATCCGAATTTCTATTTTTCACTTAAGTGCACCGTACCTTACGGTGTTCCTTTGATTTCTCTATCTCTCATCAAACTGTCCTTATGTGTGTGACCCTGTAGGATTTCGTAACGTTGGTAATTATATTAAATTATATATTTAACATAATAAATAGTGAGCGGTATCTAGCAACACATCACTGCTACCCAAGTCACGAAAATGTCATGTGATCTGACAAAACCTTTTTCGTGATAATATATGTTTGTACAATTACCCTTTTGCCCCTATGTCTATATTGAACACAAGGCATACACTGTGTCATCCTTGTCCAGTTCAATATTGGGCCCTTAGACATTTCTCCTGTTATGCAGGATTGGCAAATTCCATCTAGGACACTCATGTCCCTCAGCATGCTTCGTGGAGTGCCCATCAACTGTCATTATGATCATCCAGTTACGGATAATGTTTGATCAGCAATAAAGCACCCGACTCTACATCTAGGGTCCATAGTGGTTTCAGGTCGAAGGGTGGTAATACACCATTATCACCATGAGAATAACTTATGACACTTTGCATAACATACTATGTAGTATTCTCATAGCGGGTCAATCCGGTATAAATATTACTCCTAATATTTATACCTATGTCAAGACTTGATAACTCTTTATCCATGATCCATGAGATGTGATCATCAGTCTATCTTCATAATAGTCTCAATGCTTTAATGTTATCCCACTTTGCAATAAAGCTTGACTACGGATATTTTAAGAATAATGTCTTTATGTTTAATGGGATCTCATGATTAAGTCACACTTAACATTTCATTAAACAGACTAACTATTCTAGGGACTTTATTATTCTGAAAGACAAACATAATAAAGAAATGCCTTTTATTATTAAACGAATAATCCGATACAAGTACCAAAAAGTATTGGCCTCTAGGGCTTACACCAACAATCTCCCACTAGCACTAGAGCCAATTAGGCATACCCTTAATACCCATAGATCTAGTATGACCATCATGCTTCTGTTGCGCAAGAGGCTTTGTTAATGGGTCAGCGATATTGTCAAGTGTAGGTACTCTGCATATCTTCACATCTCCCCGATCGATTATCTCTCGAATGAGGTGATAACGCCTAAGTATGTGTTTGGATCGTTGGTGAGATCTAGGCTCCTTAGCTTGTGCGATAGCACCATTGTTATCACAATATAAACCAATGGGATCCACAATGCTAGGGACTATGCCAAGTTCACTAATGAACTTCTTGATCCAAACAGCTTCCTTTGCTGCATTTGAGGCAGCAATATACTCGGCCTCAGTTGTAGAATCAGCAACTGTTTCTTGCTTTGAACTTTTCCAGCTCACAGCGCCACCATTGAGACAGAACACATAACCAGATTGTGATCTAAAATCATCCTTATCTGTCTGGAAGCTAGCATCAGTGTAACCAATTACATCAAGCTCTTCCTGACCTCCATATATCAAGAATGAATCCTTAGTCCTTCTCAAGTACTTAAGGATATTCTTGACAGCTACCCAGTGAGCATCACCGGGATCAGATTGGTACCTACTCGTTGCACTTAATGCATACGAGACATCTGGTCGAGTACATAACATGGCATACATGATAGATCCTATTGCAGATGCATATGGAATCTTATTCATGCGATCCCTTTCTTCCTTAGTTGAAGGGGATTGTGTTTTTGATAAACACAGACCATGTTGCATAGGTATGAATCCTTTCTTGGAATCATGCATATTAAAGCGTCTCAACACTTTATCTATGTATGTACTCTGACTTAGGCCAAGCAGTTTTTGTGATCTATCTCTATAGATCCTAATTCCTAATATATAGGCTGCTTCACCTAGGTCTTTCATAGAAAAACAATTCCCTAACCAAGTCTTCACTTGTTGCAAGGTAGGGACATCGTTTCCAATGAGTAATATGTCATCTACATATAATACCAGAAACACGATCATGCTCCCACTAACCTTCTTGTAGACACAAGGTTCATCTTCATTTTTGATGAATCCATATTGTTTTACGGTTTCATCAAAACGAAGATTCCAGCTTCTGGAAGCTTGCTTCAATCCATAGATTGATCGCTGTAACTTGCATATCTTTTGGGCATCTTGTGGTATGTCAAATCCTTCAGGTTGTGTCATGTACACATCCTCAAGAAGATTCCCATTAAGGAAAGCAGTTTTGACATCCATCTGCCATATTTCATAATCATGATATGCAGCGATGGCAAGTAAAATCCGAACAGATTTAAGCATTGCAACTGGTGAAAAGGTTTCATCATAGTCAACCCCATGAATTTGTTTATAGCCTTTTGCAACCAGTCTTGCTTTATAGGTATGTACCTTACCATCCATGTCAGTCTTCTTCTTGAAGACCCACTTGCATCCTATAGGGTTAACTCCTATAGGAGGTTCTACCAAGGTCCAAACCTGGTTTGTGTACATGGAATCCATTTCAGATTTCATGGCTTCTAGCCACTTCTCAGACTCAGGACCAGTTATGGCCTCTTTGTAGGTCACAAGCTCATCTTGATCCATGAGTAATACATCACCCTGATCACTTATGAGATATCCATATCTCTCAGGTTGGTGACGTATCCTGCTTGACCTACGCTGGTCTTGTTCTACTTGAGCAGGTTGCTCTTCCACAACTACTTGTGTTTCCTGCTCTAGTTCCTCCATAGGTGTTTCAATGTTTTGTGATTCTTGAATTTCTTCAAGCTCTATTTTCCTCCCACTGTTTCCTTTGGAAATAAAATCCCTTTCCAGAAAGACTCCAGTTCGAGCGACAAACACTTTGCCCTCAGAAGGATTGTAGAAGTAATATCCTCTTGTTTCTTTAGGATACCCCACAAATAAGCATTTGTCAGATTTGGGCTCAAGCTTGGTTGAAATTTGTCGTTTGACGTAAACTTCGCAACCCCAAATCTTCATGTAAGACATATGTGGTTTCTTACCACTCCATATCTCATATGGTGTCTTATCAACCTTTTTGGATGGAACACGGTTAAGTGTGTAAGCTGCTGTTAATAATGCATGTCCCCAAAAGGAGTTTGGAAGATCGGCGTGACTCATCATGGATCGGACCATGTCTAACAAGGTTCGATTTCTTCTCTCAGATACACCATTCCATTGTGGTGTTCCAGGAGGAGTAAGTTGGGATAGAATCCCATACTCTTTTAGATGGTCATCAAATTCTAGGCTTAAATATTCACCGCCTCGATCTGATCGAAGAACTTTAATATTCTTCCCTAGTTGGTTTTGTACTTCATTCTTGAATTCCTTGAACTTTTCAAAGGACTCAGATTTGTGTTTCATTAAATACACATATCCGTATCTACTGAAGTCATCAGTGAAAGTGATGAAGTACTGAAAACCTCCTCTGGCTGGTATGTTCAGTGGTCCACATACATCAGTATGTATGAGTGCCAAAAGATCATTAGCCCTTTCACCTTTTCCTGTGAATGGGGATTTTGTCATCTTTCCAATTAAACAAGATCTGCATGTGTCATATGATTCATAATCAAAAGAGTCCAAGAGTCCATCTTTATGGAGTTTGGAAATGCGTTTCTCATTTATGTGGCCTAATCGACAGTGCCAAAGGTAAGTTGGATTCAACTCATTAGGTTTCAACCTTTTAGTATTAATGTTATAAATTGGCATTTCAAGATCAAGGACATATAGTCCATTATTCATTTTTGCAGTAGCATAGAATATATCATTCAAATAAATGGAGCAACAATTGTTCTTTATTATGAATGAAAAACCAAACTTGTCCAAACAAGAAACGGAAATAATATTCCTGCTAATTGCAGGTACATAATAACAGTTCTCTAACTGAATTATTAAACCACTAGGTAAAGTTAAAACATAATTTCCTACAGCTAAAGCAGCAACCTTTGCTCCATTGCCAACTCGTAGGTCAACTTCACCTTTTGCCAAATCTCTACTCCTTTTTAGCCCCTGCACATTAGTACTAATGTGAGAACCGCATCCAGTATCTAATACCCATGATGCAGAAGTAGATAAATTAATTTCAATAACAAAAATACCTGAATTTGAAGTCTCTACTCCATTTTTCTTATCTTCCAGGTACTTTGGCCAATTTCTCTTCCAATGTCCGGTCTTACCGCAATGGAAGCAAGTGCCCTCCTTTGCTATTCCTCCACTAGGCTTCAAAACAGGAGGAGTGGGTTTAGGTTTGGCAACTTCCTTGCCTTTCCCTCTACCACCCTGTTTGATGGGCCTCTTGTTCTGTTTCTTTCCATTACTGACCATCAGAATAGATTTCCCTTTTGTCTTCATATTCTGCTCAGCAGTTCTCAACATGCCTAGCAGTTCTGGAAGACTTTTGTCCAAGTCATTCATATTGAAATTCAGGACAAACTGACTGAAGCTCTCTGGCAACGATTGCAAGATCAGATCAATCGCAAGTTCTTTTCCAAGGGGAAACCCTAATCTGTCAAGGTTCTCCACATACCCAATCATCTTGAGTACATGGGGACTTACAGGGGCTCCCTCAGCTAACTTGCTGTTAAAAAGGGACTTTGAAACCTGAAACCTCTCATTTCTTGCTTGCTCTTGATAAAGCATTTTCAGATGTCCGATCATATTGAACGCAGACATGTTCTCGTGTTGCTTTTGCAACTCAGAGTTCATGGTAGCAAGCATGAGGCAAGCGGTTTCATTGGCATCATCGAAATGCTTCTTATAAGCATCTCTTTCCGCCTTTGATGCAGAACTAGGAGGTTCCTCCTCAGGAACTGGTGTCTCCAAGACATACAGCTTCTTATCGTGCTTGAGGACAATCCTCAGATTACGGTGCCAATCCAGGAAATTTGTCCCAGACAATTTTTCCTTATCTAGGATGGATCGCAAAATATTGTTCGATGTGTTTGTTGTCATGGTAATCTAAAAGAGAAATATGAAAATATAAGTATCATTAAAACAACATATTTAATTAGGCCTTTAATCAAATATGCTCCCACTATTTTATTCAAAACAAATGACCCTCATCATTTGATTCGGAAAATCCCGTTGGAAGACTTTCTAGTGGGTCGAGATCCATGTTTCACTTTGTTTTAAGTCAGCGTTAGGCTGATTACACAAAACTAAGTTATTTAGGTAGGAACTCCTTCCAATTGTATCTCATACAACTCTCGAATATTTTCAATTGGGTGAATAACTCCTTATTCTGATCCATCACATGAATCATTCCCAATTCTTGCTTCTAAACATGTATAATCTTATTATAATTTGTTTAGTTAAGTTTGACCCATTGTTTTAGCAATTGGATATTACAATTATCCCATCACACCTTACTAATATAGAACATGCACCTCGCGTAGGCGAAACCTACAATGCTCGATACTAGTCTTGATGAGTGCTAAAAATTGGAAAGCATAAACTTAATATTTAATTTTGAGGGAATTTGTTGTTAGTTTGATCTCACCGGCTTAACATGCAAAACGTCTCTCACATGCATCAACATACAATTACATGCATCAACATACATATAAAAAGATACAATTATGGCCCCTAACGCAATTGTTCTCTCAAGCCAATGAGAGAACCTAAGCTAACCTAATAACGATCTAAGCTTCTCCAAGCATGATCTCCAAGGTTATCCTCCTTTAATATTGAATACTTCTTTTTTCTTCATAACATAATATTACATTACATATAAGAAAACTCGTTTTACATACGAGGGAGTGAGATGGGAAAAGAAGTTACATAAAGAGATTGAGAGAGAGGCACGACACGCAGGCCGTATTTAAAAATCCCAAAACAATAATAAAGGATAAACTAAGGCCATAACTGATCACCACAAATAAATAATAATAAACACACTTTTATTATTAGTTTAAAATTCCGATAATTAAATAAACTAAATTAAATTTCGGCTGATTGATCACACTTTGCAGACTTAGCCGGGGGTTCCGCTGCCCGGTCAGCGGACGGTGGTTATGAACACTTCATTGTATTTCACGTCGTTTCCTGCACAACTTTTGTGCATTTACAACCCCAACCGGAAAAGTCTGCGGCAATACAACACTTGTACTGCCATTAATCCTAATGCAACAATTTCATGTCGTCAAACACAACTCGATTGATAACTCAATATGATAGATCAACATGTCATTGCTTCACCATACTAACGTCGGATTCCGAAGCGAATGAAAATGATGATCTTTCAAAAGAATTACAATCCTTATGTGATTGAATGGATGAAATCAAAACAGTATATCCCATATACCATCTTTGCATCAGAATTTCTTATATCTTATATAAAAGTGATCGATCTAATTGTGTAACCTATGGATGATCAATGTATCGCACAACTTCACCATACTAATGTCGGTTTCTGAAGCATAATCAACATCAATCATCCAAATCGTACACAACAGATGCCAAATTTAATTAATCGTTTATTGTTAAATTCATTCTGTGTTTTAATCGAATCAAATACAGAAAAGACGGAAATTTAACTGCTATCAGATCCATGGTTTCGTAAGTGGCTCTGATACCACTGAAGGAAAATTGCGATCTAAACGCAGCGGAAAACAAAAATTTCCTTTAGTGATCCTTACGAATGAGCATGGTCAGTGATAGAATCGTTACCTCTTTGTGGCGATTCAGATCTTTGATGCAGCGATCACAAGCGTTGATGAAGTGCAACGCCTCTACTCAGTCCACACGAACAGCTTCCGGTCACAGTGCTAGCTGCTTACGAACGGAATTATTTGAGTGAGAAAAGAGAATCAAAAACGAAATTGCATCAAGTAAAAGCTTCATCACAAGGGTTCCTTTTATAGACTCTCTTGTGGGCTGCGGGCTAAAAGCCCAATTCACATGATCCATAATAATATTATATATTATTATAATAACTATTATTATAATAAATATATTTATTTTATTATTATTTTATAACCATTATAAAATAACAATAATTATTATTATATTATCCGAATTTCTATTTTTCACTTAAGTGCACCGTACCTTACGGTGTTCCTTTGATTTCTCTATCTCTCATCAAACTGTCCTTATGTGTGTGACCCTGTAGGATTTCGTAACGTTGGTAATTATATTAAATTATATATTTAACATAATAAATAGTGAGCGGTATCTAGCAACACATCACTGCTACCCAAGTCACGAAAATGTCATGTGATCTGACAAAACCTTTTTCGTGATAATATATGTTTGTACAATTACCCTTTTGCCCCTATGTCTATATTGAACACAAGGCATACACTGTGTCATCCTTGTCCAGTTCAATATTGGGCCCTTAGACATTTCTCCTGTTATGCAGGATTGGCAAATTCCATCTAGGACACTCATGTCCCTCAGCATGCTTCGTGGAGTGCCCATCAACTGTCATTATGATCATCCAGTTACGGATAATGTTTGATCAGCAATAAAGCACCCGACTCTACATCTAGGGTCCATAGTGGTTTCAGGTCGAAGGGTGGTAATACACCATTATCACCATGAGAATAACTTATGACACTTTTCATAACATACTATGTAGTATTCTCATAGCGGGTCAATCCGGTATAAATATTACTCCTAATATTTATACCTATGTCAAGACTTGATAACTCTTTATCCATGATCCATGAGATGTGATCATCAGTCTATCTTCATAATAGTCTCAATGCTTTAATGTTATCCCACTTTGCAATAAAGCTTGACTACGGATATTTTAAGAATAATGTCTTTATGTTTAATGGGATCTCATGATTAAGTCACACTTAACATTTCATTAAACATACTAACTATTCTAGGGACTTTATTATTCTGAAAGACAAACATAATAAAGAAATGTCTTTTATTATTAAACGAATAATCCGATACAAGTACCAAAAAGTATTGGCCTCTAGGGCTTACACCAACAAATACTCATAGGCCTTTTGCGACAAATTTTATCATGCCTCTGTATAATAGGGAATAACCCTTTGGAATGTCAACTTCAACGATGGCAAATTTGCAGAATGCGTCATCATTGTATTCTGACTCCATGGTCAATATGTCTTCTCCATTACAAGGGCCAGGATCTGGTGGAAACATAGGTAGAATGAATCAACCTCCACCAGGATTCCAAACTCCTATGTCAGCAATTACAAATAATTTTGCGCAGATAATTAGACAACAAATAGACGAAAGCAATCATGATATGGTCCAAATGTTGACACAACAAATGGGAACAATGTTTAATCCTTTAATACAAAACACCACCCAAACAAATCAATTATTGGCAGAACAAGTGACGTGCATTGCTGATTTTTTAGGCGTCCCTCAAACTCGACAAACAAAACAAATAGTTCAGAACCCTAGGGTGGTGTCAAAAAGGAACCCACAATAAATCAGAGGCCTTTATACATTCCTCAGGAAAACCTTAGAAACCAAAAAGAAGTGGTCGAACAACCTCGTGTATAAATCCCTGCCCAACAAGAGCCTAGGAGGATATTAGTCCAGAGAGGCCAAGACGTTGATAATATAGTGCAGCGAATTCGGTATAATAACTTGCCTGTCGAAAATAATTTAGCAGCCAGGATCGAAAGGATAATGGCACAAAATGGGGTGAACGAAGGGTTGCAAAGGCCTAGTTATATTTCCCCATTATCTAAATATATTCATCAACAAAAACTACCCCCGAGATGGAAAGTTCCTAAGTTCACCAAATTCTCAGGGGATACTAGTGAATCCACCATAAAACACGTAGCCCGTTATCTGATCGAAGCAGGAGAAATAGCCCATAATGAGAATTTGAGAATGAAATATTTTCCAAGTTCTTTGACTAAAAATGAGTTCACTTGGTTTACATCCTTGCCTGCTAATTCAGTACATACGTGGACTCGGTTAGAAAGGTTATTCCATGAACAATTTTATATGGGACAAACCAAAATAAGCCTGAAAGAATTAGCAAGTGTCAAGAGGAAATTCTCTAAACCAATAGATGATTGTCTAAATAGATTCAGATTGTTAAAGGAAAGATGTTTCACTCAGGTGTCTGAACATGAGTTAGTCGAAATGGCCGCAAGGGGCCTAGATTATTCTATAAGAAAGAAATTAGACACTCAGTATTTAAGAGATATGACACAATTAGCAGATAGGGTGATACAAGTCGAAAGATTAAAAGCTGAAAAATTTAGAGCGAATAAATATAAGAAAGAAAGAGTGGCCTATATAGGGATATACCAAGATGATGATAATGACATAAACGAATCAGTTAATTTCGACGAACAACAAATTGACCTAGCAGAATTGAAACAAGGTCCACCATATTCATGTAAAGTACTGGTTTCGATGAACGGAAAGAATTCAGTTGAGTCCGAAAAGAATGAGAAATTTCCTAAGAGAACTTATTAGTAAAAGATGGTCAAATGATAATACCACCAGGCGCTAAAGTGTCTCCTATGGAACAACAGAAAAAGAGAGGTTTTTGTAAATACCATAACTTTTTGGGTCATAAAATATCTTAATGTTTCCTTTTCAGGGATCTCGTACAAAATGTTATCTGTGACGGAATGATGAAGTTAGGCGATAAGCCAGAGCAACAAATGAAGATTGACTCGAATCTGATGCAGACTGTCGAAGCCCATTATGCTGAGCCATCCATCATTAACATGGTGGAAGTAAAAGAGGTTTCTGATTACAGTTTTGAATTGGTGGAAGCTACTGAAGGCTTTGACACTAACATTAACATGATAGAGATTGTTGATGATCCTACAAACCAACCTGACATGGAGGAAATCTCGTGAGCCAGCCAGTGATGATCAAGGGTGTCAAATACTCTGATGAAGGAGATTCAAATGACTACGTCAATAAGGAGGTTGCTGAAGACTTTGACACCCCTAAAAAGGTTGAAACCACTGAGGGTTCCAACAAAGAAAACACTGACGAAGTTGCTGAAGACTCCGTCGAAGCAAAAATGAAGGCTACTGAAGGCCTTGACACTACAAAAATTAGGAGGCCAATGAGGCCTTACCATCGAAAACCAAGTTACTGAAGACCCTGATGCTGACAAAAGGGAAATATGTGATGCTTTCAAAAACATCAATATTGAGGTTGATGGAGATGTTACCAAAGTTAAGGCAAGAACTATTGATGTCCCTGTGAAACTAGTTACATATGGAATCCTACGCAAAATAATGGAAGATCCCAAGAGAAAGTTGATTGAATGTTGTTTCCAACATGTCTCTAGAGGCCTGTCCCCATGTAAAGGATTCGGCCTGACGAAAAGGAGGGATGAAATTGAAGAGGCACTCACTGAAAAATGAACAAACTGAGTATTGGTGATAGATATACCGTCAATGTAAACATGGTGGAAGCGTCCCAAAAGACCCAGACACAACTTGATGGGGATCGTCTTTGGGAAGGATACCAAAGGTTGGCTTATCCCAAAGAAGATGAGAATCTAATTGACTTCATCAAGAAATTCCAAAATAAGAAGGCCGAAGTCATGTTGTGCCCACGCTGCAGTGCCATCTTCGACAGAAAGGCGGCAAGTAACTTGGAGGTAATAGAAAAAGCTAAAAGAAAAGGAAATTGGGGGACAGTCCCAGTTGTCAGAACTGAAAGGTATGATCCAAGAAAAAGTGGCGATTACCAATAGAAGATTAGAGAAAGATACCATAACTCTTACAAACCGACCAGTAAAGTTGCTGATGACAAATGGGTTCAGCCAATTAGAGATGTCTAGGGACAAAGGAAATTGGGAAGCTTCGAAATCCAGAGGGGCCCTTCAGTGGCAGGAAAAAATGAAGCTGAGAAACAAAAACCAAGACCTTACCCTTCAGAAAACTATAAGGGTAAAAGCCCTATGTCGAAATCCCAATGGAGGAGATTCCAGAGACAAAAGAAGGAAGAGAGAGAAGCTGCCGAAAAGGGCATGTTTGAGAAGGATGCTTTCAAAAGAAATGAAGCAGAATCCAACAACAACATCCAGACGACAAACAAAAAGGAGTCGTCCAACAGTGACAATCCTATCAGCAAGGTCGAACCAGAGAATTCCAAAGATAAAGCTCAAGAAGATGATGAGATGACTGATAACTTCAAATCTGACTCAGAAGCGTCCTTTGATATTGTCTGCAATGTGGTTTCGGTTCTCCCCAGAGACTATGATAGGGTCATGGAAGTAGAAGACAAAGAGAACAACATGGAGGATGAACAAATGGGACACAGGCCTGTTTGTTACTACATAATGAACAATGGTTGAGTTGAGGAACAAAACGCTTTCTTCGAAAGGCCAGACGACTCTATGAAAGGACATCTAAAGCCCTTGTTTATAAAAGGAAAAGTTGAAAATGTTGAGGTAAATAAAATACTGGTAGATGGTGGAGCTATAGTGAACCTGATGCCCCGCTTTATGCCGAAGAAAATTGGAATAGATGATTCTGATGCAAAGCCCCATAATATGGTGTTGTCGAATTATGAAGGTAAAGTGGGAACCACTATGGGCATCATCCAAGTGGATCTAACTGTTGGGACTATAACAAGGCCAACAATGTTTATTGTTATTGCTTCAAAGGCGAATTACAATTTGCTCCTGGGAAGGGAATGGATCCACAGTGTAGGGGTTGTACCTTCATCAATGCACCAACGTATAGCTATCTGGAGAACACATGGCATTGTCGAAAATATCGAGGCTGATCAGATTTACTTCATGACTGAAGTAAACCATGTAGATCGTCGAAACTTCGACAAAAATCTGGCTCATATACCTCCCTACAGCCCAGCGGAGTTTGACCTAAAGGCAATTGACAATGCCTACTGTTAAATGTACCTCCATCCAACATATGGCTTTCAATGGGACACAGAAGTACTTGATGTGTTTAACTTTATATAGGAGCTTCCCATATAGATCCAATGGGTTAGGGAAGCGAGTTCGACGATGATGAGTGAATCATCAACTCTCGAAAGGATTACGGCTTATATAGCCTAAAATAAACTCAAAGCGGCTCTTAAGGCCGAAGTGAAACATATGGCTGTCGAAGCCAACAAAAACAATTTCGATGAACAATGTCCTCAGAAGGACGTTGAAGAATACAATGGTAATACTCAGATGGGCGAATGGCAACACCAGAAGCTTGACACCATTTACGAAGATGAACCTTTAGGGCTCGAAAAAGATCCAGTGCCGACTGATATGAAGATGGTGGCACAAGATCCATTAAAGGAGATAGATCTGGGGCTGGGGGCAGAGAAAAGGCCAACCTACATAAGCGCCAAGATGAACCCACAGTTCAAAGTCGAAATAGTTCAGCTACTGAAGGAATTCAGAGATTACTTCGCATGGGACTACGACGAGATGCCTGGATTAGATAGAAGTTTGGTCGAATTGAAGCTTCCAATAATGGAAGGAAAGAAACCAGTAAAATAGACTCCAAGACACTTTGCACCAGACATTTTGTCGAAAATAAAAGAAGGGGTCGAAAGACTTTTGAAGTGTAAATTCATTCGCACAGCTAGGAATGTCGATTGGATTGCAAATATAGTTCATGTAATTAAGAAAAATGGCAAACTAAGGGTATGTATTAACTTTCGAGACTTAAATTTAGCTACCAAAAATGATGAATATCTGATGCCAGTAGTAGAAATGCTTATAGATTCGGCTGCAGGCCATGAGTACCTAAGTATGTAGACGAATACTCTGGCTATAATCAGATCTTTATTGCCGAAGAAAATGTTCCTAAAACAACATTTTGCTGTCTTGTAGCAATAGGAACTTACAAATGGGTAGTAATGCCCTTTTGGTTTAAAAAATGCTGGAGCGACTTATCAACGAGCTATGAATTCGATTTTTCATGATTTTGACGAAACTTTCATGCAAGTTTATATTGGTGATATTGTAATTAAGTATTGATCTTACCTGATCAGGAGGGCCTTCCAAGGATTTGAAGACTGGGCCAGAGAGTGAGATGAGTGAGGGGGTGTACCTGCAAGGTGCTCCAATGCTTAAGTCAGAAGAGGTACAGAAAGTTAAGGTTATTTCAGAGTGAGTTAGAATACCTGACCCTTTGCTATGAAAGGGTATTTATATTGAGCCCCCAGCGCTGGGCCAAGGCTCCTAATGGGCTGGATCTAGCTAGGCCCAAGGAGGAGCTGCCAGGGGACGCGTAAGAAGCGTGAAGACCTAGACCAAAGGTCTGCTCCCTGGTCCAACTGCCCCTATCCCTCAGGAGATAATACAGGGGAGTTGGGCGACGTGACAGATGAGGGGGCAGACATGGTTCTGCCCGACATAGCTTATGTGCCCGTGATATAGGTAGGTGATATGTGAATGAAGGTCAGCTGGTGGGAGGCGCGTGTCTCTGCCCGACACGCAGTAGAGTTGTCGAGGTGGCATCCCATCGACATGGATGGCTGGGCCTTTGCCCGACGCATTCATCAGCCCGGACGTTTGGGCATGTACCCGACAAGTATTGGGCCGTGCCGTGCATGTCGTCATGGCCCAGTCCAGAACAGGAGCCCCCCAAGTCGAGTCTCTGAGTTAGAGTGATGACTTGTATTGCAACCGGGGTTCCTGATGTCGAGGGAGTGGCGCAGACGTATGGCATGGAAGATTCCAATAGACTTGCTCGCGACGCTCCTCTTTCCACGGTAGTGTCGGGGATGGAATGTAATCGCTGGGCGCGCACCTCCCTCGTAATGGCCGAGGGCTTGATGCGGGGATATGATATCTTGATGAGTCGGGGAGATGGACAGATGCTCGACGTTGCTTCAGTTTCTTTTTGGGTAGACGTGTTTCAGACTTAATGGCGTCGCTTCGTTTTGTGTGCAGAGGCGGCGTAGGCAGTAGGCAATGATGACCTAGCGCGTTGGCCCACGCGCCAGGGACTATAAAAGGAAGTTGAGTGACTTCATTTTCACTTTTTCGCTCCTACGTTCGCCGGAAGCTCTGAAGAATCCTCCTGCGTCTGCCCGTCTTGCCGCCTGAACCGCCGTCTTAGCCCGTCTCATTGCCTGAACCACCGTCTCTG
Organism: Lathyrus aphaca; assembly: GCA_963966055.1. Classification (NCBI taxonomy): domain Eukaryota; kingdom Viridiplantae; phylum Streptophyta; class Magnoliopsida; order Fabales; family Fabaceae; genus Lathyrus; species Lathyrus aphaca. The sequence continues at coordinate 161,322,609 of OZ014521.1, read as the reverse complement.
CCCGTGCGCCACCGTCTCTTTCTCAACTTCCTATATGTCAGGTACCATTTTGCTTCTGTAATCCATTATTTTTCCTTCTGTTTGTGTCAAATGTCTGCAAATGCATGTTATATCCATAGTAGGTGGTTAGATTTGACTTAGGAATAGTAAAATGGACTGTAGATGGACTATAAATGGTAGAAAATAGGGTTAGGGTTAGACTGTCCCGGGCAGAAATTACATATGCCGGGCAATATTTGCATAAGTATATATGAACTTTCTGCCCGGTCTCTTAAGAACGTGCGTATCTTCGCGTCGAACACGTTGTCAGTGTCCGTTGCTGCTACGCCCTTTCACTTGACCTGCGGTGGAAGGGTGGATTTGATATGATGTCGAATTCACTCTTTCTGTTTGCGTTTCAGGTGCTACCGAGCGTTTACGACCGAGGAGGGAAGACTCTGGGTCCTCGTCTGAAGATGCGGTCATCGCTCGTCTACCCGTCGGGGATGGGAGTGCTATGGATGGTACTGAGCACGCTTCATCCTCCGGGCAGGTTGATCTCTCCTGGGTTGCGGATGAACCTTTGGAGGAGGAGTCCTATTTCTGTGACGAGGCCATCCCCGCTTACGCCGTGGTCGAAGACAGAAGGCGGGAAGATCCGGAGAATTGGTATTGCTGTGCCCCCAAGGAGGAGGACCGTATATGCCATCATTTCCCGGGGAAGCAGTTCACGATGTACGAGTTTGCTTTCTGGGAGGCGGGGATCAGGCTGCCCTTCAATTCCTTCCAAACGTCGATCTTTAAATGGCTTCGGCTGGCGCCGTCCCAACTGCATCCCAACGCCCTCGCTTTTATGCGGGCATTCGAGTTGGTCTGTCGTTTCCTCGGCATTGGGTGCACTCGAGCCCTTTTCTTCCATGTCTTCCACCTCCAGCGGTCCGGCCTCCGTGGGCGCCACAGTTGGGTTTCTTTTAAACAGCCCGTGCGTTTGTTCAAGACGTACGTGGACTCTGCCCGTCATTTCAAGGGTCGTTGGTATGTGGTGAGACCGATCACCCTTGCCGCCCTTCATTCCCTTTACTATTATCAACGAGCATCAAACGGGGAAGAGAAATTGATGTCGAAGATACCGCTGAGGTGGCAGCGCGATCATTTCGACCTCTCCACCGCCCACTATAGGGTCAAATTTGCGATGCTCGGCGTTGAGGATAGGCTCGCATACAAGAAGCTGGTTGATTACGTGCAGAGTTTCAATCTGGGGGTCTGGACAGATCGACAGGGCGTGCCCTATCTTGACGAGGCCGGAGTGCCAATCACTGAGACGCGCTTTATTAATACAAAAGCCTTGCTCGAGTGCAGGACCGAGGAGAAGGCTTTAGAATTATTGAGTAGGCAGACTTTTTCTTGATCTTTTATTTTTGTCTATGTTTTCGCTCGCTAATGTTTGTGTGTAATGTTTTGCAGGTGCCATGCCCAGTACGCGTGATTGGGTCCTGAAGCTGGCCAACCAGGTCGGTGCGTCTGACCGGGTGCCAAAAAAGAAAAAGAAGACCATGGCCCGTGTTCAGGTGGCCGTTGCTGATGCTGGGGTCGGGACTTCGAACACAGCGGGTCCGACACCTTCCTCTCCTCCTCGGGCGTCGACGATAGATATTCCTGACAGCCCACCTCAATCGGCCTCTCCTCTCCACAAACGGAAGCGTCCGGCGGGGACTCTTTCAAGGTCATCACTGGGAAGTCCGGGTGGACCGGGCAGCTATTTATTACCCCCCTGCTATGTGGAGCGGTCGTTCTTCAAAGTCGAGGATGCGATCACGGTGCCGGCGCCTGAGGCAAAGGCTATCCTGGACCAAGATGCTGGTGTCCGACGCAAGGAGCTGGCTAGAGACCTGGCAGCTGTCATCCGGGTGATGGAGATGGCCATGGTCTTGACTGATACTTCAGTTTCTACTGCCTCCCTGGAGGACGCTCTCGCACAGGTTCGGTCAGAGAAGGACAAGCTGTCCAAAGATCTGTCGGACTACAAGGAGGAGCATCAACTGCAGGAGGGGCTGAATAAGAAATTGGAAGAGGCAGAAAAGGAACGGGATCAGCTGAAGACGGCCAAGGTGAGCTTGGAGGAGCAGGTGGCCGATCACCAGAAGCTGGTCGAGGATAATGCTGGATTGCGGGCTCAGCTTGCATCTCTCGAGGAAATGGTCCGTCCTCTGGCTGATGAAAATGAGGAGGAGCTGGCGCTCGGTTCACGCGGGGATCTGCTAGGGCACATACGTTCCCTTAACCAGGACCTCGTAGCTGTGTTCAAGGAGGGTTTCGACAATGCCGTCGAACAGTTGAGGCTTCTGAATCCCGAGTTGGTGACGGAGGGGTCGGCTCACAACTACTGTGTCCGGGAGGGGGAGATCGTGTGCCCTTTCGAAGCTGAGGAGGAGCTGGGGGATGACGAAGACGAGCTGGAAAATGTTGAAGAGGATGTCCGGGCGGAGTCTTGATTGATTTTTTGATTTGTTTTTATTATGGCCTGCGTGCCTTGTTGTGTGGCCTGCGTGCCCTTTATGTATTTTGGCCTTCGGGCATATGTAATTTGGCCTTCGGGCGTACTTGGCCTCGGCCGTTGTTATGTTATTCTGTTTTAAATATATGAATGTTTTCTGTTGTCATTCATTGTGTTCGGGTATGCGCTATATTTGCTTGTTTATGAACTTATATTCTGCTCGACCTCGTTAGTCTCCTCGGTTTAGGGAACCGACGAAGCGTCGGGCTTTGTGCCCGTTTGGATCGAAGCCCAGGTTCGTTGTTCGGGACTCTGGCTTCGAGGCTTGGGCTTTCCCATCGCGAGCTAGGTGCCCTGCCTGTCGTGGTACTTCGACGTTGAGTCTCGATCGAGATCCCAATCGTCGGGGAGGGTTGTGTTCGCTGTGTGGCCCCGGTTTGTCCCCGGGTCTTGCGGTTCCTCTTTGGGGTTTTGGAGACGAAGAGCGTGGTCGTACCACCCACGTCTCCCCGTGATACATTTAGCTGTAATATTGTCTAAGTTTTTCTGCGTTCCATGGTCGAGCGAGTTCTTCCCCTTGTAAGTTTTCTAGGTAATAGGCCCCGTTGCTCGTCTTGTCGCGGACGCGGTAGGGACCTTCCCAGTTGGCGGCCAGTTTACCCTCTTTTGGGTTTTTCTGGTTTCTTCTGAGGACCAGGGTGCCGACCTGGAACTCTCTTCTTATGACCTTCGCGTCGTGGCGTAGTGCTATTTTTTGTTTGAGGGACATTTCCCTGAGGGCCGCTTCGGAACAGATCTCTTCGACTAGGTCGAGTTCGGCTCTAAGAGCCGCGTCGTTCATTTCCTCATCTAGGGGTTCTTCTATACGCCTCGTTGGTTCCCGTATTTCCACCGGGATGACTGCTTCGGTGCCGTAAGTCAGTCGGAATGGGGTCTCCCCGGTGGTGGAGTGTGGTGTCGTGCGGTAGGCCCACAGGATGCTATGTAGCTCCTCAACCCATGCCCTCTTCGACTCGCCGAGCCTGCGTTTAAGGCCACGTAAGATTACCCTGTTGGCCGCCTCCGCTTGCCCGTTCGTCTGTGGATGTTCGACAGACGTGAAATGCTGTTTAGTACCTAGGCTGGCGACGAAGTCTTGGAATCCTCCGTCCGTGAATTGTGTCCCATTGTCCGTGATGAGGGCCTGGGGTACGCCGAACCGGGCGAGGATGTTGCGTTTAAAGAACCGGAGAATGTTCTGTGCGGTTATTTTAGCCAATGCCTCTACTTCAATCCATTTCGTAAAATAATCCACCCCGACGATGAGGTATTTATTCTGGTACGATCCGATGACAAAAGGTCTGAGGATGTCCATGCCCCACCATGCGAAGGGCCACGGGGAAGACAGTGATTTTAGGTCATTCGGGGGTGCGAGGTGCATGTCGGCGTGTCGCTGGCATTTGTCGCATTTTTTTACGTGCTCCTTTGAGTCGTGTTGCATGGTCGGCCAGTAGTAGCCTGCTCGAAGGGCTTTTCGCGCGAGTGATCGCCCGCCGAGGTGTTGAGCGTTAATCCCCCGGTGTATTTCTCCAAGTATGTCGGGAACTTTCTCTTCCTCGACACACTTAAGTAACGAGATGGAGAACCCTCTACGGTAGAGTTTCCCTTCGAGGAGTACGTATGAGCATGCTCGTCGTTTGGTGGTGGCCGCCTCCTTTGGGTCGACGGGGAGTTCGTCCTTTGTTAGGTAATTGTAGATGGGTGTCATCCAACAGTGAGCATCCCCGATCGCGTTGACCTCGAATGGAGGAGGTAGTTTTTCGATGCTAGGTCAAGGAAGGATTTCTTGAATTACGGATTTGTTTCCGCCCTTTTTCCTCGTGCTGGCTAGTTTTGAGAGGATATCTGCCCGAGTATTGTGCTCGCGAGGTACATGTTGAACTTCCCACTTCTCGAATTTTTCAAGTTTTTCTTTGACAAGGGACAAGTATTCGACGAAGTTGTCGTTCTTGGTTTGGTACTCTCCTCGCACTTGTGAGGCCACGAGCTGGGAGTCTGTGGATATTTTTACTTCTTTTGCTCCCAGGTCCTCGGCTAACCTCAGGCCGGCGATAAAAGCCTCGTATTCGGCTTGGTTGTTCGATGTTGGGAAAGCCAGTGCCAATGAGACCTCGATCAGGAGTCCGTCTTCATTCTCGAGGATGATCCCGGCTTCGTTGCCTGATGTGCCGGAGGCGCCGTCGACGAAGATCGTCCACTTGTGGGCGCCGTCCACCGGTATTGAGCAGTGGGTCATTTCCGCTACGAAGTCGGCCAGCGCTTGGGCTTTCAAGGCCTTTCTATTTTCGTATTGTATGTCGAATTCAGAGAGTTCCAGTGACCACTTGAGCATTCTCCCGGCCATGTCTGGCCGCCCAAGCAACTGTTTGATTGGCTGATAGGTTCGTACTCTTATCGTATGTGCGAGGAAGTAATGACGTAGTCTCCTCGCCGCATTTACTAGGGCCAAGGCGACCTTTTCAATTTGCTGATATCGGAGCTCAGGGCCTTGGAGTGCTTTGCTTGTAAAATAGATGGGTTTCTGTCCCTCGTCGGTCTCCCTTATTAGGACGGCGCTGACGGCCTCGGTCGCCACGGACAGATACAGGTATAGGGTTTCTTTTTCCAATGGTCGTGATAAGACCGGGGGTTCGGAGAGAACTTTCTTTAGATGGAGTAATGCCTGCTCGCACTCGTCGGTCCAGTCGAAGCTGGCCTCTTTGCGAAGGAGTCTGAAGAATGGCAGCGCGTGCTGGGCGGACTTGGCGATGAAACGGGAGAGTGAGGCGAGCACTCCGTTGAGGGATTGGATTGACTTTTTGGTCCTCGGGGTCGTAAATTCCGAGAACGCCCGACATTTGTCGGGGTTGGCTTCGATCCCCCTTTCGGTGAGGTAGAAGCCCAGGAACTTTCCTGCCCGTACCCCGAACGTGCATTTTTCAGGGTTGAACCTCATTTTGCATTGCCTCGCCTGTTCGAAAACTCTGGATAGGTGTTGAGCGTGGTTAACCTCCTCGTGTGACTTGACGATCATGTCGTCCATGTATACTTCGAGCATGTCCCCTATTTCTTCCTTGAAGACTTTGTTCATCATGCGTTGGTACGTGGCACCGGCGTTCTTGAGCCCGAACGACATTACGTTGTAATAGTAATTGCCCGTTGGGGTCATGAATGCCGTGTGTTTCTTGTCTGTGGGCGACATAGGGATTTGGTTGTATCCACTATATGCGTCCATGAAGGACAAGAGTTTAAAACCTGCAGAATTGTCTATGAGCATGTCTATGTTAGGGAGGGGGAAAGCATCTTTCGGGCAAGCCCTATTAAGATCAGTATAATCAACACACATACGCCATTTTCCATTATTTTTATTAACGAGGACTACATTAGAGAGCCAGGTTGTGTACTGAGCTTCAGAAATAAAATTTTCCTCTAAGAGGTCTTTTACAGCTTGTTCGGCAGCCTCCGCCTTCTCGGGGGACTGCTTGCGCCTACGTTGTGCTATGGGCTTGGCTGCCCGATCTAACGCTAGCTGGTGACACGCGATCTCAGGATCCAGTCCGGGCATTTCCGCGGCATTCCAGGCGAAGAGGTCGGAGTTCTCTTTGAGGCATGCTACGAGCTTCTCTCTTGTTCCCTCGGGCAATCCCTTGCCTATCTTTACCGTCCTTTCTGCATCGTCCCCAAGGGGGATGAGTTCGAATTCTCCGTCGGGGATTGGTCGGAACGGGTGTTCGGGAGATCGTTCCTCGGTGGGCTTCCCCTCTTCAGTTTCGCCGAGACCAATGCGGCAGTCGAGGTCGATGGCGTTGATTCCCTGGAGGGGAGGATCCTCGGTCTTGAGTTTTTTGTTGCTACTTTTTGTGTTGACCGTGGCCTGTCCTTTTACCGCGGCGTCGTAGCACCGTCGGGAAGCTTCGATGTCACCGTGGATGGTGACTACGCGGCCTAATTTGGTGTAGTTTTTCATCTTCAGGTGGACGGTGGATGGGACCGCGGTGAGTTCGGCTAATGTCGGGCGTCCGAAGATGCAATTGTAAAGGGATGGACAGTCCACGACCAGGAATTGGATTTTGATTTCCCTGGCCGTTTCCTGCTCCCCGAAGGTGACGAGGAGCTCGACATATCCCCACGGCCTTGTTGTTGCTCCGTTGAATCCCTGGAGGTCGGATCCGACGTAGGGGGCCAGGTTGATCTTGTCTAATTTCAGAGTCTTGAAGAGGTGGACGTACATGATATCCACCGAGCTGCCCTGATCGACCAGGATGCGCCTGTCGTCGAACTGGGCCATCTTTGCCCTAATCAATAGTGGGATGCCCGAATTCGGGGATCCGCCCGGAAGTTCCTCCAAAAAGAAGGATATTGGGTTGGATTTACCCCGATATTTTGTCAGCGTCGCCTTTTACTCGGGCGCAGTCAGTAGGAGCTCGTCGAATTTGCGTTTGACCGAGAGGGCAGCGACTTCACCATTTATCCATCCACCTGATATAACCAGGGCGGTTGGGAAGTCTTCCCAGGGGCTGAGTGCAGCGATTCTACCTTCGGGCACTGGTTCGGGGAAGATGAAATCTTCCGGGCGTGACACGCAGAGAGCCACTTGATAAGGAGAGTTGGCGGGGGGCGTGTCCTCCCGTGGCCTCTTCTTCTCTGTCTCGTCATGCTTGGGGGTTTCGTTCCTCCTCGTATACTGTTTTAGGTGTCCTTCTTGGATTAAAATCTCTATCGCATCCTTCAGGTGGACGCAGTCTTCGGTCACGTGCCCGTGGCTCCTGTGGAACCGGCAGTACTTGGATTTGTCGGTGTGAGGTTTTGGCGCAGATGGTTTTGGGAACCTTACTCTGCCCTGTTTGAACTCAGAGTTGATGCATTCTGCGAGGATGCGCTCGCGAGGAGCTGTCAGTAAGGTGTACTCGCTGTATCGGCCTGCGGGGCCTCTTCCTTCTCGGAGCTCGCGAGGTCTTTCTTCCCTTCGCTTGTCCCCGTTGCGACGGGGGATGTTTGGCTCCTCGCGCTTGGGGTGGTCGGTATCCCCAGTACTACGGCCGCTGCGAGCATTGTGGGCTACCTGTTTTTCCTCGTATCTGATATAGGCTTGGGCCTTGTGCAGAAGTTCATTCAAGGTGCGGGGAGGCTCGATCCCGACGGCTCTGCTGAGTTCACTGTCGGGTAAGAGCCCCCTTTCGAGGAGGTACTTCTTCATGTGTTCGGTGGTATCCACCTCGACAGCTTCTTGGTTGAATCGCTCGATGTACGAGCGCAGTGTTTCATTTTTCTTTTGTAATATGGCTTCAAGGGTTGCTTCTGTCTTGGGGTGACGACGGGAAGCCGTGAAATGCCTTGTGAACATGGACCTCATGACTCTCCAAGACGTGATGGATTCGGGGGCCAAACTTTTGTACCAGGCCATGGCTCCTTTCCTGAGGGTTGTTGAAAACAGCCGGCATTTGAGGTGGCCGGTGATGTCATTGCGGTAGTCGAGCATCGCGTTGACGTTGTCGACGTGGTCGTCGGGATCGGTAGTCCCGTCGTACACAGCTAGATTGGGAGGTTTTTCCATGCCTTTGGGGAGTGGGGCTTCCATTATTGCCCGTGACAGGGGACAGTGCAAGTCTTCCTCGTCGCTCCTCAATGGAGATAATTCATTGTTGTCGGGGCTGTGCCCGTGCCTTGGTGATGTTCCTGATCGATCATTGTCTCGGCGGGCGCGTGCCCTGCTGATGTGAGGTTCTGGAGAGCGACGTCCTCGCTTCTTTGTTGGCTCTGGACGTTGTTGTGCCCTCCTCCCCTACTGAGGTCGGACCTCCTGTCGCTCAGCTTCGAGGGCCATGATTCTCTCGTGCTGCTGGTAGAGCATAGAACCGGCCTGGTTGAGGGCGTTCACCATGGCAATCATGGTGGCGTCTCCTTCGACGGGGACGGGGATGGGATGAAATGTCTCGGCCCCTTGGTTTTGGGCGTGAGGGACATCCCTGTTGTTTTGAGGCTCCGGAGACTTGGTAGATGGACGACCGTCTCGAGCGTCTTCTTCATGGGGTTGCGGGCCATCATCCATAGTGTAGTCGACGAGGGGACGACTGTGCTCGCTAGGTTGTTCTCTGGCCATGTTGGAAGGACAGGAATGAATGAGCTTTTGATCCTCTGTTGGTGAAGACGGGGATAGTTAATTCCCACAGACGGCGCCACTGATCTTACCTGATCAAAAGGGCCTTCCAAGGATTTGAAGACTGGGCCAGAGAGTGAGATGAGTGAGGGGGTGTACCTGCAAGGTGCTCCAATGCTTAAGTCAGAAGAGGTACAGAAAGTTAAGGTTATTTCAGAGTGAGTTAGAATACCTGACCCTTTGCTATGAAAGGGTATTTATATTGAGCCCCCAGCGCTGGGCCAAGGCTCCTAATGGGCTGGATCTAGCTAGGCCCAAGGAGGAGCTGCCAGGGGACGCGTAAGAAGCGTGAAGACCTAGACAAAAGGTCTGCTCCCTGGTCCAACTGCCCCTATCCCTCAGGAGATAATACAGGGGAGTTGGGCGACGTGACAGATGAGGTGGCAGACATGGTTCTGCCCGACATAGCTTATGTGCCCGTGATATAGGTAGGTGATATGTGAATGAAGGTCAGCTGGTGGGAGGCGCGTGTCTCTGCCCGACACGCAGTAGAGTTGTCGAGGTGGCGTCCCATCGACATGGATGGCTGGGCCTTTGCCCGACGCATTCATCAGCCCGGACGTTTGGGCATGTACCCGACAAGCATTGGGCCGTGCCGTGCATGTCGTCATGGCCCAGTCCAGAACAAGTATGTTTCAGGAAAAAACCATATAGACCATCTTCGACAATCCTTTGAAAGGATGAGGAGGTTTGGTTTGAAGATGAATCCCCTAAAATGTGCTTTTGGTGTGCAGGCGGGTGATTTTTTAGGTTTTGTGGTCCACAAGAAAGGGATCGAAATAATGAAAACAAAGCCAAAGCCATAATGGAAGCGAAAGCGCCATCGACAAAAAAGGAGTTGCAGTCTTTGCTAGGGAAAATCAACTTTCTCAGAAGGTTCATCTCCAACCTTAGTGGAAATAGGCATGCCTTCTCACCTCTACTTCGCTTGAAGAAGGAAAACTTTGCATGAGGGCAAGAACAACAAGCTGCTTTCGACAAAATCAAATAATATTTGTCTAGTCCTCCAATATTAATATCTCCTTGTAGAAAGAGAAGTATGAGGTTATACATTTCGGCAACAGATAAGACACTAGGAAGTATGTTATGTCAAGAAGATGAAAATGGTGTCGAAAGGGCCATTTATTATCTCAATAGAGTCTTAAACGATGTCGAAACTAGATATAGTGTTATAGAAAAATTATGTTGATGTGTATATTTTCTTGTATGAAATTAAAGCACTATATATAGTCATTTGATGTGTATATTTCTTCTCCTTTCGACGTAATAAAGCATATGTTATCTAAATCTATTTTACATAGTCGAATTGGGAGATGGGCTTTGGCATTGACAAAATATTCTTTAAAATATTTGCCCTTAAAGGCTGTTAAGGGACAAGTGGTTGCTGACTTCATAGCTGACCACTCAATAAATGAAAATGAGGTAGAGTATTTCGAATTAGAACCATGGAAATTGTATTTCGACGGTTCCAGTCATAAGAATGGAACTGGTGTTAGGATACTAATTATTTCTCCTAACAAAATTCCAACAAAATTCAAGTACAAAGTCGAAGGTTTATGTTCAAATAACGAAGCAGAATACGAGGCTTTGATTGTTGGACTTGAAATCTTGTTGGAATTGGGGGCAACAAGAGCCGAAATAATGGGTGACTCTGAGTTGGTGGTAAAGCAACTGACTAAAGAATATAAATGTGTAAAAAAAAAATTAACCATGTACTTTGTAATAGATAATAGGATTCTTAAAAGATTCGACGATGTGGCCATCAGACATATTCCCAGGATGGAAAATCAAAAGGCAAATGATCTTGCTGAACTTGCATCTGGGTATAAAGTGTCAAGAGAAAATTTAGAAAAGGCTATTGCAGTAAGAGGAAGGGTTATATCTACTAAGTTGTCCCCATCAGATTTGGAGACAATAAAGTTAACATATGGTGACAAAGAAAATTTCGAAATGTTCAATATAGATGATTCAAGGACTGAAGATTGGAGAAAACCCATCAAGGATTATCTACAAGACCCAAATCAGAAAGTCGAAGAAAGGTAAAGTATAGAGCTTTAAGTTATGTACTTTTTGGAAATGAATTGTTTAAAAAGACTTCAAAAGGAGTTTTGCTGAAATGCTTGGGTGAAGATGAGGCTTACATAGCTCTGTCGAACGTGCACAGTGAAACATGTGGTGCACATCAAGCAGGCCATAAAATGAAATGGTTACTATTTCAACAAGGAATGTATTGGCCGACGATGTTGAAAGACTATATCGATTTTGCAAAAGGTTTTCAGGAATGTCAAGTGCATGCAGGCATACCACATGTTCCTGCAAATGAGTTGCATTCGATTATAAAGCCTTGGCCTTTCAGAGGTTGGGCATTGGATTTAATTGGCGAAATTCGACCAGCCTCTTCAAAAGGGCAGAAGTACATTCTAGTTGGAATAGACTATTTCACCAAATGGATTGAAGTTATTCCTCTCGTGAATGTGGATCAAGAAACAGTCATAGAATTCATTCGAAAACACATAATTTACAGATTTGGGATACCATAGTCAATAACAACAGATCAAGGATCCGTGTTCATTGGAAAAAAATATGCAAATGTTTGCAAAAGAAATAGGATTTAAACTCCTTACTTCGACGCCTTACTATGCTCAGGAGAATGGACAAGTCGAAGCAGCTAACAAGGTGGTAATAAATTTGATCAAAAAGCATGTGGGGAAAAAACCCAGAAATTGGCATAAAACTTTAGATCAAATTTTATGGGCTTGCCAAACGTCTCCTAAAGAAGCAACCAATTATACTCTATTTAGGTTAACCTATGGGCACGATGCAGTCTTATCGGTCGAAATTTACTCGCAGTCGATTCGAGTTCAGAGGCATCATGAAATCCCATCAGACACGTATTGGAGTATGATGATGGACGAATTGGTCGATTTAGACGAAGAAAGATTATGTGCGCCTGATTTATCGAAAAGACAAAAAGAAAGAGTCGAAAGGTTTTACAATAAGAAAGTAAAATTTAAGACCCTTTTAATTGATGATCTTGTTTGGAAAGTGATTATTCCCATGGATCGAAAAGATAGATTAATGGGAAAATGGTCTCCCAAGTGGGAAGGACCTTTCCAGATTTTGAATTTTTTTCAAATGGCGCATACGAAGTCGAAGAAATAGAAAAAGATAAGAGAATATTGAAGATAAATGGGAAGTATTTGAAAAGATACAAACCAATATTGCAAGAAATTAAAATTTCCATGGATTAATTGTAATATAATATAAAAAGATGATGTACTTTGCCAAAACAAATGGCATCAACGTCATTACAAACAAACTTCAAAAGCTAAAAAATAATAAATTATTCTTATTACAACTTGATATTGGCGAAAGACTTCTTAAAAGCTTCGAATTTCTTTTTCTGAATCTGGAGTCGACAATTATAGAAACTTCTATTAGTGAGAGGCTTTCGATCTCTTGGCTAAGTATCTGAGCCCTTTCAGCATGATGAATACCCACCTTCAGTTCTTCGTCGATCTCATCTTGCTTAGATTACTGAAAGGCTTTTTTACATTCTTTCTCTTAGGAGATCTTCTTTTGAAGCATAACTATATTTTTCTCCAATTTTTGGATATTATCGTTGCATTCGGCAACTTCCTTTTTGTAAGTTTCAGAAAGTTGTTCCAACTCTAAAACTTTGTTGGTCGAAGCAGCCACAACATCCCACTCAGCAAGTTATGTCTCAGGTTTCTTAGAGATTTGTTTTGAGAAGTATTTCTGACGATTCAGGTATGCACTCACCGAGTCTATTAGGGTAGTCAGATCTATCACAAGGCTGCTTACTTCAGCAGAAGTCTCCAAAACATTTATTTGCTTCAAGATTTTATTTAAGTCGAAGTAGGCAGCCGTGTTTTCTTCCAAAACTTTAAACAAGTTGTCGCGGTGAGAATCGGATAACAAGTTATTAAGTTAACTTGTATCGCAAAACATAAATGTTCACCACCGAACTTTAATTTATCCAAGGGAAGGGAAAAAGATCGAGAAACCCTAATAAACATGCTAAGTTAAAGACGGGGCGAAGAGCTAAGTAATCAGAGATCAAAGGTACGAGGGTTGGTTATACCTAGGGAAGGTGCTAGCATCTTAAGTATCCGTAGTACTCTACGGGAACCTCTTATAATATCTATGTTTGTGTTTAATTGTCTGCTAACTGAATGGGAACTAAAATGGGAAGGATGAAAAAGTATGAAATGATGAAAAAGAAAAACGAAATAAAAAAATAAAAGTGTGCTCGCCAAGGATTAAAGCCTTGTGCCTACGTATTCCCTCGTTCATTGGGAAAGTCAGAGCGCCGTAGTTCGGAAAACTACGAGTAAAAAGAAGGAAAAGCTTGAATGAAAAGCTTGTGAAAATTGGTTGAAAAGGTGGAAGCTAAGGTAGAAACACACAGATGACGAGTAACTGACAATAAGTCAACAAAACGTCTTCTTCCCTTGGATTAGGTAACGAGCATCAGACAACGAGTAAAAACGATAGTACGCCCACAATAAAACATCGTGAAAAAAAGGTAGAATCAAGAATACGCTCACGGCAAAACATCGTGAGAAATCAAACAAGCATCGCATACGGAAGAACGTCGTAAAGACAAAGTACGCACGACAAAAACATTGTGTGAAGGGACGTCAAAGATTATCAAAGTCACAGACCCATCAAACTGTTTGCCACACGCGACAACTTCTTGTCGGGTGTCTACTCCATCCAATGAATCTACTTTGATTGAGGTCCTCGTATGGACATAACGAGAAAAAGTATCTCGTGGACCCACACTACGAGACTATCGACACCGGGGTTAACAAGAACTACATCGAGTCGAAACTAGAAATAAAACATAAAAGCTAACACCTATCTAATATTTTTGGGATTTTTAATATTTAAAATAATAAACTATGCCAAACTAAGGATAAGAAAGTCTAATAAACTAAATATTTTTTGGATTTTTTTTTCAAAATATATTATAACTAAACCATATTAAAAGATTTTAAGAAAATAAAGTAACTAATTATCTAATATAAATTTAATAAAGTTAAACTAATTAAAAAATCTAAGTCTAGATTAAAAAACTAATCGACTAATTGACTAAACAAAATTAAATTATTCTAAACAAAACTTCTAAAGTTAAATAACTAAACTAACATATTTTTAACATTTTTCATATCATGAAAATAGAAATAAACCAAAAGAAAAATTAAACTAATGTTTTCTATATTATCTTAGAATTTAAAATAAATTATATTATATTCCTAAAAAACTAAGATTGGTCTAAAACCTAAGACCTAATTAACTAATATTTAACAAAATACTTAAAGAAAGCTAACTAAATAAACACTAAAAAGGATGAATGATATTCACAAACTTCAAAGCTAGTAAAAGTTGAGTTTATTACGTAGAAGAAAGTGAAGGTGTTTTGATGGAGGTTGTTGTTGTGGTGAAGATGGTGAATGTTTATGGGTATTGTGTAAGTAAAAAAATATTTGACTTTGAAAAATATGTAATGAATGTGTTAGATTTTGAGAATTTAAGTGTGGTCTTGTTAGTCCAAAATGAGAGAAAGAAATATCTTATTTATAATATGAATGAGATGGGAGTGTTGATGTGTCAATCCATGTGACTTTATGAGAAAAAATTTTGGTCATTGATAAGTCCAAGTTGGAAATTCATGTGAAGTGTGAGAATGATTTTTGGTCATTGATAAGTCCAAGTTGGCAATCCATATGAAGTGTTTGTATTATATTGAAGTGATCCTCACTTACCATTTTTCCATTTTTGGACATGAAGACAAATAAAAGAAAAATAATAATAATAATATTTGAGCTAATATTAAAAAAAATGATAATAATAATAAAACTAATAATAATAATAATAATAATAATAAAAAGAAATTGAAAATGGTTATTAAAAAAGAAATTATATTGAATTAAATAAATTGAAGTTAAACTAAATCAAAGATGAACTAAATAAATTGAAATTGAAATTAAATTAAATTAAAATAAAATTTAATTAAAACCAAAATTAAACTAAGATTAATTTTATATAATCTAAAATGATTATCTATATAGAAATCATAAAAAATCAAGAAATGACATGGAATGATTAAAATCGGCTAAAAATTCATGATTAATGATCAATGAAATGTTTATGCAAAAATGATTGACTTATGATACTTCGATAAAAAAGTGTCGGACGAATGAAATTTACAAAAAAAACTCGGTCAAAATTCAGGGTGTGACAGATGTCCATATTTAATCATCTTGAATCTGAATGCCTGAATAGCAAATAAGTTTTTTTTAAGACATTCAAGATAGAAGAGGATTAAATATTATTATACCTAGAATTTTGACCAAATGCGGATGAAATGCAATGTTAATGAATGCATGAATGGTTGATTTATGAGGGGAATGACGCTATATGTGACAGATTATGAGACATGATTACACTGGGGAAAAGGTTTGAGAACAATTGGGAATAAATAAAAGCTGAGAAAAACAAAATATTGTGGAAATCTGTCAAGGTGACAAAGAGTCCAACAATACTTGGAAAGAGAGACAACAAATTCGAAGGAAAATCCAGAAAATCAATCGGATTGAAAAAGTCATATTTGGAAGAGTAATTAAATAGACACGAAGAAGTTCTGGAAAATCAATCAGAATAAAAGACATATCCGAAAGAATATCGGAAGCAAAGTCACATCTGGAAGATCAATCAGATATACACGAAAGAGTTCTGGAAAATCAATCAGAACAAAAGACATACTCGGAAGAACATCGGAAGCAAAGTCATATTTGGAAGAGCAATTAGATAGACACGAAGGAGTTCTGGAAAATCAATCAGAACAAAAGACATATCCGGAAGAACATCGGAATCAAAGTCATATCTGGAAGAGCAATCAGATAGGCACAAAGGAAAGTTCTGGAAAATCAATCAGAACAAAAAGACATATCCGGGAGAACATCGGAAGCAAAGTCACATTTGGAAGATTAATCAGATATACACAAAGGAGTTCTAGAAAATTAATCAGAACAAAAACATATCCGGAAGAACATCAGAGCAAAGTCATACCTGGAAGATCAATCAGATATACACGGGAGAAAATTCTGGAAAATCAATCAGAACAAAAGACATATCCGGAAGAACATTGGAAGCAAAGTCATATCTGGAAGAGCAATCAGATAGACACGAAGGGGTTCTAGAAAATCAATCAGAACAAAAGACATATCCGGAAAATCAATCGGAAGCAAAGTCATATCTGGAAGATCAATCAGATATACACGAGAGAAAGTTCTGGAAAATCAATCAGAAAAAAAGACATATCCAGAAGAACATCAGAAGCAAAGTCATACCCGGAAGAGGAATCAGATAGACACGAAGGAATTATAGAAAATGAACCAGAACAAAAAGACATATAATGGGGATAAAGAAACAAAATCGGGGAGGTATTCCAAGTGATAAATCAACAAGTTCAAGTGTAACTGCTGACACTAAAAATAACAACCAAAAGGAACAACGTCCACAGATGGTATTGAACAAAGTGAAATAAAACTAACATCCATGGACTGTATTGGATGACAAAGAGGAACAACGTCCATGGATTGGATTGGACTAAGTAGGATAAAAGATCTTCAATCATGGATTTAAATGAAATGACAGACATGTCCAAGAGTAGTATTGGACAAACAAGCATATATGTTCTGATAAGTGCCAAGTAAATTGGAATTTTGAAGTAAGATAAAATGTTGACAACAACATGACCTATGAAAATGCAAATGAGGATAAAACCTCTTGTTATGCATGGTATATGATTTTTTTATCATGTATGATCAAATGCATGTAATACAGATGCTGACAACAAGGCTTGACTCTTTTGTGGAGTGGACAAAACTGGAAAAATGATTCTTCAACATTGTGAGATCACTGTCATTCTTATCGGGGACTAAAGATGCTGGTGTTGAGAAGTTCTTTGCCACACTGATAACATGTACCAAGTCGATGATCCTTGGAAAAAGGATAAAGAGCTGCTTAGGGATTCTTTCAATGGATTGCCCTAGATAAGCTGACTGTTGTAGATGAGTTGATCGTTGCTTCAACTTGACTACTTCTGAAAATGATTTCTTTATGATGTGCTTGGAAGCTTGCCTTAGTATGAGTCTTGTAAATTCTTCTGGATAAACCAACTCTAAGATGGACTTGCACTGAACAATAACCTTGAATGGTTCTCAACAGGATATGGAGGGACTTGCCCCTGACAGGATCACCGATCAAGTTCTTAACTGTTTAAAAATTCCTTGCTAGAAAAGATAGTTTGCAAACAAAAACATTTATATAATCATGGTAATTTTAAAAACAAATGCAACTTTTGAAATCAAAATCATTGTTGGAAAAATGCAAAGAATTATGAATCAATAGTCAAAACACGACGATTTATGACATTCAAAGTGAAAGGTAAAGAAAAGATATGTACAAAATAAAATGACTTGCAAAGATCCTTTTGGAATCAATTTATGCAACCTTACTGTAATATGCTTTCAGAATAACCTTGCCTCAATTAGGTCTTTTGAGGGTTGTAACGTGGTCTGGTTCACGATTTATGAAACAAAAGATATAAGGCTCAAAGTTTATTTGTACTCACCCCTCTTCGTGATGAATCTCCAGTCTTACGTTCAGTTAAATCTACACACATTTGTCTTGACAGTGTAAGGGTAAAGATGATATTTCAAGGTTCATTGGTATTGACAGTCATTTTATTTGGATTTGATGGATGTTTGTAGTGACCCATCGATTTTGGATATTGTGGTCATTAAATCTTGATTTGTCTGAAGTTGAGGATTTAAGGGCCTCTTTTGCTTGATTATTCTTTGTTTTGATCTGATACCTAACTTTTTCCCAAGTCTTCTTTGGGCTTTTGACTTAGCGGGATTTTCTCTTTTTTTTGTATTTCTTTTTTTTAAAGGTTGAAAGTTATGACTGCCAAACTATTGGTTGTAATGGATCATCTTGTAATTTGAATGTGTAATCAAAATAACTAAACAACTACCCTGCCCCAGGTTAAGCATATGGGTTTAGATCTGAAAGAAACTCCTACTTCTAGGCTCGAAGTGGTGAACTAGGGATTAACTCCTTATCTCTCCAGTGTTTAAGAATTGAAATAATGCATGTACATCATTGACAAAGTTTTATCCGAAAGCACACCACAACAGTTATGGGTGTTTTGTTTTCATCATCGTCCCACAAGTCTTTGTATAATCAAACGTTTTGAACAAAAGATAAATATGCTTTTTTTAAAGAGAAAGTGTAAAGATGCGAATAAACAGATGCATTGAATTCAAAATATTGAAAAATGCTCATTTCATTAATCATGGAAGTACAAACAGAATTGAAAGCAAATAGTTGATACAATTAAAGGAAAATGCAAACAAAAAAGAAAACAAGGCCTAGTGACTAATCAGTTACAAGGATGAGTTGTCCTGTCTTGAAACACTGGCTTTAGGAAGAACTGATTGAAGTTGACTGAAGCTTCAAGTTGCATGCTCTGGAAAAGGATTGTCTTTGACATAGGATTGGTATCATGGAAGGATAAGATCTTGTCTCTGATTAAATATCTAACCCTAGCCTTCAGCGCATAATACCTTTCCAAATCATAGCCTTCCAGAACTTCATGAAATGCACAATGTAGGTCAGATCTAAATCCATGTGGAAGAGGATTTGGCAGAGGAGGATGAGGCTTAGTAGTGACCAAACCCTTTCAAGTAATCCAGGATACAATTTTGTGTATGACATAGGAATAGGATCAAAGTGAGTCCTATCACGATTCTGATCTTGTCTAATAGTCGGACGTTGAGGAGCTCTAGCTGGTTGAGCAGCAACCACAAGAGCAACATCAACAACATAAGCTTCATTATCACGTTGAGGTCTGTGATGAGGTCTTCTATCCATAGTCAAGACAACATTGGTCTGATCTTCCCTTCTCTTTTGGAAATTCCCAAAAGGTTTCTTAGCAGCATTGGAAGACTCAACAACTTTGGACCCTTTTCCATTCTTAATTCCTTCTTCAAGTCTTTGTCCAATGGTAACCAGATCAGTGAAACTGGAAGAGACATTTCCGATCATCTTTTCCCAATAGAAGGGAGACAAGGTATCCATGAACATACCAGTCAGTTCTTTTTCAGCTAGAGGAAGTTCAACTTGAGATGCTAGTTCTCTCCAACGTTGAACATACTCCTTGAAGGACTCATTCTCCTTCTGAGATATATTCTGCAATTGACGGCGGTCATGTGCCATGTCCAATTTGTACTTGTATTGTTTCACGAAAGCATCGGCCAAATCTGTCCAGTTATGGATACAATATTTCTCAAGTCCTATGTACCACTTCATAGAGGCACCGCTCAAACTGTCTTGGAAATAATAAATAAGCACTTTGTCATTCTTAGCGTAAGCAGCCATCTTGCGACAGTACATCGTTAAATGGAGTTTTGGACAAGTGTGCCCCCTGTACTTCTCAAACTCTGGAATCTTGAACTTGGAAGGCATGACAAGGTTGAAAACCAAACACATGTTGCCTGCATCAATGTCGAAGAAGTCATTACCCTCTACAACCCTTAGACATTTGTCAATAGCTCAATATTGCTCATGGCCAACTTTAGGTTCAACATAATCTTCAAGATCATCACCTTGAGTACTATCAGCATTGTACTCATAGGGAACTGGGCCAGTATGAACCACTGGTCTAGGTTCAGTGAAAATAGGAACTTGAAAAGCGGGTGTGGACGCCTGACCGACCATAGAAGTAGTAACATAAGGTGGAGAGTAGTTGTGTGGAAAACCAAACTTCGGCCAAGTTGAAGGTGGACATTGAACAGGTTTGGCTCGACAACAGTGTTTTCAACCTCTTGGATCACTATCTTCAGAGGTGGCTCTCCTCTAGCAATCAAAACTTGAAGCATCCCAATCATCTTCGTCACAATCGTCTTTAATTCCTCAATTTCCATTCGGATCTCAGCACTGTGAACCTTTTATTCTGACATCCTACATCTACGGTAAGCTCTGGTTTTGTATCGACTACAATGAATCATCTTAACGATTGATAGATGACTGAAAGACAGAGACAACTGGAATAAGGTGACAGACAACTTGGATGTATACATGAATCATGCAAATGACGTAAATGATATGCAATGTCATGCAAAACAAGATGCAGATTATATCTAACATGATAAAAGGTTCAAGATCACATGCGTGGAGTCCAGGATAAAAAACCAACCACAAGGTGTGTACTAGGGGTAAAAATACCTACACAACGGGTTCTACAAGTTTCTCGAAGTAATTGACCCATTAGACTGTTTGCCACCAACGACAATATGCTTGTCGGGTGTCAACTTCATCCAATGAATCCACTTCGAGTGAGGTCCTCGCATGGACCCAATGAGAAAAAGCATCTCGTGGAATCACACTACGAGACCATCAACAACAAAGGTTTTAGACACAGTGCTTAGAGTTACAAATCCATTAGACTGTTTGCCACCAACGACAAAATGCATGTCGGGTGTCAACTTCATCTAATGAATCTACTCCAAGTGAGGTCCTCGCATGGACCCAACGAGAAAAATCATCTCGTGGACCCACACTATGAGACCATCAATCCTATCTTAAGAGCTCTCAAGTCCGAGTTAGGACTTATCTCACCACACATAGATCACAAAACCCTGAAAAACAGAAAATCCCAAACAAAAAGCAAACAATAATAATAACACAAAACAAGGATAAAACAAGTTAGGTTTAACCCTCTTAGGGGGTCCCCAGTGAAGTCTCCATTTCTGTCACGGTGAGAATATAACAAGCTATTAAGTTAACTTGTATCGGAAAACATAAATGTTCATCACTGAACATTAATTTATCCAAGGTAAGAGAAAAAGATCGAGAAACCCTAATAAACATGCTAAGCTAAAGACGAGGCTAAGAGCTAAGCAATCAGAGATCAAACGTACGGGGGTTGGTTATACCTAGGGAAGGTGCTAGCATCCTAAGAGTCTGTAGTACTCTATTAGAACCTCTTATAATATCTATGTTTGTGCTTAATTGTCTGCTAACTGAATGAGAACTAAAATGGGAAGGATGAAAAAGTATGAAATGATGAAAAAGAAAAACGAAAGAAAAAAATAAAAGTGTGCTCGTCAAGGATTAAAGCCTCGTGCCTATGTATTCTCTCGTGCAATGAGAAAGTCAGAGCGTCGTAGTTCGAAAAACTACGAGTAAAAAGAAGGAAAAACTTGAATGAAAAGCTTGTGAAAATTGGTTGAAAAGGTGGAAGCTAAGGTAGAAACACACAAATGACGAGTAACTGACAATAAGTCAACAAAACGTCTTCTTCCATTGGATTAGGTAACGAGCATCAGACTACGAGTAAAAACGATAGTACGCTCACGCCGAAACATCGTGAAAGAAAGGTAGAATCAAGAATATGCTCACGGCAAAACATCGTGAGAAATCAAACAAGCATCGCATATGAAAGAACGCCGTAAAGACAAAGTATGCACGACAAAAACATCATGTGAAGGGACGACAAAGATTATCAAAGTCACAGACCCATCAAACAGTTTGCCACGCCAACTGCTTGTCGGGTGTCAACTTCATCCAATGAATCTACTTTGATTGAGGTCCTCGTATGGATCCAACGAGAAAAAGCATCTCATGGACCCACACTACGAGACCATGACACCGGGGCTAACAAGAACTACATCGAGTCGAAACTAGAAATAAAACATAAAGCTACCTATCTAAAATTTTTGGGATTTTTAATATTTAAAATAATAAACTATGCCAAACTAAGAATAAGAAAGTCTAATAAACTAAATATTTTTTGGATTTTTTTGTTCAAAATATATTATAGTTAAACCATGTTAAAAGATTCTTAGAAAATAAACTAACTAATTAACTAATATAAATTTAATAAAGTTAAACTAATTAAAATCTAAGTCTAGATAAAAAACTAATCGATTAATTGACTAAACAAAATTAAATTATTCTAAACAAAACTTCTAAATTTAAATAACTAAACTAACACATTTTTAACATTTTTCATATCACGAAAAAAGAAATAAACCTAAAGAAAAATTAAACTAATCTTTTCTATATTATCTTAGAATTTAAAATAAATTATATTATATTCCTAAAAAATTAAGATTAGTCTAAAACCTAAGACCTAATTAACTAATATTTAACAAAATACTTAAACAAAGCTAACTAAATAAACACTAAAAAGGGTGAATGATAATCACAAACTTCAAAGCTAGCAAAAGTTGAGTTTATTATGTAAAAGAAAGTGAAAGTATTTTGATGGAGGTTGTTGTTTTGGTTAAGATGGTGAATATTTATGGGTATTGTGTAAGTAAAAAAATATTTGACTTTGATAAATATGTAATGAATGTGCTAGATTTTGAGAATTTAAGTGTGATCTTGTTAGTCCAAAATGAGGGAAAGAGATATCTTATTTATAGTGTGAATGAGGTGGGAGTATTGATGTGGCAATCCATGTGACTTTATGAGAATGATTTTTGGCCATTGATAAGTCCAAGCCTGAAATTCATGCGAAGTGTGAGAATGATTTTTGGCCATTGATAAGTTCAAGTTGGCAATCCCTGTGAAGTGTTTGTATTATATTGAAGTGATCCTCACTTGCCATTTTTTTCCTTTTTGGACATGAAGACAAATAAAAGAAAAGTAATAATAATAATAATAATAGAGCTAATAATAATAATAATAAAAGATGATAATAATAATAAAACTAATAATAATAATAATAATAATAATAATAATAATAAAAAAATTAAATATGGTTATTAAAAAAGAAATTATATTGAATTAAATAAATTGAAGTTAAACTAAATCAAAGATGAACTAAATAAACTGAAATTGAATTAAACTAAATTTAATATAAAATTTAATTAAAACCAAAATTAAACTAAGATTAATTCTATATAATCTAAAATGATTATCTATATAGAAATCATAAAAAAAACAAGAAATGGCATGGAATGATAAAAATCGGCTAAAAATGCATGATTAATATGATCAATGAAATGTTTATGCAAAAATGACCGACTTATGATACTTCGATAAAAAAGTGTCGGACGAATGAAATTTACAAAAAAAAAACTCGGTCAAAATTCAGGGTGTGACACAAGTCCACATCAATGATTTTTGCTTTGATCTCAGCCATTGTAGCATCAAGGGATTGCATACTAGAGGTAGCCCTAGAAGTGGTCGAACTACTCTGAGAAGAGTCTTGAAAGGTATGGTGAGCACTGAGCATAACCTTTAAATATTCTAAAGGTTTTTGCACCTTGAGGCTCTCAATCTCTTCGCGAGAAAGACTAGTCGACATCGAACTTTCTTTTGGTGGGTCAGGGGTTGGTTGGATACTTTGTCCTAGAGTTAACCCGACATCTTATTTTTTTCGTTTCATCATCATCACCAGCAGTTTCTCCCTTTTCATCATTCTCATCTTCGACCTTAGCATCAGCATTGAATTCGTCTTTTTTGTTGAGTGCGTCTGATCCAAGAGGAGGGGGAGAATTATCATTAGAAGGTTGAGGAGTGTCAAGAGACTGTTCCTTTTGTACTGCTGATTCTTTTGTCGAATTTTTTGGAGAAGTATGTGTTGGGCTCGCAACTTTGTGAACATGATTACTCTTGGGCTTTGGCACCTCTTCCTCTCAGGGGTTCTCTTCGACATCAACCTGAGAATGACTTCAAGTCAGAAATCAAAACAAAAAAAATAAGAAGAAGAAGTAAATACAAGTAGTTGAAGTAAAGATTTTACCTGAGGAATCTCAGTATTAAAACTGGAATTTCCACTCTTTGCGTCCTTCGCCTGAACCTTCACAGGTGGACTGTTTGGAGGAGTTCCTTTGGATAATTTAATTGTCGATTTTTGTGAGGAAGTCTTTGTGACCTTCTTCTTCTTTTGAGGTTGGCTTTGTGATGGAGATTCATCACCAGATTCTTCGCTGGGAACCTTTTTTTCTTGTTTCTTCCTTTTTGGGGCAGGTAGTGGTTTTAGACCTACCTGGAATAGAAAATAAAAGTTGATTAGTTTATGGAAGAATGAAGAAAAACTAGTATAGAAAGAGAAGGTTATACTTTTGTTCCAATCTTCCTGGCATTACTTGGTGGACCTTCATCCATATTTTCAGATGTATCTTTGATAATAGCTTTCTTGGCAGGAATTCTTATGTCTAAGAACAGGGAAGAAAGTCAGAGATGAGTACAAGAAGCATATAAAATAAACTTAGAATGGCAAAATAAAAAATATATTTTTGTTAACACCTTTAAGAATGGGAGTTTCCACGCGAACATGTTTTATTCCAATATGAAGGTGTCCTCTAAAATTTTCCAAAGTAAACTTAGTTGGAACCACACGCTCAGAAGGGTTTTTGTAATGTTGTCAAAGAAGTTTCATAGAATCCCCACAAACGAACCAATCTGGAAATGAAGGGCTCAACACCACACCAAATTCAGCAGAAGGTAAAGGGGGAAACTTTGGTGGATAAAGGTTGAAAGCCAATTTATATCGTTGTTCTGGATGAACATATGAAGGCAGTTTCAATTTTTCCAGTTTTTCTGTAAACTTATGTTTTAAAGTTACTGCTGCTTCGCTTATGGTTCGACTAAGTTCATCTGGCCTATAGATGGTTTCAAAATAATTTTGAAATTTTTGTACTTCTTTGATGTGTCTTTCAATACCTTTCTTGGTTTTGTCCTGCACAAGAGTAAAAACATTCTTTAATTGAGTGTTGTCACGTCAAAATATTTGGTGAGGTAGTAATCCTTCCACCAGACATCAAATTCATGAGTACAGAGAAAAGATGGTCGAAAGACCGTTGGGCGAATCTCAAGAGAATCATCAACATATTTCTTCGATAATTTTATACTTTGTTCTTCAGTATGGCAGGAGTTATAGAATATGATGGAACCTTTTTTGGGAAAAATAGATCTTGGTTTCAGTTGATCAAGGCCAAACTGTCGAGCAACGAGGTTAGGTTGGTAAACGATCAATGAAATCTTTGTTTTGGTGACATTGTGATGAGAGGTGAGAAGCCTAGGCGTAAAAAATGATTCCCAAACATTGAGAAATTCATCTTCATCTTTCTGCATCTCAAAAGGGAGTTGTATGGTGAACCACTCAGGTCCAACTGCCCTGCTAGCAAAAGGCGCCCCAGAGGAAGTGAAGTTGTACCTTTTGGAAAACATCATAACATAGCTGGTAAAAGATTGTCGAAGACTAAGCCCTTCGTCAATTGGTGTCAGTTGTACTAACCTAGGCCATTCGAAAGCCCTGTTCTTCACTCTTTCCTCATCTACATCATTCTTGACAGGAATGGAAGCTTCAAAGGTAGCATTGAACCACAGTTGCAAAAGCCAGAGTGGTCCTGATATGCTAAGATTTCCTTTATCCATTACAGTTTTTAAGAAACCCATGCTCTCACTCAAGGATTCATAAAGATTCGCCAGGATTATCTCACTCAGACACAGTTTGGTACCATTATGAAGTTGGTTGGCTATGGTAATATAGTGTTTGGCCACTTGAAAGGATCAAGAACAAAATACGAATTTCGACAGCCATAGGGTCATAAAAGCTATGTGTTATTTCTCAGAAACCTCAGGAGTTTTATTTTCATGGTAGTGAGCATTAAACACAGAGTATGAGGCTTTACTAGTGTCAAATTATATGGAGTCATGGTTCAAAGCGGTGGGATCAAAATCTACTCCTAAAGGACTAAGCCCAACAATGGAAGCTATGTCGAAAAGGGTGGGAGTGACCATTCCACAGGGAAGGTGGAAGTTGTTGTAGTTGATATCCCAGAAAAAGAGAGAAGCTAAAAGCATATTAGGACAATAGTTGGATCCTACTTTCGAAATTTGTATTAGGTCGAAAATCCCCATTTCTTTCCAAAATGTTGTCTAAACTTTTTCAATCTTAGTTAACCAAGCTAAATAGTCTGAATGGTCTTTTGCCCCGGGGCAGGTTCTAAATATCCTAGAATTGTTTAAGTGAAGTAAGTTCAACTCTGCATCAGCAGTCGAACTCTGGTTTTCAGTTTGTTCCTCACTTTGTTCAATGGGTTTATGTTTAACCCCAACACCTATGGGTTTAAGACGTTGATAGGTGGGAAAGAACTCTTTTAACTTTTCTGGGTTGATATTTGGGTTTGGAAGGGGGCCTAACATAGCATGACAAACACCAGAAACAAGAATAGGGGTCAATACCTGAGATTTGTAAATACTTGCTTTTTCTTTCTCATTTGGAGGCTCAGGGATGTACTGCTGATTTCCAACAACATTTGGTCCATTTAGCTTGTGTGCATATGGAAGCAAGGTTGAACCTTTGGATTTCTGGATGTTGGAAGATTTAGATGGAGCCATTGTTTGAAGAGAGCAAATAATTTTGCAGGAGAGATAAAGAGTTAGAAACAAAATGAGTTTTGGAGAAGAAGTAGGAAGTGTAAAAAGGTTTGAAGAAGTTGATATATGGGTATTTATAGGGAAGAAAAGTTGAAGCGGTTGAGTTTTTTGGTTTCCATCATGGACCACGTGGAGAATCCTTATGGGGAGAGTAGGTTGATGGCAGTTGAAACGCCTATGACTTACTAGCTTTTAGGAAATAATGGGAATAGTGTCAGAAACGTGGGTTAGAGTTGATGTTTTGAGAAAAGCGTAATGATGAATTCTTAGGGATTTGAAATATCAAGTTTTGGAAATGGTGCAAGTTGAAGGAAATTTAGCGTCGAAATAACTCATCAATAACAAACAATTGTTTCTCCAAGATTAGTCGAAACATCTTTGATGGGATATGTATGCATTTTGAAAAATGAAAGATGTGTGTATAACTGGGAAAGAAAAGAATTGAAGAATGTGCTGAGAAAAGCGTTTTCGACAGATTTGAACAAGGATGTGTTTCGACAAAGTTCGACAGACGTGAGGAGATGCGTCGTTTTGATGCAAGGAAGTTTAAATTCAAGAGTTGTCATATTTGGAAGAGAGACGCGTGGAAGCACCTGGTGAAAAAGGAACATGCCAAAGGCCAAGTGTCATAGTTTTAGGATTTATCTATTAGTGACAGTTATGTTATTTGTATATAAATAAGGTAGATCTTGTCAGAATTAGTGTGTGAGAAAACTTGTACAAAATTCCTACAAAAATACTCAAAGTAACTCTGTTTGAGAAAAGAGTTTTATCTGGAAATTGTACGTGTGAACAACACCATTTTAATTTATCAAATTTAAATAAAGTGTAAAGCCTTTTTTACAATTTCTTTTACATTATAAGTCATGTACTTCTTTCTTCGACATTTACTTATACATTGTCCAAAGATTATTAAGAGATAAAAAGTTTGTCGAAAAGTACATGTGTCCTAGGATTTGTGTGGTTGATCCTGCAAGTAAACCAATTCACTAAGATTGGGAAACCCGTGGTTGTTCGCCAAAATCAACAGCGAACAAGCTCCGGTTTGGATCCACGGGAAACACGAGTGAAACAGTAAGGCATTGTGTGGTTGATTTCGTTTCTTAAATTTGTGTTGAATCTTGAACGGAATCGTAACAGAATCACATATTCTGATTTTGCAGGATTGGGAAACATTGTGTTTGGTGAGATCTGAGTGATTGCACAAGGTTGAAGATGAACAGAAATGGTGGTCTGAGCACCAAGCTTCCATTGTTTGATGGAAAAAATTATACTCGTTGGATAATTCAGATGCGTGTATTGTTCGATGCTCAAGATGTGCTTGATCTTGTCACTTAAGGTTACGTTCCAGTAGCAACAGATGCAATAGAGGAACAAAAGAGTGCACAAAAAGATACGAGGAAGAAAGATCAGAAAACATTGTTCTACATCCATAAGTATATGGATGCAAATGTTTTTGAGAAAATCGTTGATTCAACAACGATGAAGGTTGTGTGGGATACATTGGTCAGGTGCTATGGTGGTGACATATCAATGAAGAAGGTGAAGCTTCAGTCCCAATGAAAGTAGTATGAGAATATCAACATGAAGAACAATGAGAAGGTATCTGAGTACATCTCTAAAGTGATTCTGAGCACTAATGAGATGAAAGCTTATGGAGAAACCCTTTATGTACAAGTAATCAGTGAGAAGGTATTGAGATCCTTTACCCCTCAGTTTAATTATATTGTGGTTGTAATAGAACATTCTTAAGATTTGAGCACCATGAGAATTGAGAGTTGCAAAGTAGTCTAGAGGCACAAGAGTTCCGTCTGACTGTGAGAGCTTCTGAAAGGTAAGTAGAGCAACAGGCTCTGAAAGTAGTTTCTGGTAGGGGTGTTCAAATCCAAACCAATCCAAATAAAAACCAAAAACAGATCCGAAAAAACTGAAAACCGAAAAAAACCGAAAATTATTGGATGTGTTTGGATGTGACTTTGTAAGAACCGTTCGGTTCTGTTCGGATCGAATTTCAGATTGATTTTTCAAAACCGATCCAAACCAAACCGAACCGCATGTATATATTTTTATACTTATTGTTTTTTATTAGTATAATATGTTGTGTTAATTTATTATTAGATAATATTTTTTTGTATAAAATACTATTTATTAGTTTGATTTAATCTATTGATTTTTATTATTTCATTTGTTTCAATCATAACCGGTCATTATCATTTTGTAATATTAAAAAATTACAATTTTACAATAAATTTGATAATGTCAAATTTATTATTTATTAGTGTTTTTATAATATTAAAAAATTATAATTTGTAATTTGGATATCCAAAAAACCGATCCAAATCAAACCGCAAAAAATTGGATTGGATCGGATTAGATTTTTTTAACTAATTATCCAAAACCGAATCGTAAATAAATTTATCTTTGGATCGAATCATAGTTTGCTTCAAAACTCTTCCAAACCGGACCGCGGACACCCCTAGTTT
The DNA here is from genome assembly GCA_963966055.1 of Lathyrus aphaca. Lineage (NCBI taxonomy): Eukaryota > Viridiplantae > Streptophyta > Magnoliopsida > Fabales > Fabaceae > Lathyrus > Lathyrus aphaca. Next base: position 161,293,985 of record OZ014521.1, on the reverse strand, counting down.
CTGGTAAGAAGCATCAAAAACTTTCTTGGTCAGAAGCCAGGAGAAGATCCGATGGTGTTCAGAAGTCAGAAACCTCAACTTCTAATGAGCAAAACAATGCTCAGAAGGGAAACAAAGATGTATGACAAGAAGAAAACACAGTGTTACGGTTGTAAGAAGTTTGGCTAATTTGTTGTTGATTGCTGGTCAAACAACAAAAGGAAGTCAGAAGAAGCAAATATAGCCAAAAGTTCAGATGATGAATTTGTGCTACTGATGGCTTTTGAGTTTGATGATACAAATTTGACAGACTGGTGGTATATGGACGCTACCTGCTTAAATCATCTTATTGAAAATAAGAAATTATATGTTGACTTTGACTTTGGAAAAAGGACAAACATCAGATGTGTTGATGATAAATACCTCAATGTTGAAGGTATGGGAGATGTCAGAGTGATTCTGAACAATGAGAAAACAACATTAATTCAAAAATTATGGTATGTACATGGTATGAAAATCAATTTGATGAGTGTGGAGCAAATAATTGAGAAAGATTTTTTAGTTACCATGAAGGACAACCTTCTGAAGTTGTATGACTGTAATCAGAAGTGATCGAGTAGTTCCGAGATTTGAGTTGGTATATGATGAGACTCCTGACAGTATGAAGTTGGGTGTGTTGACACTAACTAACAATATTTTAGAAGAGATTTGGCTGGTTAGAAAGTTGACTTGAAGTTGGTTGATTAGTCGACCTTAATTAACCAAGGTAACAGAGGTGAATTCTGAGTTGATGGAAATGGTGTAGTGAGATTCCAAGACAAAATGCATGTTCCAGAAATTTAAGAATATTATTTTAGAGGAAGGACATCGAAGTAAGTTGAGTATTCACCCTAGTGCTACACAAATGTATCAGAAATTGCAGAAGTTGTCTTGATGGTCGGGTAGGAAAAAGAGGAATGATTCAAATTGAGTGATGGTGAGGGTATTAACTAAATAAGCTTATTCTTACTGATGAAGATTAAGTATTCTATGCAGAAACTAGATGAGATGTACATTGTGGAAACTATGAAGTTACTTGGGATGAGATCCAAGATTTTTGTTGAGGTTTGGGAAGTTGCAGGGTGCTTTAGACACTAAGTTGAGGTTGAGTTCTGCTTATCATCCGCAGATGGATGGTCAAATAAAGAGGAGTATCCAGCATGAGGGGGGTTTGTTGATGGCTTGTCTGTTGGACTTGGGGGCATGAAGATCAGATGAGGGAGTCGTATCTGACTCTGTTTTCGTCGGGTAATTATCGAGGAAGAAAATTATTTAAGTGGGGAGAGTTATAACACCCCAAAATGATTAGAATATTTATTTAATGGATTTATTATAAATATTCGAGATTTATCAAAGAACTTCGGTGAGAAATCATGATGCAAGATGTGTTTATGACGCGTGCCGCAAGAATTGATAAATTATGTAATTATTCGGAATTATTTATTAATAATAATAGTAGAATAATATTATTTGGAATATTATTATTAATTAAAATAAAACGAGAAGCTCGAGGGCATGTTGGTAATAATATGTGGAATATGTGAGGATAATTTGGGGAGATCATAATTGAGGTATTTGGAGAAAGAGAGAATATATGAGAAGGATTCTCATTAGTCGTGTTATGGAGGTTTAAACAAAAGGGCTCTAGAGAAAAGTATGAAGAACAGAAGGCTAGGGTTTGAAGTATTGAAGAGGGAGAGGAATAATCATATTATACCTTAAGGTATGGGGAGAATCACTATTTATTATTTTGATATGATGATTTGATAATGATAGGTATTTGGGGTTTTGTGATAATTGGGTAAATTCTAGTGAGTTAGGATTGATGATGTTGTTCTTGATGTTATTGATAATTTGTTGTATGTTATTTTTGATGAATGTTGTCGAGATTATATGTGATTTTCGTGCACTATAAGACTGGTTTTTAGGGATGGTATGGCAGAAAATCGTAGTGCAGGAAATATGTCCCATACTCGCAGGGTCGGGCGGTGGAATTGTGTCGCCGGGTAGTGCAGGTTCGGACGGTGAGAGAGGTCTAGTAGGGAATGCTGCTAGATTTTTGGGTTTTGAGGGGAATCTTGGGCCTCGTGGAGCGACGGGCGGTGCAAGAGGCCTAACAATGTTGTTTTCTTTTCTTTTCTTGTTCTCCTTGTTGTTTCTTGTTTTTTAGTCGTGTTGCTGATGTATGATTATAATGTTGTATAGTTGGATGATTTATAATGATGATGTATGGATTAAGATGATTATTTTCTATGGAGATGAATGATGGTGTAACTTGATGAGTATGTGGTTGTTTTAACCCGAAAACTTAGAAATTTCATAACTCGAGTTATAAGTGTCCGATTGATGCATAGTTTGGATTGTTAGAAAAATGATGTAATATACTTTCTTATAAAAATACTTTCAGTACCAAAATTCTAAATATTTGGTACACGAGCGGTTGATTAGTACATGTCGAGTTATGTTGTTTAATGAAATGTGTGTAGAGACTTAGTATAATTGGAGAACAGTGATGTCCTATATCGAGTGATAGTAGTGATGATGTTAAGGGATTGGTATTGTTGACGTGGACGTGTAGGTACTGTGATAATGTCATTGTAGTGGTGTCTGATGATTAGGCGATGATGATGGCGTGTTGTTAAATTAGATGATGCTTATGTGATAATGATTATGTATTGATGCTTATGTGATGATGATTATGTATGGATGCTTATGTGATGATAATTACGTGTTGATGTTATTATGAGGATTTTGGCATGTAGTAGTGATGTCATTTAACGATTCTATGATGAAATAAATAGATGAGGTGCATGTTAAAATGTTTGTACATGTTATGTGACGAATATAATGATCAAATGAATTACGATGATTTGGTATTGAAATAAAGTGGTGATGTTATTTATGATGTCTATGATTGTTATATGATGACGATTATATGTTGGTGGATTATATGAATAATGTATAGATGTTGTATGTTGAGTATTATGATTAATTTTACATGAATGTTGATGCAAATGTTGATTATGTTGAAGTTGTTACATCATTTCATGCATGGCATACCTATGATGTTGGAGACTTCGATCACATTGTGTGAATCGGGGTGATGTTGTTTATGCTGTGCTCCCTGAGTAGAGGGTTGATGGCCCAATGTCCATTACATGTTGATTGGTACCACATGCATTATTCTATGATGTTGCATTTCATGCTAAGTGGCATTGCATAGTTGTGTATCATTGTTATTGACGTGTTGATATTCCTATAATGTTTTAGTTGATGATGTGTTGTTGTCCTATTTATTTTCTTTTCGTTATATTATTATAATGAATTGTGATTACTCACCCTGCCTGTTTGAATGTCGCCTCTACGTGGGTAACATGGAGATAACCAAGATTAATTCATGGTGCTTAAAGAGTTAGCTTTGGAGTCAATTTACTCAATTTTCGTTGTTTAGAGGGTGTCTTTCTCTGATATGTAACATCGGGAGGGGAATGCTTGAATGAATTTTATGTTGTTTAGCTAGAATTATTTTATGAGATTTGCATGCCAATTTTACTTGATGACAATTGTTGACAATGACCAAAGGGTCTTGATGTCTTGATGAAATAGAGGAAGCTATATTTGAAATTAGGATTCCACTATGTAGTTTAGATTTGATTGTTGATATTACCAAAGAATGAGTATTTTAAATGTTTTGAAAATCCGTGTTACGGAGCAGTATGTTTTAAATGATATTTTATGAAGTAAATGTGATGCCTTTCTAAGTTGAACTCTGATTAAATTGATTCTTTTTTCGCGTATTTTAATTAGGGTTAGAAAGATGTTACAAAAAGAGCCGTTAATCTTTTTAATGAGAAAATATCAATAAATCATGAAAAGGAATTGTTTTTCTTATAAAGAGAATTATTGACACACATTAATGACCTATGGGGAGATGGCAGTTTCTCGAGAGATATAAAACCATTCATATGCCTTACTTCGTGAGAGATTATATCAGAATATTTGAATTACTCATATTCAATTTAAGCAGTGCATAAATATGTGAGATTTAGACATACTTAAAACAAGCAATCTATTTACGAAAAATAAAATACTTCATTGATTAAAGAAATACACGAACAAGGATTTAAAAACTAGCACGAGTTCAAAATAAACAGACAAGAATACAACAACTAGAATAATAACTCAGTTTTAAACGATGTCATTTTATGAGAACCATTGACTATCGAAGGTTTCACAAAATTTTCTTTCAAGAGAAATATCAAGACCAACTCGAACATTCAGAATATTTTGCACAATCCTTGCTCTGAAGAGAACCTCTGATAGAACTCTTCCATAGGGAATGTATGATTTGTTCATGGTTCTTGACAAAATAATTGACTCTTTGAGATGATAAAAAATTAACTGAGACAGGTCTATAGGAGTTGGCTTGAGAAGACACATGATGAGAAGCTTATCCTCATGATACAAAAAATTGTTTGTTAGTATTACGAGGGCGAAGATTTGTCAAAATGAATTTATACCACCCTTTTGAAGAAGGCAAAAGTTTTTCTGGATTTGTGGGCTCAAACACAGAGTCTTTATTGAACAAATAATGCATTTCAGCATTAGAGGTACAATGAATGAAGTTGTAACTTATAGTAATTCCCTATTTAGGACAATCAATGGCTTCAACAATGTTTATAGAGTTGAAACATACAGGAAGACCATAGACGTTTGAAGAAATTGACAGACCATCAATGTTTACATAGGCATTGATCCAAAAGGATTTTACAATGTTTGGATATATTAACCCTTTTAACATATAAAGGTATCCATTCCAATTTTGGAGATGGATTCCACGATGAAAGTCTCGACCAGCTCCTGCTGGGATTGTTGGTCTCTTTTAATTTATGAATTCTAAGAGATCATTGTTGCCATGAAAGGTTCTTAGAGTCATTGGATAATTTGACATTTCGAGAGGGTTTTGTATAATGGATAGTTATGGAAATAAATACTATGGAGAAACAAGATATGACTTAAATAGGTGAAGGGCATGAAAAGTTTGAGATGATTGATCCATTATTACCTAGATACTAGAGTAGAAATGAATAGAGAAATGATAGGATAAGAGATAACGTGAGCCAATATCATACGTAAGATCATGATCACTCATGATTTATTTTGTCCAAAGTTTTGATCAAAATATTTTCTTTCTTGGAAGGAGAGAATGTTCTAAAACATGATATTTTTTATTCTTTTTGATAAGATAATTCCTAGTTTAGATTAGTACTATCATTTAATATGTCATAGATCAAGAAAATCGTACCTTTTAGATTTTGAGATCTTCATAGTGATTATTTATCTGAGTACTTTTCTCTCCTGACTCTGACTTGAGCTGGCTTGATTTGAAGGCTTCTGACTTTTGGTAAAATTGAATTTCCAGAAGGAACTTCAACTCACTCAACAAACTTAACTCAAATTCTGACTATATTAGCTTAGAACCTTTCTCGTTGAGTTTGTTTCTGAATGCTCATATAGTTCCAATGATATGGATACTATTAGGTTCTAAACAAGATATCAGACATCGTTCTTTTACAAACTAGTTAAGTTCTTCTTCCATCGTCAGAATGTGATCCTTACCCCAAGGAATTTTATCAACAGATGTTGGCTCGTACGGAGACACCAATCTCAAAAGATTTTCTTTAGAAATTTTTAAAAATTATTTTGTTTATGATGGGAACATCCTTGATAGAGCTTATAATCAGTGTCTCTCTGCTTTTTTCTCCTTCAAAAGGATTTATCAGACAATATTTTGAAGTTCTCTGAATTCCGATGTTGAAGAGAATAAGTATCTTCTGAATTTTGGTTTTGGCTTATGAGCTAGAAATAATCTTCTTTCCATATGATCTTTCCATTCTTCTGTTCAGAATTATTTATCTAATTTCTGAGAATAATCTTCAGCATACAAATATTTTGATTAACAGAACCTTCTTCTTTTATCCAACTTCAACATCCTCTGACTTAGTTTCTTCGAACTACGCTTGAATGATTATATGAGTCTACAAGGTAGATTCTGAATAGTGATGCGGACGCATAACAAATAAGCATATCTGAGTTTGCAATACATAAACATAAATAATAAGGCAGAAGTAAAGGACACATAATATATCATGGTTCACTTGAGCAACTCTCAAGCTAATCCAGTCCACCCTTCCAAGGTGATTTCACCTTGATCTCAAGGTATTAATCCACTATAATCAGAATTGATTATTACAGATGCACGAGCAACTGCCGATGACTAACCCATAATGAAACGTTCAAGGATCTGACCAAATATAACATTCATTAACCTAATAGAATCTGATCAAACTAATCTTCTGTTTAGGATTTCCCATAATAATATCCATTAGGGATCTCACAAGAGTCTGACTGTCTCTTGGTCCTCTCTGAGATATGAATATCATTGTCTTCTCAAGTATTCTGATCTTCATTCGACCACTTGAGAAAAAATTAATTCTAACATAATTAATGTTCTGGAGATTACATTTGATGCTTCTGAATAAGCCGATAAACTCTTAAGTGTAAGTACAAGCATACACAACTGTGTTTGAGCATGATGTGAGCAACAACTCCATGCTTTCTTCAGAGTCTATAAATATGTATTTGATTGACAGTTGAATGACATCTTGTATAACTTCTTCATCTTCTTCGTTGAGCAAGCTTCGAGCAGCAACTTCTTGCTTCAGATCTTCAATAAGCTCAAATGATGAAGTGGTTGATGACTTGATTGTTTTCCAACAATATTTGCATTCATCAACTCTTGTACTTTCTGATTGTTATTGTGTTGATTGATGATCCTTAAGTTTCAACAGCAATGGTCGTGTTTCCATTGTAGAAACAATGTTGATCTTTTCATTATTTTCCAACGATTATGAAAGCATGAAATCTTTTTCTTTAAATAGCCAAGCAATTATAGCCATTGAAGAGTCGTTGGCCATTTGAAAAAAGAGACGTTATACAATGATGAAGTAGTACAATCACATTTCTTCTTTTCATACTTTCCAGCTAGTTGAGAAGACGTGAGACTAGTGTTCAGTGTACGGTCACCGCTAACGATAACATTTGTCTTCTAAACTTCAGAGGATTCTGATTATAGTGTATGAAGAATGAGTAGAGACACGGTGGTTTAGGTCTTCAGAAACTTAAGTCTTCAGTCTTCAGAACTCGCTCACTCACAGTTTTGTCTTCAGGACTTCAACATTTTGTTCTTTAAACCTTTATCTTCAAAATCTTCAACTCTTTGGAGTCTTCAGAACTTTGTTAGCTTAGAATGTTGTCTTTAGAGTCTTCAGCACTTGATCTTTTGAACCTTAATCTTCAAAATTCTTAAGTTTCAGAGTCTTCTGCACTTGGTCTTTAGAGTCTCCAGCCTTCCGATCTTCAAGTCATTAGAATCATCAGTATTTTAGTTCTTCAAAAGATTATTCCTTTAGAAGCTTCGCTAGCTTCAGAATCAGAACCATAAGAGCATTGCAACCGCAATATACATCTTTGGATCTTTCTGATTGTGATCAGATACAGAAGCATACTTGCTTCTTCAGTACACTTGTAGCTTGTGTCACACATAGTAACCTACATATTATCTTTAGCGCACATCCTGATGGTGTTTGTTTGATCTAATATCTTCAATGAATAAGATATGCACATAAACACACATTAGAACATAAAAGGTTCTTTCACAAATACTCTTTGTTACCATCAAAACCTTGAGATGACTTGCATAACAAATCTTGTTCTTACAGAGATTGCGCAGGCAAGCATTGACGATGGTATCTTCCAAATGGGTCTGGTGTCAGGTGAGTCCTAGATGCCATCATGGCGGAGGCACATGGGATACTATTACACCAAAGACATCGCCGAAGGACAGGGGGGATTGATGGTCGAGGAGGCAGTGCAGGCAGAGGAGATGTTGTCATACACACACAGTAGTAGTCTGTTATTATTTTGTTGTAGTATTATACTCTCTACTTTATTTTGACGGTTTTACTATATTTTAGATCTCAATTGTACGACATTTTTTTATATATATTGCTATTTTATTTTCAACACACCCAATACTAGTATCTTATTATTTTGTACGTCTATTTTTTTTTTGATCGTGCATTATACTTCATTTGAACACAAGTACACAATTTATCGTAAAATATATATGTTCTGATACATTTTGTAGATGTATCTTCGGAATTGTCACAGAGATATATCTCTGCAACAATTCAAATATAATGGTTTATGAGTGAAATGTTTTGAATGTTTAAAATAATTCCGAAGATATATCTCTAAAATATATAAATATTTATTCAGAAATAGGTGCATCCGAAGATATATCTCCGAAATCTAAGGACATTTAAATAATTTTGAGTTGTGGCTAAGAAATATATAAAATGCATCAAGAAATTCTCTATAATTATGTCGGTATTTAATTGGCATCGTATCGTAGGTACACAATACAACAAACTTATACAAAAATCCGTTGTGTTCTGCGATCATTTATGTAGTGTACAAACATTATTTTACTCAATTAAATAATTAAAAAAACACAGAATAAGTAGTTATTGAATAACTCAAGTATCATAAAACTTATTAAAAATACTTAGACAGAGAATTCAGAACAATATATAAATTGTTTACAAAACATAGAAGAATTCAGAACTAAAGATAATTTTTCACTACATAAATAATGGCATTTACAGCCATACTACTTGTTTACAAATTACAACTCACTGCATTTACAAATTTACATCATTGAAAATGTTCCAATCGAAACAATGACACATATTACAGAATACAAGAGACTCAATTAGCATCTGCAGGACAAAATGGGAAGAAAAAAAAATTATGTTATGCACTCAGCAGCTGCAAAGAGAGTTAAAGCAGAAGTGGATGAATAATAGAGAACACTAAGCAGAACATAGAGAAACCCTTTGCTTCAGTAGTAACTCCTTGAGTTTCCTTATACGTTGAGGATCAGAGTTCATATAGTCCTCGAAGGACTTCTTCAAATCGTGCAGCAACCTCTTATCATCATGGCAGGGGTAGTTATTTAGCATCTTAGAGAAGAAATTCTTCCAGAGCTCAACGTTCCAGTAACTGTTTGATTCAACGACCAAAATATCAGAACCAAATTTTTAGCAAGCAATCACTCTACAACAAATCATAGATTCATACAAAAGTAGCAAATGCATGTAACTATTAAATGAGAAATATACCGTTTAAAGGGTAGTCTGGGATGATACTCGTAGCCCCCATCAGAGGATTCTTTTTTAACAATTTGCATATACGAACTATGCAGCATCACATAGACAACACCGCAAAGACCATAGGCATCAACCTGTTGGCAAGTGATACAGGCGAGAGAATTTTAAGACAGTCAATCACAACATTGCATTTGATGTGTAATTTAAGTAGAGACTCACCTGAAATTTCCATGGCTTATTCTCCTGCATCTCAGTGCATCGAAAACCAGAAGTTCTACAATCTGCCTTAAATACTGTGTGATCTGGAAAGAGACGAAGATCAATTCCTCTTCCCCAGTCAACAAGGCAAAGACCCTGCAAGATATACAGTTTATACATCACAGTAATAAATAAAAATTTGATTGTATCTTCAAGAGAAAAACTGACCTGATCATGCCAAGAACCGCTTCGGTCTAAGAACCCATCTTCTGTGAGGTTGCCACTGCAAAAAAATATGAAAAAATGAGTATCACCCACATATGGAAATCATCTAAGCTTCTTGGCGCAGTGCTTCGTTATTAGAACATTCATTGGATATCAAGTATCAACTATCATTCAAATGCTCGTCAAAACAAAAAATCTATGAAGCATTTGCAAGGTTTTATCTCAATAAAAGGTCTTAAGCCCCATGAGTAAATCCTTCTGCCAGTAAATGTAGAAAACCATGTTTGTATGCCTATATCTACGATACTTTAAATTTCATTAGAGTAAAAAATCAACAATTTTGATTTAAAAGTAACTATTGACAGACTCTCATTAAAGTTTAAGTTAAGAGTCTTTATTCAGAATGATAAACTACTGTATGAGTTCTGTACGAGTTTTTTGTATGATGTTGTTTGTAATCTTCTTATTTATACCAACTATTGCTGAAGAATAAAATAAAATAGTATTCCCTATTTTCTAATAACTTAACTAGATATAGAGGAGCTTTATAAACCCCACATCCTTAAATACAAAAGAATGTAATAATAACAACAGTAGAATAATAGGTTGAAAACATTACTTTTTAATATAGAACTCATACCTCATAAATTAAGATGGGAAATATTTCAATAATTGCAGCTTTACAAGATATGAACAATGTGAAAGACAAATTATCGATATAAAATATAAGGGAGAGTCAAGTGTTGGTAGAATTGTGATCAACAAAAATGAGTTTTGTAAAAGTAAGAGACACGAGCATGAACTATAACAGAAGCTGAAATTTACCTTGCATAGCGAACAAGCAGATTATCAGGCTTGAAATCACCATGAATCAAGCCAACATCATGCAAAGTTTCAATCATGTGCAACATTTCTGTCGTGTAATAAATGCACAATACTTCTTCCATGGATTTTCCTTTGACCACATATGAGTTGATCACGTCCTGCATAGAATTTTCAGTTGAATTTCAGCAACAGGGGATGTTAAATAAGATAATGAGGGAAATTAAAGGAAATTACTGACCTGTAGTGTCCCGTGAGCTAAATAATTACAGACGAGTATGCTACAGTCAGAGAAGAGATGAATTCTATGAGCAAAACCATAGCTTGACCTCTGATATAGTAAGATGTCAGAGAACTCAGAATAAGTAGATGTTCATAGAAAAAGCAGGTTGATGGTAAAATCGATATTGGCATACTTCTCTGCCAGAGATGCGCTGATCAAGCTGACGATACATGTAAAATTCCCAAGCGAAAGCTGGCTTTTGTATCTGTCAAGTTTAAAAATACAATCTGATGAGAGAATGTTATAGGAGGGAAATTATTTGCAAGACTGTAATCACCTTTAGTGCCACAACATCATCGGAATCGTTGTTGACATTTGCCTTGTATACTTGAGCAAAACCACCCTGTCCAGCACAGCCCTTGATGTGGTACTTCTTTCCACCTTTGGATATAATGACAAGGACAAACATGAACAGTTGTTTGTATAATAACAAGGACAAACATTCGAAGACGGACTAAAAACCCTTTGGGATATGTAATTAATTCAAATTCAACAAGGATTGCCAATTTCATAGTAGGTTAATTTGTTTAGCATTTCACAATCAAGACAACAAGAGCTTACAGTTACATGGGCTGATAAGAAAACTATGGAATTGTAACATGGATTATGAGACATTAAGGTATATAATTAAAAAACAAGTTATTCTTCTGCCCATAAAATTTTGCAAAGTATAAACTCAATTGAACAGTGTTGTCAAATAGCAGCCATGGTAAAATGCATTCACGGATTTTTGGCCAACCGCTCTGGCATATTTGTAAAGAATGGCGACCCAATGGCATTTAATGGCCGAAATGGTGGCTTAAAATGGAAGACTTATTGCCTTCTTCCATATGCAATCAATAAAACTGCATACTCGTGAAGTAATGCTCAAAATTGATGATCTAAAGTTACCATTACAAGTTAAAGTTTTTTTAGTTCCGTGAGAAGAGTTAATACGTACATTTTGGCATCTAGATATGAACTAGACATGTAAACAAATTACTATGGACAAACCGCTCCGCTTCATAATTTTTTTTTTCTTGTTGTTAGGAAGAAGCACAAAATCTTATAACAAAATGCTATAATGCATAAAATATAAACAGGCGAATTCATATAAAATTAACTCTTGGAAAGTTGATCATTCGTATAAAGAGAGCAGAAAAGCAATCAGAGTAACCCTTTGAAGATAAATATGATCAATACTTGAGATTATGTTCAGACAACTACCTATCTCTATAACTTTATTCCTTGATCCATTCTTCAAACCGGATAAGGCCACTTTTCCTGTATAAGATTTAGTGCTCGATCGATACCCCTGAATTGTATTTAAAGATGTGTAAGGGAACATAATTTTTTGTCAAATGTATTAAAATTAAGCATGTAGATAACAAAGGATCAAAATGTCTTACATCAAATTTCTTCATTAAAGGATTTATCTTGTTCAAAAGGTCATCCATAGTAGAGGTGTCCCATGGATTAATGCCATTGTTTTCCAACGTAGCAGATTCTATATAATCAACCTGATATTAGAAGTTACATAAGAATTCTTATATTGATATTTAAAAAATTTCAAAATGAACCAAGACAATGTTGATGAAACAAGTGGCAGAGATCGTGGAAAATAGCCGTGTATAAAAGTTGGCTCAATTTTAAACTGTACAAGATTGTTCACTTTTCCAATATGATTTCATACCTTCTGGCTTGTAGCAGCATTACATATTTCAGAAATTCTACTGAGAAATAAGGTATGTGCCTTCTCCAACCACTTAAGTGGCTCTGCATTTCTGTCAAACATTAACCAAACATAAAATTAGAATTACAATCCTACTCGGATAAATCTCACTCTAACAAACCAGAATAAAAACAGACATGAAACAAAACATCCAAAAATAGAACAAAAAATATGTTTAGACACCTCCGGCCACGTCTACATAAACCCTCTATCAAATATATTTATCATCTCAAAATAAGTATATTTGTAAGTTTTAAATTGGCTAAATGAAGCATTATTTTGAGCACAGACAAACCCTGCAAGTTTGTCGCTCTCCAATCCTGTAATTTATCAAAATTATAATTTGCAGGATCAAGTTCACTCGATCTTGACATGAAGCTTTGTTTCTAAAAATGGGGATCTATTTTAATTTTCAAAGAATTAAGATTGGCGGATGATCAGTTCAACTACCTTCAAAAATTGCAAAAGGATATTGCGCCATTTGTATCAGAGGTTGTAATGGTGCATACATATTTGGGAAATTTTTAATCTTGGCCTATTTAAATTTGATTAACCGACTATATATTGGTTCAAAGTAAGTGTTTAAGTTGCAGATACTATACCAAACCCTCAATCAGATGTACCAAGAGTCAAGAATGAATTCTAAAACTAAAACCACTACTTTTGGAAATTTAAAGTCCTTTTCCCAACATATCTTTATGCTACAACTTGCAAAACATCAAAAGAAACAGGTTACAAAATCTAATCCAAAACACTTACTTGGAAATCCCGAGCTTATAGATCGTGTTGGCATCGCACAATCTACCCTTTGCTTCAAAAAAACATGCAGAATACACATAAAGTGAAGCATCGTTGGCACATATATTACTGTTCAGCATTCCTTTGAAAACACTATCAAAATCAGCACTAGCATCCATCTGCATAAAGAAACCAATAAACCCAAGTTGAGAGCCTTTCAATTTCAAGGTGCCTCAAAGCATCATGTCCTCATCATTACATTCAAGGTGCCTAAAACCAATAAACACTATCATTTTCCTTATAAGTCTTCTACCTCTTTCATATCAATTAGGTTATTGCAATATCAATTAGGTTAAGCTTTCAGTGTGTGTGAAATGAAGATAGAGGTAGAAAGAGTAAGAGTTAGGGTTGAGGTAGTTACATATAGGAACCAGATTTTGAGAAATCTGGGATCGTTTCGGTAGCGGTAACTGCCCTTGAATTTATCAATGCAATCTTTGAGTAACTTGCTGAGATTCTGAACTGAACATTTGGAATCTTCTAGGGCTATTTTGATTGACCTGAAATCATAAAATGCAGAAAATTCGTAAAACTGTGAAAATTTGTGCGCTTATGTGTAAGTGGGAGTGAAATAGAGATAGAGAAGAGTGTAACCGGAGAAAGGGCAAGATGGGGTCGTCGACGGTGGTTGTGAAGGCGGTGGAGTGGTAGAGAGTCCCCATAGAGTTGAATTGGAAAATGAGTATTGAATGTGTGTGTGAGAGTGATGAAGCAAACGCGCGGTAGTGGCACGATTTTGAATCTATCGACTTCACTTTATTGTTAAAATAAATACTAAATTAAATAATGGTATAACAATTAAATTCAGGTAATAAAATTATCAAGAGCATTTTTTACTATATAGAAAAATAATATTTATAAAAAAAATATTTGTATCAGTGTTTATGAAACAAGAGTGATAATATCTACTTTATTTAAAACTGACACCTCACAAAATCAGCGTAATATCTATTTTATCCTTTAAAAATTATCGAATTTTCTAAATTTTCGGTCAATATCGGGATTTCATGAAATACTAGATATTTCTTTAAAAATTTGTCTGAATCACCATTTTTTAATTTAATATAGGTAATATTGAAATTTCTGGTGCCAACCACCAGATATTTCAAATTTCCGATATATAATATATCGGATTTTCAAAATTTATAAAAAAAAATTGTGAAAATACTGGAGCTTTAAAATTTCTGGTATATCGTAAATTTCAGAAACCCTGAAATTCTTGATATGTGTCCAAAACTTAAAAAATCATATATTTTCATTTGCATTGTATTGCTCACAAAGTCCTGCATAAATATATTAAAACGTAAAAAAAATACATAAAGTCAACAACATTACATATAAAATTAAGATGACATTCTAAGTTCTTCCTCCTAATGCCTAATTCGGTCTGCATATGTTGATTCTCATACTTTTGCCTCTTCAGTACAGTTCTCTCTCCACCAGGCAGTGACAGGAGACAAAGGACTATCGTATTTTAATTTTTACCTGAACCCAATGATTATTGTTGACAAAACCAACAACAATGATTGTATGTCTGCTCGTATACATAAATGGAGCTATTATAAGAGGGAGAAAGGTATTGTTAAGTGTCATTGAAAAGGAGACAAAAACCACATTGTACCTAGTCACAATAGGATAACACATATCAGGAATCATCATCCATTTTTCTCTACCATATACACCCAAGTGTTCTACTTTTAAGGAATTCCTAACTTCATCAACAATGTCATAAAACAACTTTGAAAAGAATTTTGGGTGTTGATGAATTTGAGTATCCAACTGTGTATGGATCAATGCCCATGACTCTTCGCCTCATCCAAGTAAAGCTACAATAGCCCGAAAATCACAATTTTCATCGTCGTCCACATCAATTATGTCATCAATGTATGTATGTAGGAAACCAGAAAAATGAGACAATTAAGTATGCCTAGAAGATACAGTGGACGGTTGACTTTGACCGGGCATACTAGAAGGTTGATTCCCTGTTGGGTTTGTACATGATATCTTTGTAGTCTGACTCCCCTTTGAGGCTTCACCATAATCCCACTGTGAGGGATCACGATGCACACCACTCTTCTCACCCACTATGATATTCTTAACTCCCCTCCTCGGCTTATACTTTACCGACGGTGGACACATATAAGATGTGGATGGATGAGTCAGTTCCCTAACTTTCTTCTTCAATGTAACACCCCCTTTCTATACCCCAAATAAAACAATTAATTCACTTAGGCACGTATTCAAAATTTCATCAGAGTATATTTGAAACACGGTATAAAAGAGCAATGTCATATTATACTTGAAATTGAAATCATACAACACGTGCTCAATAAAGATATGCAACAAACGGGATAACTTGCACACACAAGGATTTCATCCTTACACCCGTATTCATTTAATTCAAATAACAGCGGAAACCACATAACAATTTCAAACTTATATACTTATCATAAATATATCTGCAAGTTTGAATCACCAAGATAATGCCATGTTTACATAGAACATCTATCATCAAAATACATATACAAATGTATTCACAAAAAGGCATCAAACTGACCCTAGCTACCCGGTGCTACATATCAGAGCCGACCGACCAAAAGATGAAGACGAGCTTCACAAAAATATCATCCGGCAACCTACTCTGCAATGCCTCATAGAGCATCATAAAACAGCAGAAGAGTGAGAAACATTATCATAATAACATTGCATATAATTTTATATCTCAACATATAAAATGCACATAAAACATATTATCACCACAAATCATTCCTTATCACCTATACACATTGCAACGTGTACATTAATACCAATCAAACATATTAATTACGCATAATTCACCAATTCACATAAACTTATATTATTTATGTTTATTCCTCAACTCTATTCATTCTGCATGAACATACGTCTAGTTATGTTTAATCACATATATACATTACAAATGTATAAATCACATACATATACATATATCAAACATGCATATATACAAACAAGTATGTTTCATCACACATACTATCATCTCCATAATACTCCAAATAAACATATGCACATTCATGTTTATTTCTGCATATCATAATTAAAATGATAAAATGCAACTCATAGAGACCGACATACGACTCTATGCAGATGCAATGCGGTACCGACTCAAGATTTCAGCAGGTTCACTCAGGAACAGAATGGAATCACCGCTTGTTACCTAAAGTAACTCCCCGTCGGGCACACGATGTTCCCCATTGCTCACACCCACATGGGCACACAATGTTAGTGGATTGCTAACACCCCACACGGGCACACAATCTGATTGCTCACACCCCACACGGGCACATAATCAATGTGAATAAATCACCCATCGCTCACACCCCACACGGGCACACGATGTTTCTGGATTGCTCATACCCCACACGGGCACACAATCTGATCGCTCACACCCCACATGGGCACACGATTTTGTTGTAGTCATCGCTCACACTCCACATGAGCACACGATACTACAACGGATTCACAAAGAATCCCACGGCACAAGAATGCATACATTATGCTTTACATGCAAAATGACACACAACATTCTTGAAAATGCATACATTATTCACAACATAATTATGCACTCAACTCATTCAATTAACATACATTTGCATACAATTCAAGCAATGTATTCATTTGCCAACGGCCACAACATCACTTCGAACTCACAATTCCATAATTAACTTATTTACATTTTATCGGAAAAGTCGGGTGATATTCGGGTAAACATTACATTTCTTAGCATCATTAGTTTCTACACGTTTCTAGCTTCAAATCGATATAAGGAACACTAAAAACGGATACCCAAAACTAAAGCTACGGATTAAAACACAATTTTCTCAAAAACCTACAGTCTCGCTGAGCGCCCTCTCGCTCGCTGAGCGAGAATTTTCCTGGAACTTTCGCTAAGCGAGGGATAGCTCGTTGAGCGACCACTGCAATTTCCAGAATTTCTCAACTTCGTGACAGTCAACCTAAACCCATCCAAACCTCCAAAATACTTCCATAAACATGATCAACAACATATTCTAGCTATCATACTTCAATTACAACAATTTCTAACTGATTAATCCACTAATCTCTCACATTTTCTCTAAAACCCTAACTATTCATCTTCTCTAAACTTCCATCAAAACCAAACTCAACCAATCAAACACATACATAATCATACATAATATCAAGATAACAATGCTTATCACCCTTACCCGATTATTTCGTCTACGCGGAGCAATCTTGATTAAAACCTATCTTTTTCCTCTTTTTCTCTTCACTTTTCTCTTCTCTTCCTTTCTTTCTTCTCTTTTTCTTTCTCTTTCTCCTAACTTATATTTTTTTCTCTCTATTTTCTATTCTTTCTCTTACTAACTATTTTCTCCACCAAATATCATTTTCTCACAAAAATATAATTCCATCTAATTCTAACTTATCACTAATTAGTAAATGTCTAAAATACCCTTTTATCCAATTTTACCCGAAAATTTACAAAATGGTACAATCACATATCACACCAACATATCACATTAATTCCTCAACATATCATACCATCATGATAATTTCACAAATAAAACAATTATCATTCAAATAAAATAAAAGACTCCACAAAAATGGGAAAATCGAATCGGGGCGTTACAACTCTCCCCCACTTTAGAAATTTTTGTCCTCGAAAATATTACCTGATCCAAACAACTCCGGATATGACTCGCGCATCCTACTCTCCAATTCCCAAGTCATATTGCCTTCCGCAACGCTTCCCCACGTCACTTTCACAAGCGTAAAATCTTTGCCTCTTAGCTTCTTAATTTCACGATCCAAAATCCTAACCGGCAAAGCTTCCACCGTAAGGTTATCTCTTACTTCAACTTCGTCCA
This sequence comes from Lathyrus aphaca, assembly GCA_963966055.1. Taxonomy (NCBI): domain Eukaryota; kingdom Viridiplantae; phylum Streptophyta; class Magnoliopsida; order Fabales; family Fabaceae; genus Lathyrus; species Lathyrus aphaca. Next base: position 161,275,811 of record OZ014521.1, on the reverse strand, counting down.
TAGGAATAACATGTGACGAATCCGGAACATACTTCCGAAGTTGCGAAACATGGAACACATCATGCAAATTCGAAATATTCGGAGGCAACGCCACACGATAAGCCACAACACCCACTCGTGCAGTAACCTGATACGGCCCAATAAAATGAGAAGTCAACTTCTTCGACTTCAAATCACGACCCACACCCATAACCGGTGTAACTCTCAAGAACACATGGTCGCCTTCCTAAAATTCAAGATCATTCCTTCTCTTTTCATGATAACTCTTTTGTCTACTTTGAGAAGCTCTCATCTTCTCCCGAATAAAGTTTACTTTTTCCGTCGTTTGTTGTACCATTTCCGGTCCAACTATCGTTTTCTCTCCAGTTTCATGCCAACACAGAGGTGTTCGACATCTCCGACCATACAAACCCTCAAATGGCTCCATACCAATACTCGAATGAAAACTGTTATTATAGGTGAACTCAATCAACATTAAATAACTATCCCAAACACCATCTTGCTCTAGCACACAAGCACACAACAAATCCTCCAACGATTGAATTGTCCTCTCGGTTTGACCGTCCGTTTGCAGATGGTAAGCCGAACTAAATCTTAGCTTAGAACCTAAAGCCTTTTGCAAACTTTCCCAAAACCTCGATGTAAATCTAGGATTTCTATCCGATATAATACTCTTAGAAACTCCATGTAACTTCACAATCACAGAAACATAAATCTCAGCTAGCTTCTCCAATGGATAACTAATATCAATCGGAATAAAGTGAGCAAATTTAGTAAGCCTATCCATAATTACCCAAATAACATTATGACCTCTTTGTGTATTCGGTAAACCCGTAACAAAATCCACTGATATACTATCCCATTTCCATTCCGGAATATCCAACGGTTGCATCAAACCACTACGCTTCTGATGTTCCACCTTAGACTTCTGACAAGTCAAACACGCATAAACAAAATGAGTTACATCTCTCTTCAATCCGGACCACCAAAAGATCTTCTTCAAATCTTGATACATCTTATTCGCTCCCGAATGTATACTTAAATTACTCCGGTGTCCCTCTTCCAATATCATCTTTTTCAACTCCTCATCATCGGGAATATAAATACGACCACGGAATCTCAAAACTCCAAAATTATCAACCTTGAAATCCTTATTCTCATTCATCATCAAATCAACAAATTTCAAATCCAACTTTTGCTTTTCACAAACGGTTGCAAGAAAATCATTCGTAACACGTAGCATACCAAGTCTCACGCTTCTTGGCGTCATCTAGCAAATAAAACTCAAGTCTATAAAATTCTCCAAAAGTTACCATTCCCTTATCATCAATGCGGACATATGTAACAACTTACGACTCAAGGAATCAGCCACCACATTCGCCTTACCCGGATGGTAATTCAAACCAAAATCATAATCCTTCAATAGTTCTAACCATCTCCTTTGTCTCGTGTTCAATTCCTTTTGATCAAATAAATACTTCAAACTTTTGTGATCACTAAAAACTTCGAACCTCACACCATAAAGATAATGCCTCCAAATTTTTAGAGCAAAAACCACAACCGCTAATTCCAAATCATGCGTAGGATAATTCTTTCATGCACCCTCAATTGTCTTGAAGCATAAGCTACAACTTTTCCATCTTGCATCAAAACATCACCTAACCCAAACAATGAAGCATCACAAAACACCACAAATGGTTCCGTCGGATTCGGAAAAATCAAGATCGGAGTCGTTGTTAACCTTCTCTTAAGTTCCATGAAACTCTTTTCACAATGAATATCCCAAATGAAAGCCTTTCCTTTACAAGTCAACTGCGTTAACGGAAGTGCCAACTTTGAAAATCCTTCAATAAACCTCCGATAATAACCCGCCAAGCCTAAAAAGCTTCGAATCTCCATAACCGATCTAGGAACTTCCCATTGCATTACCGCATCAATCTTGGATGGATCAACACTAATACCACCATTGGAAATAACATGCCCAAGAAAACTTACCTTTGACAACCAAAACTCGCACTTTGACAACTTAGCATACAATTGCTTCTCTTTCAAAATCTGTAACACAATCCTTAAATGCTCTTCATGCTCTTCTTGAGACTTAGAATAAATCAAAATGTCGTCGATGAACACAACCACAAAACGATCCAACTGTTCATGGAAAATATGATTCATGTATTCCATAAACACACCGGCGCATTAGAAACTCCGAATGGCATCACAAAATACTCGTAATGACCATACTGTGTCCTAAAAACTGTCTTTTGAATATCCTCCTCTTTCACACGAATCTGGTGATATCCTGATCTCAAATCAATCTTACTAAAAACACGTGCACCAACCAATTGGTCCATCAAATCGTCGATCCTCGGAAGCAGATACTTGTTCTTAATTGTCACCTTGTTCAACTGTCGATAATCAATACATAACCGCATACTTTCATCCTTCTTCTTTACCAACAATACAGGCGCACCCCAAGGAGAAACACTCGGCCTAACAAACCTTTTGTCTAACAAGTCATTCAATTGCTTCTTCAATTCTACCAACTCTGAAGCTGACATACGATACAGTGCCATCGAAATCGGTCTAGTACCCGAAACTAGATCAATAGAAAACTCAACTTCTCTTTCCGGCGGTACATCCTTAATATCGTCCGGAAACACTTCTGGAAAATCACACACCACTGGAAACCTACTTATCTCCACTTCGCTTTCCAATGACAACGATGCAAACAAACCAAACAATTGAGCTTCGTCCACTAAACGTTTCTTCAACTCTTTCGTGGATAGGAAACTATCTTCTTCATCATCATCCAAAGAAGGAAACCTTACTAACTTATGATAGCAATCTATATGAACTCGATTGAACTGCAATCAGTTCATACCCAAGATCACGTCCAAACCTTCCAACGGCAAACAAACTAAATCCATAACAAAATCATTACCATACATGGTCAAAGAACAACTTACACACACCAAAGAAGTAGTTACCGACCCTGAAGCAGGAGTCTCAATAACCATCTCACCACCCCAAGAAGACATAAACAAATTCAAACGCTTAGCGCACTCAAGAGAAATGAACGAATGAGTCGCTCCCGTATCAATAATAGTAACTAAAGGCGTACTATTAATAAAACATGTACCTTTAATCAAACGGTCTGCACTAGTAGTATCCTTCCCTGCTAATGCAAACACCTTTTCGCCCTCCTGAGCTTGCTTCGGCTTAGTACACTTAGTACTAATATGACCAACTTCCTCACAATTGAAGCACTTCACCACCTACAAGCTCTCTGAGCGCTCTCTCGCTCCCTGAGCGAGAATTTCCCTGGAACTTTCGCTGAGCGAGGGATAGCTCGTTGAGCGACCACTGTGCTTTCTAGAATTTCTCAGCTTCGTAACAGTCAACCTAAACCCATCCAAACCTCCAAAATACTTCCATAAACATGATCAACAACATATTCTAACTATCATACTTCAATTACAACGATTTCTAACCGATTAATCCATTAATCTCTCACATTTTCTCTAAAACCCTAACTATTCATCTTCTCTAAACTTCCATCAAAACCAAACTCAACCAATCAAACACATACATAATCATACACAATATCAAGATAACAATGCTTATCACCCTTACCCGATTATTTCGTCTACACGGAGCGATCTTGATCAAAACCTAGTTTTTTCCTCTTTTTCTCTTCTCTTTTCTCTTCTCTTCCTTTCTTTCTTCTCTTTTTCTTTCTATTTCCTTTTTCTTTCTCTTTCTCCTAACTTATATTCTTTTCTCTCTATTTTCTATTCTTTCTCTTACTAACTATTTTCTCCACCAAATATCATTTTCTCACAAAAATATAATTCCATCTAATTCTAACTTATCACTAATTAGTAAATGTCTAAAATACCCTCTTATCCAATTTTACCCGAAAATTCACAAAATGGTACAATCACATATCACACCAACATATCACATTAATTCCTCAACATATCATATCATCATGATAATTTCACAAATAAAACAATTATCATTCAAATAAAATAAAAGACTCCACAAAAATGGGAAAATCGAATCGGGGTGTTACATTCAACACCCTATGACCTACAATATATAAAGAATTAAAATATGTCTTTAACTCTTCATATTCTACGTCTAAATCCATCTTTAAACCATTATCATATGGACCGTCAGTATGCTCTTGAATGTGTAATTTCTTGTAGAAAACATGAATTGGTTCTAAAGGAATATGCAAGCCATGTATTTGGAAACCAGCAAGTTGGCACGCACAAGGTACCCATGTGTAGATTTAATGAAGCAACCACAAATATCCTTGTTTGTACCAACATATGCCAAAGAAAATATACTTTTGATATTCTATGAACTACTGGACTTCCTGGCTCTAAGCCAACTTCCACTCCTATGACTCAAGACACCAGGCTAAGGATCATGAAAACACTACTTTAGAAGACCCAACTGTTTACAGAAGACTCATTGGCCATTCGATCTATTTGCTCATCACAAGACCAAACATTTCCTACTTTGTTCATCGGCTTAGTCAACATATGAGCCACCCCAATCACTTCCATGACAATGCTGCACTTTGAGTATTTCACTACCTTAAGTCTTCTCCAGGACAGGGCACTTTCTTCCTAGTAAATTATTCTATGCATCTCAAGGGCTTTTCAGACTCTGGTTGGAAAAAATGTACAGACACGTAAATCAATTACTATTTTCTACATCTATTTAGGTGGATCTCTTATCTCTTGGAAGTATAAGAAACAACCAACAATTTCCAGTAGTTCCACTGAAGTAGAATATTGGGCCATGACATCCACCGTTTGCGAGCTTCAACGGTTAACCAACATCCTCAAAGAGTTTCATCTTCCTTTCACTGAACCTGCTTTGCTCTACTATGATAGTTCCTTAGCTTGTCACATTACCAATAATTCCACCTTTCATGAATGTACTAAACACATTAATCTAGATTGTCACATTGTAAGAGAAAATCTTCAACATGGCTTGTTTCATCTCTTACTTATTTCTTCCTCTCACTTTTTACCACTAATGTTTCTAAGCTTGACCTTCAGTCAATCTTCCCCCAAGCTTATAAGGGGGTATTGTAAGATAATTAATATCTATTATTTCCTTTTTATTTCATATTGAGCTTAGTTGTTGTATTTAGTTCAGGCCCAATAGTTACATTGTATATATTAATTAGAATATTTTAATGCAATTCATGCATTTCTTTCCCACCGTGTGGTTTTCCACAAATGCCCCCAAATTCTGTAGATATATCTCCAGACGCACCATATGGTTGATGAAACGTTAAGAATTTTCCGGAGATATATCTCCGAAACTATTTAAACCCCAAATGGTCACAACATTTCTGCCACACTTCATTTCCATTTGAAAATTTTCGGAGATGCATCTACGGAAAAGTTCCGGAGATACATCTCTGAAGTTTGTCAGAACAAGTTTAAAAAAAAAACAATGTGTAATTCTTTGTAGATGAATTATAAAATAATAGACATACCAAAATAATTTAACTATATATATAGGATGTCATATGTCACAGAAACAAAATATAGTAACAACATCAGGAAAAACGTACAAACTAGAGTACTAAAACAAAAACAATACAAACAACTATTAGATGTGCCTTATAACCTCTCTTATGCCTCCTCTTCCTTTACCGTCTGGTCTGCATCCTCGACATTTGATTCCCCTGTCCTTGTACGATGTCTGCGGTACAAAAGTGTCTCACGTTCTTCCTTAATAGATCCATTAAGTACTTACTTGACATTAGACCCCTCAGGGAAGATAACCTCGTTGATGCTTACATGTATCATCTTCACTATGCGACGACAATGAGGCAAGACATCCTCAGTGTGAACCAACTGAGCCTGCTGCTCCTATATAATCTCCTGATGAGTTGGTCTGGGTGGTGATCCTAGAGTAGTTAGCACCATGTATGTATGTGAGACCCCGAAGAACAACCTGATGTAATTGTCGATGTAGCTCCAATCATTCAGCGTTATGGTAGCTCGAGCCTCCTCAGGTACCGGGTGACTCTCATAATCAACAAACATCTCATCAATTTGTATACCTGTCAAGGAAGGAGGAGCATAAAAAATAGGATGTCTAGGCGTATCCAAACTGCCACATAACACGCTCGGGAAGATGAAGAATAATGATACACAAACTACATGCCATTCGTCTGCAATATAATGATATTTCATCAAAAGTTTGCGTCTGACGATGATTCATGTAGCAATTCAAATGGATGTCCTCGGCAACCAAGCGATCAAGATAGACTCTGAAAGGCTCGACATATTAGTTCCCACTCAGTGGGATAAAAGCACAAATACGAGGCATCTCCTCGGTGTAGGAAGCCACACTCGTCCTACTAGCAATGCGCGAGAAGTGTTGGAGAATCCAAGCCTGAAATTAAAATAAAAAACATCCTGGGATTAAACATTATCACAAATCTAAAATGAAAAGATAAAAAAATTCAAGGATAAAAAATTATTACCACCTATAGTGTTGTGCTGCCTGTGACCTACTTCGTCATCCACATACTGAATGGAAATTACCGATATAAACGTAGCGGAAAACACAAATTTCCCTTTAGAGATCCTTACGAAAGGTCATGATCCGTGATAGAAAAGTTACCTCTTTTAGCGATGAAACCTTGGAATCTGAATTGATGGATGATCACGAGCATTGTACGATGAATAACACCTATACCCAGTCCACACGAACAACTTCCTTCAGTCACAGTGCTAGCTGATTAGATTGAAGGTTTAGAGTGAAGGAGAGGAAAAATAGAATACGACTAGGGTTTCAAAAACAAAAACGCTTATGCACAAGGTTTCTATTTATAAAACTACTTGTGTGGGCTTTAAGCTAAAAGCCCAACTCAATAATAATAATATTATATTATTATAATAAACATAATTTTCTTATTATTACATTTTATAACTATTATAAAATTAATAATAACTATTATTATATCATATGTTAATTAAGTACATGGTACCTTACCATATTTCGTATTCCATTCTAGTGCACCGTACCTTACGGTGTAAGTTATTTATTCTACCAATTCTCTAATTGTCTTTATGTGTGTGGCCCTGTAGGATTTTACGACGTTGATAATTATATTAAATCATGTATTTAACATAATAAACAATTATCAGTATCTAACAACACATCACTGCTACCCAAGTCATAAAATTGTCATGTGATTTGACAAAACCTTTTGTGATAGTATTTTTGTGTACAATTACCCTTTTGCCCTTATGTTTATATCGAACACAAGGCATATACCGTGTCATCCTTGTCTAGTTCAATATTGGGCCCTTAGACATTTATCTTGTTATGCAGGATGGGCAAATTCCATGTAGGCTACTCATATCCCTGCACATGATTTGTGAAGTATCCATCAACTGTCTTTATGATCATCTAGTTATGGACAACATTTGATCAACAATAAAGTATTTGACTCTACATCTAGGGTTCATAGTAGTTTCAGGTCGAAGGGTGGTATACACCATTATCACCATGAGAGTAACTTATGACACTTTGCATAACATTCTATGTAGTACTCTCATAATGGGTCAATCCAGTATAAATATTACTCCTAATATTCATACCTATGTCAAGACTTGATAACTCCTTATCCATGATCCATGAGATTTGATCATAAGTCTATCTACATAATAGTCTTAATACTTTAAGGTTATCCCATTTCACATTAAAGCTCGACTATGGATGCTTTAAGAATAATATCCTTATGTTTAATGGAATCTCATGATTTAAGTCACACTTCATATTTCATTAAACGAACTAGCTATTCTAGGAACTTTATCGTTTTGGAAAAACAAACATAGTAAAGAAATACCTTTTATTATTAATAAATAATTCAATACAAGTACAAAAAGTATTGGCCTCTAGGGCTTACACCAACAATCTCCCACTAGGGCTTACACCAACAATCTCCCACTAGCACTAGAGCCAATCAAGCATATCCCTAATACCCATATTGTCAAGTGTAGGTACTCTGTTGCGCAAAAGGTTTTATTAGTGGATCAACAATATTGTCAAATGTAGGTACTCTGCATATTTTCACATCTCCACGATCTATTATCACTCGAATGAGATGATAACGCCTAAGTATGTGTTTGGGTCGTTGGTGAGATCTAGGCTCATTATCTTGTGCAATGGCACAATTATTATCACAATAGAGATCAATGGGATCCACAATGCTAGGGATTATTCCAAGTTCACTAATGAACTTCTTGATCCAAACAACTTCCTCGGTTGTAAAATCAACAATTGTCTCTTGCTTTGAACTTTTCCAACTCACAGCGCCACCATTTAGGCAGAACACATAACCAGATTGCGACCTAGAGTTATCCTTATCTGTCTGGAAGCTAGCATCGGTGTAACCAATTACAGTGAGCTCTTCCTGACCTCCATATATCAATAATGTATCCTTAGTCCTTCTCAAGTACTTAAGGATATTCTTGACAACTACCCAATGAGCATCACCAGGATCAGATTGGTACCTACTTGTCGCACTTAAAGTATACGAGACATCTAATCAAGTACATAACATGGCATACATGATAGATCCTATTACAGATGCATATGGAATCTTATTCATGTGATCCCTTTCTTCCTTAGTTGAAGGGGATTGTGTTTTTGATATACACAGACCATGTTGCATAGGTATGAATCCTTTATTAGAATCATGCATATTAAAGCGTCTCAACACCTTGTTTATGTATGTACCCTGACTTAGGCCAAGTAGTTTTTGTGATCTATCTCTATAGACCCTGATTCCTAATATATATATATATAGGCTGCTTCACCAAGATCCTTCATAGAAAAGCGTTTCCCTAACCAAGCTTTTACTTGTTGTAAGGTAGGGATATCGTTTCCAATGAGGAATATGTCATCTACATATAATACCAGAAAAACGATCATGCTCCCACTAACCTTCTTGTAGACACAAGACTTATCTTCACTCTTTATGAATCCATATTGTTTTACAGTTTCATCAAAACGAAGATTCCAGCATTTGGAAGCTTGCTTTAATTCGTAGATTGATCGTTATAACTTGCATATCTTTTGGGCTTCTTCAGGTATGTCAAATCCCTCAGGTTGTGTCATGTACACATCCTCAAAAATATTCTCATTAAGGAAAGCAGTCTTAACATCCATTTTCCATATTTCATAATCATGATATGCAACGATAGCAAGTAAAATCCGATAGATTTAAGTATTGCAACTGGTGAAAAGGTTTCATCATAGTCTACCCCATGAATTTGTTTATAACCTTTAACAACCAGTATTGTCTTAGAGGTATATACCTTACCATCCATGTCAGTCTTCTTTTGAAGGACCACTTACAAGTTACATCCTATAGGATTAACTCCTACAAGAGGCTCTACCAATGTCCAAACTTGGTTTGTGTACATGGAATCCATTTCAGATTCCATGGCTTCTAGCCACTTCTCAAACTCAGGACCAGTTATGGCCTCTTGGTAGGTTACAAGCTCATCTTGATCCATGATTAATACATCACCTTGATTAGTTATGAGATATTCATATCTCTCTGGTTGGTGATGTATCCTGCTCGACCTACGCTGGTTTTGTTCTACTTGAGCAGGTTGCTCTTCCATAAATGTTTGTGATTCCTGCTCTAATTCCTCCATAGGTGTATCAATGCTTTGTGATTCTTGAATTTCTTCAAGCTCTACTTTCCTCCCACTGATTCCTTTGGAAATAAAGTCCCTTTCCAAGAAAAATTTAGTTCGAGTGACAAATATTTTGCCCTCAGAAGGATTAAAGAAGTAATATCCTCTTGTTTCTTTAGGATATCCCACAAATAAACATTTGTCAGATTTAGACTCAAGCTTAGTTGAAACTTGTCGTTTCACATAAACTTCACAACCCGAAATCTTCATGTAAGACATATGTGGTTTCTTACCACTCCATATCTCATATGGTGTATTTTCTACCTTTTTGGATGGAACACGGTTAAGTGTGTAAGTTGTTGTCAGTAGTGCATGTCCCCAAAAAGAGTTTTAAAGATCGACGTGACTCATCATGGATCGACCATGTCTAACAAGGTTCAATTTCTTCTCTCAGATACACCATTCCATTGTGGTGTTCCTAGGAGGAGTGAGTTGGGATAGAATCCCACATTCTTTTAGATGGTCATCAAACTCTAGGCTTAAATATTCACCGCCTCAATCTGATCGAAAAGTTTTAATATTCTTACCTAATTGGTTTTGTACTTCATTCTTGAACTACTTGAACATTTCAAAGGATTCAAATTTGTGTTTCATTAAATACACATAACCATATCTACTAAAATCATCAGTAAATGTGATGAAGTATTGAAAACCTCCTCTGGCTGGTATGTTCAGTGGTCCACATACATCAGTATCTATGAGGGCCAAAAGATCATTTTTCCTTTCACCTTTTCATGTAATTGGGGACTTTGTCATTTTTCCAATTAAACAAGATTTGCATGTATCATATGATTCATAATCAAAATAATTCAAGAGTCCATCTTTGTGGAGTTTAGAGATGCGCCTCTCATTTATATGGCCTAAGAGAAAATGCCAAAGGTAACTTGGATTTAACTCATTAAGTTTCATCCTTTTAGTATTAATGTTATAAATTGACATTTCAAGATCAAGGATATACAATCCATTGTTCATTTGTGCAGTAGCATAGAATATATCATTCAAATAAATAGAGCAACAATTGTTCTTTATTATAACTGAAAAACCAAACTTCTCCAAACAATAAACGAAAATAATATTCCTACTAATTGCAGGTACAAAATAATAGTTCTCTAACTGAATTATTAAACCACTAGGTAAAGTCAAATCATAAATTCCTACGGCTAAATCAACAACCTTTGCTCCATTTCCAACTCGTAGGTCAACTTCACCTTTTGTCAAATCTCTACTCCTTTTTAGTCCCTACACATTGGTACAAATGTGAGAGCCACATCCAGTATCTAATTTCCATGATGCAGAAGTAGATAAATTAATTTCTATAACAAAAATACTTGAAGTTGAAGTCTCCACTCCATTCTTCTTATCTTCCAGGTACTTTGGGCAGTTTCTCTTCCAGTGTCCGGTCTTACCGCAATAAAAGCAAATGAACTCCTTAGTTATGCCTCCACTAGGCTTCAAAATAGGTGCAATATGTCTGGGTTTGGCAACTTCCTTGCCTTTCCATTTACCACCCTGCTTGGTGGGCCTTTTGTTCTGTTTCTTTCTATTACTGACCATCATAATGGATTTCCCTTTTGACTTCAAATTTTGCTCAGCAGTTCTTAACATGCTTAGCAATTCAGGAAGAGATTTTTCCATATCATTCATGTTGAAATTAAGGACAAATTGACCGAAACTCTCTGACAACGATTGCAGGATCAAATCAGTTGCAAGCTCCTTCTTGAGGGGAAAACTCAATCTTTCAAGATTCTCAACATAGCCAATCATCTTGAGTACATGGGGACATATTGGGCTTCCTTCAGCTAGCTTGGCTTGGAAAAGGGCTTTTGAAACTTCAAACCTCTCATGCCTTGCCTGCTCTTAATAGAGCATCTTCAGATGTTCGATCATATCGAACACTGCCATGTTTTCATGTTACTTTTGCAATTCAGAATTCATGGTAGCCAGCATGAGGCAAGCAGTTTCATTGGCATCATCGACATGCTTCTTATAAGTATCTCTATCAGCCTTAGGAGCAGAACTAAGAGGCTCCTCATCAGGAACATGTGTCTCTAAGACATACATCTTTTTGTCATGTTTAAGAACAATCCTCAGATTTTAGTGCCAATCTAGAAAATTTGTCCCAAACAATTTTTCTTTATCAAGGATTGATCGCAAAATGTTATTAGATGTGTTTGTTGTCATGGTAATCAACAAAATAGAATGTAAAGATATATGTATCATTAAAACAACATATTTAATTAGGACTTTAATTAAATATGCTCCCACTATTTTACTCAAAACAAATGACCCTCATCATTTGATTCGGAAAATCTCGTTGGAAGATTTTCTAGTGGATAAAGATCCATATTTCGCTTTGTGTTAAGTCAATGTTAGGCTGATTACACAAAACTCGGCTATTTAGGTAGGAACTCCTTCCAATTGCATCCAATACAATTCTCGAATATTTCAGTTGGGTGAATAACTCCTTATTCCAATCCATAATATGAATCATTCCCAACTCTTGCTTCTAAACATATATAATCTTATTATATTTTGTTCAGTTAAGTTTAACCCATTGTTTTAGAAATTGGATATTACTTTTACCCCATCGCACCTTACTAATATAGAACATGAACCTCGCGTTAGGCAAAACCTACAATATTCAATACTAGTCTTGATGAGTTCTAAAACTTGGAAAGCAAAAACTTAATATTAGCTTTGAGGGAATTTTAATTAGTTTGATCTTACGGCTTATTTATCATATAAATCGTTCCTTACACATGCATCAACATACATACAAATGAAACAATTATGACCCCTAACACAATTGTTCTTCCAAGCCAATGAGAGAACTTAATCTAAACCTAATAACGATATTCACTTCTCCAAGCAAGATCTCCAAGGTTGTCCTTCTTTGTTTTGTAGTCTTCTCTTTATTTTTAATAACATATTACATAAAGGAAACTCATTTTACATACGAGGGAGTGAGATGAGAAAAGAAGTTATATGATGAGAATAAGAGAGAGGCACAACACGCAGGTCGTATTTATAAAATCCAAAACAAACAAAAAATAAACTAAGGACATAACTGATCACCATAAGAAAAATATTAAACAAATTTTATTATTATTAATTTAAATCATATTAATTAAATAAATCAAATTAAATTTTGGGAAAATGCATAACCTAAAGTACAAATTACATTGACACAACCCTTGCACCTTCACAGTGCTTATGACGACCGTCACACTTCAAGACCACGTGATGACCGTCACCCGTTGTCCATGACGATCATCCCACTTAAGTCTGTGACGACCTCACTTGTTTTATGGTGACCGTCACACTTACAGAATACGTGACTTCATTGATGACCTCATTGATGACGCAACCCATGTGCCGTCATGAACCATGTGCAACACTTTCATACCATCAAAACACCACGATTAATAATTCAGTATGATTGATCCGTATGACATTGCTTCACCATACTAGAGTCGGATTCCGAAGCAGATGACCACATATCGCTCAAATGAATGATAATCATTACGTGATTCAAACTGAAGAAATAAAATAGTATATCGCTGCTTCACCATACTATTGTCGGATTCCGAAGCATAGTCAATATCAACCATCCAAACTGTACACAATCTGATGCCAAAAATTCAATATCCAAATTTGATTTAATTTTTGTTTACGTGTTTTAATCCAATTAAAACAAAATAACAGAAAATAAACAATTACCAGACTCATGTTTTCGTAAGTGGCTCTGATACCACTAAAGGAAAATTACCGATATAAACGCAGCGGAAAATAAAAATTTCCCTTTAGAGATCCTTACAAAAGGTCATGATCCGTGATAGAAAAGTTACCTCTTGTGGCGATAAAACCTTTGAATCCAAATCGATGGATGATCACAAGCGTTGTACGATGAATAACGCCTCTACTCAGTCCACACAAACAACTTCCTTCAGTCACAGTGCTAGCTGATTAAATTGAAGGTTTAGAGTGAGGGAGAGGAAAAATAGAATACGACAAGGGTTTCAAAAACAACAACTGAGCCTTTGCACAAGGGTTCTATTTATAAAACTACTTGTGCGGGAAGCCCAACTCAATAATAATATTATTATATAATTATAATAACTATTATTATATTATTATAATAACTATTATTATAATAAACATAATTTTATTATTATTACATTTTATAACTATTATAAAATTAATAATAACTATTATTATATCATATGTTAATTAAGCACGTAGTACTTTACCATATTTCATATTCCATTCTAGTGCACCGTACCTTACGGTGTACCTTATTTATTCTACCCATTCTCTAACTGTCCTAATGTGTTTGACCCTGTAGGATTTCGCGACGTTGACAATTATATTAAATCATGTATTTAACATAATAAACAGTGAGCGATATCTAGCAACACATCACTGCTACCCAAGTCACAAAATTGTCATGTGATCTGATAAAACCTTTGTTGATAGTATTTGTGTGTACAATTACCCTTTTACCCTTATGTCTATATTGAACACAAGGCATATACCGTGTCATCCTTGTCTAGTTCAATATTGGGCCCTTAGACATTTATCCTGTTATGCAGGATGGACAAATTCCATATAGGTTACTCATGTCTTTGAGCATGCTTTGTGAAGTACCCATCAATTGTCTTTATGATCATCCAGTTTACGGACAACGTTTGATCAGCAATAAGGTACTTGAATCTACATCTAAGATCCATAGTAGTTTCAGATCGAAGGGTGATATACATCACTATCACCATGAGAGTAACTTATGACACTTTGCATAACATTCTTTGTCGTACTCTCATAGTGGGTCAATCTAGTATAAATATTACTCCTAATATTCATACCTATGTCAAGACTTGATAACTCCTTGTCCATGATCCATGAGATGTGATCATCAGTCTATCTACATAATAGTCTTAATTCTTTAAGGTTATCCCATTTCATATTAAAGCTCGACTATGGATGCTTTAAGAATAATATCCTTATGTTTAATGGAAACTCATGATTTAAGTCACACTTAATATTTCATTAAACGAACTAGCTATTCTAGGACTTTATCATTTTGGAAAAACAAACATAATAAAGAAATGTCTTTTAGTATTAATAAATAATTCGATACAAGTACCAAAAGTATTGGCCTCTAGAGCTTACACCAACACATACATCCCTCATTCAACTTCAAATAAAGATAGGCTAGGCAAGTCATCCCCAATTGTACTCATGGATCCGTGTGAAATCCAAGAAGTACCTGAGGTATGCGACCTCAATATATATGACACTTCTGTCCACAAAAATCATAGTGTCGTAGTAGTCGATGCCTCTCCCTAGTCAGAGGTACTTGCAGCCTTCGGAATCGGCGGACTCCTCTCCCGCCGAACAAATGTGTTCTAGGAAATACATCCATGCCTCAATCAGTCGGTTATGTCGGTCATAATGCCTGCAAGGTATAATAAACCATTATACAATGAGTTTCCGCAAAAAGAATAACAAAAGCATGAAAATTATAAAACAAAAAGAAAAAAAATAGACTAGCAAAATTTCGAAGATACAACTACGGAAACATTCCGCATATGTATCTCCAGAATCACCTTGAATGCATGAAACATCAAATTTTTTCGGAGATGTATCTCCAAAAATTTGTGCAACTCAGAGGTCACGACAATGACATCCCCTAAACCTCATAATGTCAATTTTGAATCCCTAATCGTCCATTTCAGCAAACAAATACATATGCTAACTCTAAACTATGTTTCTGCTAATATCTAAACATTTCTACCCCTAACAATGTATTCTACTTGTTTATAAGAATACTTGAATATTTATCAGAAATTAAAAAACTTACCCATATAATATGATTAGAAAGATGTTGATCGATTCTCTGGATGCTGCTTTATGATGACTTTAGCCTCAGACGGAAGAAATCAACTTTTGTGAAGTTTGTGAAATTTGGGAATGAGAGAGATTAAGTGGTTTGTGAGATTTTTGGGAGAAATGAAAAAGAGTCTGATGCGATAATATGCTCCAAATTATTTAAGTGATGTATCTCCGAAATATTTTAACGTTCAATAAATTTTGAGTGCATATATGAAAAGTCAAGGGTGCCAAGTATAAAGTAATTCAACTCATTTTTATTCATTCAAATTTAGTCCAATGAGTCATTCATAAACACCATAGTGTAATAGTAGAAAAAAGTATAAATAAATATCAATTATTTAAATCAATATCAATAACCATTCTTTCCTTTTGGAATGGTTAACCAAAATAATTCTAAATTAACCGAAAGTCAAGGGTGTCTTCTCTTGTATGAAGTAATTCAACTCATTTTTATTCGTTCAAATTTAGTCTAATAGGTCATTCATAAACACCATAGTGTAGAAAAAAATATAAATAAATATCAATTATTTAAATTAGTATCAATAACCATTCTTTCCAAATGGGTTAACCAAAATAATTCTAAATTAACCAGTTTAACAATGGAAAAAGTAAATAAAAACTCTTAACCACGATTAATTGTGATAACGCCACGCCATACACGCTTTCAAATGGAAAAAATAAATAAAAGCTTTATTTAACCACGATTTGATTGTAATAATATCTTACATGTTTTCATAGACGGCGATGAAATTGTAAACTGAAAGTAAGCATGATAAAAGAAAGCAAAAACAAAAGAAAGCAAAAACATTTTTAGCATCAACAGTTCTCTTCTTTTGGGATGAATGGATAACCAAAATAATTCTAAATTCTAAATTAATATGGATAATGAGATATTCCTCAAACAGTTTACAAGAATATTTTCTCTTTGTAATAATCTATAACAGTTACAATCTTATAATTAAGCAATACTAATAATGTTGAAATGTTGATTGGGTTATCACATTCTCTACGCATATGCATTATTTTTAGCTGCAGACTCGAAAAAAATATACATCAAACAATACAACCTCAACTATTACACTATTACAGTAGTAGACACTAGGAATGTGTCAAGTTTTACAAATTGGTTACAAGCATCATCTCATGGCAGTTGCAGGACTCGAGACTGTAGAATCCTTCCGTCTTCTTTGGAGTACACGCAAATTTGGTGACTTGGGTTTTGTTGTTTTAGAAGTCCTGATGCAACAATAGAGTTTAGCTTTATAAGTGTTCGAAAATCTTTTAAGGAGAAAATTTAGGGCAGTTTTGTATGCATGCATAACTTACTTTTTGGGACAAAACGGCTTATCAAAATTTGGAACTGGTCTTGCATGAGGAACCATGGTTCTTCTCATCTGTTTCAATGCCTTCTCTTCCTCAATCTGCATGTTTATTTTTGCAATAACAGTCAATATCAATCATGCAACTAAATTTATGTTGTAGCAATAATAATGAAGGTATTCCATACCTTACTTGCTGCTTCACTCTCCTCTCGGTGGCGTTTATACAACATTTCTTTCTCCTTAATCTGTAAAAATTATTAGACACTTGGTAAAACAATCCAGAGAGACCTACCTACTAGAACAGTGGAGTTGAAAGGAAATACACACTAAATAAATAAATAAAAGCAAATTTAAAATAAATGTACGTGTAGAAAAATATCTCCAAGAATAAAATCAGGCGTATAATACCAAAAACAAAACAATTGAATAACAAAGGAAGTAGTGTATCATAAGTGATCGCTTAGAATGATGCATGTTTGAACATAATCACAATCTACGTCCTATGTCTCCAAACAAAAGCATGGGAACTTTTTTTCAACAAGCCATTTAGACCTGAGCCTGGAAAACAGTGTCCAGCACAGCAGAACTTGAGGGTATGTCAGGTGTGAAATTGTCAAAAAATGTGAAAGGGCTACATTGGCAATTGTGGCTATAGGTGGTCTTGTTAAGAAAATATAAAACCATTATTGTGTGGGAATATTGTGTGGGAAAATGTGAGTAAAAATCCGAGAATCGATTTAGAGTGCAATGCACACTTAACACATTTAAAATCGATTTAGAGGGCTACATGCATGTTGTATTTTGGTATATAGCATGAGGAACTCGAAAATGGATGTTGTATTTTGGCATATATCATGAGGAACTCGAAAATGGATGTTGTATTTTGGTATATATCACGAGGAACTCGAAAATGGATGTTGTATTTTGGTATATATCATAAGGAACTCGAAAATAGATGGCTGAAGGGTTTGTAAAGGATGAGGAGAAAAACCATTGGAGGAAGTTGCTGAAGAGCACATGACACAGTTGATATATAGAAGTTTGGTTCAAGCTTCCAAAGTAGGTTTTGAAATGTTCTCAAGTCCATGATTTTTTGCGCTAAGTGATTGTCAAAAAAATGAAAGTTTTCCCATTTGATGCAAGATGATGGAATAACTAGGTGCTTCTCTATAGCAGCTAATGCAAACAATAGACACTTAATCTGTAAAAATTAAAGACAATTCATTACCTTCCCATCAAATTCCGCTCTATCCACTGCTCGATGATTCACATGTAGATCAAACTCTTGAACTTGTGTAAGGGGTTTGCGGACCTTCTCCGGAACTGGGATTGGATCCCTGCAATATGAAAACAAAAACATGGTTCACTACTTCTTTTCTTCATTGACCTTATGAATTATGAATGCTTAAAAAATGTCTTGATTGTTTAAATAAAACGCTTAAATAAAAGTCTTGTGGCTCACTCTTTTAATACTGGCTGTGCCTTAAATTTTCTCCTCTGTTCTTCCTCTCTTTCCATTCTAAGTCTTTCTTCTTGTTCCCTTTGCATTTCTTCCTCATGCCTCACTAAGCTCTCCAATTGAAATGGTTCTGGTTTTGTGCACTGCTTGGGTTCTGGCTTCGGCGGGATCTGTAAATTATCAGTGGCTTTTAAAAATAATATTGTATATTTTGATAAAGATTATGAACCACCAAAATGACGCTTTTGTACCACGGGATAGTCAGTAGTATACGGATATGGGTTAGCCTTCGGAACCCTTGTTGCTTCCTCTTCTAATTGTTTCTCCAACAGTTCTTGGAATAGTTTCCTCTCTTTCTCAGCTCCTCTTTCCTGCCACACGGTCAATAATGGTATTAGCGGACTAAACCATACGTTTGCCAAGCTTCAACATATGGAGAGAAACGAACCTCAGTGTGAAGATGGAATGGATTAGGAGTAGTGATTCTTGGAACTGTCTTGTGACGCGCAGGTTCAGATTTCAAAGAAAGCTGTAAAATTAACAGAAGAAATAGTAAATAATTTTGAAATAGAGAGAGTAATCAAAGAATAACGTAAAAAAGAGGGTTATTTAAAAATAAATAAAATTGGAAGCTGGTTCTGACATTTTACTCTATACTACCTACCTTGTCAAATAAATCAGCCACGGAGGCAGATGGAGGAAACCTCTCATTTGTTGCAAAGTGAAATTCTTGCGGTTCGGTAACATGTTTCTTCATATGGCAGGATATTCCAATATCTCCTTTACTCTCAAAGATCTGTAAGATATAATGTTGGGTTAGCTAAAAAATAGAATGAAAATTCTAGGATTGGTTAACATCATAGTTAGCTCAACACTATTACCTTTTTATTTAGAGGTCTAGCCTTGAATTTAGGAATCTTTTCAAGTTCCTCTTGCTCTATTTCTAATGAGCTTTTCACGGTTGGTGGGCGAGCCCTAAGTGTTGTTTGGAGCAGTGGAGGTTTAGCTTCAGTATGATGAGTTTTCAGTGATTTTTCCTGTCACAATAAAAAAAGGTGACTAATTGATCGAAATTGAATGAAAAAACTATGGATTATCCTATTTCTAAACTATGGATTATACCTTATGTGAAACCTCTGATGAGGCTTTTGAAGCCGAATCTATATTTTGATGAGCTCTAGCCAATGTTTCTAGATGAAATTCCTGAAGAAAGTGGTAATGTTAAAGTTCACAGTACACACAAATTTGTTAATACCAACAATCTTCTTAATTCTTTGGTCTGCTTTACCTTAAACTCTGGTGGCTGTGGTTCACTTCTTGGCAAGGGAGGCAAAGTTGAAGTTTGCAGAATCTATAATGAGAAAAGAGAAAACATAAATTTAAGCATGAACACCAATCTGGCCATGAGTAAACTAATAATGATTAAACCACCAAAAAAATAAAAATAAATAGTACCTTCTTATTTACAGGCCGAGCCTTGAATTTGGGAATTTTAGCCATCATTTCTTCCTCAAGCTCAGCAGCACTCTTCACTCTAGCTGGGCGAGCCCGCTGATTTGTCTCAAGTTCGGGTTCTTTGGGTCTGGTCAATGTGAGTTTTGGTTTTGACTAGATGAAGGTGGTTACAAATAATTAGTCAAAAAGTATTCAAAGCATTGAAAAGAAAACAGAGTAAATAAAAAAAAAGTCAATGCAATTGATCATTACATGAGAAAGATTGTTGTGCAAGTCTCTGGTGCTAGACTCGAATCTCTTCATCATTTCTGCCATTGATACAAATGGTGCAGGTGGGGCTGTTTTTGGTTCACGAACATAAACCTTTACGTAAAAAAAAGTTCACTTAATGTTGACCAAAAAGCTAATAATTGAAACAAGAAATTGATAGTGTATGAAATATTAATCAACCAGACAAAACAAAAACAAACCTTTCTGTCCTCTTTGTGAGTTTTGGTAGTACTTGAAGAGTAACCCAATTTTGATTTATCATGCGACAGAGTTCGAGGTTTGAGATTCAGAATCTAGATGATAGTTAAAAAAATGTATAAGAATCTATTTGAACCAACACCAAAAAACAAAAAAGATCTTTAACAATCACCTGTCTAGTTTTCCCTTCTTCCAATTTTTGCCTTTTAATAGCTTGATTCTCTTGGGTGAAGTGGGGAGTCACTGCAGTGCAATTTGTGGCTGCTGACTGTAACCGGGTTTTGGTATTTGTTGATACCTTCTTAGAGTTCTGTTGCTTTTTGGAATTAGTGGAAGCAGTATTGACATTTTTCCGCAATGCTGGTTTTGGCGTGCAAGCATCTTTTCCTACTTCAACAGATGGTCCTATGGATGTTGCAACTTTTGAGTCCCCTTTATGATCACTTGTTTGCTTACCAACGGAAACCTGGTATATAGATATTATGAGAAGATAGTAATAACCAACCAGGAAACAAATGTTATTGTGATGCTAAAATTACCTTATGAGCAGTTGAAGTACGCTCTTCTTTCACGTTGCAGCATGGTGCATCATTTTTCTTATCGGCACAAATCTGAAAGTTACAGAATAGATTTATTAGAAGATAATAATAACCAAGAACCAAATTGTTATTGGTATAAACAAAAATGACAACTAATTACCACACGAGCAACGGCTGTATGCTTTTCCTCCTTGGCGCTATCATCTTCCTTTATGTTGCTAGTAATGCTTACTTGTTGTGTATTTGATTCGAGCGCCCTATCTTCAACATTTGCTGACATCTATAAAACAAGGATAATCTATGAAATAATAAAACTAAATCCTAAATACATATGGAAAAATTGAAGTACTAGTTCAGTACCTTTGCCATATTGTCAGCTTCACTGAAATCGCACAAGTTATCTACAGTAATGGATCTACCAGCCTTGATTTTAGGCATAAATGCTGCAACAAAATTGAAAACCCAACCAAGTAAACCTTTTGTGCATCAGAAACAATTAAAATATGGTTCTCAAGCTGAAGCATAACTTTGACATGTAAAATTCTCTAGCCAAATCATAAAACCACTAGAATGAAACACAATTCCCTATTGTACGAGCAATTCCCTATACATATTCTAAGTATATCATTGCAACATAATTGAAACACAATTCCCTATTGTACGAGCAATTCCCTATATATATATTCTAAGTATATCATTGAAACACAATTCCCTATTGTACGAGCACTAGGTGAAAACCAAAAGTTCAGCCAAGCAACTACAAATCTGAAAAACAACTGAAATGGATGTACAAACACAAGTAACGAATCTAAAAGCATCATTCGAGAAAACAAGTATGGAATAAAAAGAAAAACCTAATTCCTTCACTCTGTTTATTTCTCGATTTCATTCTGACTTTAAACCCTAACCTCACGAGAATTATAAGTTTCCAATAATCGTCACATGCAAATCTGTTCAAAGCAGGAACCTATCTTTTCTTCAATTCTAAGCACTAAACAGATCTGAGATTTTGTTCTAAGGCATTACTCAAGAAAGAAGAGATTACTTACGAGAAGGAGCATAAGAGAGAGCAGTGTGAAACCATAGCTCAGCCTTACGGATATCGCCTTCCGTTTCTTCCCTCATGAAATCGAAGAAACGCGGTGCAGAGAATTCGTAGGTTTCATCAATGATCGTGGCGCCACCGCCACCGCCATTTCCCTCGGCCACAGCCATTTTCAGTTCCAATTAGGGTTTGCGTTTAAGAAGAGTAGAAATATAGAGATAGAGAAGAGAGCGTGTTTGGATGGAAGGAAATCGGCAGTAAAAATGATTGGAAGGAAAATGTTAGAGAGACTCTGCAAAGATGAGATTGAGAGGTAGTGTCGCTCTGTGTAATGTCGTAAAGTGTAACGGTTAGTTTTCTAACGGTCGAAAAACTTTTTGAACAGTGATATATATGAAATGAAACGAATACGCTTGGTATTGTAACGGCTATTTTTCTAGTCTTAATTAGACTTTTTTTATTTATTGAAATACATTTATTATTTTACTATATACCAAAAGGCAAAAATTATTATTTCTCATTGATTTTTGTATAATGTTCGGTTTTTCTACATGCTAATTGTTATTTTTTAAATTTTCATTGGGAAATACTAGTATATTGATGGTTGTATATTACTAGTACTTTTGTTATTGAATCTAAAAGTTGCTTCTTAAAACTTCTTCAATGTTATTTAACTCTCTATCCATCGTAAATTTATATTTGTAATATTTACAGTCACCATTTAGATATTATAGTTTATAAATTATATATTAAAAAAATTATATATTTTATATTTTTCATATAATCAAACTTGAAATTTTCTATTTTTCTTTAATATGACAATCACTTTCGTTTGAAAAAAAATAAAGATCAAATCTTGGCATGTGATATGATTTATATTTGTATATGATTGTTATTGTTATTAATGTCAACCGTCAAAGAATATTATTTTAATTGATAAGAATTTATTTCTTGACTTATATAAACTTGATCAGTTTAAATTCTATTGTTTATATATAAGACTTATTTGTCTTCTTAAATGCATTTTTGGTCCTTATTAATCTCCCTATTAAAATTTGGGCTTTTAGTCCTTAAGTTATATATACTTTGCACTTTTATAGTCCATTCTATTTTTTGCAGAGACAATAATGATTGAGATTTAAAAAATTATTTTTAATGATTTGTCATTAATGACTATGATATTTTAATGATGATTAGAATATTTTAATATTTAATAATTTTAATAATTTTTTTAAGAGAATTATTAATTTAAATTGATATTTAATTAATTAAATTATTGCAAGTAATATTTAGAGGAATCTTCCTGCCACCCTCAATCATACTGACACCCCCATTAAAGACAAAATGATCATTTTGTCCATGTCAATTTATGCCGGTTTTTCAAAATTTCCGGGCGAATACTGAATATTTCAACTTGTATCGGATATTTCGTTGTTTGTTAGGTATTTTTCCATAATTTTTTATTGTACCAGGAATTTCTAAAATATCGGTAGATTATACCGTGTATTTTCAAATTACTGGTATAATGTACCAGTATTTTAGAAATTACAAAACAAATTGGTCTTACCGGGGATTTGAAATATCCGGTATACCGGGAATTTAAGAAAAATTGAAATTCCCTGTAGCTCTCCAGAACTTGAAAAATGAGTGGAAAACCAGTATTTTCCATTTCTCTTCCCCTATAGTGTATGATCAACAATAACATCAACAAAGATAATATAAAATCTGAATGATTTGCAATAGAAAAAATACATAACATCAACAAGATAACATAACATAAAACTACTTTGACTTCCTAATTTCTTCCTCCCAGTGTCTAATTTGTCCAGCATATGTTGTTTCCCAGACTCTTGCCTCTTCAATACAATTTTCTCTCCACCGAGTTGTGACTGGAGGCAAAGGACTATCAAGTTTTAGTTTTACCTGAACCCAATGATTGTTGTTTACAAATCCAACAACAATCATTTTAGGCCTACTTGCAAACATAGGTGAAGCTATGGTCAGAGGAAAGAAGGTTTGGTTAAGTGTCATTGAAAGGGAGACAAAAACCAAATTGTACCGGTTCGCAATAGGATAACCTATATCATGAATCAACATCCATTTATCTCTACCCTGTGCACCTTAGTTTGTTACTTTAAGGGACTTCGAATCATATCCACGGTGTCATAAAACAACTTGGAAAACAATTTTGGTTGTTGATAAATTTGAGCATCCAACTGAATCTGAATCAACACCCACGAATCTTCACCACATCCAAGTAATGCTGCAACATCTCGAAAACCACAATTTCCATTGTCACACACATCAATTATGTCATCAATGTATGAATGCATGAACCGAGGAAATTGAGACAAATATTTGTGCTTAGAAGATACAGTGGACGGTTGACTAGAGTGTTGACTTGCTATTGGTTTTGTACATGATGTATCCGTAGTCTGACTCCCCTACGAAGCGACAACATACTCCCACTGTGAGGGTTCACGATGCACATCACTCTTTTCACCCTTTCTGCTCTTTTTAACTCCTCGCTTCGGCTTGTACTTCACTGGTGGTGGACGAATAGAAGACGTGGTTGGATAAGTTAGTTCTATGATTTTCTTCTTCAACACCCTCTGACCTACAATATCCAAAGAATTGAAATATGTCTTCAAATCCTCACATTTTGCGTCTAAATTCATTTTTGATTCACTATCCTCTGGTCCGTCAGTATGCTCTTAAATGTGTAATTTCTTCCACAAAACATGAATTTCTTCTAATGAAACAGACACACCTTGTATCTGAAAGCCAACAACTTGACAAGCACAGGGTAAACCATGTGTAGTTCTAATGAAGCAACCACACACATCCTTGTTTGTACCAACAAATTTGACCCATTTTAGCTCCTTCCTTATGTGTTGTATACATTGTCTTGACACAAAACCATGCAAGTTGGTGTAGAATGGAGTGTTATACCAGTGCTCAATGTTCACAATACTCTTTTCAATTGACGCTTTAATTGAGCCTAATTACAACTTCAACATGGTGTTAACAACATCCCAACTACGGGACAGGGTGATTATGTGACAACATATTTTTTAGTCTTCAATACGCAGACTCCACCCTAAACTGCAATAAATAAAGCACAATTAGACATCAATTATCTTAATTAATTAAATAAAAAAAGATGTCAGTTTACCTGTTTGTTGTTGTGTTTCACATATGAGTAACTCTTTTTGTCTATGTAGAAACAAACCTTTCTTTATACGGTGTCAACCATGTTACTTTCACATAGTTAACAAACAAATGTATATCAACACAAATTGTCTCAAAGTGGTTCAAGTGTATGAGATATTCACTCTCTCTATTAGTATACATGATGTTGTTCCACAGCTCCATGACATGTTCATGTCTTTCTGATTTAACATATTCCTTACATTTCATGCTAACGTTCTTGGAAATGTGGAACACACATAACATATGTGTTGAATTAAGAAACACATAACAGATGTGTTTAACATATTCCTTACATTTCATCAAGGAAAGTTTTGTGTCCTTCACAACAACATTTGGTAGCAATTTTTCAGAAAAAAGAAACTCTTTCAGCTTCTCCATTGTCCATTTGAAATTCTCCTCCCTTTCGTGTTCCAAGTAAGCAAAACCTACCGAAAATGTCAACTTTGTTGACGTAGCGCCAACAATTTCAAGCAACGGTAACTGGTACATATTGGTCTTGTATGTTCAATCAAAGATCAAAACCAAATGAAACATATTCAATAGCTTCACTGAATCAGGATGTGTTCAGAAAATATCAACAATTACATTTGAGTCTTCCATGTTTCTTGTCCAACACATGTGTTTTTCTTTTTGAATAAGACTCAACAACATTTGTATTTCCATCAATGAACCTCTCTTGCTTTTATGGTACGTAAATCTAGTTTTATATACTTGCTCGACACTCGTGAGATTTTCTGAATCTTTGTCTTTCAATGCGACAACTATGTGTCTCGGAGGCATGTTATACTTCATCATGTCATTCACAAATTGTCTCTCTTGAGTTTTTATACGGCCCAATATATCATGTCCTGATAAATCTTGACTTAGTCTATGATTGTGAAACCCACATATAACGCTTATCCTCCAACCAATACCACTTGGTGAAAACCTCAGACGGAAGGGACATTTCACTTTCATACTAGCGAGACCATCTTTCTCGGATGAATGACTAGTTTCATACTTTTTCCTTTTATAATTTCCTCCTCTCTCACAACCCATTATTAATTTATCCTTCCTTCCTCGCTTTCCAATTGCACTATCAGAACGAATTGTGACAACAATAATACCATGTTTTGTCTGTCGGCTTGGCTCTCAAAAATACGTCGGCTTGGCTCTCAAAAATCGGTCGATGAAAAATATACAAAGTATAATAACACAAAACATAAAATCAAACAAAATAATATTATGTCTTAGTATAATACATATTTTGTCTATAGTGAAGAACTGAGTGTAATCGCTACACGAGTCGGTAGACGATCCTGACGGTTCCGGAGCGCAAATGACAAGTTTTTTGAAGACTCTGTCATGTTACTAGAAATTTCATGTAAAAATGAAATTCCTGGTATACCGGACATTTGGATTAGAGGTGAAATGAAAATATTGAAAAAAATGAAGGGGTGTCAAGTATGAATGGGAGGTGGCGAGTAGATTCCTCCAATATTAGCACTAGGCCCAATTCCATTCCAACTCACTTATGCATTTTTTAGAAGATTGTACCATATACCCCTACACTTTGACCTATACCCCCGCAAAATTTTTAAAATGCCAAATATAACCCTGATATTATTTTATTATATTAATTTTTACCATTCATGTCAGACCGTCAGAGTTCCAAAAAATTTACCAAAAAAGCCACGTTCCAGAAGACTTTAGATATGACTTTCCATATGTTTTTTTTCCAAACCAGAAGACTTAGGGAAAGTGTTCCGGTTTAGTAATTTTTTATCACTGGAAGACTTAGGGGAAGTGTTCCGGTTCGGAACAGAACCAATAAGACTTCCGGTTGCCAAGTTTCCATGTATCGGAACACTTCATGTAAGAGTTTCAGTTTGCATCAAATACAGTACCGGAAGACTTACTTGAAGTGTTCCGGTTAGTTTTATTTTTATTTTTTAATTTTATTTATAATTTGTTAATATACAATTAAGGAAGGAAAAATTATTTGACATTAACAACATAACAAATATTTATTACAAATTAAAATATTTGACATTAACAACTAAATATACAATTAAGTAAGGAAAAATTATTTGATATTAACAACATAACAAATATTTATTACAAATTAAAATTTATAGCATTTAAATGATAATTTATTGAATATGTGTTGTTGATGTAAATACTGAAATATGAATATTATACATTAATTATTCAAATACAATAAAAATAAATATTAATATTATATATTAATTATTCAAATATAATAAAAATAAACACTGATATTGGAAATATTCTTTTATTAATTCTCAATAAAAAAGAAAAAAAAAATCTTATATATTTATTCTTTATTATACGTTGTAGTGTTTATTGATATATAAAGATTTTTTTTTGTTCTTTTTTATTAGTTAAGAATTAATAAAAAATATTTTTAATATCAGTGTTTATTTTTATTATATTTGAATAATTAATATATAATATTTATTTTTATTTTTATTGTATTTGAATAATTAATATTTATTTTTATTGTGATTAGTAAATCCATAGGTTGATGGATCCAAACCTATGAAAATAAATATTAATTATTCAAATACAATAAAAATAAATATCAATATTATATATTAATTATTCAAATACAATAAAATTTTTGAGCCAAAAAATAAAAACTCATCTTTTTTTTATATTCAAAAATAAATGTTTGAATTGCACGTGAATACTTAATGGTAGCATTTTGGAAAGACATGCATGTTGCATTTGTATAAATGAAATTGAGTCATTATATTTTGAGACAAGTTCCATAATATTATATCCACAAACAAAAGTGAGACTCAAATCTTAGAACTTTGAAAACTAATATCACTTAGTTTATGGATAATAGTGGCCTCCAGGTCTATAAAATCCATCAAAATATTATCAGACAAAAGACCAAATGGATAAAATCGGTCTTTGCATTAAAAAAGGAAAAAAAATCAAAACAAAACAAAACAGAACTTAGAACATACTTTGAGGATGAACCTGAGTCAAAAACTAAGTTATGTTAGTTGAAAATAAAAATCCAAAATCGTGGAAGAAAAAAAACTAAGTGATTGTGGTGGATAAATAGAAAAGATATTTTAAAGTTGAAATACATTATAAGATATTCCACAAGCCTCATTGTTTAGGTGAAACTGCACACCACAATCTCTTCCTCTGTAAACATCGTATGATACTGAAAATACAAAAATCTAAAAGAAACAATTTTTTTGAAGAAAAACATTAGATAGAGAATGAAAATCGTAATGCAAGGTGTCTAAAGGCCTTTCTAACATCAGATTTAGAAGCATCTGGTTGAATCCTTGATGTCTTATATGGATTCGTCATAGAAGAAAAAGATAACAACAAATTCTAACTCTCTTCATCTTATTTGTTTCTTTTCCTTTCTTCCAAATTACATCCATGAAACACCATATTTGTTACAATAATAAATAATGGATTTCTCTGTTTTTTTGAAACCCTAATTTCAAAATGAGAGAGAGAATGAAAGTGGAGATAGGGAAAAGTTATGGTAGGTAAAAAGAGAGAAATAGGGATGAGAGAGTGAGAGAAAACGGGAGAGATAAGGGGATAATTGTTTTGTTTGAAATAAAGAGTGATTTTGAGAAAGAATGGAGAGAAACTCGAGTAGGAAGAAATTTGGTGAGATGAGGAAACATGTGAATGTAATTTGGTGGGATGGGAGATACAAATTTATGTGGTGCATCGAATGGATGAATGACATTTGGCAAGAGAAAAAAGTCTTAGATCAGATTTAATAAGGCATTTAGTTGATTACCATTTTCTAGTGTAAATGTATGTAATGGAAAAGGTATATTAGTCAATTAATGTAATTATTTTTTTAAGTGTTAAATAGTAGATAAATTAGAATATCCCAAAATCTCTTTTTTTCCTTCTTCCTCACACACTCGAACTCAAAAAACTCAAATATTCTTTTTGTTCTTTTTCTTTACCTTAAAATTTTCTTTTCGTTTCGCCGCCATGAACTCAGATTTCTCACTGCTGTAAACTCTAATCTTTCTCCAATGTGAATTAGATCATCCTTACCTAACATAAATCGATTAAAACATAACTCTCTATTTCCCAAACAGTTCCCTTTTTATTTTTTTCTTTTCCAGACTTAGAATTCATGTAATTGATTCAACACAAATGGCGTGGACTTAAAAGAGAAAGTGGTGAGATATGTTAACAGAGAAGTGTAAATTGGAGATTGTAAAGAGAAAGTGTTGAAATTTATTGATAGACTAAAGTTAAACTGAATGCAATAGAAACCCTGTTGTAAAATCTTAAATTAATTCAAGACATTGTAATTGTTGTTCCATTTTTCCGAGTTTAAACCATAACATACAACTAAGAATATTGAAGAGTGACGTGTGTAAAAAAAAGTATCAGAATGTGTTTTTTTTTTAATTTTATTTATTTATTAAATAATACTTATATTAAAATATTAAATCCATACTGTTCTGGACTGGGTCGCAAGAATGTATATGGCCACGACCCAGTATATGTCGGGCAAGGGCCCATATGCTCGAGCAGGAAAACCTCTTGGATAAATCACCTGCCGATACGACGGGCATACACTGAAGACGGGCAGAGAACATGTCTGCCAGCTCATCTGCTACGTCACCCAACTGCCCTTTATTATCTCCTGAAAGATAGGGGCAGTTGGACCAAGGGGCAAACCTTTTGTCTAGGTCTTCACGCTTCTTACGCGTCCCTTGGCAGCTCCTCCATGGGCCTAGCCAGATTAAGCCCATTGAGGGGCCTTAGCCCAGCGCTGGGGGCACATTATAAATACCCTTTCTTAATAAAGGGGCAGGTATTCTCACTCATTCTGAACTAAACCTTATTATTATGTACCTCTTCTGACTTAAGCATTAGAGTGCTTTGCAGGTACACCCCCTCCCTCACTTCATTCTCTGGCCCGTTCATCAAGTCACTGGAAGGCTCTTCTGATCAGGTGAGATCAGTGGCGCCGTCTGTGGGAATCTAGCTCCCCCTTCTTCCACAACAGAAGATCAAAGCTCAAACACCGTCCTTCCAGCATGTCCGGAGAACAACCTAACGAGCGCAGCCATCCCCTTGTCGACTATACAATGGACGATGACCTGCAGTACCATGAAGCAGACGCCCGAGATGGCCGTCAGGCCACCCCGTCTCCTGAACCCCAGAACAATGGGGATCCCCCTCAAGTTCAAAACCAGGGGACTGAGGCGTTTCAACCCATCCCCGTTCCCGTCGAAGGAGACGCCACCATGATTGCTATGGTGAACGCCCTCAACCAGGCCAGCTCTATGCTCTACCAACAGCATGAGAGAATCATGGCCCTGGAAGCTGACCGACGGGAGGTCCGACCTCAACAGGAGAGGAGGACACAACAACGTCCAGAAGCAACAAAGAAACGAGGACGCCGCTCCCCAGAGCCTAACGTCAGCAGGGCACGCGCCCGCCGTGACACCGGTCGATCGGGAACCTCGCCGAGACGCGATCGTAGCCCCGACCGCGACGAGCTCTCTCCACCAAGGAGCGACGAAGAAGACTTGCACTGCCCTCTGTCACGGGCGATAATGGAAGCTCCGCTCCCCAAAGGCATGGAGAAACCTCCTAACTTGGCCGTGTACGACGGGACCACCGACCCCGACGATCACGTCGACAACGTAAATGCAATGCTCGACTACCGTAATGACATCACCGGGCACCTCAAGTGCAGACTATTCTCGACGACCCTCAGGAAAGGGGCCATGGCCTGGTACAAAAGCTTGGCCCCCGAATCCATCACGTCTTGGAGAGTTATGAGATCCATGTTCACGAGGCATTTCACAGCCTCCCGGCGCCATCCCAAGACAGAGGCGACCCTTGAAGCCATAGTACAAAAGAAAAATTAAACATTACGCTCGTACATCAAACGATTCAACCAAGAGGTTGTCGAGGTGGATACCACTGAGCACATGAAGAAATACCTCCTCGAGAGAGGACTCTTGCCCGGTAGTGAGCTCAGTCGAGCCGTTGGGATAGAGCCTCCCCGCACCCTGAATGAGCTCCTACATAAGGACCAGGCCTACATCAGATACGAGGAGAAGCAGGTAGCCCACAATGCTCGCAGCGGCCGTAATATCGGGGATACCGATCACCCCAAGCGTGAAGATCCGAACATTCCCCGTCGCAACGGGGACAGGCGAAGGGAAGAAAAGCCCCGCGAACCTCGAGAAGGAAGAGGTCCCACGGGCCGATACAACGAGTATACGTTACTGACAGCTCCCCGCGAGCGCATCCTCGCTGAATGCATCAACTCCGGATTCAAACAGGGCAGAGTGAGGTTCCCAAAACCATTTGCACCAAAGCCTCACACCGACAAATCCAAATACTGCAGGTTCCACAGGAGCCACGGGCACGTGACCGAAGACTGCGTTCACCTAAAAGATGCAATAGAGATCCTAATCCAAGAAGGGCATCTTAAACAGTATACTAGGAGGAACGAAGCTTCCAAGCACGAAGAGCCGGTGAAGAAGAGACCTCGGGAGGATACACCCCCCGACGACTCTCCTTATCAAGTGGCCCTCTGCGTATCACGTCCAGAGGATTTCAGCTTCCCTGAGACATTGCCCGAAGGCCGGATCGCTGCACTCAGCCCCTGGGAGGACTTCCCGACCGCCCTTGTCATATCGGGCGGAGGAATGAACGGCGAGGCCGCCGCCCTCTTAGTAAAACGCAAGTTCGACGAACTCCTTCTGACCGCGCCCGAGCAAAAGGCAACGCTGACAAAATATCGAGGCAAATCCAACCCAATATCTTTCTTTTTAGAAGAGCTTCCGGGCGGCTCTCCGAATTCGAGCATCCCACTACTAATTAGGGCCAAGATGGCCCAGTTCGACGTCAGACGCATTCTGGTCGATCAAGGCAGCTCAGTGGACATCATGTACGTCCACCTTTTCAAGACTCTGAAATTAGACAAAACCAATTTATCCCCCTACGTCGGGTCCGATCTCCAAGGGTTCAACGGAGCCACGACAAAACCGTGGGGATATGTCGAGCTCCTCGTCACCTTCGGAGAGCAGGAAACGGCCAGAGAAATCAAAATCCAATTCCTGGTCGTAAAGTGTCCCTCTCTCTACAATTGAATCTTCGGCCGCCCGACATTAGCCGAACTCACCGCGGTCCCATCTACCGTCCATCTAAAGATGAAGTACTACACCAAACTAGGCCGCGTAGTCACCGTCCACGGCGACATCGAGGCTGCCCGACGGTGTTACGACGCCGCAGTAAAAGGACAGGCCACGGTCAATACAAAGAGCAACAAAAAACCCAAGACCGAGGATCCTCCCCTCCAGGGAATCAACGCCATCGACCTCGACTGCCACATTGGCCACGACGAAACTGAAGAATGGAAAAACACCGAGGAACAGTCTCCCGAACACCCGTTCCGGCCATTCCCAGACGGAGAGTTCGAGCTCATCCCTCTGGGCGACGATCCTGGAAGAACAGTAAGGATAGGCAAAGGATTGCCCGAGGAAACAAGGGAGAAGCTCGTGACATGCCTCAAGGAGAACTCCGACCTCTTCGCATGGAACGCCGCAGAGATGCCCGGCCTGGATCCCGAGGTCGCGTGCCACCAACTAGCTCTAGATCGGGCAGTCAAGCCCATAGCACAGCGTAGGCGCAAGCAGTCCCCCGAGAAAGCGGAGTCTGCCAAGCGAGCTGTAAAAGACCTCTTAAAGGCAAATTTTATTTCTGAAGCCCAATACACAACCTGGCTCTCTAATGTAGTCCTTGTTAAGAAAAATAATGGAAAATGGTGCATGTGTGTTGATTATACTGATCTTAATAGGGTTTGCCCCAAAGATGCTTTCCCTCTCCCTAACATAGATAAGCTCGTTGACAACTCTGCAGGTTTTAGACTCTTGTCCTTCATGGACGCATATAGCGGATATAATCAAATCCCTATGTCGGACACGGACAAGAGACACACGGCGTTCATGACCCCGACCGACAATTACTATTACAACGTAATGCCGTTCGGACTCAAGAACGCCGGGGCCACATACCAGCGCATGATGAACAAAGTCTTCAAGGGAGAAATAGGGGATATGCTCGAGGTATACATGGACGACATGATCATCAAGTCACACGAGGAGGTCGACCACGCTCGACACCTATACAAAGTCTTCGAGCAGGCGAGACAGTGTAAAATTAGGTTTAACCCTGAAAAATGCACGTTCGGCGTCCGGGCAGGAAAATTCCTGGGTTTCTACCTCACCGAGAGGGGTATCGAGGCCAACCCCGACAAATGCTGGTCGTTCTCGGAATTTCCAACTCCGAAGATCAAAAAATCAATCCAATCCCTCAACGGGGTGCTCGCCTCACTCTCCTGTTTCATCGCCAAATCCGCCCAGCATGCACTGCCCTTCTTCAGACTTCTTCGTAAGGAGGCCAACTTCGAATGGACCGACGAATGTGAACGGGCACTACTCCATTTGAAGAAGGTCCTCTCTGAGCCCCCGGTCCTATCACGACCATTGGAAAGAGAGACCTTATACCTGTATCTGTCCGTGGCAACCGAGGCCGTCAGTGTCGTCCTAATAAGGGAAACTGACGAAGGACAAAAACCCATCTATTTTACGAGCAAAGCGCTCCAGGGCCCCAAACTCAGATACCAACAAATTGAAAAGGTCTCCCTGGCTCTCATAAATGCGGCGAGGAGGCTACGCCACTACTTCCTCGCGCACACGATCAAAGTAAGAACCGACCAGCCAATCAAACAGCTTCTCGGACGACCAAATATGGCCGACAGAATGCTCAAATGGTCGCTGGAACTCTCCGAATTCGATATACAATATGAGAACAGAAAGGCCTTAAAAGCCCAAGCACTGGCCGACTTTGTCGCGGAAATGACCCACAGCCCGACACCGACGGACGACGCCCATAAATGGACGATCTTCATCGACGGCGCCTCCAGTACGACAGGCAGTGGAGCTGGAATCATCCTCGAGAATTAGGACGGGATCCTGATCGAGGTCTCACTAGCACTAGCCTTCCCGACATCAAACAACCAAGCCGAATACGAGGCTTTCATCGCCGGTCTGAGATTGGCCGAAGACCTAGGAGCAAAGGAAGTAAAAATATCAACAGACTCCCAGCTCGTGGCATCACAAGTACGAGGAGAGTACCAGACTAAGAACGACAACCTCGTCGAGTACCTAGCCTTGGTCAAAGAAAGACTCGAAAAATTCGAGAAGTGGGAAGTACAACACGTACCTCGCGAGCACAACACACGGGCCGACATCTTATCAAAGCTAGCTAGCATGAGAAAGAAGGGCGGAAACAAATCTGTAATTCAAGAGATCCTTCCTCGACCTAGTATCGAAAAACCACCTCCTCCACTCGAGGTCAACGTGATTGGGGACACTCATTGTTGGATGACGCCCATCTATAATTACCTAACAAAGGGCGAACTCCCCGTCGACCCAAAAGAGGCGGCCACCACCAAACGTAGGGCATGCTCGTACGTCCTCCTCGAAGGGAAACTTTACCGTAGGAGGTTTTCCATCCCATTACTCAAATGCGTCGAGGAAGAGAAAGTCCATGACATACTGGGGGCCCATTGAGGGGCCTTGGCCCAGCGCTGGGGGTACATTATAAATACCCTTTCTTAACAAAGGGGCAGGTATTCTCACTCATTCTGAACTAAACCTTACTATTCTGTACCTCTTCTGACTTAAGCATTGGAGTGCTTTGCAGGTACACCCCCTCCCTCACTTCATTCTCTGGCCCGTTCATCAAGTCACTGGAAGACTCTTCTGATCAGGTGAGATCACATACCATTGAAGTTTTTAACGGCCACACGTCAAACATCAGAAAATGAAACTAGATAACTGGACGGTCTAATAACTGGAGCAGATCCGAACTCATAATGTCAGATACTTGGTAGTAAGCTTTGACAAATGATAATTGGTTTAATTGCCAGTTAGTTGAAAAATTCTTCAAAAGATTATTTTAGATGATTTTTGAATATTTTAATAAATGTTATTTGACGATTAATGAGTGTCTTGGACATAAGCTTTCTTCAATAAAAATAATATAAAACTCTTTTATTTATTGTATTTTGATCATGGTAATCAAAGTCAGATTGAATCGAATGGTTGGATTGAGAATTAAAATCTTAATCGGTTTGTTTGGACCTAAAATTCGGCATGCAAAATAATCGGAATTTAAATTTAAAAAATCAAGATTTAGATTATTTTATGATCAAATAAAATTTTGTTTTTTGTTTTTAAGAACATGATAAAATGTTTCATTTTGAATCAAAATGTTCCTTGATTTAATTTTCTTCTTCCTTCTGTAATCACTATAGTACACATTATCGTAGATAAATCAAATAAGAAAATAAAAAAACAAAAATTATTCTCAATTCCTTTAGACTTTGTTTGGGAGTTTGAGGGAAGTGGAAGTGAGGCATTCGAAAAATGTTTTTTTTTTTTTTAAATATAGAGAAATTTTTAACATTTTAAAAAAAAGATTTTGTTTAAAATGAGAAAATAATATCTATCATTGATATATTTTTAATTTATAAAATATTATAACAACAAAAATTATAATTGAACAATTTGTCTAACCCCTTCAAAATTATGCTCCAATATAAATTTTGAATTCCACAAATTAAGAGATTTTTGATATTATGAATAAACACAAACCCTTCACAAATTTTCCAACTAAAATTATTTTATTCTTTTCACTCAATCTTTCTTATTTTTCAAAGTCCTCCCCTCCCTTTCTCTTCAAACTATCAAACTCTTCTCCATTTATTTGATGAATGAAATTATATTTTGTATAATAATATAGAATAGATATATGCAATAAAATACACGGTGACACATAGTATTTGGAAAGAGAAAATAGTTGTGAATAAATAATTGATCAGGTCACTAGGTTATTAATTTATTATTATTTTTATTATTAATTAGACAAAATATTTTTTTGTCCCTTAATTATACTTTTTAGATTGGTCCCTTAATTTTTTTTTCGTGTCAGATTTGTCCATTAACTCTTAAAACACGTCATGTTAGTCATTTTTGTCTAATTATCGACGAATTTAGCGATATTTTTTTTAATTTTTCCGCCAATTTGCATCTGTTAACGGGGATCCCATGAAGATTATTTGGTCGGAGTTTCGAAGTCGGAGATTTTTTCCTGTGAGGACGAGGATGGAGGAAAAACTTCTCTTGATAACACTTCAAGGTGGGGATCGGGAAAGTATCCTCTGCCCCGCATATTCCCCGATCCCGATCATATTATTTAACTTTAATATATAATATATAAGTATATATTAGAAAATGAATAGTAATTAGTGGATAATTTTATTGTTTTCATTGTATAATGTATTGCTTCACCACCTAAGTACCCAATCATAAAAAAATGCACTCATAACATACAATGTACATATCTCTTCTTCTTCTTCTTCTTCTTCTTCTTCTTCTTCTTCTTCTCTCAATTCAATTTGTCTCATTCATTCCTCATCTCATATGTTCTCATCATCATCATTACAACCATTCTTATTTGCCCCGCTTCAAAAAAGGTGTGGAATGCGGTATCAGATTGGAGTGGGAATATATTTGCTCCAAGTAAATGACGTCCACAATCATTTCTTGTTATGGGTGGCTTACTTTAGGAAGAAAAAAGCTTGCACGAAAAAAGCAAGGACAATTTGGTTTGCAGTGGTTTGGAGTTTGTGGTTGTTGATGAATGACATGGTGTTCAAAGACGTCAAATTCAATTTCTCGGATTTCATTTAGAATATTAAATCTTTGGCATGGAGATGGTCTCTAATAGGTGATATTAATCTCCCCAATTGTAATTTTTATAATTTTTACAAAGCTCCTTTGCATTATTTAAGTTAAGTTCCAATTGATGTTTAATCTCTTCTTATTGGTTCACCGGTTCAGTGCTTTTGTTTGGTAATTAGGTTTGAGTACTCCTAATACTCGTTAATCGAATTCATTGTTTTTAAATAAAAAATCATGTAGTCAGAGATCAAACTTACCAAGAAACAAATGAAAGACCAAGATGCACCAATGAGAGAAAGACTTGAAAGTTTGAACAAGTAGCACAAAACCATAAATAAAATAAACATGGAGAAAATTGGAATAAAATTGATTCAAAGACAATGGTCCAATAACAATTATAAATGATCTATATCAACTAATTATTTCAATCAGACTATGATTCTGTTT
This sequence comes from Lathyrus aphaca, assembly GCA_963966055.1. Classification (NCBI taxonomy): domain Eukaryota; kingdom Viridiplantae; phylum Streptophyta; class Magnoliopsida; order Fabales; family Fabaceae; genus Lathyrus; species Lathyrus aphaca. Next base: position 161,238,430 of record OZ014521.1, on the reverse strand, counting down.
GTTTCTTTCAGGTCTTTTTTAAAATAACTTTTATAGGGTAATATATTTTTGTTGAAAACAATTATAAAGACTTTTTTCTTAAAAATTTTCAAATGAAAAAATAATTTAAATAATTATTTTTAAATATTATTTTAAGTATTTCATCTTTAGCTATAATTTTTTGTGGATATCAAATTTTTAAAAAATTAATAAATTTAAAATTACTTCAAATAATTTTTCATAAAAAATTTCCGAGATATATTTTTTATTTATAAAACAATTGTGATTTGACTATGTTTTGATATTTAATAATGTATATTTATGTTATATGATGTTAAAATTAGTTTTTTATAACTAAAAACGAATTTGAATTTTTTTTAATATTTAAATTTTTATTTTATTTTATGAAAATATTAAAAATAATCTATTTTTTTAAAGTTAAAACAAAGGACTCTATATTTATGCAAAAGATCCAACGACCTTGATCCCACCTCAAAAGGCAACCATTACATCAGTTAAGCAACAATTCATTTTGATATATAAGTTAGTTAGTTTTAGATGGAAAGAATATTTACATTCTTAGTAAGTGTAAAAAAGTTGACAATTGTTTTAAAGTGGGGGGTGTATAGTAGATAGACTTGACAAATGTGGCCATTTTCCCTCTATTTGCCATTGGAATTGGTATTGTAAAAATGGACAATAACTTGGTTCCCTTTGCATGCAATTACCTAACTAAAACTCAAACCTGTCACTTATTTGACATGGGATTCAGCATTGAGTCCTTCAGATAATGAACAAGTGTCATGGTTGCCATTGAGTCCTTCAGGTAATGAACAAGTGTCATGGTTGCCCCATCCATTATGTTAGATTGAAATATTCTTTCTAGGGAAAGAAACAGTAACAAGTCTTTAAAGAAGTGATGGTCCTAAAATGTTTGGTATGTGTCATCATGATGATGGCAAGGACTAATTTGCTTTAACTAGCTTACCACTGTTTTGTTCTAAATAAAATCAATGGAATAGGGCTTTTCTTTATTAGCTTTAACTAACTTACCATTATATTTTCTTCCGTATAAACTCAAGTGATTCATTTTTCCAAGCAAATAGTAACAAATTTTTCTCATATTCAAGTGAATAAAATATATACATTATTTGATTGATTAGTAAATTATGATATAACATAATTACACGAACAATTATGCTAATTATAGTAAAATAGTTATGAATAATTATAATAATAATATTTTATTTTATCACATTTCCATAGTGCAAGTTAGAGGTTCACATGTGCTTTGACTAATCCCAAAATCATAGAAAATGTGAGAATTTTTTTGGTGAAGATGTCTGCAATTTGATATCGGGAGGAAACATAAAGAGCATGTTCCTAACCACAAATTACTTTTTTCGAATAAAATGAACGTCTATCTCAATATGCTTGGGGCCATGATGTTGCACATGATTACTAGAGAGATAAATGACACTAACATTGTCACAATACACCAAAGTGATTTGAGGAATAGGAAAACAGAGCTCCATAAGAAGATTACGAATTCAACACGACTCAGACACAACATTAGCAACACCTATATATTCAAATTCAACACTAGAGCGAGAGAGAATGTGTTGCCTTTTGGAAGACCAGGAGATAAGGTTGTCACCTAGAAAGACTCAATAGTCAAATATGAAGCGTCTGATGTCTAGACATCCACCCCAATCAACATCAGTGTAGGAGATAAGTTGTGAAAAAGGGGCGGTGATAAATGTAATCTAAGACGCGTGGTACTCTAAACATAGCGCAAAATGCGCTTGGGACCAAACACGTATTTTGTGCGAGGTGCATGCTGGAACAATTTTGATTCTACAACTATTCTTAAGTTTTAATGATAACAAAGTGTAAGAAAACAATTTTGTACTCTAACCAGTTTACTGAGTGTGCAAAAAAAAAATTAGAACAAATTCTGACTTTGAATATGTCCTGACTCTGAACCAAATTGATCTTACCTAGTGATCAAAACTCCAATGACTGCTGACGTGGATCTTCGGGTCTGCTCGTGCGATCAAGAGAACGGGGGGTGTACCTGCAAGGTACTCCGATGCCAAAGTAAGAACGGGCACAAGAGCTAGCAAGTACGAGTAAAATGTTTGAGGAGAGAATATTCAATACCTGACACTCTCAAGTGGGAGAGTTTATATAGAGATCCCCCAGCGCGTGGCCAACGGTCCCTATTTTTGAGTCTGGATCGCGGATCCCTCAAAAATAGGTAACTGCCAGGAAGGGAGCAAGGACGAGCATCCTGCTCGGGAGACATTTGTGTCGGGCACAGAGCCCCGAGCGAGGTCTGTCCTGGTAGATCCTGGGAGGTCCCTGTCCTAGCCGGACAAGGTCCATAAACGAGGAGGAGAGACCGGGCACCATGGAGGTGGGTCCCCTGGATGATGAGTTATTGGGTCATTTCTGGGCCGAAAAGGGTTAGGCCCACTACGCCAAAAACGTTTTTTAACAGCGCATCTTAGACAGCGCTTTTAAAAGCAAGCGCTGTCTAAGGTTAAAAATAAAATAAAACACGGAAAATGGTCCAAAAAAATAATGAAAGCGCTGTCTAAGGGGGGGTCTTAGACAGCGCTTTATAAAAGCGCTGTCTAAGACCCCCCCTTAGACAGCGCTTTTAGAAAGCGCTTTTAAATATATACCTTAGTCAGCGCTTTTGATAAAGCGCTGTTTAAAGTCTTTAAATTAAAAAAAAATTTAAATCCAAAAGCGCTGTCTAAGGGGGGTCTTAGACAGCGCTTTTAGAAAGCGCTGTCTAAGGCATACCTTAGAAAGCGCTTTTCCCAAAAGCGCTGTCTAAGGTCTTATTAAAATTAAAATTCAGACTTCTATTTTCGTTCTCCCGTCTTTCTGTTTTCCCTCCCAGCGAACGAACCCTACCAGCGAACGAACGCCATTACAGCGATCTTCAGTAGATTGTATTCCTTCATTCGTTTCAGGCATTGAAAGAGTAAGAATCGCCAGTTTCTACTGTTCTTCATTGAGGTATTATCATTTTTTCATTTTTTTCATTTGTTCTTTTCTTCGAAGAAACCCTACGGCTGACCGCGAAATTCATGACATTGGTTTCTTTCATTCGTTTCAGTCATTGAAAGTTATTAAAGAATCATTCGTTTCTACTGTTCTTCATTGAGGTATGTTCATTTTTTCCTTTTTTCATTTTTTCTGTTTCTACGGTTCTGGTTCTGTTTCTACTGTTCTTCATTGGTTCTGTTTCATTTTATTTTCTGAAAAAATGTTCAATATTTTCATACCTTTGCATGTTGCTCTTGTGACAGTTTTTTTGAGATCCTCACTACTCATAGTAATAACTGTATAAAAACAATCTAAAAATTAGAATGAAACTTGAAGAAGCCAAAGTTTTGAAGAAAGTGAGTTAAACTGATATAGTTTAGTTTGGTTTCTAGATTGAAAGATAGCATTCAATATATAACCACTATAGTTATCACTATTATTGCCTTAACTACACTTCTAACAACTTAGTTTTATTTGTTTGAATATGGTGTTGATTGTATCAAAGGATGTTGAATAGAAAAAATATCCCTTATAATATCTTAAAAAATCAGAGTAACTTGCGAAAGCTTTCATGGTGAAAATTGTTTTGAAAACAATTCTACAACAATTCAAAGATTTGATCAAATTGACACACACACACACCAATGATGTGGACATAATGAGAAGTAATATGCTAATTAACCTTTAATAGATCAAACAAGAAATTTAATTTATTTTTGGATTAATCAATCATTAAACAATCTAGAATCACAATTTGACAATTTAATCAATCATTATAGTGGATTGATCTTCACTCAATCCTTCTTTGAAGACTTGAATCTTTTCGTCTAATGGTTGATAGGTGTAAGAAACTCCACTTCAGTAGAGAATAACTCTCTCTTTTTCTTCAAAGGAACTTCAAATCTTGAATTCCACAAATAGATCCAACTGCTAATACACCTTGATAACAACCATTAGCAATCTAATGTGGTTCCTCATAGAATCCATGGAGGATATGACAGGTCCACTAACATTTCATTCTAAAGCAACAACAATTTGCTTTCTGGCTGCAAATCTAGCCAAAAGATTTCTCCCATAAAATGATTGAACGAACTCTTATATAGTTATAGGTATAGTTATAGTTATATTGTAATAGAAAAAGTTTGATTCTTGTAATATAAAAAATGAAAGTGATGAGGTAATTAAAGTTGGTATATTGGCTTATCGGATACGTCATTGAAGTTTATATTAACATTGGTTATGTATACGTTTTTTAAGTAGGAAAACCATGGATAAAACATGGATCTGTGCCGATCGAATGACCAAAGAGTACGAGAGTGGGGTTGCGGAATTCGTTAAGTATGCTGTTCAACACGCTGAAAACCCCAGACGAATGCATTGTCCTTGCTTGCGTTGTTGTTATATTGGTAAGGTTGACGCACATGGATTGAAATCGCATTTGCTGAGGCATGGAATTGATCAAAGTTATCGGTGTTGGATATTTCATGGTGAGAAAATTAACGGGAATGTTGAATCGAGTGGAAAAAGTAATACGACCTATGCTTCATACGACAAAGACACGGAAACATATGATTGTGATCGAGTTGAAGAGATTGTAGAAGCACTGGAAGAAGATCTTCATGATTGTCCTGAAATGTTTGAGAGGATGGTAAGCGATGCAGAGAAACCGTTGTACAAAGGTTGCACTAAATTCTCAAGACTTTCTGCGGTATTAAAGTTGTACAACTTAAAGGCGGGCAATGGATGGTCGGATAAAAGTTTCACAGAGTTGTTGGCCCTTATGAGAGAAATGCTACCGGATGATAATGTTCTTCCTAATCGAACCTATGAGGCAAAAAAAATGTTGTGCTCTATTGGCATGAGCTATGATAAGATACATGCTTGTCCTAACGATTGCATTTTGTTTCGTAACGAATATGCAACGTTAACTGAGTGCCCCAAATGCGGTTTGTCTCGATATAAGAAAAAATTATCTCCCGCAAAAGTCTTATGGTATTTTCCGATAATTCCGAGATTTAGGCGCATGTTTCGTAGTGAAACCGATGCAAGACATCTTACTTGGCATGCAGATGAAAGAATCACCGATGGAAAGTATCGGCATCCGGCTGATTCACCACAGTGGTCGAAGATTGATAATGATTATCCTGAGTTTGGGTCAGAAGCAAGAAACCTTCGATTGGCATTATCTACTGATGGAATGAACCCACATGGTCTTCAAAGTATTTCACATACCACATGGCCTGTGATTCTTATGATTTATAACCTACCTCCGTGGCTATGTATGAAGCGTAAGTACATGATGTTATCTATGTTAATCTCTGGGCCTAAACAACCAGGTAATGACATAGACGTATACTTGACACCTCTGATCGAAGATTTAAAGATTTTGTGGGAGAACGGTGTGGAGGTTTATGATGGATATAGGAAAGAAAGTTTCAATCTGAGGGCGATGTTGTTTGGCACAATTAATGATTTTCCAGCATACGGGAATCTATCTGGGTATAGCATTAAGGGTCAACGTGCGTGTCCTGTTTGTGAAGACGGAACCGATACGATCCGATTGGAACTTTGCCAGAAGAATGTGTTTCTCGGTCATCGTAGATTCTTACATTCTAAACATCATTACCGTGGGTGGAGAAAAGCATTCAATGGAGACACCGAACATCGTAGAGCTCCACCCGCATTGTCAGGTGAACAAGTTTTTGAAAAGGTGAAAGATGTGCGTACTGAGTTTGGCAAGCCTTTTGCACATAAGATTGTGAAAGGTGGGTGGAAGAAAAGGTCGATATTTTTTGAATTGCCATATTGGAAGTCTTTGTACGTGAGACATTTTCTCGATGTTTATGCATATTGAAAAAAACGTATTTGAAAGTGTTATCGGTACATTACTCAATATAAAAGGCAAGTCTAAGGATGGCCTTAAAGCAAGGGAGGACATGTTAAAAATGGGAATGAGAACTGAATTAGCACCCGTGAAGAAAGGAAGACGAACATATCTACCACCTGCTGCTTTTACTTTATCTAGAAAGGAGAAAAAAATTTTGTGTAAGTCTCTGAGTGAAGTTAAGGTTCCAGAAGGATACTCATCTGATATCAGAAGACTTGTTTCTATGAAAGACCTCAAGTTGAAGAATTTGAAGACACATGATTGTCACGTTATAATGGAACATTTTCTACCGATCGGTATACGTTCTATTTTGCCAGAAAAAGTAAGAAGTTCCATAACTAAATTGTGTTTTTTCTTTAGGTCAATTTGTAGTAAGGTGATCGATCCCGAGATCTTACCAACACTACAAAAAGAGATTGTAATTACCTTGTGTGAGCTTGAGATGTATTTTCCTCCGTCTTTTTTTGACATAATGGCTCATTTAGTTGTTCATCTTGTGAAAGAGACACAGTTGTGTGGACCAGCTTATATGAGATGGATGTACCCTGCTGAACGGTATATGAAAATATTAAAAGGGTACGTGAAATCCCGAAGTCGACCAGAGGGTTGTATTGTTGAACGATACATTGTTGAAGAAGCTGTTGAGTTTTGTACTGAATATTTGTCTAACGTTCAATCGATTGGACTCCCCAGAGCTCAGATTTTCGACAAAATGGAAGGTAAAAAATTAATTGGGAATAAAATTGTGACAATATCAAGGGATGAACGGGATCAAGTTCATTTGTATGTTCTGCACAATATTAATGAGGTTGAGCCATATGTTGAAATGCACAAGGATGTACTCCGAAGGTTAAATCCGAACAGAAATGAAAATTGGATAGTTATAGAGCACAATCAAAGTTTCATACAATGGTTGAAGGATCATATTTATTTGAAGCGCTCTTCAGATCCTTCTTCGGTAACAGAAAGGTTGAGATGTTTGGCATATGGTCCAAGTTTGCATGTGTTTTCTCATAGCGCATATTCAATTAATGGATACACATTTTATACCAAAGAACAAGATGATAAGAGTACTATGCAAAATAGTGGTGTCACCGTGCTAGCTGAAGCAATGCATATATCAAGCATGAAGGACTTAAACCCCAAATATGCAAATCTGTCATATTTTGGAGTTATTGAGCACATTTGGGTGTTTGATTACGAGAAGTTTCAGATTCCCATCTTTGGTTGCAAGTGGGTGAATAGTAGTGGCATACGAATGGATAAGTCTGGATTTTTGCAAGTTGATCTTACTAGGGTGGGGTACAAAGATGAACCTTTTATTCTAGCATCTCAGGCTAAACAAGTGTTCTATGTGAATGACCCGAAGAGTACAAAATGGTCTATAGTGCTTTTCTCTAACAAAGTGACTGATGATAGCGGTGTCGATCAATGTGATATTGATGTTGAGAATGAGTCATGCATTAGACGGAATGAGTTGAATAGAAATGATGAAGTTGAGGATCTTATACCGGATGAGTCATATATAAGAAACGATCATAATGAGGGAATTTGGATCAATTCATCCGTACGCATTGCTAAGAAACAAGTGATTAATATTCCAACAAAGAAAAGAAAGAGATGTTAGTGACTTAGGTAAATTATCCATGGTTTCTTTATTTTATTTTTTCGATTGTTTTGATTATAAGTTATATGTGATAATGCATGATTTCCTTATTTTTTTGTTTTCAATTACTTTGATTATAAGTTATATATGATAATGCATGATTTCTTTATTTTTTTGTTTTCAATTGCTTTGATTATAAGTTATATTTGATATTTGATGGTTTCCTTGGTTTATTACAGGTTAGACATGGCTGATGACCAACCTGAGGAAGTTCCTAAAAAAGTATCCGCGGAAGAAGAAATTCGAAGAGGCATCACAGTAATGAGAAGGGTGGTCCAAGGAAGATCTCGAGGCATCATACTAGATGTCTATTGGAGCACCCAGGGACAGCTTATAGAACCTAATGGGCACACCTTAACTAGTTTTATCGGTGCACTAGTAAGGAATGAAATTCCCATTACATGTGATGATTGGAGAAACAAAGAGCTGAAAGAGTCCAAAGATAAAATTTGGAGTGAGATAAAGGTACAATCATGTTTTTTCAATTATGTTTTTTCAATTACCGATACTAACTATCAATCTGTATGTTTTTCTTAGCGATGTTTTAACATCGAAGAAGAAAGAAGAGGCTTTTGTATGAAATTGGCCGGAAAGCTTCTAAGAGGGTTTCGGACATTTTTATCATCCAAGTTCCTTAAGGATGCGGATGGTAATTTTGTGGATGCGGAACTTCCCAAAAAATATGAAAGTTTGATATCGGCTGAAGAATGGGAAGCGTTCAAATCCAAAAGACAAGACCCGGTTTTTCAAAGAATAAGTGCTACAAATCGGGAAAGAGCATCAAGTCCCGCATATCCGTACCGAAAAGGACGTGTCGGATATGGACGTTTAGAACAATCCATGGTACGTATTTTTAAATTGCGATAACAAATTTGTTCATCATATATTAGTTTTATCTGATCAAATTGTATGACTTAATGTGTAGCTGCAGAAGGAGGAAAGTTCAGAATCATCTCTTCCTGCACATGTTTTGTGGAAGGAAGCCCGTGTGGGCAAATCTGGAGTTCCTCAAGAAGAAGTTTTACAAGTATACCAGAAATGTGTAAGTATAACATTTTTTCATTAATTGAATAACATTTTTATACACAAATATTTGACAATTGTACGATATTCATATGATTTTTCAGGAGGAGCTATCTCAGTCTTTATCTCCCGATGATACTAGGAGCATACTTGGTCGGGCATTAGATGTCCCTGAGTACTCTGGTCGGGTGAGGGGTAAGGGATTTGGAGTCACTCCGACCTCCATGAGTATTAAAAAAGGAAAGGCTCCTAGTAATCGGGAGCTTCATGCAAGAATGGAAGCCATGCAAGCTGAGCTTGATGCATTGAGGAGAGAAAGAGAGGCTAGCGCCTCAACAGTATACAGAGATGCTTCGGACAAAGACAGTATCAACTGTACCTTTCAGCCGAACATTCCAGAGGTAATTACATATAATTGTCTTAAATTGAACTATTTTCTTAAATTATGTATTTGACATATATACACATTAACGATTTCTTGTTATTATTGATTTTAGGGCATTTCCCATTGTCAGCTGTATTTGTCGTCACCATACTATCGGATGGTTGGCAAGGGAAAAGTGCATAACGTTAGCGGAGTATTACTCCACACTAGAGAGCTCCCTGCTGGATGTTTGAAGGTATCAGTTGATATTGCAGTTGAGCCGAATGCAGCATTACCATATCCTAGTGATGATTCGGATGCAACAACGGTGCACGAAGCAGTAGGTTCGTTTGTTGCATGGCCGACAAACCTCATATGCGTAGGATATGAGGTATGATTAAAACTTATGTTAACTTTCCTTGGTATATTCAAAGTTTAAAATTTATGCTTAAAATTTTACTTACATATTTTCCTATGTTAAATAGACTCCCACACAATCCAAATCAAAAGAAACTGCGATTCCACGGCATACCGAGTCCACGGTTTCAAGAAAAGAGGTAATATACAATTATATGACATATATTCATGGAAGTTGTTACATTCTTAATTTGATCTAACTATTTATATGACATGTAGGTTCAAGAAAATGAGGCTAGCAATGCCTCCGCACAACAAAAAAAGGAGGTTAGCAACGCCTCCGCACGGGTACAAAGTTCTGGTGCTAAGAAGTCCGTAGCTAGGAAAAAACCTACCACCAAGTATAGGTCGTGCCTCAGGACATTTCTAGAGATGACCGATATACCGACCGGAGGTGTTCGGACTATACCTATGGAGGTAGGGATTTTCGGCTTTGATTACGAACAAATGATTGGTAATGAGGACTTCATGCAAGTTTTTGGTCGTGAAGAAATCGGCGTCAACGTTGTCAATACATATGTTAGGTAAATTCGGCATACTTTGTTTTATTAATTAAACAACTTATTTTAATGATGTTTACTTTATGTTAATGATGTTTTTATATTAGGTTTTTGTATGACAAATGGATGCGCCCCAATGGTTTGGACGTGTCATTCGGATTCTTAGCACCCGCGACCGTCAACTATACTTTAATGATAAGTAGACCGGATACCGTGACGGAGTACGTTCTTCGGATCCTCGTGGAGAATAAAAATGCGGAGAAGTTGTTTTTTTTACCGTTTAATACCGGGTTAGCATTTCATTCTAAATTCATCTATAATAATTATTTTCCAAGTTACCATCTAACATTTGCCTAATCATTACAGTGGACATTGGTTGTTGCTCGCAATCAATCCTATCCGAGAAATTGTGTATTATCTTGACTCGTTAGGAAATGATTGGACAACATACCCGGTTATGAAGGACCTAATTGACACGTAAGTGAGAATGTTCAAAATTTTTCTTAGTTTATGTGAATTGTTCTAATTGCTTCATTTTTATTTTATTAGCGTCCTACAAGCTTTTCGTGCCCAACGAGTTATCCAGACCTCAAGGAGGGGCGCCAACTCCATTTCATGGATTAAAGTGGCGGTATATTTTTAATTACCGCGTTTTTTATTATATTAGTGATGACTACACTTGATAAAACTTAGGATTTATAATTCATATTTTTTTTTCATATGTAGTGTCCTCTTCAACGTAATGAAATAGATTGCGGGTATTTCATGTTGAGGTTTATGCGAGATACTCTCATGTTGGGCCGATTAGAGATTCCCACCGATGTATGTATTTCTAACTTATGAGTTATTTTTATATTTACACATATCTCATATAATTAAATAGTTGGAATTAATTCAAAATATGTTATATTATTATGTAGTACTTTGATGAATTCAAGTGTGCATCTTATACAAAGGATCAAGTGGACGAAATCAAAGAGGAGTGGTGTCAATACATGATAGAGCTCAAAGTGTGTAATTAATGTGTACATTTGTAGTAGTATATGTAATGACTTATAAATGTAAACATAAATTTGTATATATTTTGATACATTTATGGCAAATTTGGTTTGAATTGGTTTGAATTGGTTAGCCAAATTTTGGTAAAAAAAGGCCAAAATGGCATATATAAAATGTGATAATTGACTGCAAAAATCTGGTTGAAAACAGGTACCAATTCTGGTTTATAAACCTGGAAAAAATGTGGTTACAAACAAATCCTACAAAAAATTTCGTTTACTTTAGACAGCGCTTTTGGCAAAAGCGCTGTCTAAGGGGGGGATTAGAAAGCGCTTTAGGCCAAAGCGCTGTCTAAGGTGGGGGCTTAGACAGCGCTTTGGCCAAAAGCGCTGTCTAAGGTATACCTAAAAAAATTAAAATAGGAGGGGCTTAGACAGCGCTTTTGGCCAAAGCGCTGTCTAAGGTAGGGGCTTAGACAGCGCTTTTGAAAAGCGCTGTCTAATGTGTACCTAAAAAATTTAAATTAAGAGGGTCTTTTAAAGCGCTTTTGGCCAAAGCGCTGTCTAAGGGTGGGGGATTAGACAGCGCTTTTCACATTTTAAAAAGCGCTGTCTAAACCTTTAGCAGCGGAGGTTTAGACAGCGCTTTAAAGCGCTGTCTAAGGCTAAAAAAAGCGCTGTCTAAGATCTTGTTTGTTGTAGTGGCCATACTTAGTCGTTGGTCCAGTCCAGAACAGGAGCCCCCAATTCGTTGCTTCAGGTCGGAGAAGTGATGACTTAAGGGTGCCTTATCATCACCGCGATGGGAAGATCCTCGGTGCATTTCATAATCATGCTCGCCGATGGAATCAGTCATGGCATCCTGGTCGTTATAGGCGAGGATCCCAAATGTTTGGAGGGACTGGAGTGACACACATGTGTCTTGGAAATTATGTGCATTTAATGTGTAATGATGGCTAGCCTACGGCCGTCCCTAGGCAATGAATGTGTCGTTCATAGGTTTGCAGACCGCACGTGCTCGCGCACGTGTTGGAGGAGTTTATAAATAGAGCATCTGACCCCATTTTCACACTTTTAGCTTTCCAGTTTCCTGATCGTCCAAACACACAACTCGCTTCCGTCGTCAACAGCTATTTTCCACCGCAATTCCTGAGCACGATCGTCGACCACCGCGGAAAACTCTCAACTTGTAAGTTCCGATGCTGTTTTTTAGCTTGATTTAACTTATGATTTTCGATAAATGAAGTAGTAGCATGCAGTTAGGGTAGCATTTAGTATGATAATGATGATTTAGGTGAGAATGTAGGGTTCTGACACGGTGTTCATTGCCTCTGTTGACGGAGGCCGGTGGCAGAACTGTTACTGATATGGCATTTAGGGTTAGTTTGCTCCGTTCACGACGACTCTATTTGTCTTCTCTGGTTGAACTTCAACCGGAGTTCTAGGTAGAATCATGCTCGTCCCATGAGATCCTCGTGGCGACTTGAATTCGTTTACCCCTAAGATTAACTGATTGTGGTTATTCTTTACTATTAAGGGCATTGGCCGAGGACAACGTCCTTGCCCCCTAGCGCACCCTTTCACTTGTTAAGCGGTGGAAGGGTGGATTTGATGTTGTCATCGAATTCACGTTTGCTTTCATTGTTTTTCAGGTGCAACCATGTCCAACGACGACCACATAAACATGGAAACCAAGGAGCTGTCTAAAGGGTCCGCATCTTCTCCCGCTGACACCGAGCAAAGTTCGCCTTCGGGGAGGAGTTCAGAATCTTCTGCGGATTCTGAAGAGAACACCTCAGCTAAAGACAACTCGACTGAGTTTGAGGAGAAGGACGAGGGGACGGGGGAGGACATCCCTGTAACTGAATGGGTTGTTGTCGAGCCACTGAATATAATCTCACAGTATGCTCAGGAAATGGTCGGACCCCCTCCGGTGGTCGGAAATTCTGCGGACTGGATGGTGAGGTACTCGACCTCTGATGACCGGATTTGCACGGACTATGGCACAGACATGTTTCCGTTGTACGAAATTCTTTTTAAAGATATGAAGTTCAGGCTTCCTTTCACGGACTTCCAACAAAGTGTCTTCGTTCACCTGGAGCTCGCACCCTCGCAGATCCATATGAACTCATTTGCCTTCATCCGGGAATTCGAGAAGACATGTGGTTACTTATAGATAGGGGAGACACTCCCCTTGTTCTTCCGTGTCTTCCACCTACAACGGCAGATCGTGAATGGGAAGTTTGGCTGGGTGTCTTTGAAACAAAAGAGGAAGATCTTCAAGGCGTTTTCATCGTCGATCCGGGATTTCAAAGACCGCTACTATCTGGTCGAACCGATCTCTGATCGAGCTTTGAACTCCTACAAATTCCGGGGGTGGACATTGATGACCAGGGTAATGTTGTACTAGACGAGGATGAGAAGGAGGTTCCCCGACTGTTGCTGAAGTTTCTTTTTTCCTGGTCTTAAGACCATTTTGCTCGAGGAACCGATGAATTCTTGGAGACCGGCTCTGCTCTGGACAATAGCGATCAGGCCATCTATGAGATCCTTATGAGCTACGTCTCCAAAATAATGATGAAGGTGCACGTGGACAAACATGGCCACGCTATCCTGGACAAAGATGGGGGTGCCAAGGTGACCCCCAGTTTATTGAAGTATCCAAGCTCCTGGCTTGTGTGAAGGACGGGGACGTCCGCGAGTATCTTGGTAGATTTACTGTTTATAATTTCTTATGCTCATTTGTTATTTGCTTGTTTCTGACCGTTTTGTCTGTGCCATTTCAGATTCAATGGTGAATCCTCAAGAAGAAATGATGCCAATTTCAAAAGGAATTGGGCACCTAAAAAACCGACTTAGACCCGTTTGAGAGACAAGGTTGTCACGGGTCTGAGCACCTCTTCACCGGTCAGTCACGGTTCTCCCGGAGGAAATTCCGGAGTAGGGAAAAGACCCCAGCCCGACAACGTCGTCAACCTGGACGGTTCCTCTCCGAAACACTCATTCGAGCTTCCTCCATGCTTCCTCAATCTGAACTTCTTCGAGGAGCACTCCCTCCAGGTCCAACGAGCAGACACCATTCACCTGGAGAAGACTAGCCGACCAGACAGACGAGCTTGGTTGGCTTGGGATGCTAGTTCCGTCGTTCGAGTCTTAGAGATGGCCTTTATGTTTGTCGAGGGGACTGCTACCCAGGAGGAGGAGATCAACAGACTGAAGGCTCAGCTAGCTGCTTCTGAAGAGCTTCCCGAGGAGTGGGAGAAGTCTCTAACTAAGGCCTCTAAGTAGGTTAAGGAAATGGAGGAGTTGGCGGCTTCTGCCAAAAAGGCTTCTAAGGAGGAGGTTGCTCGTTTAAAGGTTGACTTAACCCCAGCCGAGGATGAATCTGAAGAGATAAGGTCTCAGAAGACCCGGGAAGAATTGGTGGCCAAGATCGAGGAGGGGTACGCCGACCTTGAAGAAATGGCTGGTGTCGCTTTCAAGAATATGGTCGAGCAACTGAAAATAGTTAACCATGGTTTGACATTCAACGAGGAAGGCATCGGTTTTATGTACAAAGCTGAAGACGGTGTTATCCACATCCCCGATTTCCTCAAGGAACTCGAGCAGGCTAACCCCAAGGAAGAAAACCTTGGGAACACCCTTGGGGGCCATCCATGAGTTGACGAGGAAGCTTGAGTCTTGTGATTTTTCTTTGTATGTTTTTCTTGGCTGGCCTGTGCGTCATGGCCTTTATCTTTTGACGGGGGAGTATGTTCCCCCTTTTATGTAATCTAAGAACAAGTCGGTCCTTGTGGCCGCATTTTAATGTTTCATATTTACGATCTTGGTGGTCGGTTCCTATATTTTATTTGTTCGTAATAATGCATCCGTCGGAGGACATATTTTACTTATTATTTTCACTAAGTGCTTATGTTTTGGGAAGGTAATTCTCGATTTTAATATCTGTCCGTTTGGAGTACTGGGCAGAATGCCATCCGTAGGTTGGCCGAGGAATGATGCTCGGAACATGTTGATGATCCGTGCTTCGTGATGTGAACATCCCATCGCGAGTTGGGTGTTCTGCCTAGTCGTGGTACTTAGATGACGATGGACTCGTTTGAGGATCCAATCGTGTGGAGATGACCATCCTTGTTAACGAGGAGGGTCTCACCGAATTGAATGTATGGTATACAATACTTGTACCTCGGTATGTATTTTAGGTCGGTGCTGGTGTCGGCTGGCGCCTTAACTGTTGTATTGTTTAAGTTTCTCGGTGTTCCAAGGACGAGTAAGTTCTTCTCCTTGTAAATTTTCTAAGTAATACGCTCCGTTGTCCGTTTTTGCTTGGACTCGGTAGGGTCCTTCCCAGTTAGCAGTCAATTTTCCTTCTTTTGAATCTTTGTGATTCCTTCTGAGGACGAGGCTGCCAACCGGGAAAGCTCGTTTGATGACCTTAGCGTCATGCCTTAAAGCAATCCTCTGTTTGATGGATGCCTTGCGTAGGGCTACCCCGACCTAACTTCCTCGACTAGATCGAGCTCCTCGCGTAGTATTATGCGTTGGTATCTTCGTCCATAGGAGCTTCTGTCCGCCTGGACTGGATGTGGATTTCTACAGGAATAGCGGCTTCCGTACCGTACGCTAGTCGAAAGAGGGTCTCCCCGGTGGTCGAGTAGGGAGTAGTCTGGTAAGCTCATAGGACGCTGTGTAACTCTTCGACCCACCGCCTCTTGATCTCGTCCAACCTTCGCTTGAGGCCTCAAAGGATGATCATGTTTGCTGCCTCGGCTTGCTCGTGGGTTTACGGGTGTTCCACAGATGCGAAATGTTGTTTGGTTTCGACGCTGGCGATGAACTCTTGGAAATTCTTGTCCGTGAACTGAGTATCGTTGTCGGTAACGATTGCTTGAGGTATCCCGAAACGAGCGAGGATGTTGCGTTTGAAGAAACGCAGTATGTTAAGGGTCGTGGTCTTGGCCAGGGGTTCGACTTTGATCCACTTTGTGAAGTATTCGACGTTGACGATTAGGTACTTGTTTTGATTAGAACCGACGACGAAAGGACCGAGGATATCCAGGCGCCACCATGCGAATGGCCATGGGGAAAACATCATTTTCAGCTCGTTTGGAAGGGAGGGGTGCATGTCCCCATGCCGTTGGCATTTGTTACATTTCTTCATATGCTCATTTGCGTCATTTTTCATCGTAGTCCTGTAGTATCCTTCCCGGAAGGCTTTCCTTGCGAGGGACCGTCTGCCCAAGTGTTGGGCGTTGATTCCTTCGTGGATCTCGCGTAGGATGTGTGGGACTAATTCTTCTTCGACACATCTTAGGAGAGGTATGGAGAACCCTCGTCGGTAGAGTTTTCCTTCGCCCAGGACGTACGAGCACGATCGGTGTTTGACAATGCAAGCCTCCTTTGGGTCTTCAGGTAGTTCGTCGTTGGTTAGGAATTTGTACCCAGGTGTCATCCAACAGTTAGTGCCACTGATGACGTTGATGTCTAATGTCGCTTTGATCCTTCGATACTAGGTCTTGGAAGTATTTCTTGAATGACCGATTTATTTCCTCCTTTCTTCTTCGTGCTCGCGAATTTCAAGAGGATGTCTGCTCGCGTATTGTTTTCGTGGGGGACATGCCTTACTTCCACGAAAGTGAATTCCACGATCTTTTCCTTGACGAGGGTCAAGTATTCTGATAAGTTGTCACTTTTGACTTGGTACTCTCTTTTGACTTGCATGGCCACGAGTTGGGAATCTGTGCAGATGGTGATCTCCTATGCCCCCAGGTCGTCAGCCAACCTCAACCTTGCGAGGAATGCCTCATATTTTGCTTGGTTGTTAGACGTTGGGAATGATAGTGAGAGGGATACTTCGATCAGGATACCTTCCTCATTTTCAAGGATGACCCCTGCCCCGCTACCCGTTGAGCTCAATGCTCCATCCACAAAATGGTTCATTTTCTGGAAGGGCGGGTCAGGTTATCTGGGGTGACCATTTTGGCCACGAAATCGGCGAGGGCTTATGCCTTGATGGTGACTCTACTTTCGTATCGAATATCGAACTCCGACAGTTCAAGCGACCATTTCAACATTCTCCCGGACATATCTGGTTGTCCGAGGAGCTGTTTAATGGACTGGTTTGTTCGTATGATGATCGTATGCGTGAGGAAATAATGCCTAAGTCGCCTTTCTGCGTGGAGGAGTGCGAGGGCTAATTTCTCAATTTGCTGATACCTAATCTCATGCCCATGTAGGGCTTTGCTCGTGAAGTAAATTGGTTTTTGGCCTTCGGGCGTCTCTCTTACGAGTGCGACGCTTATGGCTTCGTTTGTGACCGCGAGGTAGAGAAATAATGTTTCCCCTGCCTCAGGTTGGGGCAGAATCGGGGGTTCCAATAGGGTTTTCTTGAGGTGTTTTAGGGCCTGCTCGCAATCCTCGGTCCATTCAAAAGCTGCCGAGTTTGCTACGAAGCATGATAATGATGCAAGCACCCCGTTCAAAGATTGGATGGTTTTTTTGGATGTCGGTGGGGGTGTTTCGGCAAATGATCAACATTTATTTGGGTTAGCCTATATCCCTCGTTCGGTTAGAAAGAACCCTAGGAATTTGCCCATGCGGACTCCGAACTTGCATTTATCCGGGTTGAATCACATCTTGCATTTGCGCGCCTGGTCGAAGATTCTTTTTAGGTGACAGGCATGATCGGTCTCCTCGTGGGATTTAACGATCATGTCGTCTATGTAAACATCGAGCATGTCTCCAATTTTTGCTCGGAAAACCTTGTTCATCATGCGTTGGTAAGTAGCGCCCGCGTTTTTCAAGCCGAACAACATTACATTGTAGTAATAGTTGCCTGATTCGGTCATGAATGCAGTGTACTTTTTGTCGGTCACTGACATGGGTATTTGATTATACCCAGAATAGGCGTCGAGGAAAGATAAAAGTTTGAAACCTGCAGAGTTATCGACTAATTTATTAATATTAGGCAGTGGATAGGCGTCTTTCGGGAATGCCCGATTAAGATCGGTGTAGTCAACACACATTCTCCATTTTCCATTACTTTTCTTGACAAGTACAACGTTTGAGAGCCAGGTGGTATACCTGGCCTCAGTTACAAAATGAGCCTCTAAGAGGTCTTTTACAGCCTGTTCGGTTGCTTCTACTTTCTCCTAGGACTGCTTCATTATCCGTTGCGCGACTACTCAGATGGCGGGGTCGAAGGCCAGATGATTGCATGCTATCTCTGGGTCTAGACCGAGCATCTCAGTTGCGCTCCACTCGAACATGCCAGCATTCTCTCTCAGGCAAGCTTTGAGCTGCTTTCTGGCTAGGTCGGGGAGGATAATCCCGATCTTGACATCCTTGGAAGAATCTGCACCTAATATTACCAGCTCGAAATCACCGTCAGGGATAAGTCGAGTAACTGAGGAGAGTTTTGCGATCAGCTGCGATTTTTCGTCTTCTTCGGTGAACCTGCTGTCGAGCTCAATGGAATCCACGCGGGGTAGTGCTTTCTGTTCCTCGGAAGAGCAGGAGAGTGCAGTCTTTATTGGCTTGAATTTAGTGGTTATGATACTGAGACCTTTGGAAGCGGCCTCGTAACATCTGCGAGCGGCTTCGTTATCTCCGTGATGGGTAGCCACCTGTCCTGATGAAGTGTAATACTTCATATGTACTATGGAAGGCACTGTTGTGAGCTCGACCAAGGTTGGTCGTCCCAGAATACATTGGTATAATGATGGGCAGTCTATCAAAAGGAATTATATTTTGACCGATCATGTTGTCTCCCCTACTCCGAAGGTGACGATCGGGTCTACGTAGCCCCATGGTTGGGGTACTGTTCCATTGAAGCCCTGAAGGTCAGAGCCGACATAAGGTGTCAAGTGTGTCACATTCAACTGCAGGGTGGCAAACAACTGAGAATATATGATTTCTACCGAACTTCCTTGGTCGACGAGCACATACTATAAGGGGGATGTTGGCGTTGGGTGCTCTTCCGAGTATATCTTCCTTATAAAAGGAAATGGGCATGGAACCTCCACGGGGAGGGTCGAGTGTTAAACTCTGATTCGAGCTAGTGTTGATCAGCTGATCGAAGCTTCGTTTAACTGATCCTATCGTGACCTTGTTGGGGCCTCCCCCAGATATCACCATGGCAGATGGGAAAGACTCCCACGGGCTATACGCGAAGAAGTATGTTGGACCAGTATACGGTTTGAGAATGAAAAAACCTTCCGGTCACATAATACTGAGCGTGACCTAAAGATTAGTTTCCGCTACCATTGGGGCAGCATCTTATGTCTTTCGAGCTTCTTGGACCTCTTGTCTAGGAGCCTCTTTATTCTTGGTGAATTGCTTGAGGTAGCCGTCCCGAATGAGTATCTCGATATCATCCTTCAAGTGTATGCAATCCTCAGTATTGTGCCCGTGTAATTTATGGAAGCGACAATACTTGGTCTTGTCCGTATTTGGTTTGCTCGACACTTGGTTCAGGAATTTGACCCTGGCTTGGCAGAATTCGAAGTTCGCACATTCGAACATGATCTTTTCTCGTGTTGTCGTAAGGGGAGTTTAATTGTGGAATCTTCCCATGGGTCCTTTGTGCTCCCGCGGTTCACGGGAGCGATCTTCCTTTCTTTTGTCACTTCCCCGTTGTGACGTCGAGGGATCGTCCTGTTTGGAATGCTATGTGTCCTCATTACGCCGAGTATCTCGGGCAATACTCGTTGCCTCTCTCTCTTCGTACTGTATGTAGGCTTGCGCCTTGAGGAGAAATACGTCGAGCGTGGCCGGTGTCTCGATCCCCACAGCCTTTCTGAAGTCACTCTGAGGTCGGAGTCCTCTCTCCAAAAGATACTTCTTCATGTTGTCCGTGGTTGAAACCTAAACAGCTTCTTTATTGATTTTTTTCGATGTATTCCCGAAGGGGTTCTTCTTGTCCCTGAATGATCACTTCCAAAGACGCTTCAATTTTGGGATGACGTCGAGAGGCGTGAAATGTCAGGAGAATATCCTTCCTAGCTGCCTCCACAAGGTGATGGATTCGAAGGGAAGGCTCGTGTACCAGGCCATGGCCCATTTCCTCAGTGTCGTGGGGAAAATGCGGCGTTTAATGGCTCCCCGGACACCTCGATAATCCAACAGGGCGTCGTGTTCTCAATGTGTTCGTCTAGATCGGTCGTACCATCGTAGGTCCCCAATGGCAGGGGTTTCTCAAGTCCCTTTGGGAGCCTTGTGGACATTATTTCCTCGGAGAGGGGACCGCAAGGTTCGTCCTTGTCACTAGAAAATGGGGTGACTGAACGAGAGCGATCACCGCGATGCCTGCGGGGAGGGGATCTTGATCGATTCCTGTTATCCTCGGGGGATGGTTGTGCCCCAGGCTGGAGGTTCCTCCGTGTCCTCTTCTTCTGAGGCGACTTGTTGCGTCTGGGAGATGAACGAGTCCTCTTCTTGATAGAACCTGATGCTTCTGGTTGTTGATCCTTCCTGTTCCTGGGCGATCTGCTACGGGGCCGGCGATGCCTCCTTGCAGGGGTAGGTGACCTGGAACTTCTTGATTTTTCAAGGACGTATAATCTTTCGCTCTGGCAAAGGAGCAAAATGTTGATGGTGTTGGTCGCTTCGACCAGTGCTGCTAGAGTTTGATTTGTCCCTTCTGGAATAGGGATCAACGGGATATCAGCGGGCGTGATGACAGGCTGATGGGATGGCTCAGAGGATAGAGATGTTGTTCGTCCGTCCTAAGAACGATCTGGCTCTCTGAGGGGAGGGTTGTTTAAGTCACTATCCCGTTGCTTAACGGGGATGTTGGAAAGGAAACGAGCTGCTGCAGAATCCTCTTGGTGAGCCATCGAGAGTGATGTTTTGTCTTCATGAACGGAGGATGAAAATACGGGGATACGACGTTCCCACAAACGGCGCCACTGATCTTACCTAGTGATCAGAACTCCAATGGTTGCTGACGTGGATCTTTGGGTTTGCTCGTGCGATCAAGAGAACGGGGGTGTACCTACAAGGTACTCTGATGCCAAAGTAAGAGCGGGCACAAGAGCTAGCAAGTACTAGTAAAGTGTTTAAGGAGAGAATATTCAATACCTGACCCTCTCAAGTGGGAGGGTTTATATAGAGATCCCCCAGCGCGTGGCCAACGGGCACCATGGAGGTGGGTCCCCTGGATGATGAGTTATTGGGCCGTTTCTTGGCCGAAAAGGGTTGAGCAATACTTAGTCGTTGGTCCAGTCCAGAACACAAATATTAGAAGCGTTCAAACAAGTCAACGATCTTAACAGAAGATATCCATAATGACTCTGATATAAAAGTATGACTATCTGCTTGTGTGAAGTCTCAAAACCCATCATCCAAAGACTATGAGGTCTTACCAAAGATCCTGAAGACAAGCTCTAAAAATGCTACTCAAGCTTTAACAACAAACATTAGAAGCCTTTGAGAGGAAGCTGTCCAAAAGTCAACAAAAGATTTGATGTAAAAGAAGTATGAAAGTAAATCTACTTTTCAATAAAGTATTGTACCATGTGCCAAAGATGACTTATGCGTCCAATCATCTTCACCAACTAGAGGTTACAATGTCACTCTAGTGTTTCGTTTGAAGTGATCTTCATACAACAAATATTTAGTGGATATTTCATCTTCACCTCCAACGAATCTATTTGGCATCTATATAAAGATGACTTTGGAAATTTAAGAACATGTTTTTGGATACGCGCACTAAACATTCATCAAAGCTCACTGTAACACCCTAATACCCCGACTAAACGTTTAAATAAAATAGTTTGATTAAAACCAAGTATTGAAGTGTCACTAAAACATAATCTTCAAAAACCAAATAGTCAGCCAAATGTGCAACGAAAATTCAACAAAATTCAAAAATAAAGTCCCATCAACAACTCCAACAAAATGAAATAAAATAATCACACAATAACGAATGACACCTCATCCCTAGTGCTACATATCATAACGAATCCTCTAAGACCCAATAATAAAAGTTAAAGGGGGCATAAACGCCATCCCATACCCAGCAGCTACTCCCGTACCTGGTTATCTGTACTTCGAGGAACGCATACGCCACACCAACAAATAGGGGGTGAGAATACACTTACCATTAATAACAGTGAAATTTAGCAACATGATGATATACAAATACAACAGAAAGATTAATAGACAAACACATACACCAATACAAACACAAAAATCATTCTCAACATATGTCATGCTATCATGGTCTCCGTTCCCTCACCTGAACCGGTGATCCCTGCCAAACAGATCTGAGACCCGCCTCTAATCTCTCAACTAGACTAACAATCTCACCAAATAGAGTTGAGGCCACCAAAACGGACCGAAGTCCCACCTAACTCTAATGTATATGTATGCATGGTAGTATGAAGAAGGAAAACATACATTTCACCAAAAGAAAAGTTTTAACATAATCCACCAAAAATTATTTATAAAATTATTCACTAAATAATATATGAACCACACATTGCCAATAAAAGACCACTGATATAGTCCATCGGACTAATAACAACAAAATAATTACTTTTAATACTTATAATTACCCAAAATTCTAACACACATCAACAAAGTTGTTATATTATTATATAGCCCAACACTAAAACACCCAAATTAGTCTAAAATGTTCGAAAGTGTCCCAAAAGGTAATCTTCCCGGGTGATAACTCTATTGTAACTATAAGAACCGGTGGTTTAACTCAATACCAATAATATTTTTTTATCTTAATTCATCTAAATAATTATTAACTCAATATTAATAATAATTTTTAACTCTATTCATTTTTTAAATAATTATTTTACCTTCATAATATTTAACTCGATGTTATCAAAATAATAATTAACTCAATATTAATAATAATTTTTTAACTCAATATTAATTTTTAAAATAATTATTTTACCTTAATTATTATTAACTCGGTATTATCAAAATAATTATTAACAATATTAATTTTTAAAAATAATTTTTTTATATAAAAAATGATTTTTACCAAAAAAGAAATCTTACGAAAAAATGATTATTTATAGGAATATTTTTGATATTTTTCTAAAATTATAGTGTTTCAAAATCAAATATTTTATGCTACGATAACCAATAGGGGATTTTTCCCAAATCTGATTCGGTCACTCAATTTCAATAGATCAACGGAATAGTTTAACAAACAGTAAACAATGGTATTTTCCTAAATCTCATTCAATTACCAAAACTTTAATCTATAAACCTTATCATCATACAATAATCAAATGAGATTTTCCTAAACCTATTCGATTACCAAATTTTTAATCTATAAATCTTATCAACATACAATAACTAAATTGGATTTTCCCAAATCCCATTTAATTACATATGTTAATAACGATTTTTATCCATAAACAACCAAATCACTATTTTACATACTTGTATCTGTATCTCTATATAAAGAGGATATACCATTTTGGTATAGTCTATTTTCTTTCTAATTTTACACTTTAACTCTTTTTAAAATCTGAAATGAATTATTTAAAAAACCCAACCACCATATATTCTAAATGATAACTACCAAATATAACTTCTCACACTACTACCATTTATAACTTACTCAACTTCACTTTTTTTTCCTTCTATTTTTATTTACGCATCTCTCTCTCTCTCTCTCTCTCTCTCTCTCTCTCTCTCTCTCTCTCTTAATATCTTTCTTATTACTTTGGATTTTTTCTTTCCTGACATTAATGAATTAATTATTCATGGTAGACAAATGTTATAACTTTTAGAGAAAAAAATTATTTTCATATCAAAAATATATCATTATTCATTAGCGGTAAAGTGAGGTAGGAAATGCAGTCTTCTACTTTATTTTTAGAGTAGGCGCCTGCTCTGATGACTAACACTGGGGATATGGAACGCTTGATGTTATTTATGTTATGAACCGTTATTACTTTGTTTTAAATGATGTGAAGATGTGGTTTAAAAATGTTTATGTTTCAGTTGTTGATTTGAAGAAGTTTCCGCTGCTTAATAAGATGAATATATAATTTTGATTTCGTTATTACCGTTAATAATAATTTTTGTGTTACATGTCGTATGCATGAACATGTGTATGTTGGAAAGTAACATCCTATGTGCTGATTTTTTTATGAATTTTACTCTGATAATTTAATTATTTTACACGGGGATTTAGGGTGTTATAGTCAGGATCCAAGTGATGTTGAGATTAATGATTATGGGTGTGTGGAACCTAGCTTTACGTCGTCAATTGGTTGAGGTCATCCAATATCT
Organism: Lathyrus aphaca; assembly: GCA_963966055.1. Taxonomy (NCBI): domain Eukaryota; kingdom Viridiplantae; phylum Streptophyta; class Magnoliopsida; order Fabales; family Fabaceae; genus Lathyrus; species Lathyrus aphaca. Next base: position 161,214,267 of record OZ014521.1, on the reverse strand, counting down.
TATGGACTGACGAAATACCTCTGAGTATTCAACTCGTGGAACCAATTGATGTGAGAAAGTACAACTAGGTGAACTCTAAAATATTAGGTATATTGAAATAAGTGGTTCTTCGATACTCCCAGTCTACTTTAGATAATCATGTAGTGGTGTGAGAGACTAATATTGAAGGAGGTGATCCTTCTGACTGGTTGATTCTCCGTATGGAATCAGGCAAAAGGATATGTAGCAACTTTGGGGAGTGCTATATTGCCTTCTATAATTTTTATTTACTCGGATAAATATGTGGTTGTCTTTATCTGAGTTTGAAGTGAAGGTGTTGAGGTTTTTTAAGGTTTTCCCTTCACAACTTCATTGGGATGCTTGGGATTTCATAAGGGCATTTTAATTTTGAGCCAATTATCATTATTTGAAGTCCCATTGCCGGTTATTCTGCCATCTCTTTGTTGTGATTCATACTTCTTAGAATAATATCTAAGATCAAAGGCTCGTCTTACTGCATTAGAAAGTTTCCCAGTTTAGCCTTTTTGTAGAGAGCTGAGATGATTTATGGGATAACTTTATGCTCCTACCAGGGTTTCCCTCTCTATCATCTGTTAAGGATTTCCCCCATCGTCTGTGCACAAATAGGTTTCAAAAGTATTGGATTTGGTTCCATTTCAAACGAGATACTCGTGAATATGTCATTCGTCTGAATTCTCTCACAATGATGAAATTGAGATGAAGAAAGATCTTGAAGATTTTTATGAGAGCCTAGGTTATGATGAGGGGTTTGGTTCATGAAATAAATTATTCTTTATAGAGGAAGTGGTCAATTGAAACTTGTGTTATTGTGGGTGCAACCGATAGTCTATAGAAGAGAGACATTTTGGTAAGTATAATATCATCCCATTGTAGACCCATTTTTTTACATGAGGTATTTGGTATTTGCGAATAAAATGCATTTCTTGAAGATAGCCTTTGCCATCGCTAAAGAGCAGGAGGCTTAAGGTGCCACTCTCACATTTCAACTCAACCCCCGCTCCTTCTCTAGTTGGTCCTAGAATATCTACTATTAATAATTTTTTCCCGGTCTCTTCTAGTCGGAAGCAGACTTCTGCAGGGGCTTCTATTGAAGACTAGGTTCGATCTACTCCTACCAATACCAAAATGGATCGGGACCAAGATCAAATTCCTCCTTTAGAGGAAGACTTGGATAAATGGACCCGGTTGTTCGATATGTTTCTTCAGGGTTGTTTACTCCTATTATTAAACTTCCTCTCATCCTACCTTCATATATTCTCTCGTTGCTACAAACTCTGAAGAATATCTTACCGAAAGTTCATGAATCTTTTTCCTCTCTCGTTTCCAGGAGTATTGAGCTTGAATCCTCTCTATAAAAGGATAAAAAAGTCTCCAAAGGAAGCCACCATTGTTGTTGCGGAGATGAAATCTTGTACTGGTGAGGTTGTGGGAGCTCTTCAACAGGGGAAGGAATCTTGCGCTAAGGATCATGAAGCCTATGTAGGAATGGTGCATGGATTGAAGAAGGAGGTTGATAAGGCCCTTAAGCAAACTCTTAAAAAGGTGTATGAAGAATTCAACCAAGCAACCAACTAGGTAGAAATGCTTTGTCTGAATATTCCTTTTCCAAGCTTGCAACTTGACCCGCACAAAGTCATACGGGAAAGAGCCTTGGTGGAGGATGCAACATATCACCCTAAGATGGAGAGGCTCAACTTTATTTTATGTTTAATTTTGACAGGGTGTTGTGCCTTTGTGTTTTCCTATTATATGTATGAATAACAATATCTATTTTCTTACTTTTCTCTGATGGGCGTTCTCTTTATACTTGTCGTATTGATATCCTTTATGGTCTTCTTGTTGTACCATTTGGGTCACTTTTTACTCGATCTCTTATATTTGAATGAACTTGTAGTTTCTGCCTTTGGTGTGATCGAATTTGATCGATCCATTAGGTGGGAGCTTCCATCGTTTGTATCGTCTTATATGGTCCATTCTGTTGAGAATGTATGAAGTGTGAGTATGTGTGGATAATAGTCCCACATTGGATAGGAATATGGTGACTTGAGCATTTAGAAGTGAGAGAACCCACCCACCTATCACCTTAGGGTTTTGGGTGGATATGTGGTGTGTCTCTCACAAAGGTGTTGCTCAAAGAATGAAGTCCCAAGTATAAATGCCCTCTCGTTGATCCCTTCGAATTGCCCCAACAATGGTATCATGAGCCTTTGGTTTGAGAAATGGACCTTACTTGTATCGAAAGTATCCCACATGGTAGGTATCCCGGATGTGGCGAGTGTCCCATTGAAGAGTGTCAACGGCGGTACAAGTGTGTGGAAGAAGAACTTCCACTTGAGGGGGAGTATTGTGTGGACTCACACTTGAGGGGGAGTGTTGAGAATGTATCAAGTGTGAGTATGTGTGGATAATAGTCTCACATTGGATAGGAATATGGTGACTTGAGCATTTATAAGTGAGAGAATCCACCCACCTATCACCTTAAGATTTTGGGTGGATATGTGGTGTGTCTCTCACAAAGGTGTTGCTCAAAGAATGAAGTCCCACAATGATCAATGCTCCCTAATGAAAAATCTCCCCAACACATTCTTGAGCAAGAATCGACAAGATCTTTGGAGCTAACTTGTCACACATCCCTTTGGTGAGACCCGACGTAGTTGTTAAACTTTAGTGTCTTTCATCCTCCTAATCGATGAGATTCAGAGTAACCATTAAGCATGGTTGTTACTTGTCCTAGTCGAAGTCGATGGGAGTTTGTACAAGTTAGTTACAAAATTCAAGATGAGTGGAATAAAAAATAGAGATTTATGTGTTGATTATATACATTAATTTTTTTTATTGAATTTTGTATTGTTGGATTGAATATTTCAATCTCATCCGCATTCAGCTTTACATGTAAAACTTAACATTAAATTGAATGTATTTATATGCAATAATAATATACAAGTTTACTTTTCAGTCAATTCGTTGAATATATTGTATATATTATTTTTCCAATTCATAAATTTAGTATCCTATTTTTATCATTCATTATATATATTTTTTTATAGTTTTTAATAATAAAAATATTTTTATAAAAAAACATAATTCTATATTGAAGAGAAATTAAAAAATATTTTATAAATTTAATATTTATAAATTAATAATTTTTAAGATATTACTATCTTTTAATAATTATAAGTTTTTGTCAAAAGAAATTGTTTAATAAAAAAGTGAAAATTTTCGTCTCAACCCAAATAATTTCTTTCAAAAAATTTATAAATTTGACTCTATGATTTTTCATTAAGAGACTCAAATATTTTACCATTTAAACCAATTAAATAACTAATAATATTAACAAAGAAAGTTTAGATTAGACGTTCACAGGTTAGGTTGAATTGGATTTAGCCTAATCAGTTATTCAATACATTTAAATTTTAATAGGTTAGATTTGTCGTCCAATTCACAATTTTATTGTTAAAATCAATTTGAAGTGACTCATTCATTTATGAATTGGTTAGGTTGGTTTCGTGAATTATATTTTAAATAAAAATATATTATTTAATTCTTTTATAGGTTTAAAAAAATGTGACAAAAATCATATTAGAAATATACGAATTATCTAGGGAATTTCCTGTGAAAAATTATTTATGGAAATACCTGCAAATTTAGTTACGGTTTTTTATTGCAAAATTTATTTCCTACAACAATTAGAATTGCAGTAAATTTCACGGTAATCCATGACACCTTATCTCCGATTTTGGATTTTAAAATAATATTTTATTTTTTTTCGGATTTTACTGCGATTTGGTTAGCAGAAATTAACTATTAATTGAAAACAAAAATTTCTCTGAAAATATCGTAGGAATTGCTGCGAATTTTTCTACGAATTTTATAATTTTACTGCAATTTTTGCTACGAATTTTTAATACTAATATTTTTATTTAAATTTTAATAGTATTTTTTTATTAATAAATAAAATTATAAAATATAATTAACATATATTTCAATGAATATATATTTCAACGAATATGAGATATTTTAATTTTATATTAAATCTTATTTTTATAAATTTATTTTTATTATATGATTGGATTTTTAAATTATTTCTTCCAAAAAAAATATTTATTATTATGAAAATTAGAAAAATTAAAAATGAATACCAAACAATAATTAAATTATACACTTGAGCCAACAAACCAATGGATTGGTGAAAACCATAATTACTATAGAGTCTAAATCTAGTCAAAATTAATATATAATAAAAATTAATTAATTATAATTATTTTGATTTTTTTTTAATTTGGATGAAATATTAGTTTGTGTGCGTATCTAATATATAAAATACTATCATTTTTATTAATTTTTTTTTTATTAATTAGAATAATTAAATTATAATTTATTGGTTATATGATAATATTTAAGTGTCTTTTATATATATATTTATACACTTTTTTGGTTTAGAGTTGTATGAAAACTCATTGATTAAAAATGATACGCATAGAAAAAAAAAAATATTTTTCAAATATTTACTTAAATTCTTAAACATATATGACAAGTTATATCCAATCAATTAATACTTCAATCAATTAACACTCCATAATTTTATATCCATTTAATCAAATTATTATCACAATAAAATTTCAATCACAAATACTTCTCCAATTTATTAATTTCTCTTTTCATACAACAACTTGCTTTCGATTCCTACACGCTCAGATTGAAACCTATATTTCGTATCAAAATCGTATCTCCGATTGAAATTGTTTCATCAAATCATAACCAAAATCATGAGTTAGGTTAAAGGATTCGTGGATTGCAAAACTCAAATTCAATATTCGAACCAAAATTATACAAATTATTATTAGTTGAATTGAGTATATTCATAAACAAACAGATTAAATAATTTATGAATTGATTCAATTCGAGATTTAAATTAGCGAATTCGTGGATCGCACATATAAACATTTTAATATAGACCAATATTTTTATTACTTGTCAAGATGCATGTAGAACTTTGCTTCAATATATATCCTATTATTAATTAATATGAGGAAACATGTTTGCGGCACACATAAGCAAAAGAAATGACAGCAAGGAATTGTAAAACTGCCACATACCCCCTTTTGCATGCTCACACCAAATGCTATGCATCCACGCACACCTATATCCAAATTATACCCATCTCTCCACTTTCTCTCTCTACTTTCTCTCTCATCTAAATAACCTGAAATCACCCTATATAACACACACACTCTCACTTCCCTCTTCATATCCTCTCTATATATATATCATTTTTTATTTTCTTCCAACTAATTTTATTATTATTATTGAGAAAAAAAATGAGTAGTGTACTTTGTGAAGAGCAACAAAAGCTTCTTCTCGATCTCAAAAAATCTCTCACTATGAGAGACAACATTATCGACAACATCCCACCAAGAAAGCTCCTCACCCGCCGACAATCCACCAACACCACCGCCGACATGTTTTCCGACGAAGATCCTTATTCCTCCGACCACTTCCGCATGTACGAGTTCAAAATCCGACGCTGCACACGTAGCCGTAGCCACGACTGGACTGACTGTCCCTTTGCTCACCCCGGCGAAAAGGCTCGCCGTCGCGACCCTCTCCGGTTTCAATACTCCGGTGAAGTTTGTCCCGATTACCGCCGCGGAAACTGCGAACGCGGCGACGCGTGTGAATTTTCTCACGGTGTTTTTGAATGCTGGTTGCACCCTTCGAGATACAGAACTGAAGCCTGTAAAGATGGTAAGAATTGTAAAAGGAAAATTTGCTTTTTTGCTCATACACCCCGTCAACTCAGGGTTTTGCTTTTGCCACCCCCTCCTTCACCGCCTCCTCAGAATAACGTTAAAAACTGTTGTTCTTTTTGTCATTGCTGTTCTAATTCTTCTTCTTCGTCACCCACTTCTACTTTGTTGAGTGGACCTTATTTTTCTTCAAATTCACCTCCTTTGTCACCTTTGTCCAATTCAAATTCCAAAGATGTGCATGTTCTTAACGAGCTTATTCGATCTATGGAAAGTTTCAATTTTGGTGGTGATGATTCTCCTGCTGGAAAATACTATAGTTCAAGTGGTAGTAGCAAGTTTTTGAGGGAAGAACAAAGGATTAACGTTGTTGATGATGATGTCAGTGCCAACCCAGATTTTGGGTGGGTGAATGAGTTGCTCATGTAGATGATGATGATGATGATAATGATGATGATAGCAATGCTGATGTGGATATGATGATGATGATGATGATGATGATGAATTGATGGTAATTTGATTAAGTAAATTAAGTGTAGATATAGTAATGTGATCATGTGAGTTATATGATCCTTAATTGGTTTGCTATGTCTCTATTTTTAATGTAATTCGATTCGATCTTGTAATTTTTCGGTTTATTACTTTCTGAATTTGTACGTTTTGTGAAAATTATATATGGTGTTATTTGTATTTCCATTAATAAATTATATTTTATGCATATCTTGTTTTATGGATAAATATAAACTGTGAGGAAAAGGATAAGGACTAATTAATCAGGAGTTTTGTTAATGACTAAGAATTTAATTTTTTTTGGATATATTTTGGAGTGGTTTAATTAGCTTTATCTTCTTAAATGTGACTCAGATTTTGTGATTCAGTGTTAGTACTTAGTCCAAGGCATATTTTCACACATGGCAAGCATGCAATGTTATGGAAGCTCAATTTTTCAATTATTTTATATCTTGGTATTTAAAAAAGTTTGTTGTATTGTACACATAATTAATAATGTTGGGTCGAGGCTATTGGTGTAAAATAGGTTTTGACAAATTTCTCTATATCAGTAGAGAAACCTTGTTAGAGTATAGGCTAAGCATGCTCGAAAGTGAAGTGGGTACCAAATATATATCTGTTTCAATATTCACCAATGAATACCTATTAATTGGATTTAGATCCAAAACGGGTTGGGGGTGGTATTCCATAAGCGTGATTTAAAGAAAGTGGACATTAAAATCATATGGTTCAAAAGTGGGATAACGTAACATCATTTGATAGCTAAATTTTTGTTTCCTAGGAGGCAAACTTATTTTAAAAATTAGACAGCTAAGGTGGTGAAGGAATGACCCATAAACTTATTTTAAGTTTATTTTAAAAGACAAATAATGGTGTAGTGAGGTCAATTGTGAACTTGTGAATTTGAGGTCGATCTCAATGGTGCAGGGAATTTGAGATCGATCACAAAGATGAGATTTTAATGGTGTAGATTTGAGATCAACTGTGAACTTGTGAATTTGAGTTCGATCTCAGTGGGACAGAGAATTTGAGATCGATCTCAGGGGTGCAGACTTGAGAGAATTTGAGATCGATCTCAGGGTGAGTTCAATTGTGAACTTGTGAATTTGAGATCGATCTCAATGGTGCAGGGAATTTGAGATTGAGATCTTAATGGTATAGATTTGAGATCAACTGTGAACTTGTGAATTTGAGTTCGATCTCAGTGGGACAGAATTTGAGATCGATCTCAGGGGTGCAGACTTGAGATCGATTGTGAACTTAAGGTTGAGATCGATTGTGGACGTCGATCGGAATATAGACATTTATAGAATAAGTCTTTTTGTGGGGTTAATTTGTTGGGTTGGTGAGGTACTACACTACTATGCTATTGTGTTATGGCTAGGTGGTACTGATGGCCATAAACTCACACATAATGGTGTGGGAATGGGGAGCAACCCATGCTAAAATTGACCTATTTTGGGGTTTTTTTCAGGTCCCCTCTATCTCTATCTTTACTTTTACTTTTGTGTCATAATTTCAAAATTCGTTTATAGAAAGATCAATTAAAACATCACCTTTTGTGGGACAACCAGCCCATACCATACTCTTGTTTTGTTACTCTTTTTTTTTCTCAAGTGAATGAAACTACCGACATTTGGGAATGGGTATATTATACCTCTGTCATATAGGCCAATATATGGATGCATGTATATACATTTCTCAATGCAGAATGCTATCATATACATTCTCCATGCTTTTGAACTTTTCTGCATTTCATTTTCAATCAATGCTAAAGTTTTTGTTCATTTTATGGTTGAGTTCTGACAAGGGATGTTCGATTAATATTATATTACTAATATATTGCTTCCATACCTTTCACAAGGTAACTAAATTTGTGTTTATAGTGTGTGCACATCCCTATCAATGTATGAACTACCATGCGGATTCAGATGTCGTTTTCTTGGATTTAATAGCGTTGCTATCAACAATACAGAACTTTAATTACTTATTTTTAAAGACCTTAACAATATTACTCTTCAAAACTATATAATAGTAGCATAACCCTACTTTTAAATGGAGAGTGGTACATAGTCCACTTTAACATGGAATTCTTACTTGGTAAGATTATTAAATGATTTTTAGTAAGTTAGTAAGTTGTATTTTTATAATCAATATGTATTAAAATAGTGTATGACTTCTGACACATAACAAATATGAATACATTTACAAAGTATACAAAATGCCTAGAGCAAACCATTAGATTGACAACCTGTTCACACAAAAAATGACAAACCAGTCCGAAATGTCTGCTAATAGCTTGAACTTATCAAGAGTTTACACAGTCATATTTTATCTTAAATTATCTCAGAAAAAAATTCAAATTTTTACTGATTAGATAGGTTTCAGAAAAGTAGGCAAAATTCCCAGAAAAAAAATAATTTCAAACAATTAAAAAATTTAGTAAAAAGTTTTATTTTTATAAATATTTTAGAATAAAAACTATCGTCCCCATATATAAGACATCTATAGCAAAATTACGAAAATGAAGAAAGTTAAAGTGGTAGTAAATTTCTTAGTTTAAGTTTTTATGATGGTATTTATTGCCAAGCTTGGGCTTGATGGTACCGAAAGACAAAATTGGCATCTCCAGTCGTTCAGATGCTTGATCTGTATTCCAGAAGCACTTATGGCAAGAATTGGACCCATGCTGGCTGCAACTGTGAGCTGTATGGAAATTATAGTTTGTGTCAAAATATAGCCGATACAATGTATACTAATTTCAGCAAAAAAGAAAAAGTGAAGAACAAAGTGACATTGACATATGCAATGATCAATGTAGTGTAGACCATGTCCACCTTGGACATTATTTTATTCAAAGAAATGAAAACTATTGGGGGAAAGGGAAAAGAGATATCAGTATGTATATATGGGATTAAATGGGAAATTATGAGACAAGATTTCAGCAGAATGTGAAATCTTGGGCTGCAAGATAGGAGAAAAAGAAGGAAAAAAAAGCATGTTTTGCAATTAAGAAACAGTGACCACCCTATCTTAAGGCTACCTTACTTGTGCCTTGGCCCACACTCATCAAGAGGAGCTATTTATGTTAGAGGGGTGAATAAAGCAAGAAACTTTCCATCTAACATAAAAATATGCAAAGTGCTTAAAAAATAGTTATCTGATAATTATCTTAAAATTGAGAAGAATTTGCTGTACCATTTAAAAAGCAAGTCAATTAGCAACATTTGTCAAACTCCAACTTTAGCTACATCACGGATCCTTACCAAGACATTTGCCAAGGATAATGACAAGAACATGAACACTTGTACAGAACATAATAAGCCATCAAGCTGAGAGAATTGAAGAGGCTGGTTTGGGTTCAAGAAGAGGTGCCTGAAATAAATGAAAAACTGAAAAGTACATTATTATTGCCTCAAAATTTTGACAACAGAAAGTGGAAATTGAAATGTGTTTCTTGCAGAGCAACTTTCATAGCCATTAAGAAGAACCGCATTATAGCAAAAAATAAACACAAGGAAAAGGAAACAAGAGAGCATACAGTCCTAAGTTTTCCTTCTGTTATTACTAATTTTCTTCTATGGCTCTCAGTGAGATGGATTTTATGTAGTCCATTGTAGGTAGGAAGATCTATTTTTAAGATAATTGTACTTATAGAATGAGTAAAGCAATCGTTGGCAGAAACTTACAAGATTTGAAAGAAACGTGTGAGTAGGAAATAAAATGTAATAGTTTGCAAGGAATAAAATGGAAAAATTATTGACAAGGTTCAGATGATGAACTGCTACATAACTTGAGCCATGCAGATGCATGCGGTGACTCAAAAGGTAGTTTCTTCCCCTTACACTGCTGTAAGAGCCAGCATACCAGGAGTGTGAAAAGAGGAGAAAGATAACTTAAAAAGGATTCCATATTGAAACAATCGCAGTTGAATGCTGATAAAGGTGTATAATATACCCAGGCTTTGTGTGATGGTGTCTTATGACAACATATACAAGTCCTTGACAATGTTGCCAACTCAGTAAAAGCTTTGCGGTAAGCGCAATCTCAAGAGCATGGCCATCAATGACAAAAGCCACACCATGTTTAAGAAAGGAAAAACTTCAAATCATTTTAAATGAATGATCTTGCTCCCAACCCAAACATGCACAGCCAGTTCAATTGAACATATTAATATATTAGCCATGGCAACAAAACAAATTATCCTTCACATCATTCCTTTTCATGAAAAATGATTCTGTTAGAACAAAAATAGGAGTTTCTATGTTGTAGAGACCACCTAGGTATTAACAAGATCAAGAACATATTGAAACAAGGGAATTTCCATTATTCTCCAATAACACTCAAGACAAATGAAGAGACATGCATCATGGGGGTAAACACTAGCAACTTATTCAGAGCTTTATAGTTTAATCTTGATTTCCTGTTTATGGCTGGTAGGTCTTACGTACATGCATTATCATCTAACAAATATCTCTTTCATAACTATGGTGTCATTTCATGTTCGTTTTGGTAACTGAGGAAGTGAAGTTTAACCATCATGTTAACATTTACTCTTTTAAGGAAAATTGCACAATAACGATTATGAAATATCATAATTTTAAACATTCCACTCCACTTTACATGTATGATACAATCTATTATTACAGTTACATTGCATTTGCATTACAAGTTAGCTGGAGCCAGCTACAAGTATATCAATAATGTATTTCTAGAATATTTGATTATATTACAGTTAGACCTCTCAATTAGAAACATAACATATGAGAAGAGGCCGAGAGAAACACTGACGTTAGTTAGTGTTGTTGCAGTTATGTTCTATTTGATGCAGTTATATTTTATTTGTTGCGGTTATGTTTTATTTGACAGTTATTGTGCAGCTATGTTATATTTGTTTTCAGTGTGTATAATCTGTGATAGAAACCAATTGATACACAAAAATAAATAGGGAAAATCTCATTGAATTATAAAATAAAACCGCAGAACTTCGAGGGTCTGCACCTCCCCTAATGACAAAAGTCCCCTTTCCAACCAAATTCCAAGATATTCTGTCTCTCAATCACCCCCTCTAATTATACTAGATAACAGTCTCATTCTCCTAACTAATTAATTCCTATTCTAAAACTGCAGTTACAAATGACAGTTATATTTAATAAAAACTGCCTATTACTAATAAAACTGTGTTATATTAACTAATAAGACCCTTTCTATCCTAATTAAGGGCTCTAACAAAAGAATATTTACAAGAAAATAAAATCAAAAGCAATTGGACTGGCTGAAACCCATAATTGGTACCATGCAACGGCTCTACCACTCATCCACTGCACAACTTTTGGTATTTGGTCTTCTTTTTTACATGCACCTGTTGCATCAAAATATTTCTCAACCTTGATAATCTATCCAACAACATCCACTCCTTCAAAGATTGGTATTGATAGTCGTAACTCTTTGACTTCTCTTCTCCAATCTCTAATTTCTTTCAACATTTCATCAAAAATACCAAACATTCCTTCCATTCTCGATGACCAACTGATATATTTTTTATTCTCTAATTTCTTTCAACATGAGTGACGGAAAGCTTTCAGCAAAAATTCCTCATTTTGATGGTCAACATTATTATGATCATTGGAGTGAGTTGATGGAGAATCTCCTTCATGCCAAAGGTCTCTGGACCACGCTTGAAATTGGTTTCCAGGAACCTATCGAAATGACTATGCTTACTGAAGCACTATTGGAGTTGCTACAAACTTCCAAAACAAACGTTCACAAGGACAAAAGCATTATGTTAAGTGTGGAAACAACTCCCGCATGACAGTAGCTGGAAAAGGAAGCATTAGGCTGGTATTTGATGCCACTACTTTTCTATTTCAAGATGTATATTATGTCCCAGAACTTCGGAACAATTTGTTGAGTGTGGGGCAGCTGCAAAAAAAGGATCTCACCATTCTCATAAAAGGCGGGACATGCAACATTTATCATCCAGACAAGGGATTAATTGCACACACCAAAATGAGTGCAAATCGCATGTTTATTCTCTTCAATAAAAGCTCCAACATCATTGCTCTTGTTGAAAAGTGCCTAGATACTGCCTCTGAGCTTTACTTACCTCTGGCATCAAAGGTACGGTCACTTAAATTACAAAGGCTTGGAGACATTGCAAACAAAGGAAATGGTGCGGGGTCTGCCTCAACTTGAAGCCTCAAGTGTCATTTGTGCTAAAAACATTGTCACACTCATGATCAGAATCATCAGTATGGGATTGTTGAGTGATAGTTTTAGCAGGAAAACTTTTATTTGTTTCGACCAATGGGAAAGGAACAACTGTTATAGTAATAGGCTGGTTAATCTCACTTAAAGAACTGTAACCAGAGCCAAAATCAGAAGTTGGATGATAAGTTGGCTCACCTTGTTGTTCAGAAGGATTGTAGGTGTGAGAGTAGCAGTTGATGGTGGTTGAGAACCACCTACCTTAGCTTGTGATAAGACAAGTTTAGGTTGAAGTTTGGGAAAAAGGATTGAAAGATGTTAGGCGAAAAGTCTAAATACCTCAGTCTATCCAGCACCTGGGCTTGAGTTGACACTTTCAGGATGGCCACCACTTGGTTTTACTACATGAGTGGGAGGTTGAACTTCGACACCACCTGTAGCAGGCGCCTTTTCGACAACTTTGACTACCTTTGAGGAGGGTTGGCCAGAAGGGCTTGGGGACTTCGCCGGTTTCCTTTTCCTCTTGAGGACGTTTTCCTCAGGGGATTGGTCATCATCTGAGTTGATGGCAACGGTCGAAGCTTTCTTACCCTTCTTTTGGGGCGTTGGAGGTTTTTTGGTTGCCTGAAAGGAAATGGAAACATTAGAAGGCAAGCATGTAAAAGATGCATAAGTAAGGGGTATAAAGTATCTTGGTGCCTTCGTTGTTCTTCTCAGGTTTTATCATACGCCTTTGGTGGTGTTAGATTTTCTAGGGACAGCTGGAGATGATAAAGACAATTGTTATGAATTAATAATTGATCAGTCAATAGGAAAGATAAATGAAGACCTCAAACCTTCATATATTTTGGATTCAACGTGAACGTCTTCGACCCCTATATGAAGGTGTCCTTTGAAACTGTCCAGTGTATGCTTAGTCGCAACCACCTTTTTGACTTTCGGCTGAGACTGATGTCGAAGGATTTTTATCGAATCCCCACAGACAAACCAGTTTGGAAATAGAGAGGCAAGTGCCACTCCAAAATCAGCAGTAGGCAGTAGAGGAAACGTTGGAGGAAAGAGTTTGAAAGTCATCTCATAACGCCTCTCAGGAGGAACGTTTGAAGGGATGTCCAACTTATCCATTTTTTGTAAAAATTTATCCTTCAAAGTGACAGTAGCCTCACGAACAGTTCGACTAAGATCATCTGGTCGATAGACAGTTTCAAAGTACTTCTGAAAGGCCTGAATTTCTTTAATGTGAGTAGACTTACTCTTGACCTTTTCCTGCACATCAATAGAAGCTTGCGCCACCGGTCATTAAATGGGTGGTGGTGGGTGTACAAGAAAGTAGTATGGAAAAACACTGAGACAGAATTGCTCTTTGAGCATTCCACGTGTCGAAATGAATGGCAGCAGTGTGCTCGTCGAAGAGATGAGTGTGAAAAACTACATGGCCCTTTTTTTCATAGAGACATTTGGGGAAGCTTTGACTCAGTCCAAACTGTCGAGAGATCAAACTTAGTTGGTAAGCAATTAGGACTGCATCTACTTTCCCACCATTCAGCCTATGAACAATGAATCTGGGGATCAGAAAAGCCTCCCAGATTGCAATGGAGTCCAAGTGAAGTTTCCTTGAGGGAGAGTTTGGAAACGCCCTGGTAAACCATTTAGGATCACGCTTCCTCTCAGCAAAAGTAGCCATTTGTGGTGTAAACTCATACTGATGTGCAAACATCATGATGTAGCTAGAGAAAACCCCTTTTAGGGTTTCGCCTTCATCAGTTGGTGTGAGCATGGCCAGTCGAACACCTTCAATGCTTTTGCGCCTTATTTCTTCAGAATCTTCATCACTTTCCCTTTTCTGGGAGGGGTAGTTTCAAAAGTAGCATTCAGCCAGAGTTGAAGAAGCCAAAGAAGACCATTTAGGCTCATAGCACCATAGGCACTTGTTGGATTCCTAAGTCGAGAAACCCCCTCACTGATGGATTCATAGAGGTTGTTTCTAGGATGATCTCACTGAGACAAACACCTCTATTATAGTGGAGCTGGTTTGCCAAAGTTAAGTACTTCTTTGCCACCTGCAAAGATTTGGTGCAGAAGACGTATCTCGACAGCTAAAGGGTAAGGAAAGCAATATGTTCCTTGTCAGAGACCTCTGCATTATTTGGATTGAAGTGGTGTTTGATGAAATGAGTATATATCAGTTTGGAGTCATTAAAGCCAATGAGGGATCCCTCACTGATGGATTCATAGAGGCTGGCTAGGATGATCTCACTGAGGCAAACACCTCTATTATAGTGGAGCTGGTTTGCCAAAGTTAAGTACTTCTTCACCACCTGCAAAGATTTGGTGCAGAAGACGTATCTCGACAGCTAAAGGGTAAGGAAAGCAATATTTCCTTGTCAGAGACCTCTGCATTGTTTGGATTGAAGTGGTGTTTGATGAAATGAGTATATATCAGTTTGGAGTCATTAAAGCCAATGGTATCCTCAGCATCAATGGAGGGGCCATAAGCTAAGCCATCAGGTTGAAGCCCTGTGATAGCGGCTATATCAAAAAGTGTGGGAGTAATCATCCCACAAGGAAGATGGAAGGTGCAGTGTGTGCTATCCTAGAAATAAAGGGAAGCAGCCAGGAGGTTCAAACAGTAGGGGATGTTGGTCTTCTTCGACAGCATCAGCAAATCATAAATCCCTATTGCTTTCCAATGGTCAACCTTAACCTTTTCCATCTTAGCCATCCAAAGATCAAAATCATTAAACTGGCTAATAGCCCTATCCAGTCTGATACCATCATAAAGATACTTTAAATCCATTTGGTTGGAAGGAGGTTGGTTGGGTGAAGAGTCATCTGCCTTAGGGGTATTTTTGTCCCCTAAAATGTGGGACTTGCGATAACAAGGAAAGAACTCACTGAGCTTCTCATCAGTGTTTTCAACTTTGGCCAAAGGGCCAGAAAGAGCATAAGCACATTCCTTGACAATGAAAGGAATCATTACCTGAGAGTTGTATAAACTCCTTAGTTCAGCAAACTTAGGTTCTGGTACGAACTGACGGTTCTTGACCATCTTAGGTTCAGAAAAGTTGGTGAATGGAGAAAGAGTTTATTTGAAAGTAAATGCCTTTCCTTTTTTACTTTTCTTCTCTGAAGTGGTAGCTTGTGAAGACGCCATTGTTAAAGATAAAGAATGGGTGTTTTTAGGGTTTCTGAGGAAGAAAGGGGAAGACTTTTGTGAGAAGAATAAAGGTTTGCAAGAGAGTAGAAAAGTGCGTTTGATTGCTGATGAGGGTATTTATAGGCGTAGGAGTGCGAAGTTGTAGAGCCTAGTCATTTAATGTAAATAGAAGATGGTGGGACACGTGACACATTTGATTGGACATGCTGGAGGTAGCAGTTACCATAAGATGTTTTGGCGCTTTGTTTCAAGAAAAAGGTCATGATGAGGAGACATCAAATACGGCTGATGGGACTTTTTGGGATTTGCCATTATGGTGTGACGTCATGCGCATGGCTGAAGAATCACAACAGTTTTCAGATCGTGGGTTAGGTGGTTACAACTACTTTCGTCTGACCAAAAAGTTGGCGTCGAAATGATAATATCAAAAAATGATCTTTTCATCAAAATGGTCGAAAAATATGATAATATCAAAAAACGATCTTTTCATCAAAATGGTCGAAAAAAACATTTTTGGGGGGCAATTTGTTATCTCCCAAATTTCGACGCTAACCTAAGTAGGATATTTGGCTTAGAAAAGAATTTATCATTGTGAGCTACAAGTGAGGTCTTTCGACCTTACTCAAATCCCTTCCCAAATGGGATCTATCGATAAGGCTTGGACTAACCCCTTCAATCTTTCATCCCCTTGCACTTCATCCTCCATCCCTTCCCAAATGTCACATTGAACAGTAGAGATGTGTGAGTACTGCATCTGCCTGGATAATGAATTTGCAGCCCTATTATCCCTTCAAGGTTTATACTTCACCTCAAAATCATACCCTATCAGTTTGGACAGCCACTTTTGTTGTTCTTCCCCATAATCCTCTGCTCAGTAATGAACTTTAAGCTCTTTTGATCAGTGTGCACCTTAAAATGCCTACCTAATAGATAGGGTCTCCATTTCTTAATAGCTATCACCATTGCCACCAGCTCTCTCTCATACAATGATTTCTACTGAGCCTTGTCAGATAGGGTCTGGCTCATGTAGGAGACAGGTCTCCCCTCTTGCATCAACATTGCCCCTATGCCCTTGCCAGAAGCATCTGTTTCCAGCACAAACTCCTTCTCAAAGTTTGGCATTAGCCAACACAGGAATGGTGGTCATGGCTACCTTTAGTTCTCAAAAGCCAATTGTGCTTCAGGACTCCATAAAAAGTTGTCTTTCTTGAGTAACTGAGTAAGAGGCCAGGCAATCTTACCATAGTTTCTGACAAACTTCCTATAATATCCAGTTAGATCTAAGAATCCTCTTAACCCTTTCAAGTTCTTAGGAATAGGCCATTTGATCATGTCCTCAATCTTCTTGGGGTTTGCTGCCACTCCCTTCCCAGATATCAAATGTCCAAAGTATTCCACTTCTAATTGGCCAAATGAGCATTTCTTCTTGTTGGCAAACAATCTCTTGTCCTTCAACACTCGCAAGATTTCTTCTTGTTGGCACTTTGTCTCTCTCTCTCTCTTCCCTTTTTACGTTTCCTCTTGTTAATATATGTAAATATATATATATATATATATATATATATATATATATATATATATATATATATATATATATATATATATATATATATATATATATATATATAGTGTTAAGAATATTTGTATATAGAATAGTCCCACATCGACTATATCATGTAATTAGTTGTAATCTATCTATATATAATAATGTCTCCGTAGTGCTTTTCAAACACACGGTTTAATCTAAATGTCTCTTAGTCTCGCTTATTTCAACATGGTATCTAGAGCCTGCTAAGAGGCAATTCTTTCTTCGTCGTGCTTTACCCGGTTGACCCACTGTCTTCCGGGGAAAATATTTTTTTGCAAACCGTGTTGTCACTCCGGTTTGCCTCTCATTTTTCAATATTCTCCGGTAATCACCCTGTTGCCGCCACTGCCGCCGTTACTATTCCGGCAAAACCTCCGACGACGTTTCCCACCATTCAACTCGCTGTCCTCCGATCCGGCCGTCGCCCTTTTCTTTCGCTGTTGCCCCGCGTGTCCGGTGTCTGATTCCGACCATTTTTCCGCCGATCTACTCGCCTCTCCCTATCCGTTTCAGATCTGGCTTCTGTTTTACTTTCCGACGCACGGAAAACGGTGCTCCAGTGCAAACAGCCCCGATTTCACTCCGCTTTTTGTGTCACTAAGCCACCATGGGAGACACTGATTCTGTCTCGTTTACTAAAGTTCCACTTATCCCATGTGAAAAACTAACCGGATCAACAAACTATAACATATGGGCTCATGCTGTCGATATGTGGTTTCATGGTCAGGGATATGAAGATCACCTAACCACAAAATTGACTAATGTTGCCGCCGCCAAACTCGCTAAATGGAAGAAAACTGATGCCTCTCTGCTTACCGTGTTATGGTTCTCCATAGCACCTAACCTCCAAGCGCAATATCAAGCCTTTTCCACTTGCAATGAGGTTTGGGAAAAGGCCAAGAAAGTTTTCTCCAACGACGTTCATTGTCTATATAGTGTCATCCTCAAACTCGACAGACTGAAGTTAGAGAATATGGATATGCAAACCTATCTGAGTAAGTTTGATGCCTTGAAAGCTAGTTACGTAACCCTTATGCCATACGCAAAAGATGCAACAGCTCATGCCGAACAACAGAGTAAATTTTCCATGGTCATGACACTTAAAGGACTACCATCCGAACTCGACTCCGTTCGTAACCAGATTTTATCAGGTACTACTGTTCCTAACTATGATGCAGTTAGTGAACAATTGTTGCGCTTGGCTACATCTCATGCGTTTGGTCCAGTTACCCCTCCATCTATTGTTGCTCCGACATCAGGTGACACTGCTGCCCTCGCATCTCTTGGCAACAATCAGAATCGCCCTCGAGGAGGGTCATCCAACTCCAAACCTCGTCCCAAGTGTAACCATTGTAACCGGCTTGGGCATACTATCAACCGTTGTTGGAAGCTACATGGCAAACCCCCACGTCAGGTAAATGCATCTCAAAGGCCAAGCTTTGAGGATTTTCTCAGGTGGTGTCAGACTAATCAGGCCTCTGGTTCCACGGCTTCGATTGCACACACTGGTAATTCATCTGTTTGCTTCTCTCAATCATCTCCTCTTGGTCCTTGGGTCCTCGATTCTGGTGCGTCTGATCATGTTACTGGTAATAAAAGTCTTTTTTCTTCCCTCTCTACCTCTGGTTTCTTACCCAATATAACTGCCGCAAATGGTTCTCAAACCCGATCCCAAGGGATTGGTACTGTTCAAATTTTACCATCTCTCTCTGTTACTTATGTTCTATATGTACCTAATTGCCCATTTAATTTGTTGTCAGTCAGTCGTTTAACCCGTTCCCTTAATTGTTTTATCACCTTTACTAATAGTAATGTCACTTTGCAGGATCAGAGATCGGGACAGACGATTGGCGTCGGATGTGAGTCTCAAGGCCTCTACTACTCTTTTCGTCATCTACCACATGCTCCCCCATAAATTCTCCTCTCATTATACATGCGCAGTTAGGTCATCCAGGTCTTCCCAAGCTACAAAAGTTGGTGCCCAGTTTAACTAAATTATCCACTTTACATTGTGAGTCTTGTCAGTTAGGGAAACATACTCGTAGTCAATTTCCCGATCGAGTCAATAAACGGACTGCGTCCCCTTTTGCTTTAGTTCACTCCGATGTTTGGGGTCCCTCGCGTACTGTGTCTACTTTTGAGTCTAGGTATTTTGTAACTTTTATTGATGATTTTTCACGTTGCACATGGCTATTTTTAATGAAGGACAAATCTGAATTGTTTTCCATTTTTGAAATTTTTTATCGAGAAATAAGAACCCAATTTGGTTTGTCATACGTACCTTAAGAAGTGACAATGCACGTGAGTATTTATCCCAACAATTTCAAATTTTTATGTCATCCAATGGTATTTTGCACCAAACATCTTGCCCTCATACACTCCAACAAAACGGGATAGCCGAACGCAAAAATCGGCACCTCGTAGAAACCACTCGAACCCTACTTCTCCATGGTAATGTTCCTCTCCGATTTTGGGGTGATGCGGTGCTCACAGCATGTTACCTCATAAATCGCATGCCCTCATCTGTCTTTAATAATAAAATCCCTTATTCAATCCTGTTTCCAAACTCTCCACTTCACCTAATTCCTCCTCGAGTCTTCGGGTCTACGTGTTTTGTACACAATCTCTCTCCTGGTCTTGATAAACTATCAGCTCGATCACTAAAGTGTGTCTTTCTTGGCTATCATCGATCCCAAAAGGGTTATCGTTGCTACTCTCATACTCTACAACGATACCTCGTATCCGCCGATGTTACGTTCTTCGAGTCTGTTCCATATTTCGAGTCCAGCCAAGTGACTACGGAACCTCTACAGGAAAGTATTCTCACACCTCCTTCGGGCGTCCCATCTGTCATTATTCCCCATCATTCTAGGGAACCTGATCCACTAGATACCCCTACGGTTGATCCTATCACTCCTCGCCCACTTCAAACATATCAGCGTCGTCACCCAACGTCTGTTGTACCTGTCCCTGAAGTCGTACCTGTCTCTGAAGTCGTACATGTCCCTGAGGTCAATACAGACTCTCCTCCGACGCTCTCGCCATCACCGGATCTGATCCTGCAACCTGAGTCTGATCTTCCGATTGCCCTTCGAAAAGGTATACGTCAAACACGAAATCCCTCTCCACATTATATTGATTTATGTTATCATCGTCTTTCCCCTTTGCAGTATACTTGTTTGTCTTCCTTGTTTTCTGTTTCTATTCCTAAAACTTCAGGTGAAGCATTATCTCACCCTGAGTGGAGGCAAGCAATGATTGATGAAATGTGTGTTCTTCAAAGCAGTGGTACCTGGGAACTGGTTCCTCTACCCCATGGGAAATCTTTAGTAGGTTGTCGTTGGCTTTATACAGTGAAGGTTGGTCCAGATGGTAAGATTGATCGATTTAAAGCTCGCTTGGTAGCCAAAGGATACACTCAGATTTTTGGGTTGGATTATAGTGATACCTTTTCGCCTGTAGCCAAGATGGCATCTGTTAGACTTCTTCTAGCCATTGCAGCCATTCAACATTGGCCTCTTCATCAACTTGACATCAAAAATGCATTCTTACATGGTGATCTTGAAGAGGAAGTATATATGGAGCAACCACCTGGGTTTGTTGCCCAGGGGGAGTCATCTAGTATGGTTTGTAGGCTACACATGTCTCTTTATGTTCTTAAGCAATCTCCGAGAGCTTGGTTTGGCAGATTCAGCACTGTAGTACAACAATTTGGTATGGTCCGTAGTGAAGCTGATCATTCTGTTTTTTATCGTCACTCACCCCAAGGGTGTATTTATCTTATTGTGTATGTAGATGACATTGTCATAACTGGTAGTGATCAACAGGGAATACTCCAGTTGAAACAACATCTCTCGAAACAATTTTAGACAAAAGATCTTGGTAAACTCCGCTATTTCTTGGGTATTGAAGTAGCCCAATCTAAAGATGGTTTAGTGATTTCTCAGCGGAAATATGCTTTGGATATTTTGGAAGAAACAAGTTTATTAAATGCTAAACCAGCCGATACTCCTATGGATCCAAGTGTCAAACTACTACCTAATCAGGGGGAGCCTCTATCTGACTCAGGAAGGTATAGGAGATTGGTTGGAAAGTTGAATTATCTCACAGTCACTCGTCCGGACATTTCTTTTGCAGTTAGTATGGTAAGTTTGTTCTTAAATTCCCCTTGTCAGGAACACATGGATGTTGTTATCCGGATTCTGAGATACATCAAATGTGCTCCAGGAAAAGGTCTTGTGTATGAGGATAAAGACATACCTAGATAGTTGGATACTCCGATGCTGATTGGGCAGGGTCACCTACTGACAGACGATCCACCTCTGGGTATTGTGTATTTGTTGGAGGAAACCTTATATCCTGGAAAAGTAAGAAACAAAATGTTGTTGTAAGATCAAGCGCTGATGCAGAGTATAGGGCCATGGCAATGGCAACATGTGAACTTATTTGGTTAAAACAGTTGCTCAAGGAACTTCAAATTGAAGAAGCAAGACCAATGACACTTATTTGTGATAATCAAGCTGCATTGCACATTGCTTCAAATCCAGTCTTCCATGAGAGGACCAAACATATTGAGATAGACTGTCACTTTGTCAGAGAGAAGGTCGAGTCAGGCGACATCGTCACAAGCTTTGTCAACTCTAATGATCAATTGGCAGATGTGTTTACAAAATCTCTACGAAGCCCCAGAACTAACTATATATGTAACAAACTTGGTGCATTTGATTTATATGCTCAAGCTTGAGGGGGAGTGTTGATATATGTAAATATATATATAGTGTTAAGAATATTTGTATATAGAATAGTCTCACGTCGACTATATCATGTAATTAGTTGTAATCTATCTATATATAATAATGTCTCCGTAGTGCTTTTCAAACACACGGTTTAATCTAAATGTCTCTTAGTCTCGCTTATTTCAACACCTCTCATACACCTTGTATTATCTACCAAGTAGTTGAAAGAGTAACAATTGGTTGCTTTTTTGACATCCATGATACTGCTCCTGAACTTAATAAAAAAACATACCCCGAGGTGCTTTTAGAATCTTCATCTCCAGCATAATCAAAATCCGTGAAAGCAAGCAATTCTTCTTCCCCTCCCTTCTTGTAGAAAATCCTATAGCTAACATTTCCTTTTCAAATACCGTAATATCCGTCTTGCAGCATGTAGAGGATGGGACATCTTTCAGCTTGATGTCAAATCTGCATTTCTTTATGGTGAATTAAACGAGAACATATATGTTGAGCAACCAAAGGGGTTTGTGAAGAAAGGAAAAGAGCATAAGGTTTACAAGTTACATAAAGCCTTGTATGGCTTAAAAACAGGTGGTTAGTGGGAGAGACCAAACTCTTGAACATTTGGGAAATGGAGAAACCAGGGCTCTTGAAATCGTAGTTATTATGTGAAGTTTGTGTGTGATTCTATGAAGTTAAATCTGTTTGTATCAATCAATATCAGACATTGTCCCAAATCTATTTTGCATTTAATGGGTACCTATCAATTACTTAATAATTTCAATACATCATAATTAATAGATTGCAGACTCTAAAATGAAGATGGGATCTACCTATTACTGAATTATTTTAATTTTTTTCAATATAAGAGAAATAAATTATGACATGAGCGAAAGAGAAGGTTCAACAGAAAAGAATGAGATGTTCTTCTGAAGTAAACCACAACAAAATACCCAGAATAAACAAGAAAAAGTACAGTCAGTCAGCAAAATTCTCCAATCACTGTATCCTGATTTGATATAGGCAGAATACATATGCAGTACCTTAAGTTCTGAGGTGATTATCGCAATCTTAAGAAGCACTCTCTCCAAACCTCTACAAACCTCATCCTTGGTTTTTCCATCAATCGAAATAAGCTGTCCCTTGGGTTCTATCATTTGTGAGAGCCAAATTAAAACAATAAAGGGTTGGTGAGAATTCAAAACATTTTGAAGAATAATGAATGCATAATATTAATCAAACAACCAAAATTCAAAGCAAATTATGAATATAGACAAACATCTATCTATTCTCCTAAGGTAGAAATAGTAACACCATCAAACCCGACCCACACGGTTTTTCCATTGAACAAAAAAATTGTATCTCGTATATGATAGTAGACCTCCAATAAAGGCTTATGTTAGGAGAAATAAGCAGGAAGTAGGGGGATAAATAAAAAATATAACAATTCCAATTAAATAGTTAGTTATTGACTTATTGTATAAAACAGGGTATCTGGATTATTGGAAATTTTGGAATTGACTATAGCATGTAGGAAAGCTCCAGGTCACTGAAAAACCAAGGTATACTGCTCTATTCCTTCTTTTTGTCCTTTTCGAGTGACCCACTCATACAACAATACAAGATTTTAGGGACTAAGATTTGAGAGTGTACTCAATTATCACAAACATTCACAATACTATTTTCTTTCAGTTCATTCCTATCTAAGTTCTAAACAACCAAACTTCACATGCCAAAATTATGACAATCCAAATTAACCACCTTATACTGTTAGGTCTCCTGTTGTTAGTTAAGAAATTGTTACTTGTTAGTTAAGTAGTTGGTTAGTTAGTTAGTTAGTTAATTAGTTAGTTAATTAGTTAATGAGGATAATTAATAGTTTTGTTGAGACTTGAGAGATATTAGGCCAAATAAATAAGGCAGGCTGACTATAAATAGATAGGAGGATTAGAGAGGGTGCATCTTGTAATTTGTGAGGAAAAGAGCCTTAAGGCATTGGGAGATAGGCAGACCCTTGAAGTGTTGCCATTGTTGTAATCAAAGGGGATTCTTCCTCATTTTCAGTATAATATACCAGTTGGTTCTATCAATTGAAAAAGTAAGCTAACTGAACGATAATCTCGCTGTGAGAATATCCCCTACTGATTTGAGAATTACTCTCAGTCCTTAATCCCAATTTCTATTTCATAAAACCCACCTTTTTTCCCTCCTCCTCAATATATTATATTCACATTATCTTCCCTGATTCTCTCAATCCCCACGACTCCCAGACTACCACCTGTCAAGTTAGTTGCATTCCCTCTTAACCACCTGTCAAGTTAGTTAGAAGTTAGTTAGGCTGCCACCTTTTCTCGTTCTTTTCCTTTTTCTACCCTTCCTTCTATACACGTACTTTGGAGACCTATCAAAACTCCCCCTTCCAGTGCTACCTTGTCCTCAAGGTCAAATTCTAGGAACACTTGAGAGATTACACAAGAATCCTCCCAAGTGTTTTCATCTTAAGACAGTCCCTCCCACACAATCAGCACCAGTTCAATTCCATTCAGTAGTCTCCTCATCTCAACACTTCCTTTGGTTGAACTTGTAGCTCCCCTTTTGTATTCACTTTCAAACACTGTGGTAATGGTTGCACCGCAACACCAGTCCCGACTGCTTTCTTTAGCTAAGCTAAGATACATGGAACATCGGGTGTATTTTAGAATCGGATGGTGATACCAATTTCTACGCTACATTGCCAATCTTGTCGATAACTTCAAATGGTCCATAAAATCGGACTCGGCTTTTCATTGGATCGGTTAGTTAAGGACTTGAACCTATAAGGTTGTGCCTTCAAGTACACCTTATCCCCCAACTCATAGGTCACCTCTTTCCTCTTTTTATCCGCCCACTGCTTCATGCTATTATGCGCACTGCTCAAGTGCTCCTTTAAGTTTCCAAACACAGAATCACATTCCCCTAGGAGTTGATTCACCCCTTCAACTATCGCTCCTTCATGAGGGTATTTGATCACCGATGGTGCCTCCCTCCCATACTTTTAAGAGAATGCCTACCTCCCAATGCCACAAGGCCCTCTTCCTCTCAAATTACAAGATGCTCCCTCTCTAATCCTTCTATCCGTTTATAGGCAGCCTGCCTTATTTATTTGGCCTAACTACCGCTCAATAAACTACTAACTACTCCCATTAACTAATTAACTAACCAGTAACAATTTCTTAAGTAACAACAAGAGACCTAACAAATACCTGTATACGTACTGAGAATGAAATGATGTAAGAATTAAGATTGTAATAAGATCATATCAAAGAACTCAAAAAATGCATCATGTACATGTAAGACCTTTTTAATGAGTAATCAGCAGCATCAATGCAAAGATTACCTGAACAGTTCCCATGATTTTTTTTGCAGTAAAGTTCAATACAGTAAATTTTTTGTTGGATACAGCAACTATCACATAAAATATCATGATGATTCATCAACCATTGACGTAAAACACAACGCTTCACGGTTGAATTGGGATCATCTGGTCATGTATGAATGTTGTCAATACCTAGAAGAAATCACAATTTCATAAATCAACGCGAAATGAAATGTAGTTACCGATTCGGAGCAATTAAATTAGTAGCTTGGAACCTGTTAAAAGTGAACCGATACAGAACCGGTTTCGACACCGAAATGCATGGAATGTGTGTTCGTTTTCGAAGCTATGGTCGTGATATTGAGTGGTAGAGAGAAAAGGAGGGACGTTAACGATGAGATAGAGACGTTAACGATGGGATATACCGAACCTTTGATATTCGCTCTGAGTTTAGTTTTGATACCGCTAAGGTGAAAATGACGGGGTAGTGGTTCAGTGCGGTCATCTGCACTGTCTAAAGGTGGTATCTACCCTTGGGGTACGCTATCTTCATATGGTGTACTCTACAGATACGAATACAATGGAATATGACGGTAAAATACACGGAGTGACGGAGCCTCCAAAACTTTGCTTCGTTTTCGAAACGTGCCAGGCCCATTATCTATAGTTAGAAAATTTTCATTTTCTTAGGGGTTATTTATCACACCCTATGTGTTACTAACGCACTCAGAGAAAATTCCAAAAATAATTCTCAGTTTTGGATTTTAAAATTCGCACATACTTAAAATAGAAATCACTTTTGGAAGTTACAAATAACCCTCAAAGCTAGATATTAAAAAACTTCAGAGATTAAAATTTGGATGTGCCTAACAAATTGCATCTAGATTAGAATCAGGATCATACAATTTTCAAATTAGTCTCGATTTCAAATTTCAGATTTAATTCAGCGATAGGAATCCAGAAACTTCTCTATAAGTAAATTTGCACCCATTTCTTTCCATTTATGCAAAAGAGGAAACACAACGAATACTTTTACTAATAAAATAGATGAGTTTTCTAGTTTTTGTCAAGAGGTGCAATCTATATGAGCAAGGGTGCAAAAGGTATAAGAACCAAGGTGGAATTCAACCCAAGGAGACTGGAGAGTAGAAGACTAATTGATTAGAGTCATAAGCTAATCGATTAGATAAGTTACGTGCTTCAAATTTCAAATAAAATCATATTTAAACTTTGCCTCCAAGTAAATAAAATTTGTGCATCAATGGCAAACGCGCGAGATCCTAAAAAATATAAGGTTATAATCGATTATGATCTTGATATAATCGATCATATGAGCTAATTTGGAAAGAATTGGTTATGGTATTTGTTTGACATAATCCTCAATGATTTTGTGTTATTTTTGCACACCTAAAATCGCCATAAGGTTTGCTATAAATATAGGTAACTCTTTTTCATTATTTTGCTTCTCATATTTTTCTTTCTTGTTCGCGCGCGCGTGTGTGTGTGTGTGTGTGTGTGTGTGTGCGCGCGCGCGCGTGCGTGCGTGCGTGCGTGCGTGTTTGTGTGTGTGTGTGTGTGTGTGAGAGAGAGAGAGAGAGAGAGAGAGAAATACTACTATATTATTAAATCATCATCATTATGCCACCCAGAAGGTTTAGATTTATCTCTCCATCGTCTCCCTTCACTAATGATTTCTCATCTCAACAACAAAAAGGAAGGGTTTTCAAGATTTTGCCAGCAAAACCATCTTGGGAATTCACACTTTGGTTGTTAAAGTTTTTCGAGGATGTGATTTCTTCAAGATCTTTGACGATATCTAATTAACAAAGTTCATCTACATCCTTTCAAGAAAAATATATTTGTCATTTGCCAAAATGTTCTTCTCAAATTTGAACTCTGTAATGGGATAATTTATTTTGAAGTAAGAAAGAAAACGACTTTCTTTCCTTTGAAAAACTTTGCAAACATTTTGGATCTTTCTCATGGGGAGCTCTCTTTAATTCATATGAATAATGGGACAAATTCAACTACAAGACTGATGTTTCCTCGTTTCTGATTAATCCCAAGTCTCTGGTACTTACCCATTCATTTTTGGTGTTGCGCGTCCTGGCATTCTTTTAATCCATATAACATAATATTTCCAAGGAAAAGCAACTTCAGACGCTTACCTAGGTCAGACATTGTAACTCTCTAGATGATCGCAAACAAAGTTGAAACAAATTGGGCAAGTGAAATGATACAACATGTGATGGCAAGCAAAATAATATGATTATGCCTACCCTATGGTGATTTGGTCAGAAAGATCTTAGAATTGACCAGCTTCAACCTTCAAGAAGAAGAATTTAAGGAAGATTTTACAAAATAGGAAAAGTTGCACCATCAATGATGAGGTATGAGATTATTAATGGAAAATATAATTCAAAAACCTTCTAAAGGAAAGAAAAGAGGAATGGGTTGACAAAATCTATAAGTACCTATGAATTTAGAATATTTTGACTATGATATTATTGAAACTACCTTTCATAAAGACCTACTTGGAGAAATAATCAAGAAACTAAAAAGGACAAATGAGAGGATCAATTTCCTAACTTTCCACTTTTCCCAATACTTAAGTCATATAAATACCTTCATGAATGTTCAATGATGATGATGAGAATAATTGTGAGTAGTCTTATGTTTTAGTCTTTATGTGTGTTTAAATTCAATATTTTTATGCATTATTCAATTTTCTGTATTTTGAACTCCAGTATGTTTTGAATTAATAAAATGTTTGTTTTTTCCTTTCTTAATAATAGGTTTGAGAGATCTCAACTTAAAAAATAAAACAAACATAGGGCAACCAACCACATCGGTATCCCATTTATGAACAGTGTGTTATCTACATATATCACCTAGAGTCCAACCCTTCAGAAATGTGAATGCCCTAGTCGAATTAAACCTACATTTGTCATAATCTAGAAGAATCGGGTAATGGTCTGGGTGATTCTTAATCAAAGCAGAGAAATTGATGGTGTTCCTATTATCTAACCAATATTGATTACAAATTACTCTGTCAAGCCTTTTAAAAAAACTAATAGTATATATATATATATATATATATATATATATATATATATATATATATATATATATATATATATATATATATATATATATATATATATATAAAGGCACTAAAGACCAAAAGTACGCATCATAAGGGCATGAAAATTTGATCTTTAACTCCAACATCTTGAATAATGAACGTAAACCCATCATCAAAGTTGACTGAATATCCATCAAGTTTGACTTGTTTAGACAACTCTCTGAATCTTTGATAAAAAACAAATAGTATATATATATATATATATATATATATATATATATATATATATATATATATTTATATATTTATATATATATATATAAAGGCACTAAAGACCAAAAGTACGCATCATAAGGGCATGAAACTTTGATCTTTAACTCCAACATCTTGAATAATGAACGTAAACCCATCATCAAAGTTGACTGAATATCCATCAAGTTTGACTTGTTTAGACAACTCTTTGAATCTTTGATAAAAATGAAATAAGTTCTGAATCACTTTGAATTTGTCTAAATCAATCTCTGGGAAAATAAATCCAAAGCTTGAACAATTGAATTGATGCTACTTTGATTGTGATAATATGGACCAAATCACTGCTTGATAATCTGACGACTTCCTCACAAGACAAATTGAACTTGGATACACATTGCCTGAGAAATAGCCCACTAACACAAATACTTGAAATGAAGCAAACTTTTAATGGTTTGACCAAGATTAGGTCAAATTTCCATATGAACTGGATCATGAATGAACAACCACATTTTATTTGAAAACATTGTCTTGTCTTTGACAAACCTGCAAAACCTTAAACACACAGAAAGAGAAGAAGCAAACTGCGACATATTTTTTGGTATTTTTGTTAAAGGTTAGTAAATATAAATAGATAAAGGCAAATAAGAAAACACATAGATGCTCGGTGATCTTGTTTGTATGCAAAATGCAGATGAAATGCGAAGAATCTTAGGGGTAAAAATTAGGGTATGACAACCATTAATCACACATATGTAATTTCCCTTATCTGTCATGCAATGTTCTTAAAAGGTTCTAAATCCACAATTATAACCTAAGTTAGAACTAACCTTAATAATGAAAATCTGAAAATGATGGTGATTATGCAGAAAGATGATGATTAATGCCACTTGATGGTGTTGGTTTATGGATTCATTAAAATGCTCACATGCAACAATAGAGGTTCATGAAACTTGATGACTTATCTTCCCCTTTATCTCAATTTTGTTTCTCTCTTTATCTCTCCCTCTTCTTACTTTCAAGTTTAGTTTAGGATATGAAGAAGGAGGATGAAAGAATGAAATGAGAGAAAAAGTATCTAATTGGCTTATATAATGACTCGTTAAAAGACAATTTTGCCTTGGTGTTAAGACAAATCCACTAACCAAACCATCCTTGTCTAATTTAAGATATTAATCTTACTAATCCATCATTTAATCCCACTAACACATATTAGAATTATAATACTTAGTTTTGGGAGATTAAGTCATTACATAAGCAACATAGAAGCAAGAAAAACTATCCACCAATATAAATGATAAAGCGAAAAAATAAAAAACAAGACAATTCTAAGACGTCGACTTAATAAATAAAGCTAGAGCTCCCCAATTAAGGACCGATAAAACTAACACCGATCTTCGACAGAACAACAAAACCATACCAAAGGGAGGATGAAGATACTCAAGTCTCCATTGAATCAAATACATGATAGGATTCTCAAATCAGACAAAGAAAGCACATATGTTACCCACATATCTACAAACATATAATTTCCACAATAAGAGGATACTCGAGTTTTCCACGTCTTTCGATGTTAGATTTGAGACTTAACACACAAGAGAGGATAAATTGTGTGGTTTAGAAAAACTTGGTCTTAAAAATCTTTGGGAAATAAAATCAAGAGTTTAAAAACATTTTTGAAAACTTAATAGTGGAAAAATAAAAAGCTGACAATAAAATGCAGAATTTAAAAGATTTAAGGGAAATAGATGTACACCACGATATATAAAGGTTTGGATAAATAATAAAATGATCTACTTCTCTCTCCTAGAATTGATCTTGAGAGTATCCAATAAACGTTGAGAGCTTTTAGTAGGAAAAATTTACGAACCCCCTTATATAAGGAAATAATGGTTTGACCTCCAACCAAATATACAATACTTTGGAATATGAAAATTTGAGTCATCTCTTTCAAGCAGTGAATCCAATAAATCTCATAAAAGGATTTTAGAGTGGTGAGTCTTTATATTCCTTAAACATAGCAAGCTTTTTCACTGGCTGAACTCAGAAACCTTAAACCTTGATTTTACACGGGATAACCAATAACATGTGAGATTTTAACACCGGGTTGATTTCAAACCTATGAAACTTTTAATAATTGGCTAAGCTTTAACCTATCTTAGTTTTAATACCAGACTGATCAAAAACCAAGAAGATTTTATCACTGACTGACCAAAAGAATATCACTAAAGTTTTGAAGCGCCAATAAACAAAGTGTATCTCTATTTAACCAAAAGAGCTAGATTAACTAGTCGGAGATACTAACTTCTAAACACTAGGGGTGGGAATAGGCCTAGCCAACTAACATGGACCTACAACCTAGCCTACACAGGCTCAGGTCAGGCCAGATTTTTTTCAAATAGAAAAGGCCTAGGGTTTTTTATAAGTCTATTTAGTTAAAAATGCTAGGCCATAGGCCATAAATTTTTTTTTAAAGCCTATTAGGTCGGCCTATTTAAATAAATGTGAATAATTTTATTATTATTATTATATTATATTTTTATTTTGAATTAAAATATAAAAAAAAATTTAAACTTAGTTATCTTGAAGACTTAATAAAATAAGTTTAAAAAATCCTTATGAACAATGTCATAAGTTGTTTTCATAAGTTCTCTCAAACAAATAGTATCACAAAACTTATGTTAATATATAAACTTGAATAAGTCAATGTAAATAAGCATTTAGTATCATTGATCTTTTAATTTTTTAATATATTTAAACAAGAATGTAATTTCTTATTTACAAACATTTAAATACAATAGGCTTTTATGCAGGCTAATAGGCCAAACAGACATTCGAAAATGTCAGACTCAGGCCTAAAAATAAGCCTATGATAGGCCACAGGCCAGGTTTAGGATTTGAAATTTGAGATTTTCTTTTTCCACCCTATGTATTTCTTACGCACCGTGTGTGT
This sequence comes from Lathyrus aphaca, assembly GCA_963966055.1. Classification (NCBI taxonomy): domain Eukaryota; kingdom Viridiplantae; phylum Streptophyta; class Magnoliopsida; order Fabales; family Fabaceae; genus Lathyrus; species Lathyrus aphaca. The sequence continues at coordinate 161,182,659 of OZ014521.1, read as the reverse complement.
TGCACCCCAAAATTTTCCCTCCACAAGACAAGACATTGTGTACTACGAGGATCACAAGGTTCACAAGGTTCACAAGACATTTCATGAGGTTCACAAGGTTCACAAAGTTCACAATTAGTCAGAAAGTTCGACAATTCCCTCAGACAATGCATCCTCCTAAGCAGTGCATCCTAAACTAGGGTTTTGACTTTAATCAGGATAAATGAACTTCCAAGACTTCAAGTGAGCTTCATAACATCTTATATGTGTACAAGAATCCCCATGTCAAGTTTCAAGACTTTTCTCAAAGGTTTGCTCAGTCAGATGATCAGATAGGTTAAAATCAGTCAAAGTAGTTAAAAAGTCAAACTGAGATCAACTGTGGTCAAACCAAAGTCAAACTTCATGATTTTTTGCCAACATCAAGTATATGAAGTAAAATTCATCATTTGATCAAGGGTTGATCATGATTCATCAAGGAGATTTCAGATCATCAAGAATCAGGAGTTTCTAAATTAGGGTTTTCATAGGAAAAGTCAACTGAACTTTGACCAGCCATAACTTTCACATGCTTCATCAAAATTTTTCCATCCAAAGCTCATTTTGAATGAAATTGAATTCTCTACAACTTTTTGTCTCACAAGCCAAGCCCAAAAATGCTTCATTTGGAAGGTATGAGCTAAGACATTATAGGTCCTTTTGAAAGTCAACAAAAAGTCAACAACTTCATAAGAGCATAACTTGAGAATGGTAAAAGATATGGACATGAAACCAATGAGGTTGGTTAGAGGACTCTTTAAGCTTTCCAAAATATCAAAGAACACCCTCATAGCATTAAAATTGAAGGATTTGTGCCCTTGCAAAGTTGGGAAATTTTAGGGAAGTTTATGAAGCAAATAAGGCCTTAAATCAAATTTTTGCTAAATGAGCCCACCAAATTGCCATCCCATCTTTACAAAAACACCAAGCACGACCCAACCCACCTATTTTCTGATTTTTTATTTTTTATTTCATATTTATTTGAATTTTATCCGTTAAAATACCATTTAAATTGAAATAAAATATAAAATCATATATTTAAAAAGGGATTTTGCTTCTAGAAAGTCATGAATATTGTTTGGATCAGATTGATACACAAGTTATGAGGATTGTCCCAAAATAGCAATGTTAGATCAAATAAAAATCAAGTTTTATGACATGATCTTTTTCAATCTCAAGTGATCAAAATATCCAAAGTGTGATATAATTTTTTGACCTAATCTCATTCACATATATACATAAAACATATTCCAACCAAAGGCACGAATTTTTGCAGCCTCTTACACAACTTTCAAACTTCACAAAAACCATAAAAAATCAATTTTCGGTTTCATTCTTATAAGAGGTTTCAAGGTATTCTAAAGACACCACAAGCTTCCTTGAGCTTCCCTGATGTAATACCTCAAAATTTGCCCTCATATTTATTTCCCTCTATTGGCTCATCATTTTGCATTCATTAACATCATAACAGCGCATTTCATGGATTCATAAGGCATGTGATTAATGCCCATGGAAATTAGGGTTTCATGCCCTATCTGTATCTATTATGGTGTGAACTTATGGAGAATATTCACTGGTACATCTAACTTATTATTGAGGTGTTCAGTCAAATTGGCTTTGGGTAAGAATATCAACTCCTCCTGATGTCTCAAGTTGTGTCCTTCGTCTTTGAATACCTCAAGGAAAATTTGGAGTCCTTGTTCATGATTTTGCTTTGAAGGGAACTTTATCAATGGAGGTCCATTGTATCAAAGATAGGCTTAGACCCATTTGTTCATAGAATAATAATTCGAGGTTGTGCGAAGTTTAGTATGGTATCAAAGTTCTCAAGAGTGGATTGTGTTAAAGGGTTTCGTTTCAAGCTAAGGGAGAATGCACAATTATTGATTTATTTAGAAGGTGTCATTCAAATGCAAGTTCAAGTCATCGGGATCCATCTCAAATCCAAGCCAGTATCTTTATCCATTTATTAAAATCCAACGCCATTCATATTAAACCATTTTTTTGCTACTTATTTTGGGCCTATGGCCATTTCTTTCACACCTTTAGATCATTTTCTTTCAAGGGGCTGAGTCACATGTTTGCTAGATCTTTGTTCTTAATTTTGTTCTTACTAAAGGCCACGTGAAGTAGAAAAGGAAGAGGATGTCTTGGTAGGCAATGTGATATAAGGTGGATAAGTTTTCATGTACTTACAAGCTATGTATATAAGTGACAATGCAATGGCAAGAGGATAAGATGGTGTGATCCTGTGTCCTCTTAGGATGTACCTAATTTAGGATCATATGTCTGAACATCATGTCCATACACAAACTTTGCTGTAAGTATGAGAAAGTATATGAAAGTTGAAAGGTGTACATGTAGGGGAACATACGGAGAAGAGCTTTGTTATGGTTCTTATTAGAAGCATTGAGAATTCGCTCGAAAATCAAAAGCCCATAAAGGATGACAAATTATTTGTTAATTATTGGAGATAATCCAAAGGAATACAGTTACATTTCCAAGTCCAAGGTTAAGTGCAATGTTGTTACAGGAGAAGAAAATTCTACTAAGTTATAAACACAAAAAGTATGGTTACAAAAGAAGTTTTATCATTACACTAAATTCAAAGAAAAAAAACCACCATCAATCGTTATCAACCATCAACACAAACTTCGGCAATTAATTTTCAACTTTATGCTGCATCAATTGCGAAACAGCCGGTCCTAATACTCAATTTCATCATCTCTTCAACTCTTTTCAAAGGAAGGACCTCGCTCCACTCGGCATGACCTGTAATAAACCAGAAAAATCAGTTTTAATTATGACTAATGTAGCAGAACAATAAGAGAAAACCAGTGTACATCAGTTTGATCCGTATATCAAATGGATACCATTGCAACAAAATCAAGAAACAGTCACAATCAATTTTGAAAAGAGAGGTGGTAACTAATGGTTTCACTTTGGAATATAAAGCTGCAGCTTCAGAAATAATCAATTGCTCACTTGGAAGTCCACTGCATTTCAACTTGCAATGAATTCAGAATAAGGAAAGGAGTAAACCAACGACGTATCGCAATAAGAGAGTCAAATAGAAAATTGCAACAAAAAAGATCAAGGCTATAGCTCAAGAAAATGAGGTACAGGGTTACGGTTCAGAGCTTACGTCAATGAGGTTGTGGGCATGTACGGGTTGCTTGTTGTGCTCTCCTTTGTTCAGCTGCATCAATCTCATATTGTTCAGCGTCACTCATTAATTCAAGCTTTCAATCACCACCACCCATCTGCGATAACGAGAAACATTAGAGTCGGTGAACACTACAAAGGAAAAACAGATTTTGTTCATCAATAATATGACTCAGAGAAGAGGTTCAAAAGTCAGTGTTAATTACAAAAGGGGTTAATGCCAAAGTGTCAGCACTAATCTCAAGCAAATTCAGATGAAAATGAGTTCACAAATCAAAAAAATAGAAAGTGAAGAGGATAAGTGTGACAGAATCATAGCTGATTCTAATTGTTTCTTAACTAATTGTCGTAACTAACTGTCAAAAGAAAAGTGAAATTTCATAACAGGATTGGATAAATTCATAACTAATTAACTACTCAGAACCAAAAACCAGCTCACAACAGAACCATAAAAAATTTCATGATGAAAATAACCTATTCCTAACAGGTTCATAGCAGTTACAAAGCAGATACAAAGCAGTTACAAAGCAGTTACAAATCAGTTGTAAACTATAACAGAATTCACAACTGAAAAATAACAAAAATTCTAGCTGAAGTTACCTGAAACTTCTAGAGCCTTCTGTGAACTTCATCTATAAATCAGACTAAGCAACACTCCATTTGGTTTTTGGCTGAACATTTTCAATTCTCCCTCTCAATCACTCTTCTCCTCCCAATTTCTTCGAATCTTTGGCTTTTCCTCTTTGTGCCATGGTTGCAGGAGTGAAGTGTGTTCTTCATCAGCCTATAACTGTCAGCTTGTTGCTATAGTCTCGCACCGTCTTCGCGGCAATATACAAAGAAGGAAAGAAACTTGTCAGTTCAGTATCGACAATTCAAGCCGTATTAACAAGCTGCGCAGAGCACCGAAGAAAGACTTACCGTACAAGAGGAGTTAGTATCACAGGGTTTCGTTTGTGTCCAAGTTTGTTCTCGCGGCATCAACAACCTGAGGAGAATTCGAGATTTGTATCAATAATTCAGAAGCAATCATTGCTCAAAGCTGTGAATAAGGGCAAACGGGAATGATCATACCAGATTACGACTTCGAATCTTGCAAGAATAGTTTCGTAGTGTTCATCAGTGTTCGACCTGTGTTCGTGTGAAGCCTCCTCTTCAGCTGGATTAAGCTCTTCGTGCGCGGTTTCGTCGGCAAATTCTCAAGGTACGAATTCCCCAATTCTTTGAAAACGGTTGCTGCGTTGATGTTCGTGCGTTAGTTTGTGGAGTTATTTCTCATTTTTAGAAGAGAGGACACAGTAGGTGACAAGGTTTTTTGTTCGAATTGTTAGGGTTTCTGTTTGGTTTCTCCAATTGTGAGGCCATTTCAGTTTAGATTGTGAGGTTTTGGGCATGGTTTGGGAGAGTAGCGAATTAGGAGGGACGGGAAGGAGTGTGAGGTTTAGATTCGAAGTGGTGAAAGGATGAGGTTCCGTCGGGTTTTTCTTTCGTCTTCTCCGGCGATTTTCCGGCGGCGTAAGTTTGATGGCTTGAAGAAGTCACGGCGGAGTAGGGTTCGGAGAAGTTTGATTCGGTTAGTGGTGGCGGAAAGGAGACGGAGAAGATGATGAGAAGCCGAAGAAGAGGATCTTGGGACGAGAGATGGAGGTGAGGGCGAAGAGGACGGTGAGGTGAGGATGGTGAGACGGAGGCGGAGATGGCGGCGAGCATGAGGGTTAGGTTTGAGTGCTCCGGCGGCGGGTTTAGAGGAAAAGGGGGAAGACGAAAGAGGAACTAGGGTTCCATCTCATTTTCTGATTTTTATTTGATTTGTTTTTTGTAATTATTGTTTTAGATTAAGGTTGTAAATTAAGGATTATCAGTAACTTCATTCATAGATTAAACTTTAATTTAATTTTTCTAATAAGACTATAGTTAGTTTAGATTACTAATTAATTCATTTTTAGATTAAAGACTTAATTTATTTAGCAGTTTTATATTTTAATTCATTTCTCAATATTACTAGATAGTTAGTATAATAGGATTAATCTAATTGTTAGTTTAATTTAAAATCTTTAGAAATGTTAATAGGATTAATCTAATTTTTAGCTTATTTTAAAATCTTTAGAAGATGTTAATCTAAGTTTAGTTTATTCTTTTCTTAAGTTAGAATATAATCAAACTTTAGTTTTTTTTTCTAAATTAATATTATTAAGAAATATTATAAGATTGGTTTAATTTTAAATTAAGATTTTAGGCATTAAAGATTTATAATAGATTAATTTAAGTTTTTTTTAGAAAAAATTAATAGTTTAACTTAAGTCTTTTTTTTAGAAAAGATTATAGAAATAGTTTAATTTAAGATTTTGTTTAAATTAAGTTTTTTTGGAAAAATATTAAATTTAAGCTTAGTATTATTTCATTTTATCAAATTAAGAGTTTTAGAAGAAATTACCATAAGCTTAGTTTAATTGATTTCCTTAAATTAAGATTTTTAGGAGAATATTAGTTTAATAAGTTAGCTTAGTTTTTCTTAAATTAAGCCTTTTTTTACAAAATATTAGTTTAGGTGAGTTTAATTCACTTTCTTAATTTCAGATTTTAGAAATAATTTTATAGTAAGATTAATTTAGTCTTAATGTTAATAGTAGTATAATAAGGATCATTAATTTTAATGCAAATTCCATATGGGCTTAGATGGTTCTGCTATCTGCACCCTGTTTTAGGCCCAGTAGAGTAAAAAGAACTTAAAGTATTACTAAAGCACCCCCTGTTTTATTTCTTTAGACATTTAATTTTAAGTTAGCATTAAATTAGAAATAATTCATTAAAAATAGGAAAAAGCATTAGAAAATTCCCCAAAAATTAAGGAGGGTTAATAATTGAATTTAGAAATTTAGGATATTTTTATTTCCTGAAATTTATTTATTTTTGAATTAATTCTGAATTATTCTTGTATTTAGTTTTATTGAATTTCTTCTTAATTGTGCAGAATTTTGTTTATTTTATTTAAATAACTTCCATTAATCTTTTTGAGCCATTCTTTTTTCTGTAATTAAAAGACCCCTAATAGCTCTTAGAATATTTTTTATGGAATTTTTAGGAATTTTTATCTTAGGTTTTGGTAATAAAATACTTAGGAAATAATAGTTAATTCCTAGCTTAAAATAATTAGTTGTTAGGCATAGAAAAATAAGTATTTTTAGGATCCCTTTTAATATAATATTTTAGATAGTGTTAGGATCCCATAGTTTAATTTTCATAATTTTTCTAGAGGATTTAGTATTTTGTTAAAATATTAGTTTTAAGCTTAGTTAGGCATAATTTCCATTAGATTTAGGCCATTAGAAAAAATATAGTTCAATACATAAAAAAATAATAAAATAGTTTAGTTTAAGTTTAACCCTAGAATTAATATTAGACTTAGGTTTAGTTTAATTTGTTTTAGGATGAACATTAAGTTTGACTTAGATTTAACACTTAGGTGAATTTTCATTTCCATTAGAAATAGAATAAATGAAAATAGTCTATATTTTTTATTCATGCCTTTAAGGCATTTTTTTTAGAAGTTTGTTCCTTATGCTTAACTTCATTTTTTTGATTATTTTTATTGTTACAACTTGTATAGGATTCCCATTTGTTCTTAGAATCAACTTAACTTCATTAAGAAGTAAGTTGAATTCTAGTAGTTTTAAGTTTCCATTAGGAATAGAAAACCTCACTAACCATTAGGATCACTTTGTAAATACATAACACATTAGGATTGAGTCTTAGTCCCTTAGATTTTTCCTTTTATCAACTTGAGTCATTCACTTTCTCATCTCAAAAGAAAAGCAATAAAACACTTAATAAAAACCGAACAATCTTGTACGACACGAGACTTTGTTGCGGAGTGTTTATACGCGTCCTGTTTCGGGGCGAGGTGTAAATACTTCCCGCGATGGATAGGTCTTAGTACAGGACAGTTCACAAACAAATTCAAAACATTTCTTTTAAAAAAAGACAAAAAACAAACAATAACCGACTATCCTGCGGGAACTTCTTTCTCATCTCATTCATTCACAACGCGAACTCGCGACGACTTGTCTCGCATGCAAGACGGTTAACGCACTCGTACCAGACGAGCCTGCAACACCTGAGCATAGACATACGCAGTTCTAGCTGTAAAAAACACAAACAAATAGTTCCCGCCTAGGTTAGGCGAACTACGTCGACTCTGATCCTCATTATCCCGATGAGGTACGTAGGCAGTGGGGTAAGGCCCATTCGAGCACATTCTTTATTTTCCCTACATTTTCCCCATTCTTTAGTTTAGTTTTCATTTTCAGTTCCTTCTCATTTCTCATTCTAGTTCCAGTTAGCGGTTTATTCAGCAGCAGTTATATTTTCTCACCCTTTGAAACAAACAAGCAAGCGTGGATCCCGTCAGGTACGACGGACGATCTGGGGTGCTAATACCTTCCCAGGTCGTAACCGACTCCCGAACTCAGATCTTTGGTTCGCAGGACCTTGTCCTTTCCTTCTTCCTCAGGTTTGTGCAACATTACCTTTCCCATTCATTCGGGATAAAAATGTCTGGCTGGCGACTCTAACCTTTCCGCGCCACTTTCGCGTTTGTACTAGGATGAAAATCCCGGGAGCGACAGCTGGCGACTCTGCTGGGGACTAACCTGATTCTTCCGGTTTCCCTTGTAGAGTCAATCCTAGCGCCTGTTTGGTTTTGTTTCTTTGGGTGTTTATCTGTTTGATGCTGGGTGCTTTAGTTTAGCTTTACTGTTTTCATTTACAGTTTTATTTTACAGCTTTACTTTATCGCATTTATTTATCGCTTTCAGTATTTTATTTTCCATGCATCATATTATACTGGACTGTCTGGCTGTGCTGGTTTTCATTTTTTCTGTGGGTGGGAGTTACTGTGAGATAAGCCAAATACCCGGCTTGAGTGCACCATAGGATTAGCGTGGACATGTTGTGCTCGCATGGTTACATGATGAGTGGTGACGTGTTCCACACCCAGGTTGCGACTGTCTTGGGACTATTCTGTGTGGGGGTTCTTCCCCACTTCAGGGTACAACCTTGATAGTTATGTGCAGCTGGGGACCGATCATTGAGAACCTTAATGGAAACAACCCTCTCCAGTGATGACAGTGGCAGACCACATTTGTTGGCAAACCCACTCGCATTCGAGGGTCCATTGGGAACTCGCATAGGATGGCCTGGTTCTCTCATAGGAATTCAGTCAAAGCAAACTGTTCGTATGACGATAGTATTGTACCCTTCGGGATGAATGTACTATTGTTTCTCGATTCAGTGCTTGAAGCTGGAGACTTGTGAGGGATGCTTGTTTTTCCGGACTCAACTGAGACCTCCCTGCGTAGTACATAATACCAAATCGATTCCCTGATTTGGACATGAGCCATTTCTCGGAAATGGTAAACGTATTATTGCTATTCGGCTTTGAGAGTCCGTGATGTTGACCCGTAGTAGCACACCCGTGAGATTTGGGAGGGGTTTACAGGTTTGCAGGAACCCTGGTACCTTCAGCATACCCACTTTGCCTTTGGTTCAGTTTTGTGATCTGGATTTCTGTTCTTAAGTTATGGATACGGGATCAGAAGGATGATTATTGTGATATCTGGGTTTTGAGACCGTGCACCGACACCCGATTATATGATTGGCACATCACAGACACTTCACTGATCACATGCCTTGTCTTGCATAAACATCATATCATCATTAATCATTTGTGTTTCTTTTATTCTCAGGGTCTACATTTATTTCCGGTTCCTGGCCATATTATTGCTTCAGAATGGAAGACGTCAAAAAGAGAACTGTGCACTACAAATTCTTCGATACTAAGATGGACCTGATCAACCAATTGGTGTCTCTGATTACCCCGGGTCATTTGAGCTACTTCAAAGAAAAGTATGGTGATATTCTGGATCTGGTATTCAACTTGGATAATTCTCAGAGGAGCGCCATTCACACTTTGTTGCAGTATTATGATCCACGGCTTAGGTGCTTCACATTTCATGATTTTCAGTTGGGTCCTTTGTTGGAAGAATATGCTGAGATTATGGGAGTTTCAATCAAGGATCAGCTTCCTTTTAATTCGGAGATGACAAGACCAACTCACGATGATATTGCTAAGGCTCTTTATTTGAGCCCGTCAGAGGTGTCTTCTAATCTGGTTTCCACCAAAGCAGGAGTACTTGGTTTTTCCTTAGAGTTTCTGGTCAAGAGAGCTGAAGAACGTGCCGTGGAGAAGCAGTGGGATTCAGTTTGTGCTATCTTGGCGTTATCTGTGTATGGGATAGTTTTATTTGCTGACATGGACAAGTTTGTGGACATGAATGCCATTCATTTGTTTGTGTTGAAGAATCCGGTGCCCACTCTCTTGGGTGATCTGTATTATTCTGTGCATTACAAGAATGAGAAGAGGCGAGGAGGTCTTGTTAAATGTTGTGCTCCTTTATTCTACAAATGGGTTATGAGACACTTGCCTACTACTGAGAGTTTTGCGGATCCTAATTCTACTTGGGCTCAGAAGCTGAGTACTTTGTCTGCTGGAAATATCAGGTGGTTTACTTTGAAGTTGAAGGGAAAGAATTTCATTACTAGTTGTGGTAATTACCCTAATGTGCCTTTGTTAGGAGTATCAGGATGTATTAACTACAATCCCATCCTCTTAAGAAGACAGTTAGGGTATGCGCTCAAGGAGGTTCCTGATGAGTCTGAATTATTCCAAACCTTCTATTTTCCGGTAAAAGACAATCTTCCTTTGGTCCAAAAAGCTGCAGGGTCTTGGAAGATGATTAAGAGGAAGGGTATAGCATGTCTAGGCAAGAGCAACAATCGAATGTTTCCTGAATTTGAAGTCTGGATAAAGAATGAGGTTCAAGCGGCTCTAGTTCCTTTTTCTGTGCCAACTCCACCACCTGCTACGGTACCTTTGGAGGAATATCAGAAGTTAGAGGCTTTGGTTAAGCAACTGAGGGTTGAAAATCAAGAGGCTCTTAATTCTTGTCAAGCGCTGATGATCCAGAACCGTCAATTGAAAGATAGAGCTGTGCAAGCCGAGGAGATAGTCCGTCTTAAGCAGAAGGACTTTGAAGATAGAGAGCTCTATTTCAGAAAGAAAGGTTTAGCTGAGACTCATAAGACGGCCCAGCGCCGAAGAGAGAAGAAAGATCTTAGTGAAGCCAATGAAGCTGTTACTTTATGGCAGGAGAAATGGGACGAAAATCTGAAGAAACAAAAAGAGTTGGACGCCAAGCACAAACAGGAAGTCAAAAGTCTTCAGGATTCTTTAGATGGGCAGAAAGAAATTCTCAGGAAAGCTTATTATCAAGAGGAAGATCGTATCCGGCGCGTAACAGAAAGTCAGCAGGCACTGAAGGAAGCTCAAAAGGAGATTGAAGACTTGAAGTTGAAAGCTGAGGTGAAAAGGTCGAAGGCCGAATCGAGTCAAAGCAAGGAGAATGAAGCAGCATTTCTACAGCAGATCGAGGAGTTACACGCTTCTTCTGATACGAGGGACCTCCTCATTCAGAAGCTCATCCAGGAGCCCGGTCATCCAGATGTGGTTCAGCTGTTCCAGAGCGTCAAATGCCTTAGCTGGAGATTGAAAGATATAGAGTTCCCTAGGGTTTAATTTCGTATTGTTGTACTTGGATTACCCACAGGCTTGTTGTGGGATTCCCTATATGTGATGTACTTTTGTTGTTATTTTGATTGGTACCCTTCAGGAACTTTTGTATTTTCAAACTCCAGTTTATATGATTGATTTGTTCCGGATTTCTTGTTTGTTATTTGCACCGACACGGGGTAATGAGCACCGATTCTCCACAGCCGTCATTATGTCTGAATATTATTTGGGTCTTCTTCCCAATTCTTATCTTCTTAATGCCAGGACCGGATACAGGAAATACTCGGGAATAAAAGGAACACATTGCATTGCATGCACATCATTTGCATTTTTGTCTTTGTCTTTGCAGGTTTTTCTTCGAGATGTCTAATTTATCTGTGTTCATCAGGCAAAGATTGCGAGAGCCGCCAAGACCCGGTACATACGACAAGTTATCCCTCATCGGTACGCGACCCGCAGTAATCAAAGAACAACAATGGACGCCATGCAGACAGAACTCAACGATGTCCGTACCAAGATGGCAGAATTTATGACTCTGATGCAGGGGATGGCCCAGGGGCAGCAGGAGCTGAGAAATGCAATTCAAGGGTTAACTCCTCCTAACACCAATGCTCAGGCAACTACTTCCGGCGGACTAGGGGGTCCTCCCAACGCTAACAACGGTACAGCCGGACCTCATGTTCCAGATCCAGCTATGGCTACGTATGTTCCTGTGCAGGACAGGCAAGAAGACCAATTCCAGTATTTCAACAATGATATGGGTTTCGGCGGTGACGGAAATCTCAACGACTTCTTGGTGCTTGCAGAGAAGGTCAAGGCCTTAGAGTGCAAGGACACTTTGGGAATTGACGTGTCAGATATGGGTTTAGTACCTGGGGTGGTCATTCCACACAAGTTCAGGCCACCAGCATTTGATAAATACAACGGCAACTCTTGCCCGAAAACTCACCTACAAGCCTTCTACAGGAAGATTGCGGCCCACACGCGAGACGAGAAACTATGGATGTACTATTTCCAGGATAGCCTTTCAGGAGGGTCCTTGGAGTGGTACATGAAGTTGGAAAGGAGCTCTATTAGAAGCTGGAAGGATTTGGGAGAGGCCTTCCTCAGACAATATCAATACAACATTGACATGGCACCTAGCCGTACTCAGCTTCAAAGCTTGACACAGAGGAGCTCGGAGAGCTTCAAAGACTATGCACAGAGGTGGCGTGAGGTGGCCGCCCGAGTGCAACCACCGTTACTGGAAAGAGAGATGGTCGATCTTTTCCTGAATACCCTCCCAGGGCATTTCATGGAAAGGTTGGCTGGTTGTTCCTCAAGTGGCTTCTCGGATATTATCTTGACTGGAGAAAGAATCGAAAGCTGGCTCAAACAGGGGAAGATTCAAAATGGAAGCGCTTCAGTGTCTGGTATCAAGAAACCCTTTGTGAAAAGGAGGGAAGGAGAAACAGGAGCAGTATACGCGCAGAGAGGAATGATGCACCAAGGATATTATCAGCAAGTGGCCCCCGTCACTATTTCAACTCCTCCAGTTCAACAACGGATTCAGCCTCCACAGCCGCAACGCTCACAGGGGTACCAGCCAAGACCCCCTCGTCCGTACTACTACCAGAGGGTGAAGGATAGACATATTGAAGCTCCACCAATGTCTTACTCCCAACTGTTGAAGAATCTCCTGCAGCTTCAAATGATTCAGCTCCGTACCTTGCAACCTCCGAGGCCAGGCCAAATTCCTGAAGGTTATGATTCGAATGCTAGATGCGAGTTTCATTCTGGAGCTCCCGGCCATAGTACTGAGAATTGCAAAGCATTGAAGCATGTTGTTCAGGACTTGTTGGATTCTAAAGCGATCAATTTCGCTCCCTCTCCTAATGTGCTGGAAAATCCCATGCCTCCTCACAGGGGCACGGTTGGTGCAATTGGTGAAGGGGAGAAATTGAATCTGGTGGATGATGTAGATGACTTGAAGACTTCATTGGTTGCTATCAAGGTTTGTTTGTTGAAGAAAGGCATTTTCCCCGGATGCAAGGATGATTGTTCAGAATGCACAGAAGCTACCAACGGTTGTAAACGATTGAAGGCCGGAATTCAAGGTATGATTGATGAAGGAGTGCTGCAATTTGACAAGATCGTGAAAGAAAGTGAAGTATCTACAGTGACTATCTTTTATGATCCATCCCAAGTTCCTTCGCGTGCCAGAGCGGCGCCAATAACCATTACTACTGCTGGACCCATAATGTACCAAAGTGACAGAGCAGTTCCTTGGAACTATGGTGGCGAAGTGTATTGCAACGGCCAGAGACAAGAGTTGGCCACGACTAGTATAACCCCAGCTCAGGTAGAGAATGTTGGAGTAGGGGGTTTTACTAGAAGCGGAAGGCTATTTGCGCCGGAAGCACTAAGAAGCAATGTGATACCACCCAGGGATACTGCCGAAGCCCAAGTTAGAGCCAGGGGAAAGCAACCTGTAGTTGCCAATGATCCAACTCCATCAGCTGATCCGGATCTCACCTTTGATAAAGAAGCCGAAGAATTCCTGAGGATCATCAAGAAGAGTGACTATAAGATTGTAGATCATTTGCAGCAGACGCCGTCAAAGATCTCCATCTTATCATTACTCATGTGTTCGGATTCTCACAGGAAGGCCCTTTTAAATATTCTGAACAAGGCATACGTGCCTCAGGATATTTCTGTAAACCAGTTAGAAACAGTGGTGTCCAGCGTTAATGCCAGTCATGGATTGGGTTTCACGGACTTGGACTTAACTTCTGATGGGCGTGCTCACAATCGAGCATTGCATATTTCTCTGGAATGCAAGGGTGCAGTGCTCTCCCATGTGCTGGTGGATACTGGTTCATCTCTGAATGTCTTGCCTAAGAAGGCATTGATGAAGCTGGACTATGATGGGGTGGTGTTGAAGCCCAGTGATTTAGTAGTACGGGCATTTGATGGATCAAGAAGATCGGTATTTGGAGAGGTGGAGTTACCTATTAAGGTAGGTCCACAAGTCTTCAATACCACGTTTTACGTGATGGATATCCAGCCGGCATATAGTTGTTTACTTGGAAGGCCCTGGATACACTCGGCAGGAGCGGTTTCTTCTACGCTTCATCATAAATTAAAGTTCGTCTGGGAAGGTCAAGTTGTGACAGTCAGCGGAGAAGAAGATATCTTCGTCAGTCATCTAGCCTCATTCAAATATGTGGAGATGGATGGCGAAATAGTCGAAACCCCATGTCAAGCTTTTGAGCCTTTGAAGTCCGAGCAAGCATCTGCCGTAGCAACTTCTCCTGAGGTGCCAAAGAAGGGGGTGTCTATAGCTTCTTATAAACAAGCGCGTGAATTAGTAGAATCTGGAGTGCGAGAAGGCTGGGGCAGCCCAATCGAATTACCAGAGAAGAAGGACATGTTCGGGATTGGCTATCACCCTGGGGGATCTTCGTCTAAAACAAGTGCAAAAGGTTGTCAGAGCCCGGTCACTTTCACAAGCGCAGGAGTGGTAGACTACGGAAATATCAGCGCAGTGCAGGATGAAGCTGTTGATAGTGACTGTGACTTGGATGAATGGATTAGGCCTACCGTCCCAGGAGCTCAACTTAGCAACTGGACGTCAGAAAGGCTCATTTCAGTAACATCTTTTGAAGAGTAATGTTTTTTGTTTTTGTTTTCCTGTATTAAAGCACTATGTCTTGCCCGGGGCATAGTGGCTCTTTGTAAGGGTTCATTTTGTTCATTAACACAATCATTAATAAAATTGATGTTTCACATTCATTCATGTTGTTCTCTGTCTTTCATTTTTTACTTTTGTTTTTCAAAAAAAGAAAGAAAAGTTTTAAAATGGCAATGTTTCTCATTTTATCAAGTTGTTGCTAAAGCCTTGCATGAATCATCATTCATGCAGGTGCTCGTCACCGGATCTTATCAATGACGACCCTGTTATGGCTAAGTATGACTTCGACAATCCAATTTATCAAGCCGATGAGGAAGGTGAAGAGGATTGTGATTTACCCGAAGAATTGGCCAGACTGCTGGAACAGGAAGAGAAGATGATTCAGCCGCACGAGGAAGATGTTGAAGTGATAAACCTGGGTACTGAAGAGGACAAGAAAGAAGTCAAGATCGGAGCTGCATTAGAAGAATCTGTCAAGACTCGTTTGATGGCTATGCTTCGAGAATACGTCGACGTCTTCGCATGGTCCTACCAAGATATGCCAGGTTTAGACACTGACATTGTGGTACACAAGCTACCCCTCAGAGAAGGTTGTCCTCCGGTAAAGCAGAAGTTAAGGCGCACACGTCCAGACATGGCAATTAAAATAAAAGAAGAAGTGCAAAAACAGTTTGATGCTGGGTTTTTGGCCGTGACTAGTTATCCTCCATGGGTTGCTAACATTGTGCCGGTTCCTAAGAAAGATGGCAAGGTCAGAATGTGTGTGGATTACAGGGATTTGAATAGGGCCAGCCCCAAAGATGATTTCCCTTTACCTCACATAGATGTACTTGTCGATAATACTGCTCAGTTTTCCGTGTTCTCCTTCATGGATGGATTCTCAGGCTATAATCAAATCAAGATGGCTCCCGAGGATATGGAAAAGACAACTTTCATCACTCCTTGGGGCACCTTTTGTTACAAGGTCATGCCGTTTGGTTTAAAGAATGCAGGAGCTACCTACCAACGGGCAATGGTGACGTTGTTTCACGACATGATCCATCATGAAATTGAGGTTTATGTTGATGACATGATAGCAAAGTCCCAGACGGAAGAAGAACACTTGGTCAACCTAGCAAAATTGTTTGACAGGCTTCGAAAGTTCAGACTAAGGTTAAATCTGAATAAATGCACCTTCGGGGTTCGTTCTGGCAAGTTGCTCGGCTTCATTGTTAGTGAACGAGGAATTGAGGTCGATCCGGCCAAAGTGAAAGCAATCCAGGAAATGCCTGAGCCAAAGACTGAAAAGCAAGTGCGTGGTTTCTTGGGGAGATTAAACTACATTGCACGGTTTATTTCTCACCTGACGGCCACGTGCGAGCCCATCTTCAAGCTTCTGAGGAAGAATCAAGCCATTAAATGGAATGAAGAATGTCAGCGAGCCTTTGACCGAATCAAAGAGTACCTGTTGGAACCACCAATTCTTATGCCTCTAGTGCCAGGGAGACCTTTGATTATGTATCTCACTGTGCTGGAAGGATCGATGGGATGTGTACTGGGTCAGCAGGACGAGTCTGGTCGAAAAGAGCATGCCATTTATTACCTTAGCAAAAAGTTTACCGATTGTGAGACACGATACTCACTACTCGAGAAAACTTGCTGCGCTTTGGCATGGGCTGCTCGCCGACTAAGACAGTACATGCTGACTCATACTACTCTCCTAATTTCCAAGATGGATCCCGTGAAATACATCTTCGAGAAGCCGGCTTTGACTGGAAGAGTGGCCCGTTGGCAGATGATTCTTACGGAGTATGACATACAATACACTTCGCAAAAAGCAATCAAGGGGAGTGTGTTGTCAGAATACTTGGCCCAGCAGCCGATTGATGATTACCAACCCATGAGATTTGAGTTTCCGGATGAGGACATCATGTTCCTCAAGTCGAAAGACCATGAAGAACCACTTCCGGAGGAGGGGCCTGACTCTGAATCCAGATGGAAGTTGATGTTTGACGGGGCTGTAAACATGAATGGGAGTGGAGTCGGTGCTGTTATTATCTCACCAGAAGGAGTCCACACACCTCTTGCCGCTCGGTTGACCTTCGAGTGTACTAACAACGAGGCAGAGTATGAAGCTTGCATCATGGGGATCGAAGAGGCAATAGACTTGCGAGTCAAGAACCTTGAGATCTTCGGAGATTCTGCTTTGGTGGTAAATCAGGTCAATGGCAAATGGCTAGTTCATCAAGCTCGTTTGATTCCTTACCGAGATTACGTCAGGAGGCTGTTAACCTTCTTTACCAAAGTAAAGCTGAGCTATGTTCCTAGAGACGAAAACCAGTTCGCCGATGCTCTCGCGACTTTATCATCCATGATTAAGGTATGCCGAGAGAATTTCGTGCCTCGAATTTCGATATCTCGTCTTGAAAGACCGGCTTATGTCTTCGCAGTTGGTGATGGTGAAGATGACAAGCCTTGGTACCACGACATCAAACAATTCCTGAAAGCTCAAGAATACCCGGCCGGGGCATCTAGTAAAGATAAGAAAACTCTTAGAAGACTGGCGGGAGGTTTCTTCTTGAATCAGGATGGTGTGTTGTACAAACGGAACTTTGACATGGTGCTGCTCAGGTGTGTGGACAGACACGAGGCAGACATGTTAATGCAGGAGGTTCACGAAGGCTCCTTTGGTACCCATGCTGGAGGACATGCCATGGCCAAGAAATTATTGAGATCGGGATACTATTGGATTACCATGGAATCTGATTGTTGTAAATACTCCCGCAAATGCCATAAGTGTCAAATTTATGCTGACAAGGTCCATGTGCCTCCGAATCCGTTGAGTGTCATGTCTTCACCGTGGCCATTCGCTATGTGGGGCATCGATATGATTGGAAAGATTGAGCCAACAGCTTCTAATGGGCATCGCTTCATCCTAGTTGCTATTGATTATTTCACGAAGTGGGTTGAAGCAGCTTCCTATGCTAATGTCACTAAACAAGTGGTCGCTCGATTTATTAAGCGGGACATCATTTGCCGATATGGAGTCCCTGAAAGGATCATTACTGATAATGGTTCTAACCTCAACAACAAGATGATGGCTGATTTGTGTCGAGACTTCAAAATAGAACACCACAACTCTTCTCCATATCGTCCAAAGATGAATGGCGCCGTCGAGGCGGCTAATAAAAACATCAAAAAGATTGTGCAGAAGATGGTTGTGACATACAAAGATTGGCACGAGATGCTACCATTCGCGTTGCATGGGTACAGAACCTTAGTACGCACTTCAACTAGGGCAACTCCATTCTCATTGGTGTATGGTATGGAGGCAGTCCTACCAATTGAAGTAGAAATCCCCTCATTGAGGCTGATGATGGACATCAAGCTAGATGAAGCTGAATGGCTCCGATCCAGATATAATCAATTGAGCCTCATTGAAGAGAAGCGTCTAGCAGCTGTATGCCATGGACAGTTGTATCAGCGACGAATGAAGCAAGCTTTTGACAAGAAGGTGCGACCACAGAGGTACATGCCAGGAGATTTAGTGCTGAAAAGGATTCTTCCTCCTCTCAACGATCACAGGGGCAAGTGGACACCCAATTATGAAGGACCGTTCGTGGTTAAAAAGGTTTTCTCAGGCGGAGCCTTAATGCTGACAACCATGGACGGAGAAGACTTTCCATCCCCTGTCAACGCAGACGCAGTAAGAAAATACTTCGTGTAAAAAAGGACCCGCTGGATAAAAACAGAATAAAGATCCAGGCAAAAATGGGCATCCCGGCGAGCCAAAAACAGAATAAAAGGCTCGGGCAAAAGTTAGGGAAATATTGAAAAAATGTACACCCGCTGAGTTGAAAAGCCACATCGGACAACTCAGGCAAAAAAGGGTATCCCGGTGGATCGAAAACCTGAAAGGGCGATCCACGCAAAAGAGGGATTAACACGAACGACTGCGATCTGCGGGATCCATGACATACCTACAGTTGAGGCTATCCTAAAGGGTCGAAGATCAGTTCACTTACTTTTTCTCAAGAGGCAGAGCAATCGGAGCGTCTTGAAGACATACGAGTCATAACCGGGTTGATACTTGATGAGATTCATTTTTCACATTGCCAATAGGGTAGTTTGTTTTTCTTTTAGTTGTTCCCTCATTCCAGGGAACCGCTTCCTTTGTATTGCCTATTCAGGGCCACCTTTCAAAATCAATAAAAATTCAACTTCAGTCAATTGACCATTTTAGCTTTTTGTTTTTACTTTTTCATCTAGCATTGATTGTTTGGGAAAACGTCTAGCAAATGGTAACTTGCATTGTGTTATGAACATTTGAATGTTTTGCTAACTCGTGCAGGAGAATAGAAACATTTGATACAACTCTGAAAGGGTGCTGAGATACCTAGACAATGATTCATGCTATGAGCCTGGGGCAAGCAGGTCCCAAACTAATTCTCTATGTTGCAGGTACTATCGATTGTGTTCATGCAGGTACAGGTACTGATGTTGCTAACAGAGCTAAAGACTATCATCCATGATGGGCATTCCTTTTGTTTGAACAGAAACAAGCATCTCCCAGGGTATTTCCAATCATCCCCAGCCATGTGAAAGTTGAAATTTCACCCAGCAAGGTAGCAAAGAGTGGGTGCAACCCTCAGGCAGAAGTCTCCTTTCAGACAGGGGCAATTCTCGACAGTATAAGGAGTGTCTTGCCTCCCCAGCAGTTGCTTCCTCGGCAGTGTCATGCCTTTGGTTCCCAGAAAGTCCTCACTTCCCCATCAGAGTTCAAGAAGGGTTCACCTCCAGCAGGGTCTTGGCGCTCCAATCTCAAAGTCCAATTTATTTTTGGCAGTGACGGCTATTCAGAGCCAGTGAATTATTAACAACTTTCCCCGCAGAGTTGTTTCCTCCTCATCAGGATGAGCCAGATCAATGCAGTGATCATCGTTTCTTTCCCAGCCAAGTTATCTGGAATTACCTGCAGTCTCCTTACCAGGAGATCTTTTTGCATTGTCATTCGCATAATCATCATTGCGTCTGCATCCTCCAAAGCGTAGCATTTCCATCATCATGGAGCATTACGCCATAAATCCAAACATATGCATGCCAGCATGGGCCAGTTTTGAGGTATATTACATAAGACCCGTTACATCTCCAATCAGATTGAAGTATTCCCCACAGAATGCAACTCTGTTTCCCATGGTGGTTACTTCTACCGAGTCTTGTTGTTATCCCCAGTTGAGTCTTGTTTCAGTACAACAGTCTCATTTTCTTTCGCGTCTCCGTTTCAGTACAACGGTCGCGTCTCAGGTTATCATTTAAGTACAATGGTCCTGTTTGCTTGGGCTCTCGTTTAAGTACAACGATCCCATTTCATTCGAGTCTCCATTTAAGTACAATGGTCTCGTATTTGAGTCTTGTTTCAGTACAACAGTCTCATTTTCTTTCGCGTCTTCGTTTCAGTACAACGGTCGCGTCTCAGGTTATCATTTAAGTACAATGGTCCTGTTTGCTTGGGCTCTCGTTTAAGTACAACGATCCCATTTCATTCGAGTCTCCATTTAAGTACAATGGTCTCGTATTTGAGTCTTGTTTCAGTACAACAGTCTCATTTCCTTTCGCGTCTCCGTTTCAGTACAACGGTCGCGTCTCAGGTTATCATTTAAGTACAATGATCCTGTTCTTTCCGAGTCTCCATTTAAGTACAATGGTCTCGTCTTTGAGTATTGTTTCCGTACAACAATCTCATTTCCTCATGTCTCCGTTTCAGTACAACGGTCACGTTTCGGGTTATCATTTAAGTACAATGGTCCCGTTCCATCTCGTCCTGTTTTCTTTTCTTTGTGTTCGATTACCGCCTGCGGCCGGTATACCTTTGCGTCTTCGTTCGAGGACGGTTTCACGTTGGATTCGAGGATCCCTTGTGAGCTGTCGTGTGAGGATGGCATTCTTCCTAGCATATTCCCACCTGGTTTGATGTTCCCCGTTACCTATTCAGAGGTCAAAATCAAGAAATATATGGATAAATAAATGGGCAGATGGCATCTCCATTGTCCTCAGTGTGCAAATTTTCAGGTTTTATTCGAGTATTCAATCACTCCATACCTTGAATGTCTAAAAGCTGTTGCAATTATCCATTCAGGTCTGCAGATGATTGAATAGGGGCAGCTGTAATACCTCAAAATTTGCCCTCATATTTATTTCCCTCTATTGGCTCATCATTTTGCATTCATTAACATCATAACAGCGCATTTCATGGATTCATAAGGCATGTGATTAATGCCCATGGAAATTAGGGTTTCATGCCCTATCTGTATCTATTATGGTGTGAACTTATGGAGAATATTCACTGGTACATCTAACTTATTATTGAGGTGTTCAGTCAAATTGGCTTTGGGTAAGAATATCAACTCCTCCTGATGTCTCAAGTTGTGTCCTTCGTCTTTGAATACCTCAAGGAAAATTTGGAGTCCTTGTTCATGATTTTGCTTTGAAGGGAACTTTATCAATGGAGGTCCATTGTATCAAAGATAGGCTTAGACCCATTTGTTCATAGAATAATAATTCGAGGTTGTGCGAAGTTTAGTATGGTATCAAAGTTCTCAAGAGTGGATTGTGTTAAAGGGTTTCGTTTCAAGCTAAGGGAGAATGCACAATTATTGATTTATTTAGAAGGTGTCATTCAAATGCAAGTTCAAGTCATCGGGATCCATCTCAAATCCAAGCCAGTATCTTTATCCATTTATTAAAATCCAACGCCATTCATATTAAACCATTTTTTTTGCTACTTATTTTGGGCCTATGGCCATTTCTTTCACACCTTTAGATCATTTTCTTTCAAGGGGCTGAGTCACATGTTTGCTAGATCTTTGTTCTTAATTTTGTTCTTACTAAAGGCCACGTGAAGTAGAAAAGGAAGAGGATGTCTTGGTAGGCAATGTGATATAAGGTGGATAAGTTTTCATGTACTTACAAGCTATGTATATAAGTGACAATGCAATGGCAAGAGGATAAGATGGTGTGATCCTGTGTCCTCTTAGGATGTACCTAATTTAGGATCATATGTCTGAACATCATGTCCATACACAAACTTTGCTGTAAGTATGAGAAAGTATATGAAAGTTGAAAGGTGTACATGTAGGGGAACATACGGAGAAGAGCTTTGTTATGGTTCTTATTAGAAGCATTGAGAATTCGCTCGAAAATCAAAAGCCCATAAAGGATGACAAATTATTTGTTAATTATTGGAGATAATCCAAAGGAATACAGTTACATTTCCAAGTCCAAGGTTAAGTGCAATGTTGTTACAGGAGAAGAAAATTCTACTAAGTTATAAACACAAAAAGTATGGTTACAAAAGAAGTTTTATCATTACACTAAATTCAAAGAAAAAAAAACCACCATCAATCGTTATCAACCATCAACACAAACTTCGGCAATTAATTTTCAACTTTATGCTGCATCAATTGCGAAACAGCCGGTCCTAATACTCAATTTCATCATCTCTTCAACTCTTTTCAAAGGAAGGACCTCGCTCCACTCGGCATGACCTGTAATAAACCAGAAAAATCAGTTTTAATTATGACTAATGTAGCAGAACAATAAGAGAAAACCAGTGTACATCAGTTTGATCCGTATATCAAATGGATACCATTGCAACAAAATCAAGAAACAGTCACAATCAATTTTGAAAAGAGAGGTGGTAACTAATGGTTTCACTTTGGAATATAAAGCTGCAGCTTCAGAAATAATCAATTGCTCACTTGGAAGTCCACTGCATTTCAACTTGCAATGAATTCAGAATAAGGAAAGGAGTAAACCAACGACGTATCGCAATAAGAGAGTCAAATAGAAAATTGCAACAAAAAAGATCAAGGCTATAGCTCAAGAAGATGAGGTACAGGGTTACGGTTCAGAGCTTACGTCAATGAGGTTGTGGGCATGTACGGGTTGCTTGCTGTGCTCTCCTTTGTTCAGCTGCATCAATCTCATATTGTTCAGCGTCACTCATTAATTCAAGCTTTCAATCACCACCACCCATCTGCGATAACGAGAAACATTAGAGTCGGTGAACACTACAAAGGAAAAACAGATTTTGTTCATCAATAATATGACTCAGAGAAGAGGTTCAAAAGTCAGTGTTAATTACAAAAGGGGTTAATGCCAAAGTGTCAGCACTAATCTCAAGCAAATTCAGATGAAAATGAGTTCACAAATCAAAAAAATAGAAAGTGAAGAGGATAAGTGTGACAGAATCATAGCTGATTCTAATTGTTTCTTAACTAATTGTCGTAACTAACTGTCAAAAGAAAAGTGAAATTTCATAACAGGATTGGATAAATTCATAACTAATTAACTACTCAGAACCAAAAACCAGCTCACAACAGAACCATAAAAAATTTCATGATGAAAATAACCTATTCCTAACAGGTTCATAGCAGTTACAAAGCAGTTACAAAGCAGTTACAAAGCAGTTACAAATCAGTTGTAAACTATAACAGAATTCACAACTGAAAAATAACAAAAATTCTAGCTGAAGTTACCTGAAACTTCTAGAGCCTTCTGTGAACTTCATCTATAAATCAGACTAAGCAACACTCCATTTGGTTTTTGGCTGAACATTTTCAATTCTCCCTCTCAATCACTCTTCTCCTCCCAATTTCTTCGAATCTTTGGCTTTTCCTCTTTGTGCCATGGTTGCAGGAGTGAAGTGTGTTCTTCATCAGCCTATAACTGTCAGCTTGTTGCTATAGTCTCGCACCGTCTTCGCGGCAATATACAAAGAAGGAAAGAAACTTGTCAGTTCAGTATCGACAATTCAAGCCGTATTAACAAGCTGCGCAGAGCACCGAAGAAAGACTTACCGTACAAGAGGAGTTAGTATCACAGGGTTTCGTTTGTGTCCAAGTTTGTTCTCGCGGCATCAACAACCTGAGGAGAATTCGAGATTTGTATCAATAATTCAGAAGCAATCATTGCTCAAAGCTGTGAATAAGGGCAAACGGGAATGATCATACCAGATTACGACTTCGAATCTTGCAAGAATAGTTTCGTAGTGTTCATCAGTGTTCGACCTGTGTTCGTGTGAAGCCTCCTCTTCAGCTGGATTAAGCTCTTCGTGCGCGGTTTCGTCGGCAAATTCTCAAGGTACGAATTCCCCAATTCTTTGAAAACGGTTGCTGCGTTGATGTTCGTGCGTTAGTTTGTGGAGTTATTTCTCATTTTTAGAAGAGAGGACACAGTAGGTGACAAGGTTTTTTGTTCGAATTGTTAGGGTTTCTGTTTGGTTTCTCCAATTGTGAGGCCATTTCAGTTTAGATTGTGAGGTTTTGGGCATGGTTTGGGAGAGTAGCGAATTAGGAGGGACGGGAAGGAGTGTGAGGTTTAGATTCGAAGTGGTGAAAGGATGAGGTTCCGTCGGGTTTTTCTTTCGTCTTCTCCGGCGATTTTCCGGCGGCGTAAGTTTGATGGCTTGAAGAAGTCACGGCGGAGTAGGGTTCGGAGAAGTTTGATTCGGTTAGTGGTGGCGGAAAGGAGACGGAGAAGATGATGAGAAGCCGAAGAAGAGGATCTTGGGACGAGAGATGGAGGTGAGGGCGAAGAGGACGGTGAGGTGAGGATGGTGAGACGGAGGCGGAGATGGCGGCGAGCATGAGGGTTAGGTTTGAGTGCTCCGGCGGCGGGTTTAGAGGAAAAGGGGGAAGACGAAAGAGGAACTAGGGTTCCATCTCATTTTCTGATTTTTATTTGATTTGTTTTTTGTAATTATTGTTTTAGATTAAGGTTGTAAATTAAGGATTATCAGTAACTTCATTCATAGATTAAACTTTAATTTAATTTTTCTAATAAGACTATAGTTAGTTTAGATTACTAATTAATTCATTTTTAGATTAAAGACTTAATTTATTTAGCAGTTTTATATTTTAATTCATTTCTCAATATTACTAGATAGTTAGTATAATAGGATTAATCTAATTGTTAGTTTAATTTAAAATCTTTAGAAATGTTAATAGGATTAATCTAATTTTTAGCTTATTTTAAAATCTTTAGAAGATGTTAATCTAAGTTTAGTTTATTCTTTTCTTAAGTTAGAATATAATCAAACTTTAGTTTTTTTTTCTAAATTAATATTATTAAGAAATATTATAAGATTGGTTTAATTTTAAATTAAGATTTTAGGCATTAAAGATTTATAATAGATTAATTTAAGTTTTTTTTAGAAAAAATTAATAGTTTAACTTAAGTCTTTTTTTTAGAAAAGATTATAGAAATAGTTTAATTTAAGATTTTGTTTAAATTAAGTTTTTTTGGAAAAATATTAAATTTAAGCTTAGTATTATTTCATTTTATCAAATTAAGAGTTTTAGAAGAAATTACCATAAGCTTAGTTTAATTGATTTCCTTAAATTAAGATTTTTAGGAGAATATTAGTTTAATAAGTTAGCTTAGTTTTTCTTAAATTAAGCCTTTTTTTACAAAATATTAGTTTAGGTGAGTTTAATTCACTTTCTTAATTTCAGATTTTAGAAATAATTTTATAGTAAGATTAATTTAGTCTTAATGTTAATAGTAGTATAATAAGGATCATTAATTTTAATGCAAATTCCATATGGGCTTAGATGGTTCTGCTATCTGCACCCTGTTTTAGGCCCAGTAGAGTAAAAAGAACTTAAAGTATTACTAAAGCACCCCCTGTTTTATTTCTTTAGACATTTAATTTTAAGTTAGCATTAAATTAGAAATAATTCATTAAAAATAGGAAAAAGCATTAGAAAATTCCCCAAAAATTAAGGAGGGTTAATAATTGAATTTAGAAATTTAGGATATTTTTATTTCCTGAAATTTATTTATTTTTGAATTAATTCTGAATTATTCTTGTATTTAGTTTTATTGAATTTCTTCTTAATTGTGCAGAATTTTGTTTATTTTATTTAAATAACTTCCATTAATCTTTTTGAGCCATTCTTTTTTCTGTAATTAAAAGACCCCTAATAGCTCTTAGAATATTTTTTATGGAATTTTTAGGAATTTTTATCTTAGGTTTTGGTAATAAAATACTTAGGAAATAATAGTTAATTCCTAGCTTAAAATAATTAGTTGTTAGGCATAGAAAAATAAGTATTTTTAGGATCCCTTTTAATATAATATTTTAGATAGTGTTAGGATCCCATAGTTTAATTTTCATAATTTTTCTAGAGGATTTAGTATTTTGTTAAAATATTAGTTTTAAGCTTAGTTAGGCATAATTTCCATTAGATTTAGGCCATTAGAAAAAATATAGTTCAATACATAAAAAAATAATAAAATAGTTTAGTTTAAGTTTAACCCTAGAATTAATATTAGACTTAGGTTTAGTTTAATTTGTTTTAGGATGAACATTAAGTTTGACTTAGATTTAACACTTAGGTGAATTTTCATTTCCATTAGAAATAGAATAAATGAAAATAGTCTATATTTTTTATTCATGCCTTTAAGGCATTTTTTTTAGAAGTTTGTTCCTTATGCTTAACTTCATTTTTTTGATTATTTTTATTGTTACAACTTGTATAGGATTCCCATTTGTTCTTAGAATCAACTTAACTTCATTAAGAAGTAAGTTGAATTCTAGTAGTTTTAAGTTTCCATTAGGAATAGAAAACCTCACTAACCATTAGGATCACTTTGTAAATACATAACACATTAGGATTGAGTCTTAGTCCCTTAGATTTTTTCTTTTATCAACTTGAGTCATTCACTTTCTCATCTCAAAAGAAAAGCAATAAAACACTTAATAAAAACCGAACAATCTTGTACGACACGAGACTTTGTTGCGGAGTGTTTATACGCGTCCTGTTTCGGGGCGAGGTGTAAATACTTCCCGCGATGGATAGGTCTTAGTACAGGACAGTTCACAAACAAATTCAAAACATTTCTTTTAAAAAAAGACAAAAAACAAACAATAACCGACTATCCTGCGGGAACTTCTTTCTCATCTCATTCATTCACAACGCGAACTCGCGACGACTTGTCTCGCATGCAAGACGGTTAACGCACTCGTACCAGACGAGCCTGCAACACCTGAGCATAGACATACGCAGTTCTAGCTGTAAAAAACACAAACAAATAGTTCCCGCCTAGGTTAGGCGAACTACGTCGACTCTGATCCTCATTATCCCGATGAGGTACGTAGGCAGTGGGGTAAGGCCCATTCGAGCACATTCTTTATTTTCCCTACATTTTCCCCATTCTTTAGTTTAGTTTTCATTTTCAGTTCCTTCTCATTTCTCATTCTAGTTCCAGTTAGCGGTTTATTCAGCAGCAGTTATATTTTCTCACCCTTTGAAACAAACAAGCAAGCGTGGATCCCGTCGGGTACGACGGACGATCTGGGGTGCTAATACCTTCCCAGGTCGTAACCGACTCCCGAACTCAGATCTTTGGTTCGCAGGACCTTGTCCTTTCCTTCTTCCTCAGGTTTGTGCAACATTACCTTTCCCATTCATTCGGGATAAAAATGTCTGGCTGGCGACTCTAACCTTTCCGCGCCACTTTCGCGTTTGTACTAGGATGAAAATCCCGGGAGCGACAGCTGGCGACTCTGCTGGGGACTAACCTGATTCTTCCGGTTTCCCTTGTAGAGTCAATCCTAGCGCCTGTTTGGTTTTGTTTCTTTGGGTGTTTATCTGTTTGATGCTGAGTGCTTTAGTTTAGCTTTACTGTTTTCATTTACAGTTTTATTTTACAGCTTTACTTTATCGCATTTATTTATCGCTTTCAGTATTTTATTTTCCATGCATCATAGTATACTGGACTGTCTGGCTGTGCTGGTTTTCATTTTTTCTGTGGGTGGGAGTTACTGTGAGATAAGCCAAATACCCGGCTTGAGTGCACCATAGGATTAGCGTGGACATGTTGTGCTCGCATGGTTACATGATGAGTGGTGACGTGTTCCACACCCAGGTTGCGACTGTCTTGGGACTATTCTGTGTGGGGGTTCTTCCCCACTTCAGGGTACAACCTTGATAGTTATGTGCAGCTGGGGACCGATCATTGAGAACCTTAATGGAAACAACCCTCTCCAGTGATGACAGTGGCAGACCACATTTGTTGGCAAACCCACTCGCATCCGAGGGTCCATTGGGAACTCGCATAGGATGGCCTGGTTCTCTCATAGGAATTCAGTCAAAGCAAACTGTTCGTATGACGATAGTATTGTACCCTTCGGGATGAATGTACTATTGTTTCTCGATTCAGTGCTTGAAGCTGGAGACTTGTGAGGGATGCTTGTTTTTCCGGACTCAACTGAGACCTCCCTGCGTAGTACATAATACCAAACCGATTCCCTGATTTGGACATGAGCCATTTCTCGGAAATGGTAAACGTATTATTGCTATTCGGCTTTGAGAGTCCGTGATGTTGACCCGTAGTAGCACACCCGTGAGATTTGGGAGGGGTTTACAGGTTTGCAGGAACCCTGGTACCTTCAGCATACCCACTTTGCCTTTGGTTCAGTTTTGTGATCTGGATTTCTGTTCTTAAGTTATGGATACGGGATCAGAAGGATGATTATTGTGATATCTGGGTTTTGAGACCGTGCACCGACACCCGATTATATGATTGGCACATCACAGACACTTCACTGATCACATGCCTTGTCTTGCATAAACATCATATCATCATTAATCATTTGTGTTTCTTTTATTCTCAGGGTCTACATTTATTTCCGGTTCCTGGCCATATTATTGCTTCAGAATGGAAGACGTCAAAAAGAGAACTGTGCACTACAAATTCTTCGATACTAAGATGGACCTGATCAACCAATTGGTGTCTCTGATTACCCCGGGTCATTTGAGCTACTTCAAAGAAAAGTATGGTGATATTCTGGATCTGGTATTCAACTTGGATAATTCTCAGAGGAGCGCCATTCACACTTTGTTGCAGTATTATGATCCACGGCTTAGGTGCTTCACATTTCATGATTTTCAGTTGGGTCCTTTGTTGGAAGAATATGCTGAGATTATGGGAGTTTCAATCAAGGATCAGCTTCCTTTTAATTCGGAGATGACAAGACCAACTCACGATGATATTGCTAAGGCTCTTTATTTGAGCCCGTCAGAGGTGTCTTCTAATCTGGTTTCCACCAAAGCAGGAGTACTTGGTTTTTCCTTAGAGTTTCTGGTCAAGAGAGCTGAAGAACGTGCCGTGGAGAAGCAGTGGGATTCAGTTTGTGCTATCTTGGCGTTATCTGTGTATGGGATAGTTTTATTTGCTGACATGGACAAGTTTGTGGACATGAATGCCATTCATTTGTTTGTGTTGAAGAATCCGGTGCCCACTCTCTTGGGTGATCTGTATTATTCTGTGCATTACAAGAATGAGAAGAGGCGAGGAGGTCTTGTTAAATGTTGTGCTCCTTTATTCTACAAATGGGTTATGAGACACTTGCCTACTACTGAGAGTTTTGCGGATCCTAATTCTACTTGGGCTCAGAAGCTGAGTACTTTGTCTGCTGGAAATATCAGGTGGTTTACTTTGAAGTTGAAGGGAAAGAATTTCATTACTAGTTGTGGTAATTACCCTAATGTGCCTTTGTTAGGAGTATCAGGATGTATTAACTACAATCCCATCCTCTTAAGAAGACAGTTAGGGTATGCGCTCAAGGAGGTTCCTGATGAGTCTGAATTATTCCAAACCTTCTATTTTCCGGTAAAAGACAATCTTCCTTTGGTCCAAAAAGCTGCAGGGTCTTGGAAGATGATTAAGAGGAAGGGTATAGCATGTCTAGGCAAGAGCAACAATCGAATGTTTCCTGAATTTGAAGTCTGGATAAAGAATGAGGTTCAAGCGGCTCTAGTTCCTTTTTCTGTGCCAACTCCACCACCTGCTACGGTACCTTTGGAGGAATATCAGAAGTTAGAGGCTTTGGTTAAGCAACTGAGGGTTGAAAATCACGAGGCTCTTAATTCTTGTCAAGCGCTGATGATCCAGAACCGTCAATTGAAAGATAGAGCTGTGCAAGCCGAGGAGATAGTCCGTCTTAAGCAGAAGGACTTTGAAGATAGAGAGCTCTATTTCAGAAAGAAAGGTTTAGCTGAGACTCATAAGACGGCCCAGCGCCGAAGAGAGAAGAAAGATCTTAGTGAAGCCAATGAAGCTGTTACTTTATGGCAGGAGAAATGGGACGAAAATCTGAAGAAACAAAAAGAGTTGGACGCCAAGCACAAACAGGAAGTCAAAAGTCTTCAGGATTCTTTAGATGGGCAGAAAGAAATTCTCAGGAAAGCTTATTATCAAGAGGAAGATCGTATCCGGCGCGTAACAGAAAGTCAGCAGGCACTGAAGGAAGCTCAAAAGGAGATTGAAGACTTGAAGTTGAAAGCTGAGGTGAAAAGGTCGAAGGCCGAATCGAGTCAAAGCAAGGAGAATGAAGCAGCATTTCTACAGCAGATCGAGGAGTTACACGCTTCTTCTGATACGAGGGACCTCCTCATTCAGAAGCTCATCCAGGAGCCCGGTCATCCAGATGTGGTTCAGCTGTTCCAGAGCGTCAAATGCCTTAGCTGGAGATTGAAAGATATAGAGTTCCCTAGGGTTTAATTTCGTATTGTTGTACTTGGATTACCCACAGGCTTGTTGTGGGATTCCCTATATGTGATGTACTTTTGTTGTTATTTTGATTGGTACCCTTCAGGAACTTTTGTATTTTCAAACTCCAGTTTATATGATTGATTTGTTCCGGATTTCTTGTTTGTTATTTGCACCGACACGGGGTAATGAGCACCGATTCTCCACAGCCGTCATTATGTCTGAATATTATTTGGGTCTTCTTCCCAATTCTTATCTTCTTAATGCCAGGACCGGATACAGGAAATACTCGGGAATAAAAGGAACACATTGCATTGCATGCACATCATTTGCATTTTTGTCTTTGTCTTTGCAGGTTTTTCTTCGAGATGTCTAATTTATCTGTGTTCATCAGGCAAAGATTGCGAGAGCCGCCAAGACCCGGTACATACGACAAGTTATCCCTCATCGGTACGCGACCCGCAGTAATCAAAGAACAACAATGGACGCCATGCAGACAGAACTCAACGATGTCCGTACCAAGATGGCAGAATTTATGACTCTGATGCAGGGGATGGCCCAGGGGCAGCAGGAGCTGAGAAATGCAATTCAAGGGTTAACTCCTCCTAACACCAATGCTCAGGCAACTACTTCCGGCGGACTAGGGGGTCCTCCCAACGCTAACAACGGTACAGCCGGACCTCATGTTCCAGATCCAGCTATGGCTACGTATGTTCCTGTGCAGGACAGGCAAGAAGACCAATTCCAGTATTTCAACAATGATATGGGTTTCGGCGGTGACGGAAATCTCAACGACTTCTTGGTGCTTGCAGAGAAGGTCAAGGCCTTAGAGTGCAAGGACACTCTGGGAATTGACGTGTCAGATATGGGTTTAGTACCTGGGGTGGTCATTCCACACAAGTTCAGGCCACCAGCATTTGATAAATACAACGGCAACTCTTGCCCGAAAACTCACCTACAAGCCTTCTACAGGAAGAATTTTTGTTTCAATTTCTTTTGTTTTGCAGGATTAGAATAAAAACAATTTTATGCTATTGTCTATCACCAGCGCGCAGCTGGCCCAGTGGCTGGTTTGTTGGTCTTGGGGATGTGAAGCCTAGGGCCTGGGTTCGAATCCCAGCCCCAGGTATGTTCTTTTTTCATATTTTCATTTATTTTGTTTTGTTTATAATATGTTTAATTAATTTAATTAATAATAAATGTTAAAAATAAAAATAGTTATATTATTTTTCTTATATAATTCAAAAACTTACAGTTTTAAAAATAATTCAAACTTTATTAATAAAAGTTATTTATATTTATTTTGTTGTATATATTTAATATTTGTATGTATTTTTTGTATAAGCAATTTAATTATATTTAGATTAATTTATAAACCCTAATGTTTTATATAAACCCTAATTTTCTTTATAAATCCTAATTATGTTATAAATATTAATATATTTGTTTGTAAATTTTAATTATATATTTATGTTATAATTTGTTTATATTATTATTATATGAAGTTTTTTTTATATAAATAATTTAATTAAGTTTAGATTAAGTAATTAACCCTAATTTATTTTTTCTAAACAATTAAAAACCCTAACTTTATTTTATGAGTTTAATTTCTTATTTTTATATGCTTATTTAATTATAATTAACAAATATTTTTTTATGTATATATAATTAAATTATTAGAACTATTAATCATATTTATTAGTATATAATATTTATTATTTATTTCTTTTATTAAAATTCTTAAAAATAATCATTTATTTAAAATTTTGAACTTTTAATTTGTTTCTATATTATATTGTTATACTAACCTTCTTATATTTATTTTTGTTTATTATTACTAACCAATTTAATTATTTATTTGTTATATGCTTACTTATTTAAATTATTTTTATTATTCTTATAATGTAATTGTGCCAATTATGTAATAGTTGTAGAATTATTATTTATTTTAAATTGTCATGATTAGTAAAATAGGGAGTGTAAACTTGTTTGTATTTAAAATTAAATTTAGATCACTAATTTGTAAGATAAATACTTGAAATTTGTACACGCACACACGTAAGTCGATCTTGGATCGCCATCTCACATTCTTAAGGATACCTCTCATGTTGCCTAAAGAAAAAGGTCAAGTAAGGTGTATAAAGCAAAGTCCCTTCATTAATTAATATCATCTAGTCCCTTAAAAGATAATAAGATCAAGTCCCTTCATGGTTGCCTTCGTAAATGATCTTGTCCCTTTCGAATAAAGATGATAAGTCCCTTCGAATTGCTAAGTACACCTTACAGTTGCCTAATCATAGATGTCCCTTCACTTGTCCCTCATACATCCAAGGTAATGACTACCTATTCCTTAATAATAGGGATAATCTTACTATTTAAAGGATATTTAAGAACAAAAAAGATTTAACTTAGGGTAGGTTTCTCTTATGTACTTGCTCACCTTTTCAAAACATTTCAAATACACTTTTCAAACATTTCAAAATTTCTAATCACACACTACACATTTCAAAAACATTTTAAAGTGAGCTAAGTAACTAAGAGCCCATGGATAACCATGGATGTAAAGGGTGCTAACACCTTCCCTTTACATAACCTACCCCCCGAACCCAAAAAAATCTTTTAAGGTCTTTCCTGTTCTTTTATGCCCTTTCCTTTGGATAAAATAAAAGTCGGTGGCGACTCTTGCTATCCGCAACATAACTAAAAGTCAGTTCTCCCACCGTGTTACAGAACTGGCGACTCTGCTGGGGACTTAATAAAATAGGGGTACCCTTAGGAATTAGATCACTTTAAAATTGTTTGCCTTGTTTGCTTTATACTTATCTGTTGGGTGCTCTTATGTGTGAAAGATCCTAACCCGGATCTAGTGTACCTTAGGTAAATGGCAATAGACCAAGGAAACTGTACGGCGTATACCGATATGGTTGATCTGGTGGCCATAGTTAGTGTGACTTCTTGGTTGGTGCTTATGTTCCTTAAGTCAAGTTGAGGATAATATGAGGCTTCCATATGTTGTCAATACACTAACTAACTTTTAGAACCCTAGTCATCCCATCTTGACCTTTAGAAAAGTAGTGAGATAACCGGCTTTGGTGAAGACTGAAGTTGGTTGATACTCGATACTACACTCATTGAGATTCTAAACTTGGAGGGTTTTGGTTGGCAAGTAAGTTGCCTACTGAACAACAACCCTTGTGAAGGATCAATGATATTGAGATCCCTTAGAACCTGGTTACTTTATAGGACAGGATGAACCATCTAAACTTCAGGGGAGGGTACTTACCTTTAAACCTCATGCAAGCCTTCAAACCTAGGGCTATTGTGTGATTTGTTTGTGTGTGCCACATGTTTGTGATTGAACATAACATCATAACATCATCATGCATCATAAGCATAGCATTTTCACTAACCATTTCAAGGATCAAAGGATTTATCTTTGTTCTTTGTTGCAGGTCATGGCTTCTGCTCGTAGGAATACTATCCGGATCAACTTTGTAGGAATACCTCCTAAGCTTAAGGAATTGGTCTCTCAAGTTCCTGAAAGATCCCAGTTCATCAAGAAGCATGGTCACCTATTTGACTTGGTTACCTCAGGATTTGATGAAGACATGATGAGTGTTCTGTTTTAGTTCTTTGACCCTAAACATCATTGTTTCACATTCCCCGACTATCAGTTGGTTCCTACAATGGAAGAATTCTCCAAGCTTCTAGGTATACCTATTCTTGATCAGAAACCCTTCACGGGCTTGGAAAAAGAGCCTAAATCTGAAGTCATTGTTGCAGCCCTACATTTGAAGAAATCAGACATTGTCCTAGAAACAAGGAGTGGAGTTAATGGTATCCTTGCTAAGGTATTGATGGAGAAAGCTCAAGTGTTCCTGAAAGCTATGAGTTATGATGCTTTTGAGGAGATCTTAGCCCTATTGATCTATGGCTTAGTGTTGTTCCCCAATCCAGACCAGTTTATAGATGTACATGCCATCAACATATTTCTGGCCCATAATTCAGTGCCTACATTACTTGGAGACATCTTACACTCTTTTCATGCCCGTACTACGAAGGCACGAGGAACTCTGATGTGTTGCATACCTTTTCTATCTAGGTGGTTTATTTCTCACATTCCTCGATCAGTGATGAAGAATGAACAAGGGTTAAGGTGGTCCAAGAGGATTATGTCACTTTCTCATTCATATATTCATTGGTGCTCTAGATCTATGGAGAATGTTACTATCATTGACCGTTGCGGGGAGTTCCCTAATGTGCCACTCCTTGGCATAAGAGGGGGCATTACTTATAACCCTTCTTTAGCTCTACGTCAGTTTGGTTACGCTCGGAGTGATGGTCCTCATGACATGTTGATTCAGGGTATTATGTTCGACTACGACAACGATCTTCAAGGTTACCGTCAAAGGTTTATACGAGCATGGGGTAAGTGAACAAGGTTGACAGCAAGACTCTGGAACCAAAGTACTCCATTCCTATGGAAGCTTATCTCAGATGGGTACGATCTCGTGCTCAGACCCTTATGATGCCATATCCTGCCATCCTGCCAGTTACTATGGAGCCTGTTGCTGAAGGAGATACTTCTTATACCATCCTTCACCCAGACATGCCCACTGACATGGAAGACTTACAGAGGTCCTGGATCCAGTTGAAGGAGCAAAGGGATACTTTCGAGGCTCATTACAAAGCAAGTCAAGAAAGAGTCATGGAGCTAACAAAGCAACTTCACGAGGAACGGAATCTCAACTCGTACCTCAACACAAAGAGGAAACGTCCATGGGAGACTTAAAACCCCATTTCTTGTATTTATTTCACTTTTATTGTAAGCCCAAGTGGCAAACAAATTTATTACTAATAAAAGTTTACTTTCTTGATTGTTTAAGCAAATTTAAATCCTGCGGTCCTTGAAAACATTGCATACGCATTTACATACCATATTATTGCATCACAGGTTTCTTGTGCACAGGTTTCTTATCTTTTCGCTGTTTATTTCAGCAATGGCTCTTGAACAAACAGTTAAAGATCTCCAGGCACAAAATGCACAGTTCCAAGAGCTGATCCTGAACTTGTCCAAGGGGCAGGATGAATTGAAGACACTGCTGGCCAAGAAGACTAAGAAGACTAGAAGGTCAGGAGGCCTCATCAACATGGGAAGAAGGTTCAGAGGTCCTGTCAAGACCAAAGAACAAGTTGAAGATTATGAGTCTGAGGAGTCTAAGAAAGAGGGAGGCAGTCTCCACAATACTATGGGGGATTCTGATTCTGAAGCTAACTACTATCATGATCCTAATGAAGATAAGTTCAAGATGCTGGTGGACAGAATGGATGCTATGGAATTGCAAAAGTCTTCTGGGCTGGATTTTGAAGACCTGAGTTTGATATCTGGAGTGGTTATACCCATTGGTTTCAAGGTCCCTGCTTTTGTCGTGTATGATGGTGTTTCTTGTCCTAAACTGCATCTGAGGTCTTATGTCCGGAGGATCCAACCCCATACTGCTGATAAGAAGTTGTGGATCCATTTCTTCCAAGAGAGCTTGTCTGGAGCTCAGTTGGAATGGTACTATCAGTTGAAGAGTGTCAACATCCGTGATTGGAATGATCTTGCTGAGGCTTTTTATAAGCAATATCAATACAATGCTGATATAGCCACTACTCGCATGCAAATGCAGAGCATGTCTATGGGTGCTAAAGAAAAGTTCAAGGAGTATGCCCAGAAGTGGAGAGATTTGGCTGGTAGAGTACAACCTCCTCTAACTGACAGGGAGTTAGTGGATATGTTCATGTGTACGTTGAATGGTCCTTTTTATAGTCATCTCATTGGAAGCTCATCATCTGGCTTCACTGAGTTGATAATGACAGGAGAGCGCGTAGAAAGTGGTATAAGGAGTGGCAAGATCCAAGTGGGTGCTTCTTCATCCAGTACTACAAAGAAACCCCCTAGTGGGAAGAAAGAGTCAAATGCTGTTTATGGTCAACTTGATCGTAATAGGAGGCACTAATCTGTGAGTGTAGTTCATATCTCCAATCCTACTCCTGCGATACCAGAACAACCACATGGCAATCAGCAGAGGCCTAGAAGACAGTTCACCAAGTTCAATATGTCACTGGCCCAAGCCTTGCAACACTTGTTGAAGGGTGAACTCATCACTTTGAAGGACCCTCCTCAGAACCCCAATGTTACCTCTCCCAGGTACAATCCTAATGCACGATGTGCATATCATTCTAATTGCCCAGGACATGATACCAATAATTGTTGGATATTGAAGAATAAAATTCAAGATATGATTGATGCTGGAGAAATTGAGTTTGACCCTCCTAGTACTCCAAATGTAATTACTGCTCCCATGCCAAATCATGAGAAGACTGTCAATGCCATTGATGAAGTTTCACATATTTCCTCAGTTGCAGATGTGACTACACCATTGTCTGTTATTAAGAAGTTGGTACAAGCTGGGTTCTTTCCAGGTTGTCGTGAAGATTGTTTCTATTGTGCTTATAAACCGGATAGTTGCTGGAAGTTGAAGGACGGAATTCAACGCCTCATGGACAATTACACCATATTGTTTGAGAGGACACCTTCTGTAGAGAGCATGGTTGAACATATAACTAAAGGTGCGAAGGTTGAAGAGGTGGATATGGTTGATAAAGTGCCGGTAAGGATTACTTCCAAGGGTCCTGTCAAAATCACTCATAAGGATCCAATTAAGATTACTGCTGAAGGCCCTGTGAAGATTGTTGCTGAAGCTAGAGTGGCTCCTATGATCATTACCACTCCTGGTCCTATTCCATATACTTCTGATAAAGCGGTGCCTTGGCATTATGGCTCCGATGTTTATATTCATGGTGTTAAACAGGAACCCTTAGCTGAGACACCTGTTGCTGATGAAAACCTTGATGTTGACAATATTGCTGGATCTAGTAAGATCACACGAAGTGGAATAGTTTTCTCTCCTCCGGTTACCTCCAAGATTACAGTTACTCTAACTACTACCTCCACTAATGATGCTCGAGGCAAATGTCCTGTTATTGAACCTGTGCAAACTGATGTACCTGCTGTTGATGATCTTTCTAAGCAGATGGAAGAAGTATTGAAGATCATTCGCAAGAGTGATTATGACATTGTTGATCAATTGGGGCATACTCCCTCCAAGATTTCCATGTTGTCTTTATTGTTGTGTTTTGAGGCTCATGCTAAAGCCTTGATTAAATTTTTGAAGACTGCTCACGTACCAAATGAGATTTCTGTAGACCAGTTTGAAAATTGTGTTACACACTTGACCTATGATAATGGGTTAGGTTTCTCCGATGCTGATTTGACTCCTGCCAAGAGGGATCATAACAGGGCTTTACATATCTCTATTGAATGTTGGGGCACTACCCTATCACATGTGTTAATAGACAATGGTTCCTCGTTGAATGTGTTGCCCAAAGAAGTTCTGAATAAGCTTAGTCCTGAAGATGCTGTGTTGAAGCCCAGTAATATAGTGGTGAAGGCTTTTGATGGCTCGAGAAAAGTGGTGCATGGAGAAATTGATCTCCCAATAAAAGTAGGTTCTCAAGTCTTCAATGCTACGTTTTATGTAATGGATATTCGTCCTTCGTATTCTTGTTTTCTTGGGCGTCCCTGGATCCATGGGGCAGGTGTTGTAACCTCCACCTTACATCAGAAGCTGAGGTATCCAGTAGAAGGAAAAGTTGTCACTGTTTACGGAGAGGAAGGATATATAGTTAGCCATGTGAACACATTTAAATATCTTGAGGTGGAAGGTGAATATGTTGAAACTCCATGCCAGACGTTTGAAGTAGTTCCTTGGGTTGTTAATAATTTTGAAGCTCCTCCTGTTGTCAAGAAAGTTCCTGTGGTCACCAGAGTACCTCCTACAATGGCCTCCCTCAAGGATGCTAGAGCTGTGGTGGATGAAGGTGGTTGTACTATTTGGGGTCAGCTTCCTGACATTCCTTACAAGTATGACAAGTTTGGTTTAGGTTCCACTGCAGAGTCCCAAAAGGCGATTCGTCGTGCTCGTGCTGTTCGTATCACCAACCAAGGGGTCATGAAAGATCAGATCAATGCTGTAGGTGACTATGATGAAGACTACAACTTGGATGCTTGGATTTTCCCTACTGTGGGTGATGGACTCAATAACTAGAAGGCTGAAGATGTTATTCCTATCTCCTTTAGTCAGGAGTAAATACTATTACTATGTTGTTACTTTTAAAGTTTGTAATTTTTGAACAATTAAACTCTCAAGCCTTGTGCCTTACCCGGGGCACAATGGTATGCTTGTTTCGGGATGTCATTTCATTTGCATACTTCATTCAATAAAAATTAGTGGACGTTTCGTTTTCGTAAATATTGTGTTCCTTGTCTTTCTTTTACTTTATTTTTGCTTTATCAGCTATGTGTTCTTACACACACCCACATCACTAAAATGCAGATCCTCATCCACTCTGGATCCTATTGATAACAGTTCTACTATTGCCAATTATAATTTCGAGAATCCGATCTATCAAGCTGAAGATGGAAATGAGGACGATTGTGAAGTACCTGTAGAGCTTGCTAGGTTGTTACAACAAGAAGAGAAAGCTATACAGCCACATGAAGAGCCAATCGAAGTTGTGAATCTGGGAACTGAAGAAAACAAGAAAGAGGTCAAGATAGGGGATGAATTAGAGGATGGTGTCAAGAGCAGACTGATTCAGATGTTACATGATTATGTGGAGATCTTTGCTTGGTCCTATGAAGATATGCCAGGGTTGGATACAGACATTGTGGTTCACCGTTTACCAGTAAAAGAAGATTGTCGTCCGAAGAAGCAGAAGGTTCGTCGCATCCGTCCTGAGATGTCAGAGAAGATTAAAGCAGAGGTGATGAAACAGTTTGATGCAGGGTTCTTAGCAGTGACTTCTTATCCTCAATGGGTTGCAAATGTGGTGCCGATACCTAAGAAAGATGGTAAGGTACATATGTGTGTAGATTACAGATATTTGAACAAAGCCAGCCCCAAAGATGACTTTCCACTTCCTCATATTGATGTTCTAGTAGACAACACTGCTCAGCATAAAGTATTCTCTTTCATGGATGGTTTCTCTGGTTACAATCAAATCAAGATGGCACCTGAAGATATGGAGAAGACTACATTTGTTACACAGTGGGGCACTTTTTGTTATAAAGTAATGCCATTTGGTTTGAAGAATGCAGGGGCAACATATCAGCGTGCTATGGTGGCTTTGTTCACGATATGATTCATCATGAGATAGAGGTATATGTGGATGATATGATAGCCAGGTCCCAGAATGAAGAGCAACATCTTGATCATCTGCATAAGTTGTTTGAGAGGTTGAAGAAATACAAGTTGAGATTGAACCCAAACAAGTGTACTTTTGGAGTAAGGTCTGGTAAACTCTTGGGT
The DNA here is from genome assembly GCA_963966055.1 of Lathyrus aphaca. Taxonomy (NCBI): domain Eukaryota; kingdom Viridiplantae; phylum Streptophyta; class Magnoliopsida; order Fabales; family Fabaceae; genus Lathyrus; species Lathyrus aphaca. Next base: position 161,143,223 of record OZ014521.1, on the reverse strand, counting down.
TTCATTGTCAGTGGAAAAGGTATTGAAGTAGACCTTGCTAAAGTGAAAGCTATACAAGAGATGCCAGCTCCCCGTACTGAGAAGGAAGTTAGAGGTTTCTTGGGACGATTGAATTACATTGCAAGATTTATTTCCCAATTAACTGCTACCTGTGAGCCAATCTTCAAGTTGTTGAAGAAAGATCAGGTAATGGAGTGGAATGATGAGTGCCAGACTGCCTTTGATGAAATCAAGAAATATCTTCTAGAACCTCCAATTTTGATGCCACCAGTTGATGGAAGACCCTTAATTATGTACTTAACAGTATTAGACAATTCAATGGGGTGTGTACTAGGGCAACATGACGAGTCTGGTCGAAAAGAGCAGGCAATCTATTACCTTAGCAAAAAGTTTACCGACTGTGAAACAAGATACTCACTGCTCGAGAAAACTTGCTGCGCTTTGGCATGGGCTGCTCGCTGACTAAGACAGTATATGTTGACTCATACTACCTTATTGATTTCGAAGATGGATCCAATCATGTACATATTCGAGAAACCTGCTCTCTCCGGACAAATAGCAAGATGGCAAATGATCTTGACAGAATATGATATACAGTACACTACTCAAAAGGCCATTAAGGGAAGTGTTCTAGCTGATCATTTGGCTCATCAAGCAGTGGATGATTATCAGTCAATGAGTTTTGAGTTCCTTGATTAAGACATTATGATTATTACTAAAGAACCTGGACAATATGACGGACCTGAACAAGGATCCCGATGGACTATGGTTTTTGATGGAGCTTCTAATGCACTTGGTAATGGTGTTGGTGTTGTGATCAGTTCCCCTGAAGGTTGTCATATCCTGATTACTTCCAGACTTTGTTTCTATTGTACCAATAACATGGCTGAGTATGAGGCATGTATCCTGGGTATCAAAGTCGCCATTGATATGAAGATTCAGTTCATTGACGTGTATGGAGATTCAGCCCTAGTAGTAAGTCAGATTAAAGGAGATTGGGATACTAAACATGATAATCTCATTCCTTACAGAGAGCATGTGTTGTCTTTGATCCCACATTTCAAAGAGATTACCTTTGGACACATTCCACGAAGAGAAAATCAGTTGGCAGAAGCACTAGCCACCATGGCATCAATGTTTGAGATCAGCTGGGATGATGAAGCTCCCAAGATTACTATTGATAGATTTGAGAAGCCTGCATACTGCAATGAGATTGACACTGAAGAAGCAGAGGAGAAGCCTTGGTTCTATGAAGTAAAAAGATATCTTGAAGCTCAGGAGTTCCCTGAAGGGGCATCTGTCAAAGATAAGAAGTTTCTGAGGAGGTTTTCTGCTAAGTTCTTTTTGAGTAATGGAATTTTGTACAAGCGCAATCATGATTCAACTTTGCTTCGTTGTGTGGATAAGAAGGAAGCAACTGAGATTATGGAAGATATGCATGATGGGATCTTTGGCACTCATTCTAGTGGTCATACTATGGCAAAGAAAATATTGAGAGCAGGTTACTATTGGTCTACCATGGAAGCTGACTGCTATCAACATTCCAGAACATGTCACAAGTGTCAAATTTATGCTGATAAAATACATATACCTCCATCACCATTGAATGTGTTGACTGCTCCTTGGCCTTTTGCCATGTGGGGCATTGATATGATTGGTGAGATCAAGCCTACTGCTTCTAATGGGCATCGTTTCATCCTGGTTGCTATTGATTACTTCACGAAGTGGGTAGAGGCAGCTTCGTTTGCATCTGTTACCAAGAATGTTGTGGCTCGATTCATTAAGAATAATCTCATATGTAGGTATGGCATCCCCGAAAGGATTATCACAGACAATGGCTCTAATCTAAACAACACTATGATTATTGATCTCTGCACGCAGTTCAAGATTAAGCATCACAACTCTTCTCCATATCGTCCAAAGATGAATGGGGCAGTAGAAGCTGCTAACAAGAATATTAAGAAGATTCTACAGAAGATGACTGCGACTTATAAGGATTGGAATGAGATGTTACCATTTTCTCTTCATGGCTATCATACTACAATACATACTTCAATAGGGGCAACCCCATTCTCCTTAGTATATGGTATGGAAGCAGTTCTGCCCATTGAAGTTCAGATACCCTCCTTAAGAATTATGAAGGATGCAGGCGTGGATGAAGATGAGTGGGTTCAGACTCGACTTGACCAGATAAATTTGATTGATGAGAAGAGGTTAGCAGCTGTTTGTCATGACCAGATGTACCAGAAACGAATGATCAAGGCTTTCAACAAGAAGGTTAAGCCAAAGGTATATCAGGTTGGTGACTTGGTAATCAAGCGTATCATACTACCACAGGGTGATCCTAGGGGCAAGTGGACTCCTACATATGAAGGACCATTTGTAGTCAAAACAGTATTCTCAGGAGGTGCCATGATGCTTACTACTATGGATGGTGAAGACTTCCCGCAGCCTGTAAACGCAGACATAGTTAAAAAATACTACGCCTAAAAAGAGACCCGCTAGGTTGACTGACCTAGGCAAAAATAAGGGCATCCCGGCGAACCAAAAGGGTTCGGGCAAAAATTAGGGATATATATATATATATATATAAAATGTACACCCGGCAAGTCGAAAACCTGAAAAGGCGGCTTGGGCAAAAAAGGGTATCCCGGTGGATTGAAAACCTGAAAGGGCAATCCAGGCAAAAGTTAGGGATAAAAGCGTATGACTATGTCTCGTTTGGATCACCCATGTAACTCCAACCAGTTGTGCTACTTAACCCAAGTTCGAACAGATAAAGATCAATCTAATCATTTCCGTCTCGACAGCAGAAGATGAGATACTTGAAGAAATGGCAATAGTAGGATTGAAACTCAATAGGATTATTTCCCACATAGCTGATTTTCTTTGTTTTGTAAAAATTTTATGACAAATTCCTCTTACTAGGATTTCTGTCTCCTTGTACAAACTCGCCTATGTATAGGTCACTTTGTGATATAAATAAAATTCCATCTTTGAATCCAGATTTACTTTTACCCTATTTACATAAGCGAAACGTCCATTGGTTGTGTTTGAATGTATGTATGCTTTTGAATATGATTGATGTTTACCAGAAATGCATAAATGCTTAATATGATTGATGTTTACCAAAAATGAATGAAATGCAGTAATAGTATTTACTAAGGATGAACGAGGGAGGGAATTCAACGAAGCTTCGCCGGTTCATCCCCACAAGACAGCTACAAATCCCCCAGTAGGGCAAATCCATCTTCATAGATACTTCGAGTTACATCTCCCCTGGAATTTATGTCCATCTCTTTTATCCTCAGTCGGGATACTCAGGAACTTATTCCTTCAATAGGAGTACAATCGAACGAAGACGGGAGGTTATGGATATCATACTATCAAACGAAGACGGGAGGTTATGAATACTATGTTATCAAACGAAACGGGAACTAATTCCTCATATTCTTCAATATGTTATCAAACGAGATGGGAACGAGTTCCTCATATTCTCGGGATTTATTTTCCCTGGCCAGCAGTTATTATACGAAGATATCCAGACGCTTCAGATTGCACGATTCATACATACATCATCTACATCATACCATAATATACATATCCATAAGTACATAATACATTTACTTAGGTGTATCATACTATGCATGCACACATATTGCATAAACTAACATTCTCTTTGCAGGATGGTTATATGCAGGTAAAATAATATCAACAACTTACAACGGGTCAGAAATGATCCATACACTACTCAAGATGTCCTCGAATAGCAGGCAAACGGTCTGTAAAAAGATCCATTCCCTGGTTCAAGACATCTTTCAGAAGAACAAATCCTGACGTTCTTTTGACCCTTAAGAACAAATCCTGACGTTCTTTTGGCCCCTTGTTCAAGACTTTTTTAGAAGAACAAATCCTGACGTTCTTTTGACCCTTAAGAACAAATCCTGACGTTCTTTTGGCCCCTTGTTCAAGACTTTTTCAGAAGAACAAATCCTGACGTTCTTTTGACCCTTAAGAACAAATCCTGACGTTCTTTTGGCCCTTGAATAGCAGGCAAACGGTCCGTAAAAAGATCCATTCCCTAGTTCAAGACATTTTTCAGAAGAACAAATCCTGACGTTCTTTTGACCCTTAAGAACAAATCCTGACGTTCTTTCAACCCCTTGAATAGCAGGCAAATGGTCTGTAAAAAGATTCATTCCCTGGTTCAAGACATTTTTCAGAGGAACAAATCCTGACGTTCTTTTGACCCTTAAGAACAAATCCTGACGTTCTTTTGGTCCCTTGAATAGCAGGCAAACGGTTTGTAAAAAGATCCATTCCCTGGTTCAATATATTTTTCAGAAGAACTAATCCTGACGTTCTTTTGACCTTGGAGAATAGGCAAACAGTCTGTAATCCAAGATACTTCCAGAAGAGATAATTATCACAAGATTCATTTCTACTGGTCCATTCAACAATTCAAATCATGTTGCATAAATGATTCAGAGACGGCTTATACAAAGACCTAGTACTGATATCCAGTATCAACATAAAGAACATCATCACTTTAGATGGCATCTCCAAGCCCATCTCCAGATGGCATCTCTAAGCTCATCTCCAATTCTTCCAAGTGGCATCTTTAAGCCCACTCAAGCATATACAACTAATCATCAGTATTACTCTATGCACTGGTGAGTGCAAATTTTTGGGCTTTTGTGTTCAATCCCCTTCAACCTTCCAGGTCACGAATGGCACATATATCAATCTAACCCCTCAGGTTTCAGAAAATTGAACAGGGGAAGCTGTTGCACCCCAAAATTTGCCCTCCACAAGACAAGACATTGTGTAATAAGAGTCTCACAAGGTTTAAAAGGTTCACAAGACATTTCATGAGGTTCACAAGGTTCACAAAGTTCACAATTAGTCAGAAAGTTCGACAATTCCCTCAGACAATGCATCCTCCTAAGCAGTGCATCCTAAACTAGGGTTTTGACTTTAATCAGGATAAATGAAATTCCAAGACTTCAAGTGAGCTTCATAACATCTTATATGTGTACAAGAATCCCCATGTCAAGTTTCAAGACTTTTCTCAAAGGTTTGCTCAGTCAGATGATCAGATAGGTTAAAATCAGTCAAAGTAGTTAAAAAGTCAAACTGAGGTCAACTGTGGTCAAACCAAAGTCAAACTTCATGATTTTTTGCCAACATCAAGTATATGAAGTAAAATTCATCATTTGATCAAGGGTTGATCATGATTCATCAAGGAGATTTCAGATCATCAAGAATCAGGAGTTTCTAAATTAGGGTTTTCATAGGAAAAGTCAACTGAACTTTGACCAGCCATAACTTTCACATGCTTCATCAAAATTTTTCCATCCAAAGCTCATTTTGAATGAAATTGAATTCTCTACAACTTTTTGTCTCACAAGCCAAGCCCAAAAATGCTTCATTTGGAAGGTATGAGCTAAGACATTATAGGTCCTTTTGAAAGTCAACAAAAAGTCAACAACTTCATAAGAGCATAACTTGAGAATGGTAAAAGATATGGACATGAAACCAATGAGGTTGGTTAGAGGACTCTTTAAGCTTTCCAAAATATCAAAGAACACCCTCATAGCATTAAAATTGAAGGATTTGTGCCCTTGCAAAGTTGGGAAATTTTAGGGAAGTTTATGAAGCAAATAAGGCCTTAAATCAAATTTTTGCTAAATGAGCCCACCAAATTGCCATCCCATCTTTACAAAAACACCAAGCACGACCCAACCCACCTATTTTCTGATTTTTTATTTTTTATTTCATATTTATTTGAATTTTATTCGTTAAAATACCATTTAAATTGAAATAAAATATAAAATCATATATTTAAAAAGGGATTTTGCTTCTAGAAAGTCATGAATATTGTTTGGATCAGATTGATACACAAGTTACGAGGATTGTCCCAAAATAGTAATGTTAGATCAAATAAAAATCAAGTTTTATGACATGATCTTTTTCAATCTCAAGTGATCAAAATATCCAAAGTGTGATACAATTTTTTGACCTAATCTCATTCACATATATACATAAAACATATTCCAACCAAAGGCACGAATTTTTGCAGCCTCTTACACAACTTTCAAACTTCACAAAAACCATAAAAAATCAATTTTCGGTTTCATTCTTATAAGAGGTTTCAAGGTATTCTAAAGACACCACAAGCTTCCTTGAGCTTCCCTGAATCTAAACCACCCCTTACATGCCTCTGATTCATCCTCATTTGCATAATCCGAAGCATTCTTGCTCTAAATCTATTTTTTTTCGATTCATTGAATTTACATGTTTACAATGAGTTTTGATGATATACTAATGTTTGTTGATGCACATAGATGATTTCTGGATTGTTTTTGTGAAGAACCATGGACGAATACAATAAATGCCATTGTTAGGGTTTCGGCCATCACTTTAGGGTTTTACGTTTTACATTGTTTTTGGACATTCTAAAGACATGGCTATAACGTATAAACTATAAGAAATTGATCTGGGTTATTGATTTTTATTATTATGATGGTTTTCATGATGTTTCAAAAAACATAGGATTCTGGTTTTGAAAATTCGCAGGTAAATGCGTAGGAGAAATCGCAAGTGTTTTCGCAGGTAAAACGAAGAAGATGAAGTCTGTTGGCGCGAAATCCAGGATTCAAAAAGTTAACTTATTTTATATTGTTTGTTTTGCGTTTATGTTTCAAAGAGCATGAGTGCCCTGGTGGTTTTGATGCGCGTGGTATATGTTGTAAGGCCTGAGTTCGAATCCAGCCAGAAACAATTTTTGTTTCAATTTCTTTTGTTTTGCAGGATTAGAATAAAAACAATTTTATGCTATTGTCTATCACCAGCACGCAGCTGGCCCAGTGGCTGGTTTGTTGGTCTTGGGGATGTGAAGCCTAGGGCCTGGGTTTGAATCCCAGCCCCAGGTATGTTCTTTTTTCATATTTTCATTTATTTTGTTTTGTTTATAATATGTTTAATTAATTTAATTAATAATAAATGTTAAAAATAAAAATAGTTATATTATTTTTCTTATATAATTCAAAAACTTACAGTTTTAAAAATAATTCAAACTTTATTAATAAAAGTTATTTATATTTATTTTGTTGTATATATTTAATATTTGTATGTATTTTTTGTATAAGCAATTTAATTATATTTAGATTAATTTATAAACCCTAATTTTTTATATAAACCCTAATTTTCTTTATAAATCCTAATTATGTTATAAATATTAATATATTTGTTTGTAAATTTTAATTATATATTTATGTTATAATTTGTTTATATTATTATTATATGAAGTTTTTTTTTTATATAAATAATTTAATTAAGTTTAGATTAAGTAATTAACCCTAATTTATTTTTTCTAAACAATTAAAAACCCTAACTTTATTTTATGAGTTTAATTTCTTATTTTTATATGCTTATTTAATTATAATTAACAAATATTTTTTTATGTATATATAATTAAATTATTAGAACTATTAATCATATTTATTAGTATATAATATTTATTATTTATTTCTTTTATTAAAATTCTTAAAAATAATCATTTATTTAAAATTTTGAACTTTTAATTTGTTTCTATATTATATTGTTATACTAACCTTCTTATATTTATTTTTGTTTATTATTACTAACCAATTTAATTATTTATTTGTTATATGCTTACTTATTTAAATTATTTTTATTATTCTTATAATGTAATTGTGCCAATTATGTAATAGTTGTAGAATTATTATTTATTTTAAATTGTCATAATTAGTAAAATAGGGAGTGTAAACTTGTTTGTATTTAAAATTAAATTTAGATCACTAATTTGTAAGATAAATACTTGAAATTTGTACACGCACACACGTAAGTCGATCTTGGATCGCCATCTCACATTCTTAAGGATACCTCTCATGTTGCCTAAAGAAAAAGGTCAAGTAAGGTGTATAAAGCAAAGTCCCTTCATTAATTAATATCATCTAGTCCCTTAAAAGATAATAAGATCAAGTCCCTTCATGGTTGCCTTCGTAAATGATCTTGTCCCTTTCGAATAAAGATGATAAGTCCCTTCGAATTGCTAAGTACACCTTACAGTTGCCTAATCATAGATGTCCCTTCACTTGTCCCTCATACATCCAAGGTAATGACTACCTATTCCTTAATAATAGGGATAGTCTTACTATTTAAAGGATATTTAAGAACAAAAAAGATTTAACTTAGGGTAGGTTTCTCTTATGTACTTGCTCACCTTTTCAAAACATTTCAAATACACTTCACATTTCAAACAATTTTCAAAACAAAGGCTTTATATATATCCGTACATGGATCATTATAAAGTTCTTAAGAAAATTTCTAATCACACACTACACATTTCAAAAACATTTTAAAGTGAGCTAAGTAACTAAGAGCCCATGGATAACCATGGATGTAAAGGGTGCTAACACCTTCCCTTTACATAACCTACCCCCCGAACCCAAAAAAATCTTTTAAGGTCTTTCCTGTTCTTTTATGCCCTTTCCTTTGGATAAAATAAAAGTCGGTGGTGACTCTTGCTATCCGCAACATAACTAAAAGTCAGTTATCCCACCGTGTTACAGTGTGGAGTTCTTATTATGCCCCTAGTTTCCAGATATATATCTTCAAATGCACCCTTTGCACACCCAACAAAGGGCATTCTGAGGGGCTCCCCATGAATTTGTTATAGTTTATTCCAGAGATATATCTCCGGAACAATTTGGAGAAAACATTTAAATTGTTTAGTTCAGTGAATATTCTGAAGATATATATTCGGAATTTGTGGACGGAAATTTGAATTTTCTGTCACCTTTGCATGTCAGGTTTTTCCAAAAATATTTTATATAGCTTCCAGCTGCATGATCAGTCTCTAATTGTTTCCATACTTCTTTTTCAATACAAACCCTCACCCGACAAAATCCTTCATTCTTAAACATTTATTTCACTCCAAATTTTCATCCTTTTGGTTCAACATATCATAGGGAGCAAAAAAAGATAGAATTTAAGATAAATATTCTTCTTTTTGCTCTACATTGCTCACATTAATCATGAAATTTGTATGAAAAAAGTTACACAGTGCCCAAATATGTATCTCCGGAACGTCTTTGCGTTTGAACATTTTTGGAGATACGTTTTTGGAATGTTTTTGTGTTCATTTTCCAGCCCTTTTCTATGAAGTAGAATAATTATTATTGTTTGTATTGTTTCCAATAGATATGGTGCACCCCGATAATTTCCCAAAATGATTAGTTTCTCCGAACGACGTTTTTCTAAATGTTCAAGGGGTTGTTGTGAAGGCGGTAGATATTTGCAACGACATTAATAACAAGCAAGATTTTGAAAATTGTGATAACATGTTCGAATGGATTCATATGGAGGCATCTAGACTTGGATTTGGTGTGGTTATCGGAAGGTCAGATAATGGCCCAGATAGAAGATGACTGTTTGTGACAATGTTGTGCAAAAGAAGCGGGAGCTATCGAACTCTTATTCGGAGTTTGAAAAGAGACGATACATGTAGTAGAAAATGTAAGTGTTCATTTAAGCTTCGTGGTTACATGTTGGCGAACAAAACATGGAGATTTAATGTCATTTGTGGCTTGCATAACCATGGTTTGTGCTTAAAATTAGTTGGTCATCCTAGTGTTTGTCGGCTCAAGCTAAAAGAGAAGGAATGTATTAGTGACATGACCTTGAATCTTGTTCAACCGAAAAATATACTTGCAACATTGAAACAGAAGCACACCGAAAATATATCAAATATCAAGCAAGTGTATTACATCAGGTATCTCACTAACAAGGCGATTATGTGGGATAAAACTGAGATGCAGCAACTGTTGAAACTGTTAGACGATAATAGTTACGTGTCCCGGTACCAAATTACTGACATGAAACCGCCTTCTCAACCAGTAAAAATAAAAGATGCTCCAAATAAAATGAAGTATGCACCTAATTACAACTTGTCTATGTTGTCTTCTTCATATTTTGAACACATTGACAAAGTTTTTTCCGACTTACTGACTCCAAGATCTTAAAAACATTTTGTGAAAGAAGCCCGCATTAGCAAACCACCTCCGACTCTATTTCCACCGAAGATTACATTCATTGACAATATGTCGATTTTTATGCACAAACATATCAAGTGTATCGTCAATGTTGCGGGGGGGAGTAATTATGGTTACCGGTCTGTTTCAGCTTTACTCGGTAATGGAAAAGATAGTCAAACGCTTGTTCGACATCAACTTATCCAAGAGTTCAAGATGCATAAAGAATTGTACACACAGTTGTACGAAACAAAAGAAAAATATAATGCGGTTTATGAGTCTCTTGTTCCTTGCTTGAGCGGGCCGACACCGGAGGCAAAATGGATGACCTTTCTTGATATGAGTCATCTAATAGCATGTGCATTTAATAGGATGTGCATTGACCTAACACGCTACAGGTTTTTGGAAACCTTTTTTCCACTACGCACCAACCACCCCCAAAATCCAAATGATTGCATCATGTGTATTGGATAAATTTCAAAATCAAGTCATTTTGTTCAAGTTTACTTGAAATCGGGATGCCCCAAAATCAAGTCATTGTCTATCAATACATGTGACAGGGTAGTGCCCCTGCAATCAATGGAGATATGCAGAGCCCTGTTATGATCCCTCTTGGCCGGAGTCAAATCAGCATCAGAGAAACCTAACCCATTATCATAGGTCAAGTGTGCAACACAATTTTCAAACTGGTCAACAGAAATCTCATTGGGCACATGAGCGGTCTTCAGAAACTTAATCAAGGCCTTGGCATGAGCCTCAGAACACAACAACAAGGACAGCATAGAAATCTTGGAGGGAGTATGCCCCAACTGATCAACAATGTCATAATCACTCTTGCGAATGATTTTCAATACTTCTTCCATCTGCTTAGAGATATCATCAACAGCTGGCACATCAGTAGGTATAGGTTCAATAACAGGACCTTTGCCCCGAGCATCAGTGGTGGAGGTAGTAGCTGGAGTAACTGTATTCTTGGTGGTAACTGGAGGGGAGAAAACTCTTCCACTTCGTGTGATCTTACTAGATCCAGTAATGTTATCAACATCAACAGGCATATCAGCTAAGGGTTCCTGCTTAACACCATGGATATAAACATCAGACCCATAATGCCAAGGCACAACTTTATCAGACATATACGGAATAGGACCAGGAGTGGTAATGACCATAGGAGCCACTCTAGCTTCAGCAATAATCTTCACAGGGCCTTCAGCAGTAATCTTAATTGGACCCTTATGAGTGATTTTAACAGGTCCCTTGGAAGTGATCCTTACTGGTACTCTATCAACCATATCAACCTCTTCAGTCTTCTTACCTTTAGTAATATGATCCACCATACTCTCTACAGAAGATGGAGTCCTCTCAAACACTATGGTGTATTTATCCATGAGACGTTGAATTCCATCTCTCAATCTCCAGCAACTATCCGGCTTATAGGTACAATACAAACAATCTTCACGACAACCTGGAAAGAACCCAGCTTGTACTAACTTCTTCTTGATAACAGACAATGGTGTAGTTAACTCTGCAACTGAATAAATATGTAAATCTTCATCAATGGCATTGACAGTCTTCTCATGATTTGGCATGGGAGCAGTGATCACATTTGGAGTACCCGGAGGGTCAAACTCAATCTCTCCAGCTTCAATCATATCTTGAACTTTGTTCTTCAACACCCAACAGCTATTGGTATCATGTCCCTGACAGTTCGAATGATATGCACATCGTGCATTGGGATTGTATCTGGGAGAGGTAACATTAGGATTCTGAGGAGCGTCTTTCAGAGTGATAAGTTCAGCCTTCAACAAGTGTTGCAATGCCTGAGCCATTGACATGTTGATCTTAGTGAACTGCCTTCTAGTCCTCTGTTGGTTGCCCTGTGGCTGCTCTGATGTTGTAGGAGTTGGATTTGAGATGTGAACTGCACTCACAGACTGATGCCTTCTATTACGATCAGGTTGACCATAAACAACATTTGACTCTTTCTTCCCACTGGGAGGCTTCTTTGCAGTACCTGATGAAGAAACACTCACTTGGATCTTGCCACTCCTGATACCACTTTCTACACGCTCTCCTGTCATTATCAACTCAGTGAAGCCAGATGATGAGCTTCCAATGAGATGACTGTAAAAGGGACCATTCAACGTACACATGAACATATCAACCAATTCCCTGTCAGTTAGAGGTGGTTGCACTCTTCCAGCCAAGTCTCTCCACTTCTGAGCATACTCCTTAAAGCTCTCTTTAGCACCCATAGACATGCTCTGAAGTTGCATGCGAGTAGGAGCTAAATCAGCATTGTATTGATACTGCTTATAGAAGGCTTCAGCAAGATCATTCCAATCCCGGATGTTGACACTTTCTAACTGGTAGTACCATTCCAATTGAGCTCCAGATAAGCTCTCTTGGAAGAAATGGATCCACAACTTCTTATCAGCAGTGTGAGGTTGGATTCTCCTGACATAGGACCTTAGATGTAGCTTGGGACAAGAGACCCCATCATAAACAACAAAAGTAGGAACCTTGAAGCCAATGGGTATGACTACCCCAGATATCAGACTCAAATCTTCAAAATCCAGCCCAGAAGACTTTTGCAACTCCATAGCATCCATTCTATCCACCAGCATCTTGAACTTGTCTTCATTAAGCTCATGATAGTAGTTAGCCTCAGAATCAGAGTCCCCCATTGTGTTGTGGAGACTGCCTCCCTCTTTATCAGACTCTTCAGACTCATAGTCTTCAACTTGTTCCTTGGTCTTGACAGGACCTCTGAACCTTCTTCTCATGTTGATCAGGTCACCTGATCTTCTAGTCTTCTTAGTCTTCTTGGCCAGCAGTGTCTTCAATTCATCCTGCCCCTTGGACAAGTTCAGGATCAGCTCTTGGAACTGTGCATTTTGTGCCTGGAGATCCTTAATTGTTTGTTCAAGAGCCATTGCTGAAATAAACAGCGAGAAGATGAGAAACCTGTGCACAAATAAACCTGTGATGCAATGATATGATATGTTAATGTGTATGCAATGTTTTCAAGGACCGCAGGATTTAAATTTGCTTAAACAAACAAGAAGGTAAACTTTTATTAGTAATAAATTTGTTTTGCCTCTTGGGCTTACAAAAAATGAAATGCAATAAATACAAGAGATGGGGTTTTAAGTCTCCCATGGACGTTTCCTCTTTGTGTTGAGGTATGAATTGAGATTCCGTTCCTCGTGAAGTTGCTTTGTTAGTTCCAGAATCCTTTCTTGGCTTGCTTTGTAATGAGCCTCTAAAGTATCCCTTTGCTCCTTCAACTGGATCCAGGATCTCTGTAAGTCTTCCATGTCAGTAGGCATGTCTGGGTGAAGGATGGGATAAGCAGTATCTCCTTCAGCAACAGGATCAAAGAACTGAAACATGACACTCATCATGTCTTCATTGAACCCTGAGGTGACTAGATCCAATAGGTGACCATGTCTCTTGATGAACTGGGAGTGATCAGGCACTTGAGAAACCAACTCTTTAAGCTTAGCAGGTATGCCTACAAAGTTGATCCTGATAGTGTTTCTACGAGCAGAAGCCATGACCTGCAACAACGAACAAAGATAAATCCTTTGGTCCTTGAAATGGTTAGTGAAAATGCTATGCTTATGATGCATGATGATGCTATGATGTTATGCTCAATCACAAACATGTGGCACAGACAAACAAGTCACACCATAGCCCTAGGTTTAAAGGCTTGCATGAGGTTCAAAGGTAAGTACCCTCCCCTGAAGTTAGTTGGTTCATCCTGTCCTACAAAAGTAACCATGTTCTAAGGGATCTCAATATCATTGATCTTTCACAAGGGTGGTTGTTCAGAAGGCAACTTACTTGCCAACCAAAACCCCCCAAGTTTAGAATCTCAATGAGCGTAGTATCGAGTATCAACCAACTTCAGTCTTCACCAAAGCCGGCTATCTCACTACTTTCTAAAGGCCAAGATGGGATAACTAGGGTTCTAAAAGTTAGTTAGTGCATTGACAACGTATGGCAGCCTCATATTATCCTCAACTTGACTTAAGGAACATAAGCACCAACCAAGAAGTCACACTAACTATGGCCACCAGATCAACCATATCGGTATACGCCGTACAGTTTCCTTGGTCTATTGCCATTTACCTAAGGTACACTAGATTCAGGTTAGGATCTTTCACACATAAGAGCCCAACAAGTAAGTATAAAGCAAACAGGGCAAACAATTTTAAAGTGATCTAATTCCTAAGGGTACCCCTCTTTTATTAAATCCCCAGCAGAGTCGCCAGTTCTGTAACACGGTGGGAGAACTGACTTTAGTTATGTTGCGGATAGAAGGAGTCGCCACCGACTTTTATTTTATCCAAAGGAAAGGCATAAAAGAACAGGAAAGACCTTTTTAAAAGATTTTTGGGTCCGGGGGGTAGGTTATGTAAAGGGAAGGTGTTAGCACCCTTTACATCCATGGTTATCCATGGGCTCTTAGTTACTTAGCTCACTTTAAAATGTTTTTGAAATTGTGAAGTGTGTGAATGAAAATTTTCTTAAAAGTTTTATAATGATCCATGTACGGATGCGTAAAAAAACCTTTGTTTTGAAAATTGTTTGAAATGTGTGAAGTGTTTGAAATGTTTTTGAAAAGTGAGCAAGTATCTAAGAGGAACCTACCCTAAGTTTAAGTCTTTTCTGTTCTTGAATCCTTTAAATGGTAAGACTATCCCTATTATTAAGGAATAGGTAGCCATTACCTTGGATGTGAGGGACAAGTGAAGGGACATCTGTTTATTTAGGCAACTGTGGGGTGTATAAGCAATTCGAAGGGACTTATCATCTTTATTTGAAAGGGACAAGATCATTACGAAGGAAACATTCGAAAGGGACTTGATCTTTTATCTGTTAAGGGACTAGATGATGTGAATTGGAGGGACTTTGCTTTATACACCCTACTTGACCTTTTTTGTTTAGGCAACATGAGAGGTATCCTTAAGGAAGTGAGATGGCGATCAAAGATCGACTTACGTGTGTGAGTGTACAATTTTAATATTTATCTTTAAATTTGTGATCTAAATTGATTTTAAACATACAAACATGTTACACTCCTTATTTACTAACCATAGCATAAAAATAAACATTTAAATACTATTATTAAAATATTACATCCAGGAACAATTACATAATAATAATAAAAAAAGCAAATTAAATAAATAAGCAAAATATTAAACAATAATAATAATTGGGTTAGTAGAAAATAATAAAAATAATACAAAATTAAATGGGGTTAGTAATAATAAAATATCATATAAAAATAATTAATAATAATAATGAAATAAGCAAGAATATTATAATAATTAAAAGATCAAATTTTTATATAATCAATTATTTAAGATTAATAAGAAAATATGAACAATTATATTAATTATTATAAAGTTTTAAGTTATATGCAAATTATAAAAATTAAATTATAAAATTATAATTACAAAATTAAATTAGCAATTTTAAACATATATTAAAAAATTATTTATATACAAAAATTAAGTTATAAACAATTTATGCCATATTATTATATTAACAAAATTAAATTAAAAATTTTAATTTTAAACATATTTATATACAAGATTTAAATTATAAACAAATTATAGACCATATGTATATTATGAAAATAAAGTTAATTATAATTATATTTACACAAATTAAGTTAAGAATTTTATTGTTTTAAACATAATTTAAAATTATTTACATTATTAAGATTACATAATGATAATTTGTAAATAAATAATATTAATAAAAATATAGAAACATAATTAACATTTATATAAACAATTAGGGTTTTAGAAAGATATATTTTTAGGGTTATAGTTTTAATTAGAATTAATAATAATAATAATGAACAAGCAAAACAAATTAATGGAGAAAAAGAGAAAAAAAACTTACCTTGGCTGGGAATTGAACCCAGCCCCTCTGCTTTCATAACTCCAGCCAGCAAAACCAACCACTGGGCCAGCAACCACTGGGCCAGCGCACGCCTGGTGCTAAGGAAAGGAGTACAATTGGTTTTGTTGCTTAATCCTGAAAATCATGAAAAAAAGAAAACCAAACAAAAGGCCTGGGGGGGGGGGGATCGAACCCAAGACCTTTGCAATGCACACAAACACGCTTACCATTCCAGCCGGGAGGGCGCATCTGATTATATAATGACTATGATTAATTATATATTAAAACCAATGAATATCATGAAAAATAATAAAAAGATGGTGCCTCCAGGATTCGAACTCAGGACACTGCCTTCACGCACGCATACGCTTACCACTGGGACACACGCTTGTGTGTGATACATAAACAGAACAAATACATTATAATATATAATAACAATTCAAATTTAAAAAAACGCGCGCAGCCAACTTCATCTTCTTCCCTGAATTCGTAGGTTTTCCTGCGAAATTTCCTACGATTTCTCCTGCGTTCTAAACCTGCGTTTTTCAAACCATACACAACCAGTACAATTTTATCAAATTAGGGACATCCTTAAACTCCTTGTGACCTGTACAATTCAATTATATCATCAAAATTCATTTATATTATATGAATCGAAGAACCCTAATTTGAAGCTTCAAACCCTAAGTATGGTGTTTTCATGATTCGGTCATAATCCTTCACCAAATTGTCCAGAATTCATCTATAGTCAACAACAAACATCAATACATCTTTAAAATTCATTATAAACCAGTAAATGCAATGAATCAAAAAAAAATATATGAAGAACATGTATGTTTCGGTTCATGCATTATAGGGTGTCTTGGATGCCAATGAGCATTGGTACATGATCAGTGAAGTCCAAGGATCATTCTCATGTCCTTAAAATACCTTAACAAGCCTTGTATTATGGAAACCGAATTGGAGTTTTTGTGATGAATTTTTGAAAACTTGAACTTACTCTTGGAGGCTGGAATCCGTGTCCAATGCAAGGAGTTATGTTGTATACTTATAGTGTAATGAATTTAGGTCAAAACAATTGATTGTTGTGTGAAGAATTTGATTGAAAAAGATTGAAAAAGATTAAGTTTTAAAACTCAAATATTTGAGAATTAGGCCTTTCTATTTCAAGCCAATCACTATGATTCTCATACCAATTTGATCTAAATCACTTTTATGACTTTCTAGAAACAAAATCTCATTTAAATATTTAATTTTTCTATTTTATTTTAATTTAAAATGATTTTAATGAATAAAATCAAAATAAATAAAATAAAATGATGAAAAATCTGAATTTTAGAGATTTGGGTCGTGCATGAAGTATTGGTATGGATTGGATCATCATATGGCAAGCCCATTTAGAATAAATTGGTTTTAAACCTCCATTTTCTTCATAAACCAACCAAAAATTTCCCAACTTTGCAAGGGCACAAATCCTTCAATTTTAATGCTATTAGGGTGTTATTGGACATTTTGCAAAGCTTGAAGAGTACTCTAACCAACCCCACTGGTTTCATGTCCATATCATTTACCATTCTCAAGTTATGCCCTTTTGAAGTTGTTGACTTTTTGTTGACTTTCAAAAGGACCTATAATGTCTTAGCTCATACCTTCCAAATGAAGTATTTTTGGGCTTGGCTTGTGAGACACAAAGTTGTAGATAATTCAATTTCCTTCAAAATGAGCTTTGGATGGAAAATTGGTGATAAAGTATGTGAAATTTATGGCTGGTCAAAGTTCAGTTGACTTTTCCTGAGAAAACCCTAATTTAGAAACCTCTGATTCTTGATGATCTGAAATCTCCTTGATGAATCATGATCAACCCTTGATAAAATGATGAATTTTACTTCATATACTTGATGTTGGCAAAAAATCATGAGGTTTGACTTTGGTTTGACCACAGTTGACCTCAGTTTGACTTTTTAACTGCTTTGACTGATTTTGACTTATCTGATCATTTGACTGAACAAACCTTTGAGAAAAGTTTTGAAACTTGTCATGGGGATTCTTAAACACATATAAGATGTTATGAAGCTCACTTGAAGCCTTGGAAATCCATTTAGCCTGATTAAAGTCAAAACCCTAGTTTTGGATGCATTGCTTAGGAGGATGCATTGTCTGAGGGAATTGTCAAATCTTCTGACCAATTGTGAACTTTGTGAACCTCATAAAATGTCTTGTGAACCTCATGGGAGGTCTTGTGAGTCTTGTGAACCTTGTGAGCCTCATAAAGTGTCTTGTAAACTTCATGAACCTCATGAAAGGTCTTGTGAACCTTATGAACCTCTTAGCACACAAAGTCTTGTATTGTGAGGGCAAATTTTGGGGTGCAACAGTTGCCCCAGTTCAATTTTCTGAAACCTGAGGGGTTAGATTGATATATTTACCAGTCGTGACCTGGAAGGTTGAAGGGGATTGAACACAAAAGCCCAAAAATTTGCACTCACCGGTGCGTAGAGTGATACTGATGACTAGTTGAATATGCTTGAGTGGGCTTAAAGATGCCACTTGGAGAAAAGTTCTTCAGATACATTTCTTGGAGGATATAACAGTCCAAAATATGAAGATATAATGATAGCTTTCAGGAAGATAAGCAACGTCCTGAGGTAATGGTGATAGCTTTCAGGAAGATTAACAACGTCCCGAGGTGGTGGTATGCTTTCAGAAGGATAAACAACATTCTGAGGAAATGATATGCTTTCAGAAGGATAAACAACGTCCTGAGGTATAAGTATAACTTTTGGGAGGATAAACAACGGCCCAATAGTCATGATATGCTTTCAGGAGGATAAACAACGTCCTGAGGAAATGGTAACCTTTGGGAAGATAAACAACGACCCAAGGTCATGATAACTTTCAGGAAGATGAACAACGTCCCGAGGAAATAATATGCCTTCAGAAGGATAAACAACGTTCTGAGGAAATGATATGCTTTCAGGAGGATAAACAACGTCCTGAGGTATAATGATGTAACCTTTGGGAAGATAAACAACGACCCAAGGTCAGGATATGCTTTCAGGAAGATAAACAACGTCCTGAGGAAATAATATGCCTTCAGAAGGATAAACATCGTTCTGAGGAAATGATATGCTTTCAGGAGGATAAACAACGTCCTGAGGTATAATGATGTAACCTTTGGGAAGATAAACAACGGCCCAAGGTCAGGATATGCTTTCAGGAAGATAAACAACGTCCTGAGGTATAAGAAGCTTTCAGGAGGATAAAAAACGTCCTGAGGAAATGATAACTTTTGGGAAGATAAACAACGGCCCAATAGTCACAATTTGTTGATGAAATTTGTCTGCTGGAGAATTAACCTGAAAACAAGGTATCATTCTGTATGATAATATTAGTTTATGCATTATGCATGTATGTATAATATGATGCACTTAAGTAATGTATTATGTACTTATGGATATGTATGTTATGGTATGATGTAAATGATGTAGGTATGAATCATGCAGCTTGGAGCGTCTTGGATATCTTCGTATAACAACTGCTGGCCAGGGAAAATAAATCCCGATTTGTTGCCGGAGAATATGAGGAACTCGTTCCCGTCTTGTCAGATAATATAGTATATATAACCTCCCTTCTTCGTTTGATAGTAAGGTATACATAGCCTTCCGTCTTCGTTCATCGTACTCCTATTGGAAGAGTAAATTCCCGACTATCCGTATGAGGATAAAAGAGATGGATATAAATTCCAGGGGAGATGTGACTTGAAGTACTTATGAAGATGGATTTGTCCTACTGGGGATTTGTAACTGTCTTGTAGAGATGAACCGGCGAAGCTTCGTTGAAATCCTTCCCTCGTTCGTCCTTAGTAAATACTATTACTGCATTTTCATGCATTTCTGGTAAACATCAATCATATTAAGCATTTATGCATTTCTGGTAAACATCAATCATATTCAAAAGCATACATACATTCAAACACAACCAATGGACGTTTCGCTTATGTAAATAGGGTAAAAGTAAATCTGGATTCAAAGATGGAATTTTATTTATATCACAAAGTGACCCGTACATGGGCAGTTTTGTACAAGGAGACAGAAATCCTAGTAAGAGGAATTTGTCATAAAGTTTTACAAAACAAAGGAAATCAGCTATGTGAGAAATAGTCCTATTGAGTTTCAATTCTACTATTGCCATTATCTTCAAGTATCTCATCTTCTGCTGTTGAGACGGAAATGATTGGATTGAGCTTCATCTGTTCGAACCTGAGTAAGTAACACAACTGGCTGCAGTTTCGTGGATGATCCAAACGAGACATAGTCATACGCTTTAATCCCTAACTTTTGCCTGGATTGCCTTTTCAGGTTTTCAATCCACCGGGATACCCTTTTTTGCCCAAGCCGCCCTTTCAGGTTTTCGACTTGCTGGGTGTACATCTTTTTTATATATAGATCCCTAATTTTTGCCCAAACCCTTTTGGTTTGCCGGGATGCCCTTATTTTTGCCTAGGCCAGTCAACCTAGCGGGTCTCTTTTCATGCGTAGTATTTTTTAACTATGTCTGCGTTTACAGGCTGTGGGAAGTCTTCACCATCCATAGTAGTAAGTATCATGGCACCTCCTGAAAATACCGTCTTGACTACAAATGGTCCTTCATATGTTGGAGTCCACTTGCCCCTAGGATCACCCTGTGGTAATATGATACGCTTGATTACCAAGTCACCAGCCTGATATACCTTTGGCTTAACCTTCTTGTTAAAAGCTTTGATCATTCGTTTCTGGTACATCTGGCCATGACAAACTGCTGTTATCCTCTTCTCATCAATCAAATTTATCTGGTCAAGTCGAGTCTGAATCCACTCATCTTCATCCAAGCCTGCATCCTTCATAATTCTTAAGGAGGGAATCTGAACTTCAATGGGTAGAACTGCTTCCATACCATAGACTAAAGAGAACAGGGTTGCCCCTGTTGAAGTGCGTATTGTAGTACGATAACCATGAAGAGCAAATGGTAAAATCTCATGCCAATCCTTGTAAGTAATAGTCATCTTCTGTATAATCTTCTTAATGTTCTTATTAGCAGCTTCAACTGCCCCATTCATCTTTGGACGATACGGAGAAGAGTTGTGATGCTTAATCTTGAACTGCGTGCAGAGATCAGTAATCATAGTGTTGTTCAGATTAGAGCCGTTGTCAGTAATAATCCTTTCAGGGATGCCATACCTACATATGAGATTATTCTTAATGAATCGAGCCACAACATTCTTGGTAACAGATGCAAATGAAGCTGCCTCCACCCACTCCGTGAAGTAATCAATAGCAACCAGGATGAAACGATGCCCATTAGAAGCAGTAGGTTTGATCTCACCAATCATATCAATGCCCCACATGGCAAAAGGCCAAGGAGCAGTCAACACATTCAATGGTGATGGAGGTATATGCACTTTATCAGCATAAATTTGACACTTGTGACATGTTCTGGAGTGTTGATAGCAGTCAGCTTCCATGGTAGACCAATAGTAACCTGCTCTCAATATCTTCTTTGCCATAGTATGACCACTATAATGAGTGCCAAAGATCCCATCATGCATATCTTCCATAATCTCAATTGCTTCCTTCTTATCCACACAGCGAAGCAAGGTTGAATCATGATTGCGCTTGTACAAAAGGCCATTACTCAAAAAGAACTTAGCAGAAAACCTTCTCAGAAACTTCCTATCTTTGACAGATGCCCCTTCAGGGAACTCCTGAGCTTCAAGATATCTTTTTACTTCATAAAACCAAGGTTTCTCCTCTGCTTCTTCAGTACCAATCTCATTGCAGTATGCAGGCTTCTCAAATCTATCAATAGTAATCTTGGGAGCTTCATCATCCCAGCTGATCTCAAACATGGATGCCATGGTGGCTAAAGCATCTGCCAACTGATTCTCTCTTCGTGGAATATGTCCAAAGGTAATCTCTTTGAAATATGGGATCAAAGACAACACATATTCTCTATAAGGAATGAGATTATCATGCTTGGTATCCCAGTCTCCTTTGATCTGACTTACTACCAGGGCTGAATCTCCATATACGTCTAGGAACTGAATCTTCATATCAATGGCAGCTTTGATACCCAGGATACATGCCTCATACTCAGCCATGTTATTAGTACAATAGAAACAAAGTCTGGCAGTAATCGGGGTATGACAACCTTCAGGGGAACTGATCACAACACCAACACCATTACCAAGTGCATTGGAAGCACCATCAAAAACCATAGTCCATCGGGATCCTTGTTCAGGTCCGTCATATTGTCCAGGTTCTTTGGTAATAATCATAATGTCTTCATCGGGGAACTCAAAACTCATTGACTGGTAATCATCCACTGCTTGATGAGCCAAATGATCAGCCACAACACTTCCTTTAATGGCCTTCTGAGTAGTATACTGTATATCATATTCTGTCAAGATCATTTGCCATCTTGCAATTCTTCCGGAGAGAGCAGGTTTCTCGAATATGTACTTGATTGGATTCATCTTCGAAATCAATAAGGTAGTATGAGTCAACATATATTGTCTTAGTCGGCGAGCAGCCCATGCCAAAGCTTAGCAAGTTTTCTCGAGCAGTGAGTATCTTGTTTCACAGTCGGTAAACTTTTTGCTAAGGTAGTATATTGCCTGCTCTTTTCGACCAGACTCGTCATGTTGCCCCAAGACACATCCCATTGAATTGTCTAACACTGTTAAGTACATAATCAAGGGTCTTCCATCAACTGGTGGCATCAAAATTGGAGGTTCTAGCAGATATTTCTTGATTTCATCAAAGGCAGTCTGGCACTCATCATTCCATTCCATTACCTGATCTTTCTTCAACAGCTTGAAGATTGGCTCACAGGTAGCTGTTAATTGGGAAATAAATCTTGCAATGTAATTTAAACGTCCCAAGAAACCTCTAACTTCCTTCTCAGTACGGGGAGCTGGCATTTCCCGTATAGCTTTCACTTTTGCAGGATCCACTTCAATACCTTTTCCACTGACAATGAAACCCAAGATCTTACCAGATCTAACTCCAAAAGTACACTTGTTTGGATTCAATCTCAGTTTGTATTTCTTCAACCTCTCAAATAACTTATGCAGATGATCAAGATGTTGTTCTTCATTCTGGGACCTGGCTATCATATCATCCACATACACCACTATCTCATGATGAATCATATCGTGAAACAAAGCCACCATAGCACGTTGATATGTTGCCCCTGCATTCTTCAAACCAAATGGCATCACCTTATAACAAAAAGTGCCCCACTGTGTAACAAATGTTGTCTTCTCCATATCTTCAGGTGCCATTTTGATTTGATTGTAACCAGAGAAACCATCCATGAAAGAGAATACCTTATGCTGAGCAGTGTTGTCTACCAAAACATCAATATGAGGAAGTGGAAAGTCATCTTTGGGGCTAGCCTTGTTCAAATCTCTGTAGTCCACACACATACGCACCTTACCATCTTTCTTAGGTACCGGCACCACATTTGCAACCCACTGAGGATAAGAAGTCACAGCTAAGAACCCTGCATCAAACTGTTTCATTACCTGTGCTTTGATCTTCTCTGACATTTCAGGACGCATACGACGAACCTTCTGCTTCTTTGGACGACAATCTTCTTTCACTGGTAAACGGTGAACCACAATGTCTGTATCCAATCCTGGCATATCTTCATAGGACCAAGCAAAGATCTCCACATAGTCACGTAACATCTGAGTTAGTCTGCTCTTGACACTATCCTCTAATTCAGCCCCTATCTTGACCTCTTTCCTGTTTTCTTCAATTCCCAGATTCACAACTTCGACTGGCTCTTCATGTGGCTGTATAGCTTTCTCTTCTTGTTGTAACAACCTAGCAAGCTTTACAGGTATTTCACAATCATCCTCATTTCCGTCTTCAGTTTGATAGATCGGATTCTCGAAATTATAATTGGCAATAGTAGAACTGTTATCAACAGGATCCAGAGTGGATGAGGATCTGCATTTTAGTGATGTGGGTGTGTGTAAGAACACCTAGCTGATAAAACAAAAATAAAAGAAAAGAAAGACAAGGAACACAATATTTACGAAAACGAAACGTCCACTGATTTTTATTGAATGAAGTATGCAAATGAAATGAAAGCCCGTAACAAACACACTATTGTGCCCCGGGTAAGGCACAAGGCTGGAGAGTTTTAATTGTTCAAGAAATTACAAACTTAAAAGTAACAACACAGTAATAGTATTTACTCCTGACTAAAGGAGATAGGAATAATATCTTCAGCTTTCCAGTTGTTGAGTCCAGCACCCACAGTAGGAAAAATCCAAGCATCCAGGTTGTAGTCTTCATCATAGTCACCCACAACATTGATTTGATTCTTCATAATCCCCTGATTGGTGATACGAACAGCACGAGCACGACGAACAGCCTTCTGGGACTCTGCAGTGAAACCCAAACCAAATTTGTCAGATTTGTATGGGATATCAGGAAGCTGGCCCCAAATAGTACAACCACCTTCATCCACCACAACTCTTGCATCTTTAAGGGAGGCCATTGTTGGAGGTACTCTGGTGACCACAGGAACTTTCTTGATAACAGGAGGAGCTTCATAATCATTAACAACCCAAGGAACCACTTCAAATGTCTGACACGGAGTTTCAACGTATTCACCTTCCACTTCTAGATACTTAAAGGTTTTCACATGGCTAACAAAATATTCTTCCTCTCCGTAGACAGTAACAACCTTCCCTTCTATCGGATGTCTCAGCTTCTGATGTAATGTAGAGGTTACAGCACCTGCCCCATGGATCCAGGGACGCCCAAGTAAACAAGAATATGACGGAAGAATATCCATGACATAAAAGGTAACATTGAAAACCTGAGAACCAACTTTGATTGGGAGATCAATTTCTCCATGCACCACTCTTCTCGAACCATCAAAAGCCTTCACCACTATATTACTGGGCTTCAGCACAGCATCTTCAGGACTCAGCTTATTCAGGACTTCTTTGGGTAACACATTCTGAGAGGAACCATTGTCTATCAATACATGTGACAGGGTAGTGCCCCTGCATTCAATGGAGATATGCAGAGCCCTGTTATGATCCCTCTTGGCCGGAGTCAAATCAGCATCAGAGAAACCTAACCCATTATCATAGGTCAAGTATGCAACACAATTTTCAAACTGGTCAACAGAAATCTCATTGGGCACATGAGCGGTCTTCAGAAACTTAATCAAGGCCTTGGCATGAGCCTCAGAACACAACAACAAGGACAGCATAGAAATCTTGGAGGGAGTATGCCCCAACTGATCAACAATGTCATAATCACTCTTGCGAATGATTTTCAATACTTCTTCCATCTGCTTAGAGAGATCATCAGCAGCTGGCACATCAGTAGGTATAGGTTCAATAACAGGACCTTTGCCCCGAGCATCAGTGGTGGAGGTAGTAGCTGGAGTAACTGTATTCTTGGTGGTAACTGGAGGGGAGAAAACTCTTCCACTTCGTGTGATCTTACTAGATCCAGCAATGTTATCAACATAAACAGGCATATCAGCTAAGGGTTCCTGCTTAACACCATGGATATAAACATCAGACCCATAATGCCAAGGCACAACTTTATCAGACATATACGGAATAGGACCAGGAGTGGTAATGACCATAGGAGCCACTCTAGCTTCAACAACAATCTTCACAGGGCCTTCAGCAGTAATCTTAATTGGACCCTTATGAGTGATTTTAACAGGTCCCTTGGAAGTGATCCTTACTGGTACTCTATCAACCATATCAACCTCTTCAGTCTTCTTACCTTTAGTAATATGATCCACCATACTTTCTACAGAAGATGGAGTCCTCTCAAACACTATGGTGTATTTATCCATGAGACGTTGAATTCCATCTCTCAATCTCCAGCAACTATCCGGCTTATAGGTACAATACAAACAATCTTCACGACAACCTGGAAAGAACCCAGCTTGTACTAACTTCTTCTTGATAACAGACAATGGTGTAGTTAACTCTGCAACTGAATAAATATGTAAATCTTCATCAATGGCATTGACAGTCTTCTCATGATTTGGCATGGGAGCAGTGATCACATTTGGAGTACCCGGAGGGTCAAACTCAATCTCTCCAACTTCAATCATATCTTGAATTTTGTTCTTCAACACCCAACAGCTATTGGTATCATGTCCCTGACAGTTCGAATGATATGCACATCGTGCATTGGGATTGTATCTGGGAGAGGTAACATTAGGATTCTGAGGAGCGTCTTTCAGAGTGATAAGTTCAGCCTTCAACAAGTGTTGCAATGCCTGAGCCATTGACATGTTGATCTTAGTGAACTGCCTTCTAGTCCTCTGTTGGTTGCCCTGTGGCTGCTCTGATGTTGTAGGAGTTGGATTTGAGATGTGAACTGCACTCACAGACTGATGCCTTCTATTACGATCAGGTTGACCATAAACAGCATTTGACTCTTTCTTCCCACTGGGAGGCTTCTTTGCAGTACCTGATGAAGAAACACTCACTTGGATCTTGCCACTCCTGATACCACTTTCTACACGCTCTCCTGTCATTATCAACTCAGTGAAGCCAGATGATGAGCTTCCAATGAGATGACTGTAAAAGGGACCATTCAACGTACACATGAACATATCAACCAATTCCCTGTCAGTTAGAGGTGGTTGCACTCTTCCAGCCAAGTCTCTCCACTTCTGAGCATACTCCTTAAAGCTCTCTTTAGCACCCATAGACATGCTCTGAAGTTGCATGCGAGTAGGAGCTAAATCAGCATTGTATTGATACTGCTTATAGAAGGCTTCAGCAAGATCATTCCAATCCCGGATGTTGACACTTTCTAACTGGTAGTACCATTCCAATTGAGCTCCAGATAAGCTCTCTTGGAAGAAATGGATCCACAACTTCTTATCAGCAGTGTGAGGTTGGATTCTCCTGACATAGGACCTTAGATGTAGCTTGGGACAAGAGACCCCATCATAAATAACAAAAGTAGGAACCTTGAAGCCAATGGGTATGACTACCCCAGATATCAGAATCAAATCTTCAAAATCCAGCCCAGAAGACTTTTGCAACTCCATAGCATCCATTCTATCCACCAGCATCTTGAACTTGTCTTCATTAAGCTCATGATAGTAGTTAGCCTCAGAATCAGAGTCCCCCATTGTGTTGTGGAGACTGCCTCCCTCTTTATCAGACTCTTCAGACTCATAGTCTTCAACTTGTTCCTTGGTCTTGACAGGACCTCTGAACCTTCTTCTCATGTTGATCAGGCCACCTGATCTTCTAGTCTTCTTAGTCTTCTTGGCCAGCAGTGTCTTCAATTCATCCTGCCCCTTGGACAAGTTCAGGATCAGCTCTTGGAACTGTGCATTTTGTGCCTGGAGATCCTTAACTGTTTGTTCAAGAGCCATTGCTGAAATAAACAGCGAGAAGATGAGAAACCTGTGCACAAATAAACCTGTGATGCAATGATATGATATGTTAATGTGTATGCAATGTTTTCAAGGACCGCAGGATTTAAATTTGCTTAAACAAACAAGAAGGTAAACTTTTATTAGTAATAAATTTGTTTTGCCTCTTGGGCTTACAAAAAATGAAATGCAATAAATACAAGAGATGTGGTTTTAAGTCTCCCATGGACGTTTCCTCTTTGTGTTGAGGTATGAATTGAGATTCCGTTCCTCGTGAAGTTGCTTTGTTAGTTCCAGAATCCTTTCTTGGCTTGCTTTGTAATGAGCCTCGAAAGTATCCCTTTGCTCCTTCAACTGGATCTAGGATCTCTGTAAGTCTTCCATGTCAGTAGGCATGTCTGGGTGAAGGATGGTATAAGCAGTATCTCCTTCAGCAACAGGTTCCATGGTAACTGGCAGGATAGCAGGATATGGCATCATGAGAGTCTGAGCACGAGATCGCACCCATCTGAGATAAGCCTCCATAGGAATAGTGTACTTAGGCTCCCGAGTCTTGCTGTCAACCTTGTTCACTTTTCCCCATGCTCGTATGAATCTCTGACGGTAATCTTGAAGATCGTTGTCGTAGTCAAATACAATGCCTTGAATCAACATGTCATGAGGACCATCACTCCGAGCGTAACCAAACTGTCATAAAGCTAAAGAAGGGTTGTAGGTGATGCCTCCTCTTATGCCTAGAAGTGGCACATTAGGAAACTCCCCACAACGGTCAATGATAGTGACATTCTCCATAGATCTGGAGCACCAATGGATATCTGAATGAGAGAGTGACATGATCCGTTTAGACCACCTGAACCCTTGTTCATTCTTCATCACTGAGCGAGGGAGGTGAGAAATAAACCACCTAGATATCAAAGGTATGCAGCACATCAAAGTTCCTCTTGCCTTTGTAGTACGAGTATGAAGAGAGTGTAGGATGTCTCCAAGCAATGTAGGCACTGGATTGTGACTCAGAAATATGTTGATGGCATGAACGTCTATGAACTGATCTGGATTGGGGAACAATACTAAGCCATAAATCAGTAAGGCTAAGATCTCTTCAAAAGCATCATAGCTCATAGCTTTCAAGAACCCTTGAGCCTTCTCTACCAACACCTTAGCAAGAATACCCTTAACTTCGCTTCTCGTTTCTAGAACAATGTCAGACTTCTTCATATGTAGAGCTGCAGCAATAACCTCAGGTTTAGGCTCTTTTTCCAAGCCTGAGAATGGTTTCTGATCAAGAACAGGTATACCCAGAAGTTTAGAGAACTCCTCCATGGTGGGAACCAGCTGGTAGTCGGGGAATGTGAAGCAATGGTGCTTAGGATCAAAGAACTGAAACAGGACACTCATCATGTCTTCATTGAACCCTGAGGTGACTAGATCCAATAGGTGACCATGTCTCTTGATGAACTGGGAGTGATCAGGCACTTGAGAAACCAACTCTTTAAGCTTAGCAGGTATGCCTACAAAGTTGATCCTGATAGTGTTTCTACGAGCAGAAGCCATGACCTGCAACAACGAACAAAGATAAATCCTTTGGTCCTTGAAATGGTTAGTGAAAATGCTATGCTTATGATGCATGATGATGCTATGATGTTATGCTCAATCACAAACATGTGGCACAGACAAACAAGTCACACCATAGCCCTAGGTTTAAAGGCTTGCATGAGGTTCAAAGGTAAGTACCCTCCCCTGAAGTTAGTTGGTTCATCCTGTCCTACAAAAGTAACCATGTTCTAAGGGATCTCAATATCATTGATCCTTCACAAGGGTGGTTGTTCAGAAGGCAACTTACTTTCCAACCAAAACCCCCCAAGTTTAGAATCTCAATGAGCGTAGTATCGAGTATCAACCAACTTCAGTCTTCACCAAAGCCGGCTATCTCACTACTTTCTAAAGGCCAAAATGGGATAACTAGGGTTCTAAAAGTTAGTTAGTGCATTGACAACGTATGGCAGCCTCATATTATCCTCAACTTGACTTAAGGAACATAAGCATCAACCAAGAAGTCACACTAACTATGGCCACCAGATCAACCATATCGGTATACGCCGTACAGTTTCCTTGGTCTATTGCCATTTACCTAAGGTACACTAGATTCAGGTTAGGATCTTTCACACATAAGAGCCCAACAAGTAAGTATAAAGCAAACAGGGCAAACAATTTTAAAGTGATCTAATTCCTAAGGGTACCCCTCTTTTATTAAATCCCCAGCAGAGTCGCCAGTTCTGTAACACGGTGGGAGAACTGACTTTAGTTATGTTGCGGATAGAAGGAGTCGCCACCGACTTTTATTTTATCCAAAGGAAAGGCATAAAAGAACAGGAAAGACCTTTTTAAAAGATTTTTGGGTCCGGGGGGTAGGTTATGTAAAGGGAAGGTGTTAGCACCCTTTACATCCATGGTTATCCATGGGCTCTTAGTTACTTAGCTCACTTTAAAATGTTTTTGAAATTGTGAAGTGTGTGAATGAAAATTTTCTTAAAAGTTTTATAATGATCCATGTACGGATGCGTAAAAAAACCTTTGTTTTGAAAATTGTTTGAAATGTGTGAAGTGTTTGAAATGTTTTTGAAAAGTGAGCAAGTATCTAAGAGGAACCTACCCTAAGTTTAAGTCTTTTCTGTTCTTGAATCCTTTAAATGGTAAGACTATCCCTATTATTAAGGAATAGGTAGCCATTACCTTGGATGTGAGGGACAAGTGAAGGGACATCTGTTTATTTAGGCAACTGTGGGGTGTATAAGCAATTCGAAGGGACTTATCATCTTTATTTGAAAGGGACAAGATCATTACGAAGGAAACATTCGAAAGGGACTTGATCTTTTATCTGTTAAGGGACTAGATGATGTGAATTGGAGGGACTTTGCTTTATACACCCTACTTGACCTTTTTTGTTTAGGCAACATGAGAGGTATCCTTAAGGAAGTGAGATGGCGATCAAAGATCGACTTACGTGTGTGAGTGTACAATTTTAATATTTATCTTTAAATTTGTGATCTAAATTGATTTTAAACATACAAACATGTTACACTCCTTATTTACTAACCATAGCATAAAAATAAACATTTAAATACTATTATTAAAATATTACATCCAGGAACAATTACATAATAATAATAAAAAAAGCAAATTAAATAAATAAGCAAAATATTAAACAATAATAATAATTGGGTTAGTAGAAAATAATAAAAATAATACAAAATTAAATGGGGTTAGTAATAATAAAATATCATATAAAAATAATTAATAATAATAATGAAATAAGCAAGAATATTATAATAATTAAAAGATCAAATTTTTATATAATCAATTATTTAAGATTAATAAGAAAATATGAACAATTATATTAATTATTATAAAGTTTTAAGTTATATGCAAATTATAAAAATTAAATTATAAAATTATAATTACAAAATTAAATTAGCAATTTTAAACATATATTAAAAAATTATTTATATACAAAAATTAAGTTATAAACAATTTATGCCATATTATTATATTAACAAAATTAAATTAAAATTTTTAATTTTAAACATATTTATATACAA
The DNA here is from genome assembly GCA_963966055.1 of Lathyrus aphaca. NCBI lineage: Eukaryota > Viridiplantae > Streptophyta > Magnoliopsida > Fabales > Fabaceae > Lathyrus > Lathyrus aphaca. Next base: position 161,112,223 of record OZ014521.1, on the reverse strand, counting down.
GATTTAAATTATAAACAAATTATAGACCATATGTATATTATGAAAATAAAGTTAATTATAATTATATTTACACAAATTAAGTTAAGAATTTTATTGTTTTAAACATAATTTAAAATTATTTACATTATTAAGATTACATAATGATAATTTGTAAATAAATAATATTAATAAAAATATAGAAACATAATTAACATTTATATAAACAATTAGGGTTTTAGAAAGATATATTTTTAGGGTTATAGTTTTAATTAGAATTAATAATAATAATGAACAAGCAAAACAAATTAATGGAGAAAAAGAGAAAAAAAAAACTTACCTTGGCTGGGAATTGACCCCAGCCCCTCTAGTTTCATAACTCCAGCCAGCAAGACCAACCACTGGGCCAGCGCACGCCTGGTGCTAAGGAAAAGAGTACAATTGGTTTTGTTGCTTAATCCTGAAAATCATGAAAAAAAGAAAACCAAACAAAAGGCCTGGGGGGATCGAACCCAGGACCTTTGCAATGCACACAAACACGCTTACCATTCCAGCCGGGAGGGCGCATCTGATTATATAATGACTATGATTAATTATATATTAAAACCAATGAATATCATGAAAAACAATATAAAGATGGTGCCTCCAGGATTCGAACTCAGGACACTGCCTTCACGCACGCATACGCTTACCACTGGGACACATGCTTGTGTGTGATACATAAACAGAACAAATACATTATAATATATAATAACAATTCAAATTTAAAAAAAAACGCACGCAGCCAACTTCATCTTCTTCCCTGAATTCGTAGGTTTTCCTGCGAAATTTCCTGGGAAATTTCCTACGATTTCTCCTGCGTTCTAAACCTGCGTTTTTCAAACCATACACAACCAGTACAATTTTATCAAATTAGGGACATCCTTAAACTCCTTGTGACCTGTACAATTCAATTATATCATCAAAATTCATTTATATTATATGAATCGAAGAACCCTAATTTGAAGCTTCAAACCCTAAGTATGGTGTTTTCATGATTCGGTCATAATCCTTCACCAAATTGTCCAGAATTCATCTATAGTCAACAACAAACATCAATACATCTTTAAAATTCATTATAAACCAGTAAATGCAATGAATCAAAAAAAAATATATGAAGAACATGTATGTTTCGGTTCATGCATTATAGGGTGTCTTGGATGCCAATGAGCATTGGTACATGATCAGTGAAGTCCAAGGATCATTCTCATGTCCTTAAAATACCTTAACAAGCCTTGTATTATGGAAACCGAATTGGAGTTTTTGTGATGAATTTTTGAAAACTTGAACTTACTCTTGGAGGCTGGAATCCGTGTCCAATGCAAGGAGTTATGTTGTATACTTATAGTGTAATGAATTTAGGTCAAAACAATTGATTGTTGTGTGAAGAATTTGATTGAAAAAGATTGAAAAAGATTAAGTTTTAAAACTCAAATATTTGAGAATTAGGCCTTTCTATTTCAAGCCAATCACTATGATTCTCATACCAATTTGATCTAAATCACTTTTATGACTTTCTAGAAACAAAATCTCATTTAAATATTTAATTTTAATTTAAAATGATTTTAATGAATAAAATCAAAATAAATAAAATAAAATGATGAAAAATCTGAATTTTAGAGATTTGGGTCGTGCATGAAGTATTGGTATGGATTGGATCATCATATGGCAAGCCCATTTAGAAAAAAATGGTTTTAAACCTCCATTTTCTTCATAAACCAACCAAAAATTTTCCAACTTTGCAAGGGCACAAATCCTTCAATTTTAATGCTATGACGGTGTTCTTGGACATTTTGGAAATCTTGAGGAGTCTTCTAACCAACCCCACTGGTTTCATGTCCATATCATTTACCATTCTCAAGTTATGCCCTTTTGAAGTTGTTGACTTTTTGTTGACTTTCAAAAGGACCTATAATGTCTTAGCTCATACCTTCCAAATGAAGTATTTTTGGGCTTGGCTTGTGAGACACAAAGTTGTAGAGAATTAAATTTCCTTCAAAATGAGCTTTGGATGGAAAATTGGTGATAAAGCATGTGAAAGTTATGGCTGGTCAAAGTTCAGTTGACTTTTCTTGAGAAAACCCTAATTTAGAAACTTCTGATTCTTGATGATCTGAAATCTCCTTGATGAATCATGATCAAATGATGAATTTTACTTCATATACTTGATGTTGGCAAAAAATCATGAGGTTTGACTTTGGTTTGACCACAGTTGACCTCAGTTTGACTTTTTAACTACTTTGACTGATTTTGACTTATCTGATCATTTGACTGAACAAACCTTTGAGAAAAGTCTTGAAACTTGTCATGGGGATTCTTAAACACATATAAGATGTTATGAAGCTCACTTGAAGCCTTGGAAATCCATTTAGCCTGATTAAAGTCAAAACCCTAGTTTTGGATGCATTGCTTAGGAGGATGCATTGTCTGAGGGAATTGTCAAATCTTCTGACCAATTGTGAACTTTGTGAACCTTGTGAACCTCATAAAATGTCTTGTGAACCTCATGGGAGGTCTTGTGAGTCTTATGAACCTTGTGAGCCTCATAAAGTGTCTTGTAAACTTCATGAACCTCATGAAAGGTCTTGTGAACCTTATGAACCTCTTAGCACACAAAGTCTTGTATTGTGAGGGCAAATTTTGGGGTGCAACAACATGCACAACTTAAAATCAACATTGGCTTATAAAGCCTCTAACATAAACAACTTATAAATTTCTCCCAAAACCAGAACAACTTACCAATTCAGCTCGTACCTGCAACTCAACTTCATTTCAACAAAACAACACAACAACAATCAACTATTAAACCACCCGACTTACCCCGACGATTTTCGTTAAATTCCGGGCAACTAAGTTTTTTCGCCTAATTCAGCTAAACCGACTAAACCATCACTATTTTAGTGTTTTGCGGTTAATACAACTATTTATAAAAATTATGTCAAAGTCGATGTTCTGATAATTTTCTGCTTTCATAAAAACATAGGCATACAAATCTATTTTCTGTCAAATTCCCAAAACTATTTTACTGTCAAAAATCCAACACAGTGTTAATACCAAAACTATTTTTGTTTGCTACTGATAGTTATGCTTGATAGTTACACTTGCTCCGGATTATAAAAATTTAATACTAATTTTGATCTTTAACAAAATATAATTCATATAATTAGTATATCTAGAATTTAGAATCACTAGATTATTAACCAAGTTTAAGTGGAATAATTTATTAAAATATTGCATAAGAAAAAATGAGTGGTCCCTTCCAAATACAGGGTGGCGCAAGATGCATGTGGATATGTGGCCAGCGCCACTTTTCATGTTGGTGGCCACAAAATGTGGTTGTCACCACACATACATATGGCCTGCGCCATGTATGACTAGGGAGCATGGCTCCCGCCACCTCACTAGGTGGCTCCCAACCTCACCTATGTGGCTCATGTCACATGTATTTTATGAACTTTGGGTACTGAGTCATCGTCCCTAAATCCAAATTTTCCAGAAAAATTACGACACTGCAGCAACGTAACAAAATCAACATTTTACATGAACAACTTATGAACAACTTATCATCACCACTAATAAACAATTTCATACAAGAATAATCATCACAATAACACGATATTAGACTTTCATAACTAGCATCAACATCAACCAAACACAACAACATACAACTACCCAATCCTAGTACTGATTATCATACCCAGTTATAAAGATCAGACCCATCCTTACCTTGGATTGGATTGAATGTAGCCCTACAAGATCGAATTCTGGAACTCGCTTTCGATTGCAGTTTTCTCCCGCAGCCTCTTCTCTCACGATCGTGTTATGCTTCTGTTATCCCACTTACTAATACAACCTAATTTATAATTCTTTTATTTTCTTTTTATCAAAATAATATAATTCTAATAATTAACTAATGGGCCTAACAATTTCACCCCTCTATTTACTAATTCAGACACAATTTCTAGCCCACTAACCAACCCACTTCAACAACCATAATATTACTTCTAATATTATTTCTACGACTTCCTGACTTAAACTTCCGACTTAACGACTTAATCAACCACAACATAAAATCGATCAAAGAAACACAAATAAATAATTAAATATTCGATAAAATAATAATTAAATATTTGGGCATTACAACTCTCCCCCACTTAAAATATTTTTGTCCTCGAAAATTTACCTGATTCAAATAACTCGAGATAGGAGTCTCACATCTTGCTCTCCAATTCCCAGGTCATGCTTTCTCCAGCAATTCCCAACCAAAAAACTTTCACCAACACGGTCTCTTTCCCTCAAAGAGTCTTTGTTTCATGATCTTCAATTGGCACAAGGTTTGTCTCCACCGTGAGATTATCTCGTACTTGCACATCGTCCATACTAACCACATGAGACGGATCTGAAATATATTTCTGAAGTTGCGACACATGGAACACATCATGCAAATTCGAAAGATTTGGCGGTAATGCCATCCGATAAGTAACTTTCCCAACTCTGTCCAAAATTTGATACAGACCGATAAAACGGGGAGTGAGCTTCTTAGACTTCAAATCTCTCCCAACACCAGTCACATACGTGACTCTAAAAAACACATGATCACCAGCTTAGAATTCTAAATCCTTCTTTTGCTTGTCATGGTAACTCTTCCTACTACTTTGAGAAGCCTTCATCTTCTCTCGGATCAACTTTACTTTCTCGGTAGCTTCTCGACTAACTATAGTCCAAGTACTACACGTTCACCAGATTCATGCCAACACAACAAAGTTATACACCTCCGACCATACAACGCTTCAAAAGGTGTCATTCCAATACTAGAATGGTAACTATTATTATAAGTGAACTCGATCAATGGAAGATAAGTATCCCACGAACCTCCCTGCTCGAGAACACAAGCTCTCAACAAGTCCTCCAACGACTGAATAGTTCTCGCAGTCTGGCCATCTGTTTGAGGATGATATGTCGAACTCAACATCAACTTAGAATCCAACTCCTCTTGCAAACTTTTCCAAAACTCCGACGTAAACCTCAGATCTTTATCTGACACAATACACAAAGGAACATCATGCAGTTTCACAATTACTTGGATATAAATCTTTGCCAACTTCGCAATTGGATATGTGATATAAATATGTATGAAATGAGCTGACTTCGTAAGCTTATCAACGATCAACCAAATTGAATTACGCCCTCTTAGAGTAATAGGAAGCCCTGTCATAAAATCCATAGAAATGCTATCCCATTTCCATTATGGAACTTCCAATGGTTGCATCAACCCTGCAGGCTTCTGATGCTCAAACTTCAACTTCTGACAAGTCAAACATGCATACACAAATCGTGCCATATCTTCTTTCATTCCGGACCACCAAAATATTTTCTTTAAGTCTTGGTACATTTTAGTAGCTCCTGGATGAATACTCAAATTACTCTTATGACCCTCTTCAAGAATCTTCTTTTTCATATCTGCATCATCAGGAATACATATTCGATCATGCAGTCTCAACACACCTCTTGCATCAATCTTAAAGTCACTCTTCTCTGATTGACCACAACTATTCATGATGTCCAGTAGCTTCACATCGAGCTTCTGAGCCTCTCGAATACTATCCAGAAAATCATTATTAATCTTTAACATGCCCAACATAACACTTTACGGTGTCACTTCGCACACCAAACTCATTTCTCGAAACTAATCAATTAATTCCAACTCCTTAATCATCATTACTGATATATGCAAGGTCTTTCCTCTTAAAGCATTGGCCACAACATTATCTTTGCTTGGATGATAATCAAACTGAAATCATAATCTTTCAGCAACTCCAACCATCTACGTTGTCTCATATTCAGCTCTTTCTGGTCAAACAAATACTTAAGGCTCTTGTGATCACTATAAACTTAAAATCTGGAACCATAAAGATAATGCCTCCAAATCTTCAGCATAAAAACAATTGCATCAAGTTCTAAATCATGCGTAGGATAGTTATTCTCATGAGTTCTCAAGTGTCGCGACACATAAGCAATTACTTTATTATTCTGCATGAGCACACCTCCTAAACCCATCAACAAGGCATCACAATAAATTACAAATGGTTCTTCTGGATTCGGTAAAGTCAAAATTGGCACCGACATCAACCTCTTCTTCAATTCGGTAAAACTTTCTTCGCATTGAACGTCCCACACAAAAGCCTTACTTTTACAAGTTAATCTAGTTAACGGAAGTGCCAATTTAGAAAATCCTTCAATAAACCTTCTATAATAACCATCTAACCCCAAAAAGCTTCTCAGTAGCCCACCTTGGAGTTTCTCATTGCAACACAACATCTACCTGTGAAGGATTCACAGCAATACCACTACCTGAAATCACATGGCCAAGAAAACTGACTTATTTCAACCAAAACTCGCACTTGGACAACTTCACATACAATTTCTTATCTTTCAAAACTTCCAACACTGTTCTCAAATGCTCCTTATGCTCTTCTTCTGACTTAGAGTAAATCAGAATATCATCAATGAATACAAAAGCAACAGTCTAGATAAGTATGAAAAATGCAGTTCATGTATTCCATAAATACTCCCGGCGCATTAGTCACACCGAAAGGCATCACAGAATACTCATAATGTCCATACCGTGTTCTGAATGTCGTCTTCTGAATATCTTCATCTTTCACTTTGATCTAATAATAACCCGATCTCAAATCGATCTTACTGAACACACAAGCACTCACCAATTGGTCCATCAAATCATCTATTCTCGGAAGAGGATACTTATTCTTGATCGTCACTTTATTCAGCTGTCTTTAATCAACACAAAGTTGCATACTACCATCTTTCTTCTTCACTAGCAACACTAGAGCTCCCCATGGCGATACACTGGTTCTTACAAACTTCTTCTCAAGTAATTCTTCCAACTGCTTCTTTAGTTTAGACAGCTTGGATGTCGACATTCTATACGGTGCCATCGAAATAAGTCTAGTACCAGGTACCAGATCAATCGCAAATTCAACTTCTCTCTCCGGCAGCACATCAGGAATTTCATCAGGGAAAACTTCAGGAAACTTATTCACTATTAATAATTCCTCAACCTTAGCTTTACTCTCAACAGACAATGTTGCCATCAGCGAAAACATCTGAGTTTCTTCTTTCATCAATTGTTGTAGCTCTCTGAAAGATAACAATCCAACTCCTTCCTCTTCAGGAGTAGAAAACCTCACCGACTTGCGGTAACAGTTTATATGAACATAGTTATACTCTAACCAGTTCATCCCATGATTACATCCATCCCAGTCAATAGTAAGCACACCAAGTCAACATAAAAGTCTTTATAGAAGATCAATAAAGGACACTTTAAACATACAAGAGAATTAGATATTGATCCCTTAGCCGGAATCTCGAAAATCAATTCACCATTCATAGCAGACAATTCAAGACCTAATCTTTGAACACAATCAGCAGCAATAAAATAGTGTGTAGCACCAGTATCAATAATAGTAATTAAATGAGTACTATTAATGAATCATGTACCTCTGATAAGTCTGACCTCGTTAGTTGTTTGAGTTCCCGCCAACGCGGACACTTTTCCAGTATGAGCTTTCTTCGACTTCTGACACTGGCTACCAATATGTCCTTCTTCTCCATAATTAAAACAAATCATTTCCTTGTGCTTGCAATCAGCTATTGCATCCAGTCTTACCACAACGAAAACACCTATTTACCTCAACAGTGCACACATTACTCTTATGACCAGCCTGACCACACTTGAAACAAACTATACCTACAAGAGCACCTCCCCCACTAGTCCTCTTAGTTGGAGCAACTTTATGTTTACCCTTTCCAGCTGGAGCATCATAAGGCTTGCCACGGTTTTGTTGTTGATTGCCTCTTTTGTCACTGACAATTTTGTAATGAATATTATTGTCTTCTTCATATATTATACAACTATCAACCAACTTAGAAAAGACATGGATCTTCTGATATCCAACAACTTTCCTGATTTCAGAGCACAACCTGTTTTCAAACTTGATGCACTTTGAAAATTCAGCACCAACACCAGTATAATGAGGATAGAACTTGGAAAATTCCACAAATTTTGTAGCATAGTCGGTGACAAACATGTTTCCGTGCTTTAGCTCAAGGAACTCAATCTCCTTCTTGCCACAGACATCCTCTGGATAATACTTTCTCATGAATTCCCTATGGAACACACCCCAATTGATTACTTCACCTGCAGCACCCAACCTCTCACGAGTCTCCAACGTAGAAGGTTTGATATGTGAGTACCATATCGAACCTTTTACGCTGGAGTACAATCCATAACACGGAAAATTCTCTCAAAATCTCCTTCAACCATCCTAACGCTGCATCTAGATCATGCTTTTTTTTTACCGGTAGATTCTCTCTCTAAAAAGTCGCCAAGCTACGTGATCCAACATCTTCACCAGCATTTAGCAAGTTCTGCACAGCCTGAGCCATCGCTTGCATTGCAGCAGTCATCACAACACCGTTTCTTCCAGCCATCTCAACTTATCACTACAACACAACCAAAAGTTAGAATCAAATAACAATAGTCGATTATTAAACAACTAAGACTCGACACTTGGCCAGACACACCGATCTGCTCTGATACCACTAATGTAACACCTCATTTTCTACCCGAAAATTATAATAAAATCATACTAATAAAATTTTCAACATAAACGGGTGTAACACCCCAAAATTTGCCTTCTTATTTATCATCAACCTCGAGCGATTCACGCTTCATTCTTGCATCATTCCGCATATCATCGCATCGCATTTGAAAAAATAAATAAATCATTCATCGTCCTTTGCATGAGGTGTGTGGTCGATCGAGGCTCGGCAAACATTGGAGTTCAAGAGAAATTGATGTACCAAAAATAATCCACACCACTTTCAAGCTAACCAATTAAAAAGGAAGAATTCACCACTTTCCTCCCCTTTTCTTTCCGCTTTTCCTTCCACTTTCTTTCCACGCTTCCTTTCATTCTTTCCATCTCATTTTTTCCACTTCAATTCCACTCCATTTCCCTTGGAAACTTCCACCACCTTCCACCATCTTCTAGAGTATTCCAAGGAATGTTCTAGAGTATTCCAAGGAATGTTCTAGAGTATTCCAAGGAATATTCCAAGGAATATTCCTTTGTCCAACCCTAACCCTAACTAACTACCAAACCTAATTTTGGATCCCAAACCTATTTTTTGGGCCCCAAACCTCATTCCATTCCAAACCTAGCTCCAAGCCTAGCCTCTATATAACCTTTAATCACTTCAATGCAAAGGGTTCCCACAATTCCAAATTTTTCACTTCTTCCATAATCACTTTTTCTCTCTCACTTTTCCTCCATTTTCCCTCCTTTCACCAAAGCTTCTTTGAATAAGCTCTTCAAGTTTCACATTGAAACTTGAAGATCTTGAAGCTTAAGCCTCCAACCTCCATTAATTGTGGATCGTAGAAGAAGAAGCTAGTGATTTTGTTGAAGATTTCGGCTTATCGGAAGTGTGTAAAGATTCAAGCATCAAGAACGCATTTATTTTGCGGTTTCTCGGTTTTCGGTTTTCTCTTCGATTCAAGCTCCGATTATTGCAACAATTACCGAAGCACTCCTCCGCTTCGTAGGTTGGTGATCTTAATCACTTCTTCTTTAAGTTATTCTCTTCATCTCGCCACTTTCGGCATTCTTTAAGTGCTTTTTGCTTTGTTTAAAATCAATTCCGTTTCGATTATGTTTGCTTGTGATTTGTAATTTTGGTTGAATTTGGATTTAAGGTGTTAATAGATATAGGTTCTGCCATGTGTAAATAAGCTCCAATAAGTAGAAATTAGTGTTAGCATGTTCCTAGGTATGTTAGGGATCATTAGAAGCAAGATTGTGGCCAAAAGCACTTTTTTCAAAAGCATTTTTCACTTTTCGTTCAGTGTTAACCGGTTAACGCATATGGTTAACCGGTTAACGCATGCGTTTTTTGGCCAAAATGCTGATTTTTTTGCCCGTTAACGGGTTAACCTATATGGTTAATCGATTAACGCTGATCATTTTTGGATTTTTAGCCTATTTTCTTGCTCAATCTTGCTTCCTAGTGCCTCTAATGTTCATACATGTTTAGGTATTGATTTTAGGGAATTTTTGGGTCCATTTCCAGTAGCTAGTCTCCCCATTTCGAGTCGTTTCGACACGATTCCGTTCATGTTGCGTTTTATGCATTGTTGTGTTCTTTGTGCATGCCTTGAGTTCTTGCATTGTGTTGCCATGTTTATACATCATTTGGTATGTAATAATCGTGTTGCATTCTGTTTTTACATGTTTGCATTGCATTAAATCATTTTTTTTCATTCCCATTATATCAAGGTATGTTGCATTTTGCATAATCATATGTATGTGCATTTGGTTGCATACTTTATCATGTCATATGCATCAATTAAATTCTGAATTTTGCATTGAGTTTAGTATGTTTGTTGAGCAATCATGTTGCATGTTCATAATCAAAGATCATCATGTTCATATGCATGTTTAGGTGTTACTTTGTGCATTTACTTGTTACATAATTCATGAGATACATGCTTGCATAATCATTCAATGATGTGCATGTTCTTGCCTTGGTATATGTTGACTTAAGTTCAAATACATGTTCATGATGAGATTAGTGATTTTTGCATTGAGTGTATGCATTAAAGAATGAAAATAAGCAATTTTAGATTTTGCATTTCATGGCTGTTTTTGCATGAGTGCTGTAAAATGTATGATGTTTGCTATGTGTACATGCTGTTTGTAACCTTTCTGCACCTACTTTTCCATGTTGCATGCTGGCTGTAAAAAGCTGGTGGGTGTTAGGCTTAGTTTTATAGCTGTTTGTGTATTAAGGGGCTGTAATAGGTGCTGTATTTTGGTTTTAGCATTTTTTTAGTTCCTTTAGGATTAAAATAGAGTCTAGTTTAGGTCTAAGGTGCCTTAGGATTTAATTAGGATTTAATTAATGTGTGTTTGCCTTATTCTTTTTAATAAAAATGTGCATTAACACTTGTTTTGTAGTGGGGAAGATTGAGGTAAGTTTACTCCACTTTATCCTTTATTTTTTATGCATTTCTTTTAGGCTTTTTAATTCATTTTTCCTTCCATGTTTGTGATTGGTAGGATTCCCCATTGTTAGGACCAACTTATCTTCCTTAGGAAGTAAGTTGCATCCTTTTTCCTTTGTTTCTTTTCCTTTTTCCATTAGGAATAGAAAACCTCACTAACCACTAGGATCACTTTGTAAATACATAATATATTAGGATTGAGTCTTAGTCCCTTAGATTTTTCCTTTTATCAACTTGAGTCATTCTCTTTCTCATCTCAAAAGAAAAGCAATAAAACACTTAATAAAAACCGAACAATCTTGTACGACACGAGACTTTGTTGCGGAGTGTTTATACGCGTCCTGTTTCGGGGCGAGGTGTAAATACTTCCCGCGATGGATAGGTCTTAGTACAAGACCGTTCACAAACAAATTCAAAGCATTTCTTCTAAAAAACAACAAACCAAGAAGTCACGTCTTCTATTCTCATCTCATACTCTTCATGACTTGTCTCGACAGTTCAAACAGCGATACGGTAAACACCCTCGTGTCAGAGCCGGTAGCACCTGAGCTAGAACTATGGCAACGTCATCCTAAAAATCACAAACTAATAGTTCCCGCCTTAGTTAGGCGAACTACGTCGACTCTGATCCTCATTATCCCGATGAGGTACGTAGGCAGCGGGGTAGGGCCCGTTCGAGCATATTCTTTATTTTCCCTACATTTTCCCCATTCTTTCTTTTCATTCTCTTTTCCAGTTCCTTTCTCATTTCTCATTTCCATTCCAGTTAGCGGTTTTGTTCAGCAGCATTCATATTTTTCTCACCCATTGAAACAAGCAAGCAAGCGTGGATCCCGTCGGGTACGACGGACGATCTGGGGTGCTAATACCTTCCCAGGTCGTAACCGACTCCCGAACCCCGATCTTTGGTTCGCAAGGCCTCGTCCTTTTCCTTCTTCCTCAGGTTTGTGCAACATTACCTTTCCCATTCATTCGGGATAAAAATGTCTGGCTGGCGACTCTACCTTTCCGCGCCACTTTCGCGTTTGTACTAGGATGAAAATCCCGGGAGCGACAGCTGGCGACTCTGCTGGGGACTAACCTGATTCTTCCGGTTTCCCTTGTAGAGTCAATCCTAGCGCCTGTTTGGTTTTGTTTCTTTGGGTGTTTATCTGTTTGATGCTGAGTGCTTAGTTTAGCTTTACTGTTTTTATTTACAGTTTTATTTACAACTTTACTTTATTGCATTCATTTATCGCTTTCAGTATTTTATTTTCCATGCATCATATTATACTGGACTGTCTGGCTGTGCTGGTTTTCATTTTTTCTGTGGGTTGGGAGTTACTGTGAGATAAGCCAAATACCCGGCTTGAGTGCACCATAGGATTAGCGTGGACATGTTGTGCTCGCATGGTTACATGATGAGTGGTGATGTGTTCCACACCCAGGTTGCGACTGTCTTGGGACTATTCTGTGTGGGGGTTCTTCCCCACTTCAGGGTACAACCTTGATAGTTATGTGCAGCTGGGGACCGATCATTGAGAACCTTAATGGAAACAACCCTCTCCAGTGATGACAGTGGCAGACCACATTTGTTGGCAAACCCACTCGCATCCGAGGGTCTATTGGGAACTCGCATAGGATGGCCTGGTTCTCTCATAGGAATTCAGTTAAAGCAAACTGTTCGTATGACGATAGTATTGTACCCTTCGGGATGAATGTACTATTGTTTCTCGATTCAGTGCTTGAAGCTGGAGACTTGTGAGGGATGCTCGTTTTTCCGGACTCAACTGAGACCTCCCTGGTTAGTATATAATGCCAAACCGATTCCCTGACTTGGTCACGAGCCATTTCTCGGAAATGGCGAACGTATTATGGCTATCCGGCTTTGAGAGTCTGTGATGTTGACTCGGAGTAGCATACCCGTGAGATGGGAGGGTTTTACAGGTTTGCAGGAACCCTGAAACTTCCAACATACCCACTTTGCCAGCAGTATTCAATACTATGATCAGGTTCTACATGGTCCTTTGGTTTCGAAATCCGGAATTTCGGTGGTACTGTTATTATGACTCTTCACCAGCACATGACTTTCTTCTCAACACCAATGTCAGACCAGTGGTCGCCAGACCTTTGATCACACACCAGTGCATTGCATAACATCCTCTGCATGCTTGCATTACTAACACATGCTTACTCATTTGCAGGGCCGCATGTCGCATCCTCATGAACATATCATATGCATTTACTGCATGATTTGCATATTTTGCATTTTTACAGGTTATTCGGACTTCCTAACTTATTCAATCGTAGGCAATATAGCTGGTCAACGCATTCACCGGTATCCGACCAAAAGAAACCGAATAAGGATGGCTGATCGAGTGCAGACTGAGCTCAATGAGTTCCGACAGAGGATGGATCAGTTCATGGAAATGATGACTGGCATGGCCCAGAACCAGGAGCGTCTCCGGTTGATGGTTGAGCAACCTCATGGGAATGTTAATACGGGAACACCAGCTGAGAACGTGGATGCTAACGCTGCCCGTAATGGAGAACCTCATCCAAATAGGACCGCAACACGTAATGCAGGTTTAGAAGACAATCAAGAGGACCAGTTCACTCTACTGGATGCTGACATGGGTAACATGAATGAGATCAACAATCGCAGGTACGAAGAGCTGTCAGAGAAGATCAAGGCCATGGAATGTCAGAATTCCTTGGGTATCGATGTAAACAGCCTCGGGTTAGTACCAGGAGTCAGAATCCCTCCAAAGTTCAAGGCACCATCATTTGACAAGTACAACGGCAGCACGTGTCCTAGGACTCACATTCATGCGTACTTCGGAAAAATCTCGGCTCATACTGATGACGAGAAACTTTGGATACATTTCTTCCAAGACAGTTTATCTGGAGCTTCGTTGAACTGGTATATGAAGCTGAGTCGGGTCTCTATTCGAAGTTGGAAAGATCTAGCTGAGGCATTTCTCAAGCAGTATCAGTACAATATTGATATGGCTCCGAATCGCACTCAGTTGCAGAACTTGTCTCAAGGACCCAAAGAGAGTTTTAAGCAGTATGCCCAGAGGTGGCGTGAGCTGGCCGCACAGGTTCAACCTCCCTTGCTGGATCGGGAGATGGCAGACATGTTTATGGGCACCTTGCAAGGTGTTTACTTGGACCGTCTGGCCGCCTGCCCGTCCGTTGGTTTTTCTGATATCGTCACTGCTGGAGAAAGGATAGAGAATTTTCTGAAAATGGGAAAGATCCAGGATGCAAGCAGTGCTAGTTCTTCTGGTGTGAGAAAACCTTTTGGCAATGGCCAAAGAAGAAGAGAAGGCGAGACGAATGTTGTGTATAGGGGCCGAGACAGAAGTTATTCTCAAGGTTACTACCAAACGGCTGCAGTGACTATCACTCCACAGGTTCAACAACCACAATCACAGTTTCAACAACAGCGACCACAGGGTCAGCAACAACAGGTACAGAGACCGTTCCAAGAAAGAACAAGAGCGAGAAACCGCAGACTCGACCCCGTCCCATGTCCATATGCTGTATTGCTTCCAGAGCTGCTAAAGTTGAACTTGGTCGAGCTTCGTACCATGAGACCTCCCGCTCCTGACAATCTACCTCCGAATTTTGATGCTAACGCCAGGTGCGAATTCCATTCAGGTGCCCAGGGGCACAGTATTGAGAAATGTTGGGCCTTTCAGAACAAGGTACAGGACCTAGTTGACTCCAAGGCGATCAATTTCGCTCCTCTCCCCAATGTACTTCATAATCCGATGCCTAGTCATAATGGAACTGGTGTCACGGTCGTTCTACCAGATGGTTCACGTTAAGCTGAAGTCTTCAAGCTGACCACCCAGGACGCCAGGGGATTCATGAAGCAAATAAAGCCAGCAGTATTCAAATACTCTCAGTGATGGCATTTATGTGTTTGCCTTTCTTCATTGTTCGTTTGTCATCCCTACTGTAGGGGAACTACGTCGCTCTGATTCTTCATTGGTCATCAGTCAATGGAGATACGTAGGCAGAAGATCGTCAGGTCTTTCCGAGCAAACTTTTGGGGCAACTTTACTCCCCAGCTTCACTCTTTCCTCCAGACGTCTCGTGTCAGAGTCAGAATAGCTAGAAGAGGAAGTATTACTGCCATGGTTGGGCATGCAACTGCAAATTGAAGATCACAAGGCTGTGAAAAGAGCTATTGATCGTTGAAAGTATCCAAGACTGACAGGTCCAGACGGAGCCAAGCCTCCTCAACTATGGCAATATTCAGTTTCTGTACTGCATTTCCATTTGTAGTTTCTTTTATGTGTTAAACATTTGTCAATGTATGAAATTTGTTTGCTTTTGAATGTTAGAAATAATAAAACTCACATGTTTTTCTTGAAGTAAATTCATTTGCATTCCCTTATAATTTTGCATATGTATATCGCAATACTAATTGTCGTGCTTAAATTCTATGAGGGAGGATGACGAAACAAAAATGCAATATCTCTGAATTGTGTGCTCTCAAGTAAGACCCTGTTGACGATGTGCAGGCATTGTTTCAAATCCTAGACACTGGAGATATAAGGAAGATAAACCCTTGCTAACCCCTTCGAGCCTTGAAGTAGGAGTTTTCTTTTCACATAAAAAACCCTCACATGTAACCCAGGGGCAGGGTAGACGTCAGCTAGTCAGACCAAGCGTCCAAACTTTCATAAAGAAGTGTATCTGAAGATCCATTGCATCCTACTATGCTAATCGAGAGGTCCAAAGACCCAAAACCACAATGGTTATCCAAGTCAAAAGGTCCAAAGATTGACAACCACAATGGTTATCCTTCGCCGACCCCAAAATGAGGCAGTCACAACCCTCGTGAAGCAATCAAGACAAGCAGTGTCACGCGACTTGTACACAAAAAAAAAAAAAAAAAAAAAAAAAAAGAAGAAAAAAAGGCCCGCTAAGTCGAAACTTGAAAACAAGCGACTTAGGCAAAAGTTAGGGCATCCCGCTGGACTTCACAATCAAAGATTCACAAGAATCAGTCCAGGCAAAAGTTAGGGATAAGCAAAGTAATGCAAAAGCGAAAGACAGAAAGGATTACACAAGAAAGATCCTCAAATAAGAACAAAGTCGTGTGGCATAAACACAAAAGATAGAGGAGTGACTGACTCTCAATAATAACCTGATTGGTGCTTGAACGGATAGCAGCAATGGTTCCTCAATCAACACGAAACCCTTATGAAAGGTGAATGCTTGTGAAAACTAGCTGAACATAGGAATGGAGAACATCACGAAGAGCGGGTGGGCACAAATAAACTTTGAGCCTATATCCTTTGTTTCTACAACCATGAACCAGGCCACGATACAACCCTTAAAAGTCCTAACTGAAACAGGGTTAAATTGAGAGCATACTACCACGAGACCGCGTTCCTGACTCCTATGAGTTGTGCTAAAAGACGTTTGTTGGTATTGCGTGTACATACTTTCATTCAAATAAAGGTCGTATCTTAACCAGTGATTCGCTCACAAAAGTTAACGATCCATTTTCAAAGCTTCAAGATTAACATGTTTGTTGAATTAGGATTTTCATTCTAAGAATAAACATTTTCTCACTTGCATACATTTGTTGAGCATCATAAATGGTTCACATACGGAAATTCAATCCAGAAGCTCAAGCTTGCCAGGTTGAGGAGACCAAAACTTCTGAAAGATTGTCATGTCAAGGTGTACTTATCCGAATAAAGCTTCATTGAGCAGAGATTTCCCCAGTTAGTCATGGTAAGAGCCAGCTAATCCGGGGCAGTTACGTCGAGCAATCTCTTCAAAATTAAAATACTGAGCCAATCTGGGGCAGTTATGTTGAGCAATCCCTTCAAATTTCAGTCAAACTGGGGCAATCACCTCGAGATTCAAACCTCTCCAAGAGCGAAGATTAGTCAGTCAAGAGCAAAACTATTCAAGTACTCATCCTGGGGGCAGGCCACCCTAATAGTACGAGAATTCATTCTTTCCCGAAGACAGACGATCGGAAGCATTTACCCGGAGTCTAGAATACCGTGGTTACTTGTCAAGTCAACTATCTCGTTCAACACTTCTGACAGATACAAACTCATCTGCATTGACAATGGTTACTTCCTCAGCAAGGTTGTTACACTGAATCATGTAGTCGTTATGATACCTAAGAGTTTAAAGACGCCAAGTCTTTTGTAAAATCCTCTTAAAGGTAAAATCCATACAGAAGCAACTGATCCCCAGCACGAGACAATTTGAAATCTTTCCTCCTCAGCAGGACGTGTCTCGGTGTTGTCATCACCAACAGGTCTAAGGCAATTCCTATTCCCCTAGAAGATTTCAGATAAATCATTCTCCTCCCCAGCAGATCCATAAGAGTGGATATTCCTCAATAGTCCGAGTATCCCCGGGCACGGCCCTCAAATCTAAAAGTCCAATTTATTTTTGGCAAAGGTGATAAGTCGGGACAGATGAATTATTCACGCTCCTCTCCAACAGAGATGTCATCCCCACAGGGCTACTTGATATTGAATTCGCGATCATTGTGGTTCCCCACAGAGTCAACAGAGACTTATTACTTCAGCGTCAGGAATTTCTTTTACAGTCACCAGTTCATCAACAATACTCAAGACATAATATCCCCAGTGTCATGGGGCAATATACCATGCAATTCCATATGCAAAGTCCAGCCGCAGACTGGCCAAAGTCCATCTTCGGGTGGCAAGTTTCAAAAGTCTCCCGTAGTGAGCAAAAGTCTCCCGTAGTGAGCAAAAGTCTCCCGTAGTGAGCAAAAGTCCAGCCGCAGACTGGCCAAAGTCCATCTTCGGGTGGCAAGTTTCAAAAGTCTCCCGTAGTGAGCAAAAGTCTCCCGTAGTGAGCAAAAGTCCAGCCGCAGACTGGCCAAAGTCCATCTTCGGGTGGCAAGTTTCGAAAGTCTCCCGTAGTGAGCAAAAGTCTCCCGTAGTGAGCAAAAGTCCAGCCGCAGACTGGCCAAAGTCCATCTTCGGGTGGCAAGTTTCAAAAGTCTCCCGTAGTGAGCAAAAGTCCAGCCGCAGACTGGCCAAAGTCCATCTTCGGGTGGCAAATCTCAAAAGTCTCCCGTAGTGAGCAAAAGTCTCCCGTGGTGAGCAAAAGTCTCCCGTAGTGAGCAAAAGTCCAGCCGCAGACTGGCCAAAGTCCATCTTCGGGTGGCAAATCTCAAAAGTCTCCCGTAGTGAGCAAAAGTCTCCCGTGGTGAGCAAAAGTCTCCCGTAGTGAGCAAAAGTCCAGCCGCAGACTGGCCAAAGTCCATCTTCGGGTGGCAAATCTCAAAGGTCTCCCGTAGTGAGCAAAAGTCCAGCCGCAGACTGGCCAAAGTCCATCCTCAGGGTGGCATCATATCAAAAGTCCACCCGCAGTGTGGCAACTCTTTAAAGTCCACCCGTAGAGTGGCAAAGTATTTTGAAGTCCAACCGCAGATTGGCGAAAGTCCATCCTCAGGGTGGCATCATTCCCAAAGTCCACCCGCAGCGTGGCAATTTCCAAGGTCCACCCGTAGAGTGGCAAAGTATTTTGCAGTCCAACCGCAGATTGGCCAAAGTCCATCCTCAGGGTGGCATCATATCAAAAGTCCACCCGCAGCGTGGCAAGTTTCAAAAATCTCCCACAGCGAGCAAAAGTCCACCCGCAGCGTGGCAATTTCCAAGGTCCACCCGCAGTGTGGCAATGTATTTTGAAGTCCAACCGCAGATTGGCGAAAGTCCACCCTCAGGGTGGCATCATGTCACAAGTCCACCCGCAGCGTGGCAATTTCCAAAGTCCACCCGTAGCGTGACAAATCAACAATCTCCCAGTGATATTCCAAAAACATTCACCAATTCGCTACTCTTCATGTCCGAGTTCTCCACAAGCAGAGTTTAGATGGTTGGGTTTATTTCCCTGTTCTCTTCCACCGAGTGCAAATTTTCGGGTTGTTTTAGTATTCAATCCCTGCATACTTCAAATGTCTGAAAGCAGCTGCTATCATCCATTCAAGTCTACAGTGATTGAATAGGGGCAGCTGTAACACCCCAAAATTTGCCTTCTTATTTATCATCAACCTCGAGCGATTCACGCTTCATTCTTGCATCATTCCGCATATCATCGCATCGCATTTGAAAAAATAAATAAATCATTCATCGTCCTTTGCATGAGGTGTGTGGTCGATCGAGGCTCGGCAAACATTGGAGTTCAAGAGAAATTGATGTACCAAAAATAATCCACACCACTTTCAAGCTAACCAATTAAAAAGGAAGAATTCACCACTTTCCTCCCCTTTTCTTTCCGCTTTTCCTTCCACTTTCTTTCCACGCTTCCTTTCATTCTTTCCATCTCATTTTTTCCACTTCAATTCCACTCCATTTCCCTTGGAAACTTCCACCACCTTCCACCATCTTCTAGAGTATTCCAAGGAATGTTCTAGAGTATTCCAAGGAATGTTCTAGAGTATTCCAAGGAATATTCCAAGGAATATTCCTTTGTCCAACCCTAACCCTAACTAACTACCAAACCTAATTTTGGATCCCAAACCTATTTTTTGGGCCCCAAACCTCATTCCATTCCAAACCTAGCTCCAAGCCTAGCCTCTATATAACCTTTAATCACTTCAATGCAAAGGGTTCCCACAATTCCAAATTTTTCACTTCTTCCATAATCACTTTTTCTCTCTCACTTTTCCTCCATTTTCCCTCCTTTCACCAAAGCTTCTTTGAATAAGCTCTTCAAGTTTCACATTGAAACTTGAAGATCTTGAAGCTTAAGCCTCCAACCTCCATTAATTGTGGATCGTAGAAGAAGAAGCTAGTGATTTTGTTGAAGATTTCGGCTTATCGGAAGTGTGTAAAGATTCAAGCATCAAGAACGCATTTATTTTGCGGTTTCTCGGTTTTCGGTTTTCTCTTCGATTCAAGCTCCGATTATTGCAACAATTACCGAAGCACTCCTCCGCTTCGTAGGTTGGTGATCTTAATCACTTCTTCTTTAAGTTATTCTCTTCATCTCGCCACTTTCGGCATTCTTTAAGTGCTTTTTGCTTTGTTTAAAATCAATTCCGTTTCGATTATGTTTGCTTGTGATTTGTAATTTTGGTTGAATTTGGATTTAAGGTGTTAATAGATATAGGTTCTGCCATGTGTAAATAAGCTCCAATAAGTAGAAATTAGTGTTAGCATGTTCCTAGGTATGTTAGGGATCATTAGAAGCAAGATTGTGGCCAAAAGCACTTTTTTCAAAAGCATTTTTCACTTTTCGTTCAGTGTTAACCGGTTAACGCATATGGTTAACCGGTTAACGCATGCGTTTTTTGGCCAAAATGCTGATTTTTTTGCCCGTTAACGGGTTAACCTATATGGTTAATCGATTAACGCTGATCATTTTTGGATTTTTAGCCTATTTTCTTGCTCAATCTTGCTTCCTAGTGCCTCTAATGTTCATACATGTTTAGGTATTGATTTTAGGGAATTTTTGGGTCCATTTCCAGTAGCTAGTCTCCCCATTTCGAGTCGTTTCGACACGATTCCGTTCATGTTGCGTTTTATGCATTGTTGTGTTCTTTGTGCATGCCTTGAGTTCTTGCATTGTGTTGCCATGTTTATACATCATTTGGTATGTAATAATCGTGTTGCATTCTGTTTTTACATGTTTGCATTGCATTAAATCATTTTTTTTCATTCCCATTATATCAAGGTATGTTGCATTTTGCATAATCATATGTATGTGCATTTGGTTGCATACTTTATCATGTCATATGCATCAATTAAATTCTGAATTTTGCATTGAGTTTAGTATGTTTGTTGAGCAATCATGTTGCATGTTCATAATCAAAGATCATCATGTTCATATGCATGTTTAGGTGTTACTTTGTGCATTTACTTGTTACATAATTCATGAGATACATGCTTGCATAATCATTCAATGATGTGCATGTTCTTGCCTTGGTATATGTTGACTTAAGTTCAAATACATGTTCATGATGAGATTAGTGATTTTTGCATTGAGTGTATGCATTAAAGAATGAAAATAAGCAATTTTAGATTTTGCATTTCATGGCTGTTTTTGCATGAGTGCTGTAAAATGTATGATGTTTGCTATGTGTACATGCTGTTTGTAACCTTTCTGCACCTACTTTTCCATGTTGCATGCTGGCTGTAAAAAGCTGGTGGGTGTTAGGCTTAGTTTTATAGCTGTTTGTGTATTAAGGGGCTGTAATAGGTGCTGTATTTTGGTTTTAGCATTTTTTTAGTTCCTTTAGGATTAAAATAGAGTCTAGTTTAGGTCTAAGGTGCCTTAGGATTTAATTAGGATTTAATTAATGTGTGTTTGCCTTATTCTTTTTAATAAAAATGTGCATTAACACTTGTTTTGTAGTGGGGAAGATTGAGGTAAGTTTACTCCACTTTATCCTTTATTTTTTATGCATTTCTTTTAGGCTTTTTAATTCATTTTTCCTTCCATGTTTGTGATTGGTAGGATTCCCCATTGTTAGGACCAACTTATCTTCCTTAGGAAGTAAGTTGCATCCTTTTTCCTTTGTTTCTTTTCCTTTTTCCATTAGGAATAGAAAACCTCACTAACCACTAGGATCACTTTGTAAATACATAATATATTAGGATTGAGTCTTAGTCCCTTAGATTTTTCCTTTTATCAACTTGAGTCATTCTCTTTCTCATCTCAAAAGAAAAGCAATAAAACACTTAATAAAAACCGAACAATCTTGTACGACACGAGACTTTGTTGCGGAGTGTTTATACGCGTCCTGTTTCGGGGCGAGGTGTAAATACTTCCCGCGATGGATAGGTCTTAGTACAAGACCGTTCACAAACAAATTCAAAGCATTTCTTCTAAAAAACAACAAACCAAGAAGTCACGTCTTCTATTCTCATCTCATACTCTTCATGACTTGTCTCGACAGTTCAAACAGCGATACGGTAAACACCCTCGTGTCAGAGCCGGTAGCACCTGAGCTAGAACTATGGCAACGTCATCCTAAAAATCACAAACTAATAGTTCCCGCCTTAGTTAGGCGAACTACGTCGACTCTGATCCTCATTATCCCGATGAGGTACGTAGGCAGCGGGGTAGGGCCCGTTCGAGCATATTCTTTATTTTCCCTACATTTTCCCCATTCTTTCTTTTCATTCTCTTTTCCAGTTCCTTTCTCATTTCTCATTTCCATTCCAGTTAGCGGTTTTGTTCAGCAGCATTCATATTTTTCTCACCCATTGAAACAAGCAAGCAAGCGTGGATCCCGTCGGGTACGACGGACGATCTGGGGTGCTAATACCTTCCCAGGTCGTAACCGACTCCCGAACCCCGATCTTTGGTTCGCAAGGCCTCGTCCTTTTCCTTCTTCCTCAGGTTTGTGCAACATTACCTTTCCCATTCATTCGGGATAAAAATGTCTGGCTGGCGACTCTACCTTTCCGCGCCACTTTCGCGTTTGTACTAGGATGAAAATCCCGGGAGCGACAACGGGATATCACATTTTTAATTTCAAATTCTCAACTTAAAAGATACTCATGTTTGATACATAACACATTCAAGGAAAGAAAATCATAAAACCAACATTTAACTCTCAAAATAATTCAACTTTATAAAGTACTACACAACAGATTCATAAACGAAATAGTAGCATCTTTATCCAACCTAAACAACTTCAAAATAAGCAACATGTAATCTAAAGTACTTCAACTAAAACAAAATTCAGCATGTAAACAATTCAAAAAAATAGACACGCGTCATCCCTCCGAGTGCTACGTGCCAGAACGACAACCACCGACTCGACTAAAGGTAACCGGCTACTCCTCTTGATTACCTAAACGTTGCCAACATAGGGACAATATTCAAATAAAAGAGGTGAGATATCGATAGTTATAAACGATATATGATAAACAATACTTAGATAAGGATCATAAACAATTCACCACTTCACAACATCAACCAAAACAACAATCAACAACAACTCGAAAGAAATGCATCTTTAATGCGACTCAACTAAATTATGCATGTGGTACCATTCGGAGTAAAACTTTCAACTTAAAATTATTTCTAGGTTATCGAACCATCAAGGCATAAGCCTTCAACTTTCAACTTAGTGTCAATCCAGGCAAACTGGTGCGAGCAACGACTCCGACATAATATGCAAATGTACTATATGACATACACGACTTCACAAACAACATAACATCAGCAGCACAAACAACTTATACAACACGCACAACTTAAAGTCAACATTGGCTTATAAAGTCTCAAACATAAACACTTAGAAATTTCTCTGAAAACCGGAACAACATACCAATTCAGCATGTACCTGCAACTCGACTTTCCAAAATCATTTCAACAAAACAACACAACAACAATCAACTATTAAACCACCCGACTTACCCCGACGATTTTCGTTAAATTCTGGGCAACTAAGTTTTTCGCCTAATTCGGCTAAACCGACTAAACCATCACTATTTTAGTGTTTTGCGGTTAATACAACTATTTATAAAAATTCTGTCAAAGTCGATGTTCTGATAAATTTCTGTTGTCATAAAAGCATAGGCTTACAAATCTATTTTCAGTCAAATTCCCAAAACTATTTTACTGTAAAAAAATCCAACACAGTGTTAATACGAAAACTATTTTTGTTCGCTACTGATAGTTATGCTTGCTCCTGATTATAAAAATTTAATACTAATTCTGATCTTTAACAAAATATAATTCATATAATTAGTATATCTAGAATTTAGAATCACTAGATTATTAACCAAGTTTAAGTGGATTAATTTATTAAAATATTGCATAAGAAAAACTGAGTGGTCCATTCCAAATACAGGGTGGCTCGCGCCACCCATGATGCATGGGGATATGTGGCCAGCGCCACTTTTCATGTTGGTGGCCACAAAATGTGGCTGTCACCACACATACATATGGCATGCGCCATGTATGTCTAGGGAGCATGGCTCCCGCCACCTCATCAGGTGACTCCCAACCTCACCCATGTGGCTCCCGCCACATGTATTCTCTCAACTTTGGGTACTGAGTCATCGTCCCTAAATTCAAAATTTTCAGAAATATTACGACATCGCAACAATGTAACAAAATCAACATTTTACAGAAACAACTTATGAACAACTTATCATCATCACCAATCAACAATTTCATACAAGAATAATCATCACAGTAACACGATATCAGACTTTCATAACTAGCATCAACATCAACCAAACACAACAACATACAACTACCCAATCCTAGTACCGATTATCATACCTGATTATAAAGATCGGACCCACACTTACCTTGGATTGGATTGAAGGTAGCCCTACACGATTGAATTTCGGAACTCGCTTCTGATTGCAGTTTTCTCCCGCAGCCTCTTCTCTCACGATCGTGATATGCTTCTGCTATCCCACTTACTGATACAACCTAATTTCTAATTCTTTTATTTTCTTTTTATCAAAATAATATAATTCTAATAATGAACTAATGGGCCTAACAATTGCACCCCTCTATTTACTAATTCAGACATAATTTCTAGCTCACTAACCAACCCACTTCAACAACCATACTATTACTTCTAATATTATTTCTACGACTTTCTGACTTAAACTTCCGACTTAACGACTTAATCAACCACAACATAAAATCGATCAAATAAACACAAAAATATTCAATACACTAATAATTAAATATTTGGGCGTTATATATCTCAGATCCCTCAAATATATCCTAGACAAAATCCACTATCTCATATCTTAATGAGACAAATGAATGGTTGTGAAACTTGAGTACCGCTCACCTTCGGTTGACAACGAAAGGAACATTATGTTTAGCAAATTCGAGCTCAAGACTCGAGTGGATGTTAGGCTATGTGGGATACATATTTCGCCTTTGAAGATAAATTTTCGCTCGAGATGGAAGCGACGCTACGGAGATCGGTCGAAGAAATCCTAAAGATGTGTAAGCGTCCACCGAAATACTGAAATGTAGTATTTAATTTTCTATTGAAAGCATCATATTAATGCTCATTTTATGTTATGAATTTCAATTGCATTTTGGAAAGTTCATTTTCTGTTGAATTTGTTTTTAGTGTTTTTCCAAAAATATAACTTCGAAATTGTTCCAGAGATGCATCTCTGGAGCATATCAAAGCCAATATGTATGGTGCCATCCAGAATGACATTTCTTTAGTGTGCAAATGGTGTGTCCAGAAATATATTTCCGAAAACAAGGAACATATTTAAAAAATCACACAGTGCGCAAGAAATACATAGACTGAAAAAAATTCTTTTAAAATTTTTAACAGAACAGACTTAAGTTTGAAAAAACCTAACTCCACTCAACTTATTTCCACCCCTCCTAACCACCCCTTACTATTAATCTTACAAAAACACAATCTCAATCAATTCAAAATATTTTTTTAAAAAAAATATTTGAATTAATGAGAATACAAGAGGTTTTCTAACCCTTACAAAAAAAGAAAAAAAAAATTCTCTACCAACTCTGATATGAAACCTATATGAAATTCATATAAAATTTTAGAAAAAATAGGCTAAAATAGAGAATTTCAACTAAACATCCTCAATTCAAAATATCTTAATACATCCATACTTATTAAAAAACACAATCTCAATCAATTCAAAATATCTTAATACACCAATACTTATTAAAAAGTTAAAGTATTTTTTATTTTACATTCACAGTTTCTATTTATTAAACTATCAAATAAATCAGTCATACCTAATAAACATTGATTAAGTTTGTAAGAAGTTGAGAGTTCAACTCTAACCCTGGCAATCCATAATCAATTCAACTGAACTTTATTATGCATAAAAAATAAGATACTGAAATATACAAATATCTCAATCTGTCTTATGCTACATATATGGTGTTCAATGAATATGTCCAAGCTTAAGATTCATGGCGTATCATCCCATCCCAATCAGTTGTGAGTTACAAGTTCCAACTACTGATATCCTGTCGCCTATGAGCTGCCGCGTTACCAGCTACCAAGTACTGCGTATCAGCTCAATTTGTGGGCCTGCTTTATTTTTCGCATTATTACGAATCATTCATACTGCTTTTTCATTCAATTGTAACTCACATGTTAGGTTTAAATTATTCTTTCAAGTGTAGTAGTATCAAATATACCTGAAAATATTTAATTAATGTAATGTCAACATGTTCAAATTGGTAATTAAATAAGCCAGTCTCATAGTATTCAATAAAAAAACAGTTTATGTCGGTCTCGGTTTAATGTAGCGTACATTACTCTAATTAAATAATAGTACTTGGTGAGAGTGAGTAGATTTGTGCTGTTTAATTTGATTCTCGTATCTAATAATCTTTATATTCTTTATATAAAAAATGTATACATTTTCTTTACTTATTAAAAACAAATACGATTAAATCAATTAAATTGATATGTGTGTATGAATATTCAATTATAGAAAGATAATCTCACAAGACTGAAATTTTCGTCATTATAGTAATAGAAAAAAATATATATTATAAAATGCAAAAATTAAATTAGAAAAATATATAATAGAATGTTAAATAAAATTGAATGAGTTGCATTCATATTTCAGTTTTAAAAGTTAAATTTTATTAATTAAAAATAAATAAATTATGAATTTAATTGGTATACATTGATAGTGTAAAAAAATATTACACTGTCAGTTAATCGTGACCGTTAATTTTAATTACAGTTTGACTTTGATTTCAATCATTTATAAAATAATATATAAGTCCGAGTCTCTTCCTTTTTGCGTATTGCATCGCTACCTCCAACTAGGGGTGGCAAATGGGCATGCCCGTCCTTTTTAAGTCAGCCCCGTAAAAGCCCGCAAAAAAATGGAGCGGGCGGGACGGTCAAAATTGAGGATGCGGGTCTAAAACCTAAGCCCTCACCGTAAAAAAGTGAGGGCGGGAAGAAGAAAGTCTGCGGGCATTGCACTTTTTAAGCCGAAAAATACAAAAATTTAAGTAAATGTGCATGCCCTCAAAAGCCCATGACGAAAACGGAGGGGGGGGGGGTGGTAGGGCGGACATTTTAGAGTGTGAGGGCATAAACCCTTGGTCCACCCAAAATTAAAGTGCGGGCAAAACGGGCATGCCCAACGGGCCGGACCCGTTTTGTCACCCCCACCTCCAACTGCAAGGGCATCCTGGAATTTTCTTATCTAACTTATGGGTTCCTCAATTCAATTTACCACCATACCCAAAATCAGAGTGTACCTCTGACCCACATGGTTTCATAGTTCACATGACTTCATGTATCACGAAAATCAAATATACATTCCATGTATCAAACACATCAAGCATTTATTTTATGATTGATTCATTTCCCCAGTAGAATGTTCTAGTCAATCCCCACAAACATTTCCCAAATCAAAAACATTGTTATCATCCCTCATACATCCTTTCCCAGTGGACAATTTTTTGGTTATTCTTGTATTTAATCTTCTTCCACCTTGAATGCCAGAACAACTGTCACCATTCGTACATTCAGGTCCAAGATGATTAAATAAGGGCAACTGTCATACCCCAAATTTGCCCTAATTTTTTAATTTAATTTTTTATTTGGATCACTGCTACATCATCTGCATACATGGTCATCAATACATTTCCATAAGGTTATAACATCACAATCCTTCATTTGCATAAGTTCCTAAGACATGAGATCAAATTGTCTTCTTGTGATTTGGGTTGTCCTTACTTAAGAGGATTCTTCAAAAAACATTGGATCAGGAGGTTATTAGTGTGAGTTAAGAATTTATTTCCCTTCAACATCTCAGATTGGTCTTTATGATTATTCAAACAATGAAGTGTGGATCAGGGTTTCTTCTCAACATGAAAATCTTTTTCTTTCATTGACCTCCGTCAAAGATTAGGGTTTTTTGTCTGTTGTGCTTCAACTAAGGATTCATTGCATTAAGGTTCTTGTGTCAAGGTTATCTTGATCATACATGTTTCAAGATTTATTTCCATCAAAAGGTTCATTGTAATCAGGGAATTTAATTTGTGGTTGTTATTGCAAGTCGATATGGTCACACTTCTTATAGAATATTGATCTTGGTTTGTTCAGAGTTGAATCAAATGGCATCGAATTTCTTAGGCATTTATTTTGTTCAATAATTTGATTTAAGCTGAATTCAGAAGAAAGGTATCATGAACTATTTTGAGTTCAAGTTAAGGATGCGTACTTATGACTTAGAAATTCGAGAACTGTTTTCAAGATCCATATTTACTATCATATCTACTTTGTCAATTCATTTTTCCATGCACAAATCCAATTAATCATCTATGTTTTATACCTATTCACATCTAATATCGATACTCGTTTTCCAACTTTTCAAAGTCAGGTATATTTCCTAAATTCAAGCCTAATTCAAATGTTGTGACTTCCAAAACCAATGGTCATTTTTGTTATGCTTTATGTGTCTTCATATGTCCAAGGCCTAGTCAAATTTCACGTTCTTTTTTTCACTTGCAAATTCAAGTTATGTGCTAAGTTTCCAAGTCAATTTTCATGTGAATTCATGTGAAATCACGGGCCATTTCCTTTTCAAATTCATCATATAAATTCAATTCATATTTTAGCCCATTTATCCATTTTCTTTTAGTTATTTTTAGACTTAATATCATGTACAAATTTAATTCTCGTGGCACAACCCATGAGAGCTAGTAATGATTCAAATTCATTTCACAATGAGCAAAAGGCAGGCAGACTATAAAATGTCATGGCAGGATCACATAACTAAAGAGGATTCTGCAGTAAAATAGAAAATGGAGCTTATTAACCTATCTGGTTATTAGTCCACACAAAAAAAACCTCTAACAAAAAACCACAACAAAATTTTGGATTGAAATAACAAACTTTTCTCCCTGAACCCTCTCAAGGAACCCTCTCGATTATTCATAAGTTTTTTGTACAAAGACTTAACAAAAGCTCTAACAGAATTGGGGGATACACATCAGAGATCTATAATAGAAAAATAGAGGACTTCAATTCCTCACCTCTGACAGTAAAACAGTTACAAATCTCTAACAAAATGAGATAGCAGAATAACAAACTCCTCTAGACTTTCTCTGAGTTCTCCTTCAATTATCTTTCATCTTCTTCATTCTACCAGAACAAAAAGAGTTCAATCACTCTCTGCAATTGAGAACACACTCAAGTCTTCATCAATCCATCAAAATTCACCTTCAATCTTCAACTTCAAAGGATTGCAACATCGATAGTTCATCTTTTGTATAACTTGTAAGAACGACACAGCCGTAACTTCAACAATAATTTTGAACGCATCACAAGACAACTAACGACACGCCACACACCGTGTAAGCAACACGAGTACAGAATGAGAGGAATATCACAATCATTCAAACTGTAACACCCAAATTATCCCCACAAATTTATATTAAAAATTAGAGTAAATAAAACACACCATTAATTTTTAGTGTCACATTCAACTAAAACCACACGACTCAAATGATACGTTATACAAAATAGTTCGACTTGCAACTGAAATTTTTTGAATTTGCAACACAAATAATGTTTTAAAAACAACTTGTCTTTCTAAAATAAACAAACAAAGAAACACTCGTCGTCCCGACACCCAAAGCACGTATCAGAGCCGACTCCTCTAAATATGAAGTACACCGACTTCACCGACCACCACTCTACTTATTATGATCACCTGCACGTTACCAACATAAGGGCAACATTCAAATAGAAGGGGTGAGATACTTACACCAACAAAAGAGAAAAATAATAAGAATAAAGGCAAGTATCATTAAATAGATCACCACTTCTCAACAATCACAATCAAACAAACACGTCACAACATATATCGACACCATGCACATCAACAACAAATTAAGCTATGAGACTCTACCAACTCTAAGCATACGATACCATGTATCGATCTCTATTTCAAGATCCAGTTCCCGTCGGAACTCTCGACCCCTCTTTCGTGGTCCAGTATGATCTATATTTCATGACTGCACCAACATCACAACGATCCCCTCTGGAATCCGAATGGAGATACCCTACCATGGTATATCATTCCTAACCATTCACATGTCATGCACCATCAATGACACTTATGCATGTCTATAACAACTACATTATGCAAATCAACATCAACAACTAACATACAACTATAATTTACTACAACAACGGACAACATCAACATCATGCATCTTCGCATACAATAACATGTATCAACATCAACTAGAATACATACAACAACACAACATATATCAACAATAGTCTCATGTAGCCACAACAACAACTACTACACATAGAAACAACAACAACTATTAAACATATCAATTCATGTTCATTTCAAGTTATGCTAATTATCCTTCTAATTAAAC
Source organism: Lathyrus aphaca (assembly GCA_963966055.1). Classification (NCBI taxonomy): domain Eukaryota; kingdom Viridiplantae; phylum Streptophyta; class Magnoliopsida; order Fabales; family Fabaceae; genus Lathyrus; species Lathyrus aphaca. The sequence continues at coordinate 161,081,763 of OZ014521.1, read as the reverse complement.
TCATAACCTCTTTATACCCACTTCTAACAACACTACTTTAATTCCCATCCATTACTGTATTAATTAAATAAATTTTGAGAATTTTTTCAGAATTAAAACATGTTATTTTTCACTCCAGGTCTCGCTAAGTGAGGGGCTTGCTCGCTGAGCGACCAACTCTCTGTATTTGAAGCTCCAAAATTCTCACTCGCTCGCTAAGCGAGCACTGCGATTTCTGCGGCTCTCCTTTTGCGATCAACCCAAAATCCTGCTACGACATACTTATCAAAAACACCAGTTTTCAGCCAAACAAATACAAAATTATCACCACTACACCTCTAATCACATAATTAGCATACAAACACCAACTTCTAACAACCTAAACCAATTTTCATCCAAAGTCACCCAACTCAATTCTCTAGTCAACAATACAATACCTAATTCCTATTATTAAACCCTTAAGAGATGAAGAAATCTCACCCTTACCTTAGTTTTGATGATAAATTCCTTCTCTGGTCTCGAAATCCTCTTCATGCTCTAGCCCTTTTATCCTTCCTTCTTCTCAATTTACGCTTCTTCTTTCGTGATCACAAAACACGACTAAACTTCCCATTTTTCCTTATTACAAACTTATCCCTTAGACCCTATCTATGATCTTCCTTATTTTCCCTCACTCTCCTTCTCCACTTTACCATTCTACCTTTTCCTCTTTATTTTCCAAATATTTTAATTATCAAATAATATAATTATTCAATATAATATAATTATTCAATATAACATAATTCATTTAAATTAATATTATACTAAATAATATAATACTTCTTCTTCACACCAAAAATACAACAAATCCAATAAAATAAATAAAATAATAATCGGGGTGTTACAACTTTCTCCCACTTAGAATGTTTTCGTCCTCGAAAACTTATCTCATGCTAATAGATTCAGATACGACTCTTGCATCTTACTCTCCAATTCCCAAGTCATGCTTCCACTTGCACCTCCTCCCCAAACTACCTTTACAATGACAATCTATTTGCCACTCAACTGCTTTACCTCACGATCATTAATTTGTTCTGGTAGTGCTTCAACCGTAAGATTATCTCTTACCTCAACTTCATCCATCAGTATCACATGTGATGGATCCGGAAGATACTTTCGAAGTTGTGAAACATGAAATACATCATGCAAATTGGACAGTCTCAGTGGCAACGCCACTCTATAAGTAACATGTCCAAATCTTACAGAAATCTGGTACATATCAATAAATCTAGGAGTAAGCTTTCTCGAATTCAAAGCTTATCCAACACCGGTCACCGGAGTAACCCTAAAAAACACATGGTCTCCTTCTTGAAACTCAAGATCTTTCCTTCTCTTATCATGGTAACGCTTATGCCTACTCTATGAAGTTCTCATATTATCTCGAATCAACTTCACCATCTCTGTTGTTTACTGCACAATATTAGGTCCAAGTACAACACTTTCACCTGACTCATGCCAACATAAAGGTGACTGACATCTTCGTCCATACAATGCTTCAAACAACACCATTTTGATACTGGAATGATAACTATTTTTATAAGTAAACTCGATCAACAATAAGTGACTATCCCAAGCACCTCTTTGTTCAAGCACACAAGCCCTCAACAAATCTTCCAAAGATTGTATCGTCCAATCTATCTTCCCATCAGTCTGAGGATGATAAGATGAAATCAAATTTAACTTCGAAATCAATGCCTCTTGCAAGCTCTCCCAAAATCTTGAAGTAAATCGCAGATCTCTATCCGACACAATACTCAAAGGAATTCCACGCAACTTCACAATCACACTAACATATATCTCTGCCAATATCTGCAAAGAATAAGTAATACCAATCAAAATAAAATGCATTGACTTTGCCAACCTATCAACAATCACCCAAATAGCATCATGCCCTCTTGGAGTATTAGGTAACCCCATAACAAAATCCATTGAGATACTCTCCCATTTCCACTCGAGAATAACCAACAGTTGCATCAAACCAACAGGTTTCTGATGTTCCACTTTCGACTCATGACAAGTCAAACAAGCATAAACAAACTGAGCCACATCACGTTTCATACCAGGTCACCAAAATATCTTCTTTAAATCTTGATACATTTTCGTCGCTCTTGGATGAATACCCCAAGCACTTCTATGTCCTTCTTCAAGAATCATTCTCTTCAATTCAAGATCATCAGGAATACAAATACGATCCCGAAATCTTAGTACTCCTTGTTCATCAACTCGAAACTCATTACCCCTAACTTGTTCATCACTGACCATCAAGTCCACCAATTTCACATCTGACTTCTGACTTTCCCTTATATGATCAAGAAAATCATTGTTAACCTTCATCATTCCCAACATTACATTGTGAGGTGTCTGTTCACAAACCAAACTCATATCTCTAAATTGTTCAATCAACTTCAATTTTCTAGCCATCATACATCAACATATATCAACAACGATGTCATGTAGCCACAACAACTACTACATATAGCAACAACAACAACTAATAAACATATCAATTAATGTTCATTTCAAGTTATGCTAATTATCCTTATAATTAAACTCATTACCTCTTTATACCACTTCTAACAACACTACTTTAATTCCCATCCATTACTGTATTAATTAAATAATTTTTCAGAATTTTTCGGAATTAAAACATGTCATTTTTCACTCCAGGTCTCGCTAAGCGATGGACAAGTCACTAGAATTACCATGACCCAACCGTCCAAAGTCACCCCTAGAAAAATCAGAACAAGATCTACTTAAAATTTAAGAATATTGATCTAAACACAATTTTTAATGTGAGCAATAACATCATTAAAAATTACAATCCCAGAATAGGAACTCATTTGGCGGAATGAGTTTTCATACAATCTAATAAATCTCTAGTCTCTTCCTTCCACCCAAATTAAACTTCAGTTCATTTTACATATGAATAAATTGTGGAATACAAAAGGACTATTATAGTAGCAATAATCATCTCTACAAACATACATGTTATCCAAACACAATCATATATGACAAAGTTGCATCATTAACCCAATCATACTAATCATTATTAAATTATCGGGAGAGAAAGGGAAGAGTAAGGATACTTACAGAGGGAAGCTTATCTCAACACCTGTGCCAGCAATAATTCTTCGGACTCAAATAGTAGTGTGAATACTAGCATTTTTTCTTGAGATTACAATACCTTTGTAAATAGATAACCTACGCTTGTATTCCGGAACTTCCTGCAAGAAGAACAAAAAATATATCACCATTAAATTCATCTCAGTCTAAAACTCATGTTAAAAAATATTAATGCAAGTTGTAGTGCCTGTTTTACCGGAGTTACATGAAGAACTACGGTCCCTTGGTTGAGCAAGAAGCCAAATCCAATAAATACGCAAAATACACAATACAAAAGCTTGAAGAAATGCTTATGTGCCTTTACCGGCCAAAGCCTGCAAGACATGGCAGCTTGAGAAGTCCACATCTTAGTGCAGAACAAGTTTCATTACAATATGTTACTTAAAAAGCATAACATAAATTATTGTAGTTTATGAACAAAGGCACTTCGGCAATCTAAAAAGTTGTGCAGAATAAAATTACCTTCAAGTAGTTATTGACTCCAGGATCACTGTTTACAACAGAGCCAACATCATCGACAAGCTTGACTATCCGTTTAACATTTGTGTATGTCGCTTGTAGAACGAATTGTGCTAAGCGCTACTTATTAGCCATCTTTGTAGACAGCCAGTCTGCTTGTAGATCTTCATTGTCAGGAAACTACAGGGAAAAAACACAAATTGAATGTTAGAATGTCTTGATAATAGAGAAGCGTAATGACAGGAAGATTCTGCTACTTCGATTGTATTTCTTATTTCAACGTCGGTTAGGGACTCGACCAGACGAGTTCATAGTAGTTATACTTTCCAACTTTAATTGTTGGCACCGACACTATGTCGGCATAGAGATTTTGTATCATGCTAAATAGTAGCTCGCATTTTGATTGGGAAAGGGATATGTGTACTATGATATTTGTTCTTAAATCATATTATGGTTAAAAACATTTCAGCATGAAGCTCTAACCAGCTATTGAAATGTGTTATAATTACTTATCTTCCAACTATGTCGTCAACATTGTTTCAGTGATGTGTTTTGGGTTTGCAACAATGAGTTCTTTTCTATGGCTATGTGTAAGTGATGATTGTGTCTCCAATGTCTTCTGCGAGATGCTCGTGACCATTACTCATTGCCGACATTCGTCAATTGCATTTCCGACTGGTGAACAACGAGAGCAGATTCATTCGTGGCAGCTTTCGAGATTCACACAAAGCATGTGGTTGTTCATTGCATTTAATATTTACTAATAATAAGACCTGTGACTAACAGCTTTCGACATTCGTCAATTGTTGAATCTGTAGATCCAGGAATTTAAACAGGATACAATATGTTTAAGTCATATCATTGGTCAATACTACACCATCTAATTACACCAATATCATAGGACGAAAATGAGACAGAATCTGAGGATATTACTTACAATATATTTATGTTCTCCAAGTCAAACTTTACGTCACCGGGTCGATGGATCGCCAGAAGTCTACGGTGGATTTGGTTGTCTTTCAACTAAATGAATAGATTAGTGACATTTGTTAAAAGCTGATAAGATTCGTTAATACACAAAACCAATACTATCATTTGATTTTTATTAGAATTGTGGAATATTTCTACATTCCTCATCTCCCTGTTATGTTCCTAAGTATGTTTCCTCAGTTACTCAAATGCCAACAAGAATACCTCAATAACATTGTCTCTGACTGCACTAACAACCCTTTTGTACCCAAACTACTCTTAACCAAATTCACAGGGAGAGCATCACAGGACTTTCATCAAACACCTTGCCCTCAAGAACATCCCTCTACTCTGAATTCAAATAATAGCTATTGAGATTAGGGAAATAAAGTAATGTAAAGTAATATTCTCAATGGGAAGTAAAGTAACTAGTGAATCAATTTTGCATGTGTTATGTGGTGTAGATCATTGTTCGTAAGTTAGTTTCCAGAAAAGCAAACAATTACAAATAAACCAACTCAATAATGTCTTCTTAGAGTATTGGTAAAAAATTGAGGGTTTTCAACAAAATTTGGGGATTTTTAGATTAGGAGTAAAAGTGATTGATTAGGGAAAAAGAATATTCACCCTTGGAGGAGATGAAACTCGCGGTGGCTTGAGGAAAAACAGCACGGTGGTTCCGTTTCAAACAGCTCCATTTTAACACTGATTGAAAAGAAAATGGATGAGTTTGACACGGAGAAGGAAAAGAAAGGAGAAGACGACCTAAACATGTAATAACCAGAAAACTCACATCCACGACGAAAAAGTGGCGGCCGAAAATGAGAGACGGTGGTCAAAGAAGATAGACGGAAAGTGGTGAAGGAATGGTGGCGGCGACGGTAGGGTTTCAGAGAAGAGAAAGGTGTTCACGTGGGAGGAAAATACGTGAGATTTTTAGCTAAGCTAATATAGTTTCTTATAAATAAAATATAAAATAAATTAAAATAGTTTAAAATAATAATAATAATAATAAAATAAAATTATTATAATATAATACTTTGTCATATTATTTTTATTTTGCCAATACTATTTCTACTCATAATTTGTTTGAAATTTTTTTTTCTTATTCCAAAATTTTATGATGGTAAATAATTATTTTTATTTTATTTTATTATCTTTTAAATTATAAAATTGAGTTGAAATTAATAAATTAATCTCTATGATAATAATTTAGTTATTAATTTCATCAAAATATTTTAACACAAAAAATGAATAAAAGAATTATATACTTATCAATACAAAAACAATTCACAGGACAAAGTGAAACACCACTTAATTCAGTGTAATAAAAATCATAATTTGACGGAGAAATCAGAACTTAAAAGCTACGAGGAATGAAGAAGGGACTTACGATTGTGCGATTATGAGGTAGATTTTGAAACTTGACGGAGAAATACAAGTTTTTTTTATTTCTAAGTTAATTTTTTATTTTATTTTATTCTAAGAAAAATGATTAAATTATTACATTGTCTTTAAAAAATAATAAAAAAATTCAATTGATATAGTAAAAAAAAATTAAAATATAAAAATTAATATGAAATTAGAATATATCAAGGTAATGTTTTATAATTTTATTTATAATTATTAAAAATATAAAAAAAATTCAAAAAAAATAGTACAAATAATTCGCGCAGCAAAAGTCGCAGCAAAAACCGCATCAAAAGTCGCAGTAATTCCTGCGACATTTTTCAGAGGATTTTGTTCACATATTTCCTGCGAATCAAATAGCAGTAAAATCCGCAGAAAAATAAGAATAATATTATAAAATCTAAAGTCGTAGGCTGTGAATTTTACTGCGACTTTATTTTTCGCATAAAACAAATTTTTACATTAAAAATTCGCAGCTAATGTCGCAGGTATACCTGCGGATTATTTTCCACAGAAAAATCCGCAGGTAATTCGTGTATTATATATTTTATCACATATCTATAATTAATAAATAAGAAAAATTTCAAAAAATTATGAATAAAAATAAAGAGAATATAAATTATTCTTATTCACAATTTTAAAAGTAATATAAGATTATTCGTGTATAAACAAAAGAATCGCCTAATTTAATTTGAATTAAAATTTACACATTTAAATAAATGACATACGGCAGCTATTGAGAAAAATTAAACATATCTAGATACTTATAAAAAAAAAAAGAGTATGCCGAATAATGCACCACTCACTATGAAATCGTTGTGAAAACAGATATAGTAAGTGGCACGGGTATGAGTTACGTAAGAAATGAAAAGTAAAGCACATACGGACACATGAAAAAACTAACGAATTGACCGAAATAGCCCTCTTGGTTGGTCGTTTTGTGATTGAGATGGAATCATGGAAACATCCTTTACATTACCCAAGCAAGTGAAATAAATTGGCGGTTCTGACAGGTGACCGCATATACCCGCAGCCGCCCATCATTATCTATCTAAGTGCACTGTCACGTGGCAACTCAACACGCAAACTTCTGCCGACCCCACTACACTTAACTTATGATGATGCCAACTCTGGCGGCAAACTAACTTTACTTCTTTCACGCGAATGGACATCGCGTGTATTTTATTATTCTCATCCGCAGTTTTCCATAAGGAAACTTAATCTTGTTTCTACCATTTCATACTTATTCTTATGTACCTTATTTGCGGTTTGCGGCGAGTATAATAAAAATAAGATCATGTTAATGAATGCTTTCAGGGTATTCCTACGTTCTTATTTATAAAAAAAAATTAATTTTTTAAGATTCATTTAATAAATGACATATTTGAATTATATATAAGTTATATATATTAATTATTCAATAAACCATAAAAATTAAAATTTATTTATAAATAAGAATGAAGGAAGTAGTACTCTTTAAGAACTTTAAATTAATAAATTATTATTTTTTAAATTAAACCGTTCAATACACTAACTATTTATTATTATACATATTTTTTATAAAAACTTAAGGTTCTTAAAACTTGTTAGTATTTTCTTAAGAATAAATTTGTTTAAGATTGATCAAATAAATGTATTTATATTTTTTTATTGGAAAATCATAAATAAATGATTAGATAAAAGTTTATGGCAATTGATTGGATTTCCGGTATGACAGTTTGATGGTGAATCTATAAGAATAACATTGAAACGCTTAAATCAGTGAGAGAATTGAAAGTAACGCGAGAATGATAATAAATTTGAATATGTAATATTGACACATTTTCTTCCTTATGTAGTGCGAGTGGTTAAAACTGTCGTCATGAGAGGAGATGTGTTGTACGAGTGACTGTTATATATAATTAGACAGTGATTGATGATACGCTTGGAGGGCGGAATCAACTATCTCTAGTGAAATGAGGACCACCTACTTCATACGCTCTTTCAGTTGATGTCGCTCTTGAGCATTTCACTATGACCCTTACGAATGTCCCTTGGTAGTTCCCTTCAAGCCCTTTTCTCTACTTTGTAGGGTGAGGGTTTTTCGTGTACGTCTCTAGGTCGGTTCTTGGCTGAAGCAAGTGGAGAGTCTAGATGGGAAGTCATTTTTTTTGGAACAATGAATTAAATGGCTTTCTTGTAATAGGTAGTATTTTGTAGGAAGCTTCTGACGTGTGTCCCTACATTAGTCAATAATGCTCTCTCTTCTATCTTAGGATACTCGGGTATCTAGAAAAATTCGCGAGGAGATCAAAATTGTTGATGGTGTGGTTTGAGCTTAGGATACTCGAGTATTTTGAGAAACCTGCATTTATTAGGAAGTTATTTATTCTCTTGTTCCAAGCACTTAGGGCTTGCTTCAAACCATAAAGAGCCTTCCTCAATTTGTATACCTTCGACTCCTGCCCTTTGATTTTGAACCCTGATGGATTTCTGACATAGACTTCTTCTTCCAAAGGTCCATTCAGAAATATTGAATTTACATATAGTTGATGTTTTTTCTATAGTTTGTATTCCACATTTGACACAACAATTCTAATGGTTTCTAGCCTTGCCACAGGTGCATAAACTTCGTCAAAATCAATACCAGGTTTTTGCTGAAAACCTTTTGCCACTAGTCTCGCCTTGTGCTTGGAAATATCATTATTTGGCTTTAGCTTCATCTTGTAGACCCAATTTACATCAATTAGATTCTTGATTTCTTTTTAGACGAGTTCCCGTAACTTGTTCTTCTCGATTGGCGTGAGTTCTTCTTGCATGGATATTAACCAATTAAAACCATTAATGGCTTGATCCAAATCGTTTTGTTCTGATTCAACCATCATCATTACTTATTCTATTAACTCACCATCTACATCGACTGCTTGATCTGGAAGTCTCTCATATACAATTAACCTTGTCAACTCAATTCTTGTTCTAGTTGATCTCCTAACATTCTACTCATATGGTTATTCGTTTCTATTGGTTGTGACTTTAAATTGTTTCTCTCCATCAAGCACATTTATGATTGTTCCTTTCTTCAATCAAACCGACCCTTGACTCAAATCCCGCCCTTTTCTTTCATCCACTAGAACATCTCGATTAATCACAAGTTTATCGTCATTTGGTGAATACAATTTGTATGCATTAGTCGAATGATAACCTATGAGCACCATAACCTGACTTTGATCATCTAGTTTCATCCTCAATAGTTCAGGTACACACCTAAAGCACATGATCTAAAGAATCAAATATGACTAACATTTAGCTTTTGTCATGTCCAAATCCCATAAGGCGTCTTCTCGATTACCTTCTTTGTTGGACATATGTTTAGAATTTATAGTGTTGTCAAAGCTGGTTCACCCTGAAATCTCTTTGCCATATCTTTAGCCTAAAACATGTTTATAGTCATGTTCAATATAATTTTGTTTCTCCTCTCAGCTATACCATTATGATGAAGTTAATAGGGTGCATTGACCTCATGCATTATACATTCCTTAGTGCAAAATCTTGGAAATTCTCTAGAGGTGTATTCACCAGCACCAGCACCATCACCAATTCTTAGTTTCTTTAACTTGCATCCACTTTGTTTCTAGACATGCAATTTAAAATTCTTGAATTGTGTGAATACCTCAATCTTACTTCAATAAGGTATATCCACGTGCATATATATATATATATATATATATATATATATATATATATATATATATATATATATATATATATATATATATATATATATATATATATATATATATATATATATATATATATATATATATAGTAAATTCGTCTATGAAAGTTAGGAAATAACAATTACCTTCATTTGACCTTACTTTAAAAGGTCCACACTCATCAGAGTGAACAAGCTCCAACTTTTCCCTCGACTTCATGGAAAGTCATGTTTGAATGCCTTCCTAATCTGCTTTGCTTTGTAGCATTCCTCACATACATGACTTAGTTCTTTCACTTGAGGTAAGCCACACACTGTAACACCCTAAATTGCCCTGCTTAATTTAATCGAATGATCAGAGTAGAATAATACAATTCAAAAATAAAGGGTATTACTTTTAACAAAACTTTCTCATTTTCATGACATGTAACATATGAATAGCAATAAAGGAAATTAATATCAATTTTAATCCAAAAAAATAATCTTTATTACGCTGCAGAAATTAATCATTTCAAATATAAAACATAACGGTTTCAAATGGCCAAAATATTAATTTTCGAAAATGTAAAGGCAACTGAAATTCTTTAATAAAATAAAATCAAGCATAAAAGTGTTCACGACTCCTAATGTTACATATCAGAGCAGACGCCAACTAAAGTGAAGCACCTCATCTTCACCGACCATGATTTCCACACTACTCCTGATTATCTGCACGCTACATGTAATGCCCTAAATACATATTTAGTTGTTTATTAATTATTTGTGAATATAAGGTAATTTGATGACATGTTGTTGTGTTGTATGAGCATTATGGTGAAATTATATTAATAATATTTATGGTCAGAATAATTGTATCACATTATTCAAATTATTATTTTTATTTAAAATAAGAGTGTTAGAAGCCTTGAAGGTATGATGGTCATTGGTGAATGATAAGTGAGGGTAAGGTGGGAAGAGCACATTTAGGGGTATTTTTGAGTTAAAACAAGGAATAATGAAGATGGTTTTCATTATTCGTGATATTTTGGTTGAAAGAAAGATAAAAAATGCTCTGAAGGACACATGAAAAGTGAAGGAGGCTAGGGCATAGAGGGATTTCCAGTGAAACTTAAAGAGAAGATCGAAAGAATCAAGACTCTAAGGTATTGGGAGTATTGCATTGCAATATTTTGATATAAAGATTAGGTGTTGGTGGATGATTGGGGTTTTGAGGGAAAAAACTAGGGATTTGGAGGTTAGGTATGGGTGATGGATTTTGATGATTTGTTATGTTGTAATTGTTGTTATTGATGTATATGTGATAGTTATAGGTAATAATAACATAGTCTGCGATAATTTAAGGATAAAATTCGGTTTAGGAGTGTTGAATCACAGATAGAGAAGTGTTGTTATCGCAGGGTTTTTCTGCTGAAACCGCAGAGGACGCTTAACGTGACTTCCTGGAGCGAAAAATGTGTTTTAATTGCTGGAGTTAAGTAGAAATTAGATATAATTTGTTTAGTGATGTTGTGATGTTGTTGTAAATTGTTGCTATGTGTTAACGTGTTATATGATAATTATTTAGTGATGAAAATGATGATAGAAGTATGATGAGTAAGAATTTGTAGCTATTATGATTTATGTGATTGATTGAATCGATGTTGTGTAATGAGTATGAGGAATATTGACATGAATGTTGATACAAACAATGATTTTAATTATGATTATGACGATGTTGTTGCATCCTGCATTCATGGCATTTTATGATGGGACTTCGGTCCGTTATTTTGGTGGCTTCAATCCCTTTATGCGGATTGAAGTATTTTGTGACGTGCTCCCTTGTGGAGGGTTGATGGCCTAGCGTCCATTATTATGAAGATTTGGTACCACATGCATTTTTATGACGTTGCATTTCATTATTGGTGGCATTGCATGATTGCATATGAGTGATATTGGTGATGTGATGTTTTATATGATGTTTTGGGTGAGTCGATGTAGTATTTGATAAAGACAAATGTTGAGTTATTAATGTCTTTTATTTATATGATTTATATTGAATTGTGATTACTCACCCTGCCTGTTTTTGGTGATGCTTGATACGGAATCCTGTAGATACTCAAGGATAGCTCACGGTGCGTGGAGTTTAGCTCAGAGTGTTTCCTTATCGCTTTTGTTAGTTCTAGGTGGTGTCCTGATTTGTTTCATGTAACATCGGGTTGGGAATTATTGTGAACCATCGTGTTCGAGTGTTTATCTTTTGAATGAATTGTAGAATGATTTTGTATGTTTTATTTTAGATTTTGAATTGAAATAAAAGTATGATGTTCCATTGCGTAGTAAATGATTATGAATGACTTACATGAGAAATCAGTGTTTCAGGATAGAATACTTGACGAATGTTATTTAAGAATAAATGTGACACCCTTTTATGGTGTAAAATCTCTGATTTTAATGGTAAATTTTCCGTATAATTGTTGTGGGGTAGAAGGGTATTACATTAGTGGTATCAAAACAAGTCGGTATGTCCGGCCAAGTCTTGTTGTTGTCAGTCACCCCGTGTATGTAGAATATCGATGATTTCTTCTTCTAATGTTGCAAATGGTGTGCATGGAAGAAACAATTGTGCTCTTGCTAATGTGGTGGCAGTGTTTACTCAAGCTATGACTCTGAACAATGTTTCTGGTGAGTTACGTGCTTAGTGAAGTTCTAGAGGAAAAATCCATCGACCTTTGAGCGAATTCATGATCTGGATAGTGCACAGAAGTGGCTCAAGGAAATTGAGCAAATCTTTAGAGTTATGGCGTGCGCTGATGATCAAAAGGTGCAATTTGATACTCACATGTTGTTAGAGGAAGCTGAGAACTGGTGGGATAACACCCGTCGACAATTTGAAGATGTTGGTACTGTAGTGACATAGGCTGTATTCAAGACGAAGTTCTTGGGAAAGTATTTTCCTGAAGATGCGCGTGGTAAGAAGGAAGTAGAGTTCCTTGAATTGAAGCAAGGAAATATGACTGTAGCGAGTATGCGACAAAGTTTGAGAAGCTAGTGAAGTTTTGTCATCACTACAACCGTGTTGATGCTGAACTTTCCAAATGTCTCAAGTTTGAGAATGGACTGAGACCAGAAATCATACAAGGGATTGTATGCCAACATATTCGTAGGTATTTAGAATTGGTGGATAAGAGTAGAATATATGATGAAGACAATTGAGCTCGATCTGCTCACTACGAACATCTGAGTGAGAAAAAAAAGAAGGGTCAATTTAGAGGAAAACCTTATGTGACTCCAACTAAAAAAGAAAAACAAAAGGTTTTAGATGGGAAAAAGACAAGTGGGGGAGCAGCTCTTGCTACTGCTAAGTGTTACAAGTGTGGTGAGTCAGATCATAGTGCTGATGTGTACAACAATAAGGTGTTGAGATGTTATAGATGTGGTAGGAAAGGTCATCGAGCTAGTGACTGCCCGAATGAGGGTCCAACTTATTTCAACTATGATGAATAAGGTCATATTAGTACTCAATGCCAGAAGCCGAAAAAGACTACTACTGCTGCTCAGACTAATGATAGAGTGTTCTCTTTGAGTAGTTCATAAGTTCCCAAGAAGGATAACTTAATTCGAGGCACTTCTTTTATTAATAATGTTGAGTTGATCGCTATTATTGATATTGGAGCTACTCATTCGTTTATTTCGCTTGAGTTTGCTACTAGGTTGGGTTTGCAATTGTCTGATATAAATGAGGGTATGGTAATAGAAATGTCGACTAATGGTTCTGTCACTACTACGAATGTGTGTCTATGATGTCCCTTGACTATTTTTATAAGAGTTTTGTGATGGATTCGGTGTGCCTGTCCTTAAACTAAATTGATGTTATCCTTGGAATGAACTAGATGGAATCTAACTATGTTCGTATCAGTTGTTATAATAAGACTGTGGAGTTTCCTGAGTTAGGAGATAATGGTGAATTGATGTTCTTATCTGCTAACTAAGTAGATGAGCTTCTAGCAGACGAGGCCTTAATGTTTACAATGATTGCTTCGTTTCAAGTTGATTGTGAAGACGTCAGTGTTGAGTTGCCTGGTTTTTGTGAATTTCCTGATGTACTCCCGCACGACATTAGTGATTTGCCTCCGGAATATGAAGTAGAGTTTGCAGTGGACTTGGTACCAAGTACGAGTCTCGTGTCTATAGCTCCTTATCAGATGTATGCTTTTGAGTTGAGTGAGATGAAAAAGCAATTAGAATAATTGTTAGAGAAGAATTTTGTTCGACCTAGTGTTTCTCTGTGGGGTGTTCCTGTGTTGTTGGTTAAGAAGAAGGATGGTAGCATGTGGTTGTGTGTCGATTACTATCAGTTTAATAAAGTGAAAATCAAGAATAAATATTCACTTCCGAGAATTGGAGATTTGATGGATCAACTAGCAGGTTCTTGTGTGCTCAACAAGATTGATTTGAGGTCTGTTTATCATTAGATTTGTGTTAAAGCAGATGATATTTAGAAGACAACTTTTAGAATGAGGTATGGTCACTATGAGTATATTGTGATGTTGTTTGGGGTATCTATTGCACTTGGTGTGTTCAGGGAATATATGAACCGAATATTTCATGAGTATCTGGAAAAGTTTGTAGTGGTTTTTATTGATGACATTTTGATATATTCTAAATCGGAAGAAGAGCATGCAGAACGATTGAGAACTGTGTTACAAGTGTTGAGAGAGAGAGAGAGGAAGTTGTATGCTAAGTTGTCAAAATGTGATTTATGGCTGAAAGAAGTGAGTTTCCTTGGCCATGTAATCTCAAGTGGTGGAATTTCTGTGTGTAACACCCCAAAATTTCCCCTCTCATTTTCATTTCATTTAGCATATCCTTTCATACATTGCATTGCATTGAATTTAGGTCACAATTGCATCATAAACATACATGAACATACATCTCCATTGAGCTTTCATAGGTTATGACAGACCTTTATTTCGTCACGCAGCACGTGCACAAGTATCTCAGAAGAAGCCAAAGTTCTCGGTTGATTCAGAGCAGTTTAAGCATAATATCAATTACGGTGCAGTTTGCAAAAGTTGTAACTCTCGCCCGGAAAATATTTTTGGCTTGAAATTCAATAGTTCGGACCTTTTCAATATTCTCTACAACTTTTGTGTTCGGCTCGGAGGCCAATTCATCAAGGAAAGTGGCAAGAATGATTTGTTTCTGAAATTTCGGTTTCGCCGATTAACTGTGCTAGCGATATTCAAGAGTTTGTAACTTCTAATTGGATCAAAATTTATGGGAGATTCATATGCCAAGAGTTCCATCTTGATATCCTTTCCAACTTTCGAGTTTTGGCCGAAAACTAATTCTTTGAAGAAGATCTCCGAATGTGCGAGTTTTCAGAGTCGATATAGTGAAAAACAATGTTGAACCAGTGAGTTTTGAACACTAAGAAATTCATAACTCTCAGCTCATTCATCGGATTGATGTTGTTCTGGTGCCTAAAATTCCGTTTAGATGTTATCTTCATTTTGTGAATTAAGTTTGGGTTAGGTCCGAGTGGAAGAATCCCGAAAATGCGAATTACCAGTGGGGTTCTTTGATGTAGTGCACTGTCTGTCAGATTTTGTAAAATTCATAATTTAGTCAATTCTTAATGGATTGCGTCCGTTCTCAAGGCGTTGATTCAAGAATTTTATTCTCTTCAAGTTCAAAGACAAATGCGAGTTTGAACTGTGCTCCGAAGATTTTCGTTTTGGTTTATTTCCCAAAACTGAAGTGTTGAACCGATGAAAAAGGCTGAAAGTGGTTTCACGAGAAAATTCATATCTCACTCGTCGTTTGTTCGGTTGAGCTCGAATTTTAACACGAGGTCACTGACTCATAGATCTACAATTTTCTGAAAAAGTCAAGTCGAGATTATGCTCCGAAGAGGTTGACCTCGTCACATTTTCGAGTAGCGGACACCAAATAAGCCGAAAAAATAACTTATTAAGTAATGTCTTGTAACTTAAACGTATCGATCGCACTCGATTTTAATCGTATGACATTTGTTCTTTTTGCGTTGTATCCGTGATTCAGAGGTGGACGATGTTGTGGAAGGCCCAGAGTCGAAATTTCTTGCCAAAAACAATGTTATTTTCACTTAAGCCGAAATTCTACCTTTTGCCTTTCATTTTATACTCCACTATATATTCTTTAGACCCACAATTTGTCTCATAACTTCAATAACAATTCACAAACACCAAAAACTCTCAAAAACTCTCTCTAAAGGATCAAAGTTCATTCTCTCAACTCTTTCTCAAGAACACAACAACAACTTCATCAAGAACTCAAGAACACAACAATTCTGATCAAGCTTCTGGTAGCCGAACCACCACGAACCGCCACCTCCGATCAATTCCGCCACCGTGCGACCATCATCATTCGTCGTCGGCAGCCACACGATCTCTCCCCATCTCCTCCGTTCACGATCGCGTCTCATTTCCTTCAGATTCACAATTTCTTTGTCGATTCTTCATTCGGTTAGCTTCTTAAACTTTAATTCATGAATAATTGTTGAATTGTTTCTTGAATTGAATTTTCAAGTTGATTTAATCTTGTGGAGATTATGTGCATTAATTCTTGAGTTGATTGTTGATTGATCTTGATTAATTGATATTAATAATTTTTGTGGTGTTTCACTCCCAGTATTTTCATCCTAGTACAAACGCGAAAGTGGCGCGGAAAAAGTAGAGTCGCCAACCAGACATTTTTATCTTGAATGAATGAGAAAGGTAATGCTGCACAAACCTGAGGGAAAAAGAAAGGACAGGGTCCTGCGAACCAAAGATCTGGGTTCAGGAGTCGGTTACGACCTGGGAAGGTATTAGCATCCCAAACCGTCAACCGTACCCAACGAGATTTACACTTGTTTATCTGTTTCAAAGGGTGAGAAATAAAGTTGTTGCTGAACAAAAGAACTACTAACTGGATTTGGAATGAGAAAGGGAACTGGAAAAAAGAACGAAAAGAAAGGGGAAAATGTAGGGAAAATAAAGAATGTGCTTGAACGGACCCTACCCCGCTGCCTACGTACCTCATCGGGAAAATGAGGATCTGAATCGACGTAGTTCACCTAACTAAGGCGGGAACTATTTGTTTGTGTTTTTTATGCACTGGAACTGCTTATGTCTATGCTCAGGTGTTGCAGGCTCACCTTGAACGAGTGCATTTACCGTCTTGCAAATGAGACAAGTCGTCGCAAGTTCGCGTAGAGAGTGAGTGAGGTGAGAAAAGAATTCCCGCAGGAAAAGACGATTCTTCTTTGTTGTTTTGTCTTTTAGAGAAGTGTTTTGATTTTGTTTGTTTGTGAACCTTCTCATACTAATACTTATTCATCGTGGTAGATGACTTACACCTCGCCTCGAAATAGGACGCGTATAAGTAACCCACGGCAAAATCTCGTGTCGTACGATAAAGTCAACCTTTATTAGGTGTTTTTTTACTTTTCTGTGTGAGATGGGAAAGAGAAAACAAAGCAAACCTAAGGCAAAAAGTCTAAGGGGAATACTAAGATCCTAGTGTTATCATACATGGATGAACCTAGGTTAGTGCGGTTTTCTAATCCTAATGAGAAAAGGAAAAGAAGAATTAGAATACAACTTACTTCATAAGGAAGATAAGTTGATTCTAACAAAGAGGAAAAACTTAACAAACAAAAGTATGAAAGGTAAGGAAAAAATGCAAATTAAATGCATAAAGAAAGTAAAAGGAATAAGTTGTGAAGAACTCACCTAAACCTCCCTACAAAACAAGGGTTAGTATTGCATATTATCTAAAATAATAAGGCAAACAAAGTACTAATTAAATCCTAATGCATCTAGGACCTAAACTAGACTCAATCCTAAGTCTAAAGGTACTAATAATTATGCTAAGCAAAAATCCAGTAGCTACTACCGGACCTATAGCATAAATAGCTACCAAAAACAATGCCTAACACAAGACAACCTACTACATCTAACAAACAACATGCAAAATAGGTGTAAAAAATATGAACATACAACAAACAACACACATTTAACATCCACTGCTTCAAAACACAACTATGAAAAACAAGGCAGATTTGACTCATTTTTATTTTTAATGCACAAAACCAATGGTAAATGCACAATTAACATGCAACATGATTAAATGGAATCAACATACATGATTGAATGAACATGATTATGAATAAGGATGATTATAGAAGCATGCACCAAATCAACAACAATGACATGTAACTTGATGCAAAAAATAGAATTGGAATAATATGCATAGTGATCAAAGATGCAAACAAAATGAAAGCATATACATATTTATGATTATGTATTTTCAAGAATGCAACATGAAAATATGCAATGCAATGATCGTGCAAGATGCATCAAAACAGAATGTGAAACACATATAAGTATGCTAAATGAATGGCTTGAACATGGCAACAATGATTTACAAGTCACTTTATGCACAATTAACAAGTAAGCACACAATATGCAAAAAGGTAACAGAAACACGTCGAAACGACTCGAAACAATGGAACGTGGTACCAAAAATAGTCTTGAAAATTCCCTAAATTCATGCTCTATCACTACATGAAGTTTAAGACACAATGCAACGCAAACCAACAATGAAACAAAATCATTTTTCACTTTCAGAACAGCGTTAACCGGTTAACGCTATAGGTTAACCGGTTAATGCCCTAAAATTTTCAAATCCAGGGGCGTTTTCAACGTGTTAACCGGTTAACCAAATGTGTTAACCGGTTAACACTGAACAAAATGGTGAAAAAAGGTGTAGAAATAAGCACTTATGGTCATGAACCTACTTCTAAGAACCCCTAACACATACATGAACATGTTAACTCAAATTCTCTACTTAAAGGAGGTTTTATAACACCTAATAGGAGCTAGATTAATTTGCAAATCTAGCTTCTAACAACCAAAATACGCAAATCGCAATCAAAATGTAATTGAACGGTAAAACTCAAACTCGTTCAATGAACATGCAAAGAATGTCGTTACGGCAAGATGAAGAGAATAAGTTAAAGCGAAAAGCGGTTTTAGATCACCAACCTACTAAGTGGAGGATTGCTCCGGTGAGTGTTATGGTGTAGATCGAAGTGCAAGCGAAGAAGAAAACCGGAGATTCCGCGAATGCAAAATAAATGTGATTCGATCTTGATACACACTTGTGCAACCACTTCCAATGAGCTCAAAACCAATCCAAAAACATAATTTCTTCTTCAAATAAGCTCCACGATTTATGATTGATGAAGGTTTAAATTCAAGTTCTTCAAATTCCAATGAAGAATTTGAAGAACTTCTATGAAGAAGCTTTGAGAAATTTGGTGAAAAGTGGGAGAATTGAGAGAGAAATGAGAGATTGAAGATGAAAATGGTGAGAATGAGGTTGAACCTTGGAGAAAAAATGAAGTGGAACCTCTTGCTTTGGGGTGATTTGAGATTATATAGAGTGTAGGCATGAAGCTGGGGCTAGGTTGGTAGCTTGCTTGGGCATTAGGTTAGGTTTTGAGGTAGTTGGAGTTAGTTGGGGCTCTAGAATATTCCTTGGAATATGCTAGAAAAGTCTAGAAGATGGTATACAACTCCAATGTGAAGGGAGTGTAGTGAAGTGTGAAAACTAAGTGAAAAATGAGAAGGAAAAGGAAATGGAGGGAATGGTGAACAAACTAATTTTTGAAGTATTTATTCATTTTTCGCGCCCATTAACCGGTTAACCAAATGCGTAAACCGGTTAACGGAAGAAAATTTTGTTTTCTCCTTTTATTTGGTTGGTTAATATGGAAATGCCTAGGATTATATTTTTGTGGTGTTATTTCTCTTGAGTTCCAATGTTTGACAAGTCTTTCTCAATCACATGCCTCATGCACATGCAAATGCTCATGATTTATTATTATTATTATTATTATTATTTATTATTATTATTTTTGGATGCGATGCGATGCTTACGGAATGATGAAGCATAAACCACTTGAGGTTGACAATAAATAAGAGGGCAAATTTTAGGGTATTACATGGTGCGAAATTGGAAATGCTTGTTAAAATTGACTTAGAATAATTGATGCATGTTAGGTGTTTGATAAAATTCCTAGGAGAGCTAATTGTTGTGACTTGATATTGATTGAAGTTCTTGACTTTTGAATTCATGCTTATTTCAATGTGCAAATCTGAAATAGGATAGATTGATGTCTAATCGATGATGTTGTTCATGTGTCGCGTGTCAAAAAGTGCGTTTTGGTCATAACATCCTAACCGTAGCGCGTTTTCGCGAATGTGAATAGTGTAACTTGACTTTTTTGATGATTTTGGAGCTATTGCTGAAATTTTTAGTCGATTTCTGACATTTTTTGGCTATTTAGTTACTGTAAGCCGACAAAATCGGCTAAAAAGTCTCAAGTCTGAGCGGAATTTTCAAAAACTGATTGTATATTTGAATCCGTTGGCACATTTGCAAGTTACCATGCGATTTTCTTTCAAATCTGAGTCGGTGATTTTTTATGCGTTTTTCCCGTTTAAGGCTTTTTAAGTTCGGTTTGGTGCGATTTTGATGCATTGATCTTGTTTTGACTTGTACTTATATTTTTTGATCATTTTCCATTCATTACATGTAAATTTACTCGATTCCGGTTTGAGTTTGCATGTAGTTTATGTTAATGCAAAGGTGTTGCCCCGTTTAGAAACATGCATTTCAATGCATGTCCATGACTCGTATGTCATCTTTCTGCTTGATTTTGAGTTGTGAGGCATAGGTGCAACTTCCGTATGCACCTCTTTTTAATTTCTAATGCGTTTGTTGAGTTCATGCAAGGTTCTCGCAAGGGTCTTGACGACGGTCGCTTGGTTGGTATTCCACTTTATTTGTGGGATACCTTTGGATTCAAATGATATTTTGCACCATTGTTTTTGTCTGGATTGTGTTGTGTGCAGGAAATTTGTATGGTCTTATCCGACTAGCACATCTTGAGTGATTTATTTTCAGTCTGAGGACTTGAGCTTATATGGGAAATGCGACATCCGACTTGCTTTGTTTGTGGATGCTAGCTTGTTCGAGCGGACCTCTAGGTTTCTATTTTCTATTTAGCTTGTTGGTACTTCGGATTTACATCCGCGCGGTAAAGTTTCTTATACGATTTACTATTTCCGCACTTTATTGCTTACATAGGCTGGAGTCCCGACCATTTCTTTTTTACGGGCATTTTCTGGAAGACCTCCTTCAGAGGCTCTATATGTGTTTGCTTACATTTATGCCAAGACCTTAAAAGAGGCGCCTCATTACTATTCCCCTTGATAAGACCTCGAAAAAGGCAAGCGAAAAAGGCTCGTAATCATCCCCGCACTATCATTGTGTCTTTCATTAGCTCGAACTCTGTGTTGATGCTTTTGGATAAAGTTCATCATGCTCTTGTCCGGTTAGTCTATGGAAGAGGATCTCACTTTTTGGATCCTCATGCTTTGTGTAGCTCACGTCCGTTGATGTTGACGCTTTGTGCTCGTACGCACATGATATTCCCCTGGTCGGTTCTTGCTTTGTGAGATGATACCATGTATAGATATACTTTTTTCCCACAGTCACGAGCTCGGGGAGATCTCCTTGCTTCGTGTACCCATCCTTCCCAATCCCCGATATCGTGGTTAGGTGTCGCCCCTACTTTTGTCTTGCTTTGATCCTCCATATTGTTGCTAGGACCTCTCTTTGCCATTGTGAAGACATAATCCATAATTGGATGTTTGCTACTCGAGTGATGTGGATACTCCTCGAGCTTGTTTGCTTATTTGTGTGATGCGGTCGTCTCCCCATAGGATCACTAGGCTTTGTATAGTCTCTCGTTTGCATGTTAACTTAGGTAGCACGGTTCCTTTGTCTAGGACTACCTTTTTAGCATGAGCATTCCTAAAACACAAATCAAACTCTTTGTTTTCTTTTCATAAGAACATGTTAATTCCTTATACTCTAGGTGTGTGAGTCTCCAAAGGTTGAGCAGCCGGTAGAACGTGAACTTAACATTGTTCAACTAAAAAATCCAAAACAAACAAAAGTAGCTAGGGGAACTATGGCGTCTTTGATCCTCATGTCCAGATGAGGTACGTAGGCAACGGGGTAGGGCCCGTTCGAGCACTCTTTTATTTTCCCTACATTTTCCCCCTTACTTTTCTTTACTTATCCAGTTTCAGTCTTTCTTTTGCAGCATCTTTCATTTTTTCACCCTTTGAAACATTTTCTTTGCAAGTGTGGACCCCGTCGGGTATGGAGGACGATCTGGGGTGCTAATACCTTCCCAGGTCGTAACCGACTCCCGAACCCATTTTTTTGGTTCGCAGAGCCTTGTTATTTCGTTTATTTCTCTGGTTTGTGCAGTATTACCATTCTCATTCCTTCGGGATAAAAATGTCTGGCCGACCACTTTCGCGTTTGTACCAGGATGAAAATCCAGGGAGCGACAGCTTGGCGACTCTGTTGGGGATCAAACCCAGAATCTCTAGTTTTCCCTTGAGAGTCTATCCTAGCGCTTGTTTGTTTCTATTTCATTGGGTGCTTTTATGTTTGTTGTTGTATGTTTATTTTACTTATTTATTTACAGTTTTATCTACAACTTTATTTACTGCTTTCAGTATTTTATTTTCCATGCATCATTATTATATTGTCGGGACGGTCTGGCTGTACTGGTTTTCTTTTGGTGGGTTGGGGACTGTTACTGTGAGATGAGTCTAGTACCAAGGCTCGAGTGCACCCTAGGCTTATTGTGGACATACAACATACATTATACTCGCATGGTATTTCATCATGATGTGTTGCAATGTGTTCCACACCCAGACTGCGATCGTCTTGGAAATATCTTGTGTGGGAATTTCCTCCACTTCGGGATAGAAACTTGATAGTTATGTGCATTTGGGGACTGATCATTGAGAACCTTTATGGAAACAACCCTCTCCAATGGTGACAGTGGCAGACCACCTTCTGTGGAAAACCCATTTGCACCCGAGGGCCCAATGGGAACTCTCATAGGATGGCCTGATTCTCTTATAGGAACTCAGTTAAAGCATCTGGTCATATGACGATAGTAATGTATCCCAAGGGCTGAATGTACTATTGTTTCTCGATTTCAGCACTTGAAGCTGGGGACTTATAAGGGATGCTTGTTTTTCTCGGACTCACGCCTAGACCTCCATGAGTAGTACATAATGCTTAATCGTTTCCCTAATTTGGTCATGATCCATTTTTCAGAAATGGTGAACGTATTATTGCTATTCGGTTTTGAGAGTCCGTGATGTTTGACCTGGAGCACACCCGTGAGATTGGGAGGGGTTTACAGGTTTGCATGAACCCTTGAGCTCATCATACCCTGTCACCAGTGCAGTCTTATGTTTTGATCGGGTTACTTTGATTCTGGAGTTCTTGAGATCATCTGGAGTTTTTATGATCCTGGAGTTATGAATCTTTGGTTCTGAGATACTTATCTAGGTTATTATTTAGAGGACTTATAGCATCAGACACTTGGTTCTTAGCTTAATGTTCCGTATCCAGACAGGCACCGGTCGTTGATCACATGCCAGTTGCATACATGCCATCATAGCATTCCAGCATACATGTTCAGTTATTTCCGAGGATCTCATATCTGAATAATGATGTTGGATTTTCTTCTGTATCAAAATGTGAATCAAAGTAGATAGATTCCTCGGAAGTAAACGAACATGGCATCTCATAGCATTGCATTCCATTTCAGTTCCGCAAGCAGGGCTCATACGTTCTTTATTCACAATCCGCAGTTGAGATCCCAACTCTTGTATCATACTTGAAGCAACTTTTGGAAAGATCATGGACCCTGGAGAGCAAATCCAGTTTGCAACAATAGCAGATGTTGGATTGGAGAGATCAGTGGGCACAACTTGTGAAGGCTATGACAACTTTGGCAAGGAAAGATGGTCGCAGTTTTGCTCAAGCTCAGCCTGCGCAGATCCCTATTGAGAACCAAGATGTTCGAGAGCGTCTGGTCACCCAGAGTGGACATTCTTCTTTTGTTGATGTTGCCAACTATCACAATTTCACTTTCACTATGCCAGGTTCCCAAGAGGAAACCCATATGATGAGAGTCGAAGATCTGCGAGCTGTTGAGATGGAATAAAGATTATGTGTGTTGAATGAGAGGATTAAAGCCCTTGAAGGTCGTAATGTCGTTGATCTAAGTGATGCGAACATGTTTCTGGTACACAATCTTGTAATACCTCCAGGTTGAAAGTACCAAAGTTTGAAAAGTACAAAGGGGATATTTATCCAAGGCAGCATTTGGTGAGGTTTTGCAGAAGGATGACCTTCTATGAGCATAATGACAAATTGATGATTCACTGCTTTCAATACAGTCTGAGTGGGGCATCATCGAGTTGGTACATGCAGTTAGAGAGTAGTAGTATCCAGTCATAGTCAGACCTAGCCAATGCCTTTATGAAACAGTATGACTACAATCTTGACAGGGCTCCTAGCCAAATGGATTTGCAAGGTTTATCCCAAGAGGGTGGAGAATCTTTCAAAGGGTATACCCATAGGTGGAGAGAGGTAGTTGCCCGTGTTCAACCCCCTCTATCAGACAAAGAATTAGTTGATCTTTTCATAGATACTTTGCAAGGACCGTACTTGGAGAGGATGAGTGGTAGTGGAATGTTGAGTTTCTCTAACTTGATGATAATTGGAGAACGCATTGAGAGTTTTCTCAAAATGGGAAAGATCCAAGGTATTTTGGAGGTTCCAATTGACGAGGATGAATCTTTTGGCAGTTCACAGGAAAAGGATGTATTGATGCACTCTGGGAAGCTACACAAGCTCCATTGACTTATCAACAGTATCCATGCATCTCAACTGCTCAGAGTCGGCAACCTTCTAAATCTCCATGTCAGATGTGAGTTCTTCTATATCAACAATATCCTCCTGCTAATAGTGAACCTCCTCAGTATCAACAGCAACCATGCCAACAGAAACATACCCCACAGAGACTTCGTTACTACACCAAGAGACCAAAAAGGTATTTTAATCCATTTTCGGTGACATACAGTCAGATACTCCCACGCCTGATCGATGGTGGATTAATAGGGCCGAAGAAACTGGGTCTAGTGCCTTTTCCATACCCATCAAGTTTTGATCCTAGTGTTCGATGTGGTTTCCTTGGCAATGCACCCGAAAATTCAGCTGAAGAGTGCAAACCACTCAAGGAGATGATTGAGTCTGGGTTGATTTCAGTGACGCCTCAGGGCATTCGAATCAACAATTCTTCGCTTGGTCAAGTGGGTTCATCAGCTCATGTTATGGAGGAAATTATTGGGGATATGTGTGAAGGTGATTCTCAGATTGATTTTGAAGAGATATTATAAGGATGTTTAGTTTATGTACTGAATGTCCATCCCTATTAAGGGGAACTACGCCGCTCTGATTCTTCATTAGTCTTGGGTCGATGGAGATACGTAGGCAGAAGATCGTCAGGTCTTTGCAAGAAACCTTGTGTGTCAACTTTATCTCTCAGTGTTACTCTTTTCTTCAGACGTCTCATGTCAGTGTTCAACGTCGAAGGCTTGAGTTCGGAATAATTGGGAATGAAGTATGGTGCTGACACGTGGCCATTTGATTGAAGATTGCAAGTTCATTGAAAGGATACCAATCACTGGAAGTACCCAAAACTGATAAGTCCAAACGAATTCAAGTCTCCTCAATGATGACAATGTTCAGCTTCTTTACTGAATTCTTATTTGTAGTTTTTATGTTTGTCTAAACCTTTGTATGCATGCCTGAAACTTGTTTGTTTTTGAATGTTAATCATAATAAAATGCACATGTTTTTCTTAAAGTAATTCATTCGTTTACTCATAATTTTGTGTATGTGCATTGCAATACCAACTGTCGTGCTTAAACTCTATGAGGGAGGATGACGAAACAAAAACGCAAAAATATCCAATTGCGTGCTCTTGAATAAGACCTTGTTGATGATTCACAAGCATTGTTTCGAATCCCAAACACTGGAGATATAATGGAGATACACTCTCTCTAATCCCTTTGAGCCTAGAAGTGGGAGTTTCTTTTCACATGAAAAAAAACCTTACATTTAACCCAGGGGAAGGGTAGGTGTCAGCTAGTTGGACCGAGCATTCAGAATTTCACAAAGGAGTGTATATGAGGATCCATTACTTGTCATGGTACCAAATCAAGAAGTCCAAAGACCGGAAACCACCACGGTTATCCCTCACCAACTGAAAGTGAGACAGTCACGACCCTTAAAAAGAAATCAAGATAGACAGTGTCGCACGACTTGTTAAAAAAAACAAAAAAATTGAAAAAGAAATAAAAAGCCCGCTAAGTCGAAACTTGAAAACAAGCGACTTAGGCAAAAATTAGGGCATCCCGCTGGACTCCAATTGCAAAAGATTCAAAAGAATCAGTCCAGGAAAAAGTAAGGGATAAGCATAAAAAAGAGAAAAAGTGAAAGGCGAAGAGGATTACACAAGAAAGATCCTTAATCAAGAATAAAGTCATGTGATACAGACACAAAAGACAATAGGGGTGACTATTACTCCAACAACCGCAGTGGTGCTTAAACCGTTAGTAGCAATGGTTCCTCAACTATCACGAAACCCATAGGAAAGGTGAGCGTTTGTGAAAGCTAGCTGAACATAGGAATGGAACGACATCATGAAAATGGGTGGCACCAATAAATTTTGAGACTATGTCCTTTGTTTCTATAACCGTGAACCAGGCCACGATACAACCCTCAAAATTCCTAACTGAAATAGGGTTAATTCGAGAGCATATTGCCATAAGATAACGTTCCTAACTCCAATGAGTTGTGCTAAAAGATATTTGTTGGTATTTGTTGTACCCCAAAATTTCCCCTCACATATTCAAGATAATGTGTCTCAAGAGCTCTCCTAATGGTCACAAGATTCTCAATTGCTCAAAGGGATTCAAGGTTTCATCAGACAAAGCCTCATTCTAAGCAATGAATCTTAAACTAGGGTTTTGATTTTCCCAAGGTAAATTGGACTTATAAAGCTTCAAGTGGACTTCATGGTGTCCCAAATACTTCAAAGAATCCTCATGTCAAGTTTCAAGAC
Organism: Lathyrus aphaca; assembly: GCA_963966055.1. Lineage (NCBI taxonomy): Eukaryota > Viridiplantae > Streptophyta > Magnoliopsida > Fabales > Fabaceae > Lathyrus > Lathyrus aphaca. Next base: position 161,055,004 of record OZ014521.1, on the reverse strand, counting down.
TTTCCCTACAAGTTTGGTCAGTCAGATGCTTAGATAATCAAAAATCAGTTAACATGGTCAAAAAGTCAACTGTGGATAACACAAAGTCAAACTTCAAGATTTTTAGTCAACATCAAAATTATGAGGTGAAATTCATCATTTAATCAAGGGTTGATCCTGATTCATTAAGGAAACCTCAGAATCATCAAGAATCAAGAGTTACTAAATTAGGGTTTTGTGTAGGAAAAGTCAACTGTACTTTGACCAGCCATAACTTTCACATGCTTCATCAAAAATTTCCCATCAAAATCTCATTTTGAAGTAAATTCAATTCCCTACAACTTTGTGACTCGTAAGCCAAGTCCAAAAATGCTTCATTTGAGAAATATGAGCCAAGACATTATAGGTCCTTTTAAAGGTCAGCAAAACATCAACTTTTTCCAAAGCTCATAATTGAAAAATGGAAAATAAAATGGACATGGGACTAAAAGGAGTAGTTAGAGGATACTCTAAGCTTTATAAAAATTCCTAGAACACCTTCATGGGATAAAGATTGAGGGAGTTATGTATTGTTGAAGTTTGGCAATTTTGAGGAGGTGTATGAAGTAAAAAAGGCCAAAACTCAAGTTTTCTTCAAATGGGTCCATAATTTTACAACCCAAACTCAATTATGAGACCACACACGACCCATTGATCACAATTTCTGATTTTTATTATTTATTTTATATTATATTGGATTTAAATCACGTAAATCCAATTTTAATTAAAATAAATCATAAAAAAATTAAATATTTGATCTAAAAAATATTTTGGGATCAAATATTTGATGATTAAGTTGATTGATCATGTCCAAATTCGCGCAAGACCAAAAAAGTATGATTATATGTGATTTTTGACAAATTTGGAAATCATATTTCTTCACACTCAAGCAACCCATGAACAATCCCTCAAAGCCCAAATTTCTGACCTAAATTACATCATTATATAAGCACAACATCATCACAATACAAGGGGTCGATTTTTGGAGAGCAAGAGGACACTTTCAAAACTTCAGAGTTTCATAAAATATCTCAAAATTTGTTTTTGTTCCAGCCAGTCTCCAAGCATTTTGAAGGGGAAATCAATTCCTTGAAGCATTCTAGACATGCCTTGATCATTACCATCATCAAAAACATGACAAAATGCCATAACCGATTTCATATTTCTCCTTGTTTTCTTGAATTTCGATTTCTTATATATCTATGTGTTATAAATTGCATTTGATCATATATTCTTGTTTGTTTTGAAGTTTAGAACCTTTCTGGACAATTTGTTTGGAGTTTCACTGTAGGAATCGTAAAACACCATAGCTAGGGTTTGGAGTTTGAAATTGGGGACTCTTGATTGAGACACTTTAAATACCATTTGATGACATATTTGGATTGTAAAGCTTATGGGCAATCGTTTGGTGTATTTGAATTGACCTAATTTCATATATTTTGATTGTTTGAAAAAATGCAGGGAATTAGCTACGAAAAATCGTAGCAAATTCATAGTAATTTCGTAGCAAAAAGTCTAGGAGCTGGAGGAGGACGATAACTTCAACGTGCACTTTTCCAGAATTTGAATTTGGATTTATTTTATAATTAACTTGTTTGGGTTATTTGTCACAGATGCGCAGGTGGCCTGGTGGTAACGCATGGAGACTGGGAGGTGGAGGTCCTGGGTTCGAATGGAGGCTTCCATCCTTTCTTTTTTGGGCGTTTTCTTCTTCTTTTTCCCTATTTTAATAATTATCTTTATTTTCTTTAATTAAATAACTAATTATAATTAACTTACAACCAATTAAATTAATCACCTCTAATCTTTCTGTTAAAAAACAAATTTTATAATCAATTCTTAGTTATTTTTCTCACATAATATTTTTTTATAATATTTAGTTTATTAGGTTTTTTTAATTAAAATTGTAAATTAAATTAATTAATTAGGTTTAGATTAATTTAACAAATCCTGATTTTTTTAGTTAACCCTAATTTAATTAACCTTAATTTTCTAAAACCCTAATTTAATCAATCCTGGTTTTTCATAACCCTAATATTTTTTCATAAAAACGATTAATCTCTTTTATAATTTAATTTTATTTGTCTTAATTATTTATTTTATTAGAAAAGTTGTATAGGACGCACGATTATGTAATTTTATTTCCTCGCATGCCTTTATTCCCGATTATGTCATTGCTCCTCCTATGTAATAATCTAGGTTTAATTTTCCGCATTTTAATTTCCATAATCACCCTAAAAGACAAATGTACCCCCTCCCCCCCTGATGTAATAGCGTAGGACTTTAATTTCTGCTTTTAATTTCTGCTAAATATTATTGTGTGGTTAGTAACCTAGGGAGTGCAAAGACTTGTATGCTTAATTAATTGGACTTAGCCCACTAAGTATAAGATAAATAACTAAAACTGATATTCACACACATAAGTCGATTGTTTTACGATCGCCATTTGCACCCCATAGGGTTTCCCTCTTGGTTGCCTTACAAAAACATGGTCAAGTCCCTCGAACATGGGGGTGTCTTTGTAAATGCCCCTTCAAGATAAAAGATCATAGTCCCTTCGAATTTTCTACGAACAAATGATCTCTTCCCTCGATGACCCTACAAAAATGATGATAGTCCATTTGAATTACTAAGACACCACTACAGGTTGCCTTCTATGACCATACGATGACCCTACGCCTGTCCCTTTAACATCCAAGGTAAAGACTACTTACTCACTAATAGTAAGGACAGTCTTACCCCTAAAGGAAATAAATATCAAGAAAGACCTTACAAACTTAGGGTAAGTAGTTCTTATGTACTTGCTCACTTCTTTTCAAAACACTATTTACACCCCATTTTCAAAATACTTTCAAACTAAACACTTTGTATACATCCATACGAGGATCATTGCAAAGTTAAAGACTTATGAAAATATTTTCTAATCACACACTACACTATTTTTCAAACAAAAGTAAAGTGAGCTAAGTAGTTAAGAGCCCATGGATAACCATGGATACAAAGGGTGCTAACACCCTCCCTTTATATAACTTACCCCCCGAACTCAAATCTTTTTTAAAGATCTTTCCTGTTCTTTTATTCCTTTTCTTTATTTGATAAAATAAAAGTCGGTGGAGACTCTTGCTATCCGCAACATAATTTTTGGAAAAAAAACGCCCAAGTCAGTTCTCCCACCGTGTTATAGAAATTGCGACTCTGTTGGGGACTACTAATTAAAAGAGGGGTTATCTTAGGATTATATCACTATACTTGTTTGATTTGTTTGCTTTATCTTTACTTATTGTGGGGTTACTGTGTGAAAGATCCTAACCCGAATCTAGTGTACCTTAGGCAAGTAGCAATAGACCAAGGAAATTATACGGCGTATACCGATATGATTGATCTGGTGGTTATAGTTAGTGTGACTTCTTGGTTGGTTCTTATGTTCCTTAAGTCATTTGAGGATAACATGAGGCTGCCATATATTGTCATTAACATTAACTTACTTTTAGAATCCTAATTGACCCATCTTGGCCTTTAGAAAGTAGTGAGATAACTGGCTTTGGTGAAGTTTAAAGTTGGTTGATACTCGGTGCTACACTCATTGAAATTCTAATCTTGGGGAGTTTTGGTTGGAAAGTTAGTTGCCATACTGAACAACAACCTTTGAGAAGAATCAGTGATATTGAGATCCCTTAGAACCTGGTTACTATTGCTAGGACAGGTTGAACCAACTAAACTTCAGTGGGGAAGGTACTCACCTATGGACTTCATGCAAGCCTTCAAACCTAGGGCTATTGTGTGATTTGGGTGTGTGTTCCACTTGTTTGTGTATGAAAATAACATCATAACATCACGACATCATAACATAGCATTTTCACTAACCATTTCAAGGACCAAGGGATTTATCTTTGTTCTTTGTTGCAGGTTATGGCTTCCGCTCGTAGGAACACTATTCGAGTCAACTTTGTAAGGATACCTTCCAAGCTTAAGGAATTGGTCTCAAAAGTTTTTGAAAGCTCTCAGTTCATCAAAAAACATGGTCATCTACTTGATTTGGTTACTTCAGGGTTTGATAAAGATATGATGAGTGTTTTATTCCAGTTCTTTGATCCTACACATCACTAATTCACATTTCCTGATTATCAGCTGGTGCCCACAATGGAAGAATTCTCCAAATTACTTGGTGTGCCTATCCTTGATCAGAATCCTTTCACATGCTTAGAGAACGAGCCTAAACTTGAAGTTATTGCAGCAGCCTTGCATCTAAAGAAATCAGACATTGTACTGAAAACCAGAAGTGGAACTAAGGGTATTCTTGTTAAGGTATTGATAGAGAAGGCTCAGGTGTTCTTGGATGCTATGAGTTACGATGCTTTTAAGGAGATCTTAGCCTTGCTGATTTATGGTTTGGTATTGTTCCCTAATCCAGACCAGTTCATAGATGTACACGCGATCAACATATTTCTAACTCACAATCCTGTGCATACCTTTCTTGGAGATATCTTACACTCTTTTCACACTCGTACTATGAAGGCGCGAGGAACTATGATGTGTTGCATACCTCTACTATCAAGGTGGTTTATTTCATACCTTCCTCAATCTGTGATGAAGAATGAACAAGGTTTGAGGTGGTCTGGAAGGATAATGTCACTCTCTCATTTATATATTCATTGTTGTTCCCGATCTATGAAAATGTCACTATCATTGACCGCTATGGAGAATTCCATAATGTGCCACTCCTTGGTATAAGATAGGGCATTACCTACAATCCTTATTTAGCACTACGTCAGTTTGGTTATGCTCGAAGTAATGGTCCTCATGATATGATTATTCAAGGCATTGTGTTTGATTATGACAACGATCTTCAAGGTTACTGTCAAAGATTTATACGAGCTTGGACCAAGGTGAACAAGATCAACAACAATACTTTGGAACCAAAACACTCCATCCCTATGGAACCTTACTTCAGATGGGTGCGATCTCGTGCTCAGACTCTTATGATTCCATATCTTGTTGTTCTACCAGTAACTGTTGAGCCAATTGTTGAAGGAGATGTTCCTTATACCATTCTTCATCTCGACATGCCTACAGATCTGGAAGAGCTGCAAAAATCTTGGATCCAACTGAAGGAGCAAAGGTATACCTTTGAGGCTCAGTTCAAAGCTAGCAAAGAGAAAGTGTTGGATCTAACAAGGCAACTTCACAAAGAGAGGAACCTCAATACATATCTCAACACAAAGAGAAAGCATCCATGGGAGACTTGAGTCTCAGATGTTCTTATTTTCTTTACAACTTTTTGTTTTCTTTCATTGTAAGCCCAAGGGGCAATTATATTTTAACCTTACTAATAAAAGTTTTATTTTAGTTTTCCCTTAACAAATTGAAATCCTACGTGGTCCTTGAAAACAATGCATATGCATCTACATACCATACCATTGCATAACAGGTTTCTGCAACAGGTTTCTTATCTTCTCGCTGTTTATTTCAGTGGAAATGGCTCTCGAACAGACTATCAAAGATCTCCAAACCTAGAATGCTCAATTTCAAGAAGTGATCTTGAATTTGTCCAAGGGGAAAGAAGAGTTGAAAGCCCTCCTCACTAAGGACGAGAAAAAGAAGAATCCTGAAGACAACAAGGGTAATCAGTTGGTACAATTGCAAGTTGAGATGGCAGAGATGAGAATCCAGATGAATGGCCAAGTGGATCTTATCCAAAACTTAGCCTAGAAGCAAGAAGAGATGAGAGTTTTCGTAAATAAACTTCAAGGTAACGGAGTCGGGAATCTAATCATTAGTCAACCTCCTATGAAACAAGCTGACTTGGTTGAAAATAAGATGAGGATAAGAGAAGGAAAAAGATAGGTTACTAATGTGAGTTCTTCAATTAAAGGAAGAAGGTCTTCTAGGGTTAATTTGTCTCAACACAAGGAATATAGAAGATAGTTTACCAAAATCAACACACCTATGTCGCAAAATTTGCAATGCTTGTTGGAGATGAAGCTAATTACCTTGAAAATTTCTCCTCTGAGAATCCCAATACTTCCTCTCTCGGCTATAATCCCAATGCAAGGTGTGCATATCACTCCAACTGTCCTGGACATGACACTGATAACTGTTGGGCATTGAGGAATAAGATTTAAGACCTGATTGATGAAGGAATCCTCGAGGTTACGCTAGAAGATCAGATTGAATTCTCCTATCGTCCATCAAACATCGAAGCTGCAAGAAAAATTGTCCGAGGTAGCAAGAAAGAAAGCCCACATATCCTCGTTGAATTTTGGGATACCTTAGGACAGCCAATTGACATATTTGATTTCATGGTAAAATATATCGCTCCTGAAAGTTCACAGATTGCAATCTAAGACATTCAGTCAACTGGATGGGACTTCATTTGATTTCTTCAATTGTAATTTCTTTTGTTTGCTCAAACACTTACTATTATGTTAAACTTTGTTTTCACACTAATGCATTGCGTATTTTTGTCTTGAATTAACCCATTCGTTTCACTATATTTAAACTATGCTTCTTACCTCTCTTTTGTGATATTTAACTCTTGTTAAAGTTGTAAGCCTTTAGAGGGAGGATAACGAAAAAAATACCATAATCTTATGCAGTATGCTTTTGAACAGACTACGCTGACGATGCACAACCATTGTTTCAATTCTTAAACAGTAGAGATATAAGGAAGTTAATCCCTAGTCAACCCTTTTGAGACTATGAAGTAGGAGTTTTCATTCTCACGCAAATTAAAACCCTTAATCATAACCTGGGGCAGGGTAGTTCCTCGGTTAACTCAATTTTGCCATTTGTCCTTCTTGTACAAAACTAATGATGGTTCCTTGTAATCACTAAGTTCGACAGTCAATATCTAGCAAAAGAAAATCTCACTAAGTCAAAACCTATTAAGAAGACTTAGTAAAAATTGAGACATCCCACTGATTGTAATCTTGAAATAAACAGTTCAGGCAAAAGGAAGGGATAACAAAGTCAAAAGAAAAAAAAAGAGGTCATTACAAATCCTCAAAAAAAAAGATGAATGGCTTTTAAAATAAACTGTTATCAGTGTTACAATTCCAAACTCCTTTGGAGCCTCAATGCATAAGTTAACTGAACATAGGACTGAAGAACATCACGAATGAGGGGTCGGGTACAAATAAAATTTGAGCCTTTATCCTTTGTTTCTTATATTGTAAACCAGGCCACATTACAACCCTTTAAAAGTCCTAACTGAAGAATGTTTATTTCGAAAGCGTACTGCTACAAAAAGGTATCCTGACTCATTTAGGGCTTATTATAAATCATGAGTTAATATCACAATTTTTACAAACATTGTTTTGCTAAAATAATTCTTTTTCAAAACTTCAAGACAAAAATAAGCGTTGCATTTTAAATATCATTGTTTACATATAACTAAGTGTTTGATAGCATAGAAGCTTACATGATGAACATTCAATAAACCAAAGTCCTCCCGACAGACAAAGTTGTTTTTTTGGGCCTGACTCAGTTGGATCAAAGCCAATGTATACAAGGGGCATGGTCACTATCTTACAATCAAGGGGGCATGTCATGTTATTGTCCAATTCATCTGGGGCAATCAGGTCAAGATCAATGATGCTTAATAGCCAGGGGCAGGTCTCCTCATCTGAATTTCCAAAAGTAACATTATTGAGTTCACGATGTCAGGGGCATATTATTATGGGAATCTCGTTTATTTCTCTTTAGGAAGCTTTTTTCAAATACTTCTATCCTGGGACAAATCATCCTCAGCTAGGGCAACACTCTTTTTTCAAATCTAATCAGATTAAATTTAGTTGGAAGCTCCTTAACCATTACCCAGGGCGTACACGATCCACCGCAGTATGATAACACATTCCTCTCGTTACATTGCCTTGATATTAGGTTTCAGCAGAAGACATTGTGGAAATTAATTGTATGTGCCAATAGTATCCGATGGTTTTAGTATCATGTCTTCAGATTCAGTCATGATAATTCCTAGAAAATTACTCGGGGAAGTCGAGAATATCAGAAGTTCTGAATCCATTGGTTACTCTGAATGAATATATGCTTTCAAGTATGATTGATGTTTACCAAAATTCATAAAATTACAATAATAGCCTTTACTAAGGACCCTTGGAGGTAGGAATCCCCAGCAAAGTTCATATCCAACAGATATTTTCAAACTCATCCCCACAGAGTAATCTTTACGGATTTATTTCAGCAAAGTATTTAAAGTAGCCTCTTGTACTTCCATCTCTACAAAGTCCCAGAAAAATTTCTCTCAAACCTAATATTCTCCGAAGAATTGACACTTGGTCAGATAAGTCTCTCAGGGGAATGTCCGTCTCTTTTATCCCCAGTTAGGGTATTTAGGAATTTAATCTGCCAATAAAAAGTACGAAGAACGGAAATCGAAAGGTCCTAAGTACAATATTCTGAAACAAGATGGGAACTATGTCTTCATACTCTTCAGCAACAAGTCGGGATTTATGTTCCCCAGCCAGCAGTTGTTACATGAAGATGCTAGTGTGCTTCAATTACATAATTCATACATACATCATTTACATCATATCATGGCATACACATCCATAATGCATACGACATTCTCACTTACGTTAATAACATCATGTCATGGATGCATACATCAAATAATCTTGCATAAACTAACTTTTCCTTTTCAGGATAGTTTGCACTCAGATAAACATTACCAACTCCTTGAGACAATTCAGAGACGATCTAAACGAAGATCTAATGTTGATGCTTAGTGCAGGATGATTTTCTTTCCAGAGACAGTATAAAGACGATCTATACGAAGATCTAGTCCTAGTACTTAGTGCTGACATTTTCCTGAGACAGTTCAGATTTGATCTAAACGAAGATCTAGTGATGATGATTAGTGTAGGATGCTTTTATTTCCAGAGACAGTACGAAGATGATCTATACGAAGATCTAGTCCTGGTATTTAGTACTGATATTTTCCTGAGATAGTTCAGAGATGATCTAAACGAAGATCTAGTGATGATACTTAGTACAAGATATTTTCCAAAAGCAATTCAGAGATAATCAAAACGAAGATTTAGTTCTGATGCTTAATATAAGATCTTTTCCTAGAGACAGTTCAGAGACGATCTAAATGAAGATCTAGTGTTGATACTTAGTGCAAGATATTATCCATAAGCAATTCAGAGATAATCTAAACGAAGATTTAGTTCTGATGCTTGATTCAAGATATTGTCCTAGAAACAGTTCAGAGACGATCTAAATGAAGATCTAGTGCTGATACTTAGTGCAAGATATTATCCAGAAGTAATTCAGAGATAATCTAAACGAAGATTTAGTTCTGATGCTTAATTTAAGATATTGTCCTAGAGACAGTTCAGAGACTATCTAAACGAAGATCTAGTGCCGATACTTAGTGCAGGATATTGTCCAGAAACAATTCAGAGATAATCGAAACGAAGATTTAATTCTGATGCTTAATTCAAGAAATTGTCCTTGAGACAGTTCAGAGACGATCTAAACGAAGATCTAGTGCTGATACTTAGTGCATGATACTTTCCAGAAGCAGTTCAGAGATAATAAAAACAAATATTTATTTCTGATACTTAACTCAAGATATTTTCCCAGAGACAGTTCAGAGACGATCAAGACGAAGATCTAGTGCTGATACTTAGTTCAGAGTATCTTTTCCCCCCATATACAGTTCATAAACGATCTAAACGAATATCTAGTGTTGATACTTAGTTCATATATGTTACAGAGACAGTTCAGAGATGGTCGAGACAAAGATCTAATTCTAATACTTAGTGCAATAACAATATTCAGATAAAGTCAAACGTAGACACATTCTGATACTCCTACCTATAGATACTTTGAATGGCATTTATAAGCTCGTCTCCAAATACTCTGAGTGGCATCTCTATGCCCATTCAAGAAATACGATCAACCAACAGTATTACTTTGCCACCAGCAAGTGCAAATTTATGGGTTTAAGTGTTCAATCCTTTTCCACCTTAAGGTCACAAATGGCGTACATGTCAATCTAACTCCCCAGGTTTCAAAAAATTGAACAGGGGCAGATGTTGTACCCCAAAATTTTCCCTCACTTATTCAAGATAATGTGTCTCAAGGGGTCTCCTAATGGTCACAAGAATCTCAATTGCTCAAAGGGATTCAAGGTTTCATCAGACAAAGCCTCCTGCTAAGCAATGAATGTTAAACTAGGGTTTTGATTTTCCCAAGGTAAATTGGACTTCAAAAGCTTCAAGTGGACTTAATGGTGTCCCACATACTTCAAAGAATCCTCATGTCAAGTTTCAAGACTTTCCCTACAAGTTTGGTCAGTCAGATGCTTAGATAATCAAAAATCAGTTAACTTGGTCAAAAAGTCAACTATGGTCAACACAAAGTCAAACTTCAAGATTTTTGGTCAACATCAAGATTATAAGGTGAAATTCATCATTTGATCAAGGGTTGATCATGATTCATCAAGGAAACCTCAGAATAATCAAGAATCAAGAGTTACTAACTTAGGTTTTGTGTAGGAAAAGTCAATTGTACTTTGACCAGCCATAAATTTCACATGCTTCATCAAAAATTTCCCATCCAAAGCTTATTTCGAAAGAAATTCAATTCCCTACAACTTTGTGTCTCACAAGCCAAGTCCAAAAATGCTTCATTTGAGAGATATGAGCCAAGACATTACAGGTCCTTTTAAAAGTCAACAAAAAGTCAACTTTTTCCAAAGCTCATAACTTAAAAATGGAAAATAAAATGGACATGGGACCAAAATGAGTATTTATAGGACACTTTAATATTTCTAAAAAGTCCTAGAACACCTTCATGGGATAAAAATTGAGGGAGTTATGAATTGTTGAAGTTGAGCAATTTTGAGGAGGCGTATGAAGTAAAAAAGGCCAAAACCCAAGTTTTCTTCAAATGGGCCCATAAATTCACAACCCAAACTTAATTATGAGACCACACCCCACCCATTGATCACAATTTCTGATTTTTATTATTTATTTTATATTATATTGGATTTAAATAATTTAAATCCAATTTTAATTAAAATAAATCATAAAAAAATCAAATATTTGATCTAAAAATTATTTTGAGATCAAATATTTGATGATTAAGTTGATTGATCATGTCCAAATTCGTGCAAGACCAAATAAGTATGATTACATGTGATTTTTGACAAATTTGGAAATCATATTTCTTCACACTCAAACAACCCAAGAACAATCCCTCAAAGCCCAAATTTCTGACCTAAATTACATCATTATATAAGCACAACATCATCACAATACAAGGGGGAGATTTTTAGAAACCAATAGGACACTTTCAAAACTTCAAATTTTTATAAAAAATCTCAAAATCGGTTTCTTTGTTCCACCCATTCTCCAAGCATTTTGAAGGTGGAAATCAATTCTTGAAGCATTCTAGACATGCCTCGATCATTACCATCATAAAAAACATGATAAAATGCCATAACCGATTTCATATTTCTCCTTGTTTTCTTGAATTTCAATTTCTTATATATATATATATATATATATATATATATATATATATATATATATATGTGTGTGTGTATGTGTGTGTGTGTGTGTGTGTGTGTGTGTGTTATAAATTGCATTTAATCATATATTATTATTTGTTTTGAAGTTTAGAACCTTTATGGACAAATGGTTTGGAGTTTCACTGCAGGAATCGTAAAACACCATAACTAGAGTTTGGAGTTTGAAATTGGGGACTCTTGATTGAGACGCTTTAAAGACCATTTGATGACATATTTGAATTGTAAATCTTATGGGCAATCGTTTGGTGTATTTGAATTGACCTAATTTCATATATTTTGATTGTTTGAAAAAACGCAGGGAATTAGCTATGAAAAAATCGTAGCAAATTCATAGTAATTTCGTAGCAAAAAGTCTGGGAGCTGGAGGAGAACGATGACTTCATCGTGCGTTTTTCCAGAATTTGAATTTGACTTTATTTTATAATTAACTTGTTTGCGTTATTTGTCACAGATGCGCTGGTGTCCTGGTGGTAACACATGGAGGCTGGGAGGTGGAGGTCCAGGGTTTGAATTTAGGACTCCACCCTTTCTTTTTTAGGCGTTTTCTTCTTCTTTTTTCCCTATTTTAATAATTATATTTATTTTATTTAATTAAATAACTAATTATAATTAACTTACAACCAATTAAATTAATCACCTCTAATCTTTCTTTTAAAAAACAAATTTTATAATCAATTCTTAGTTATTTTTCTCACATAATATTTTTTATAATATAGTTTATTAGGTTTTTTAATTAAAATTGTAAATTAAATTAATTAATTAGGTTTAGATTAATTTAATAAACCCTAATTTTTTTTGTTAACCCTGATTTAGTTAACCTTAATTTAATTAACCCTAATTTTCTAAAACCCTAATTTAATCAATCCTGGTTTTTCATAACCCTGTTTTTTTTCATAAAAACGATTAATCTCTTTTCTAAATTAATTTTATTTGTCTTAATTATTTATTTTATTAGAAAAGTTGTATAAGACGCACAATTAAGTAATTTTATTTCCTCACATGCCTTTATTCCCGATTATGTCATTACTCCTCCTATGTAATCGTCTAGGTTTAATTTTTCGTATTTTAATTTCCATAATCCCCCTAATAGACAAATGTACCCCCTGATGAAATAGCGTAGCACTTTAATTTCTGTTAAATATTATTGTGTGGTTAGTATTCTAGGAAGTGCAAAGACTTGTATGCTTAATTAATTGGACTTAGCCCACTAAGTATAAGATAAATAACTAAAACTGATATTCACACACATAAGCCGATCGTTTTACGATTGCCATCTGCACCCCATAGGGTTTCTCCTCTTGGTTGCCTTACAAAAACATGGTCAAGTCCCTCGAACATGGGGGTGTCTTAGTAAATGTTCCTTCAAGATAAAAGATCATAGTCCCTTCGAGTTGCCTACGAATAAATGATCTCGTCCTTCGATGACCCTACGAAAATGATGATAGTCTCTTTGAATTACTAAGACACTTCTAAATGTTGCCTTCCATGACCATACGATGACCCTACGCACGTCCCTTTAACATCCAAGGTAAAGACTACTTACTCACTAATAGTAAGGATAATCTTACCCCTAAAGGAAATAAATAACAAGAAAGACCTTACAAACTTAGGGTAAGTAGTTCTTAAGTACTTGCTCACTTCTTTTAAAAACACTTTTTACACCCCACTTTTCAAAATACTATTAAACTAAACATTTTGTATACATCCGTACGAGGATCATTGTAAAGTTAAAGACTTATGAAAATATTTTCTAATCACACACTATACTATTTTTCAAACAAAAGTAAAGTGAGCTAAGTAGTTAAGAGTCCATGGATAACCATGGATACAAAGGGTGCTAACATCTTCCCTTTGTATAACTTACCCCCCAAACTCAAATCTTCTGCTCTTTTATTCCTTTTCTTTATTGGATAAAATAAAAGTCGGTGGAAACTCTTGTTATCCGCAACATAGTTTTTGGAAACAAAAACGCCCAAGTTAGTTCTCCCACTGTGTTACAGTATTGCATATGCATGTTTTTATTTCATAAAAAACCAGTGTTGTATCTCAACCAGTGATTCACTCACAAAGGTTTGGAACCTATTTTCAATAAAACTTCAAGACTAACATGTGTTGCATTAGAATTTTCATTCTCAGAATAAAACATTTTCTACTTGCATACATTGTTTGACATCAAAGAAGTTCATATGCAGAAATTCAGTCCAGAAGCTTAATCTTGCCGAGTTGAGAAGTCTGAAACTTATGAAGGACAATCATGTAGAAGTGCATTTTTTCCAAGAAACTTCTGTGAATAGAAACTCTCCCAACCATTTGGTTTAAATGCAACTAATCAGGGGAAATCACGTTGATAAATCTCTCCAAAGTTCAGCCAAACTGGGGCAATCACTTCGAGATTTAAATCTCTCCAAGAGCAGTCATTCTGGGCATCTCCTTAGAGCACAGTCAGTCAGAGGAAACTACCTTAAGGATTATACTAGGGCAGGCCATCCAAAGAGAAGGTGAAGTCAGTTTCTGCAGACAACTAGTTAATCTAGTCTTGGTTCATGATATTTGGGCAGAATATCTTACGATGGTGAGAGATCTTTTGTGGATCTTCTTGATACAAATTCTTTAATAGACCATGCAGTCTGGGGCAATTATTTTAAGATCCAACGAATCTCTCTAAGATTTTGAAGACGTAGGGGCATCTCAGATGCTAATTCTTCTGTAAAATCCTATTGAGTTGATCTTCAAGCAGTCAACTAACCCAAGAGAAAAGATGTTACCAGGTGACATTCCCCAAATAGAGTCTTCTCCTCAGTGAGAGATTCCTTACAACTCTTATCTCCAGCAGAGGGTGATACCTAGCATCCCCAATAGAGTTCAAGAAGAAACCTTCCCCGATTGAGTCAGAGCAGGTTGGTAATTCCCCCTAGAACATCAAGGTCAGTTGAACAGTTCTCATCCTCAAGCGGAGTCATCATCTCACATAAAAGTTCCCCAGCAGGTAGCTGAATGATTATTTCCCCATGGAGTTCAGAATGTCAGAATTCTCTCACCAACAGGGTTATTTGACCAAGTATCTCCACAACCGAGTTGGAAGATCGTCATTTCCCCATAGAGTTTCGTGATTGGGACGTAACCGTCATTAAAATATTCCCTAGTGAGATCGCCAATTTATTTTTGGCCAGTACGATAGGTGAAACAGAAAGTGTTCACATTCCTCAGCCGGAATCAAGTATTGTCAGATTATTTGGGTGTCGTTCCTCAGCAGGATGTTAGTCAGAGCATTCACATCCCCGACAGAATGGCAAGTAGAATTATCCCCAATAGAGTATTCACTCAAATCAAGCTCCTTGATGTTTGTCTGCATCATCTTTAACACTCGTATGTGTTATCTTTTGGCAAGCACTCGTATATTTAGTTTATAACCTTTCGATGTGTCAGTATCATCCTTAACACTCGTATGTGTTGTTTTTAGCTTCATTCACTTGTCTTTGTTTGATAGCTTTCTAATGCTCGTATGCATCATTCTTAACACTCGTTTTTGTTAACTTTTCTCCAATCACTCGCCTGTGTTTGATTTCCTCTAATACTCGTCTGTATCATTTTTAACACTCGTCTGTGTTAACCTTTTGTCGAATACTCGTCTGTGTTTGGTTTATGATCTTGTGATGCTCATATATATCGGTTTTAACACTCGTATGTGTTAGCTTTGTTGTTCAATCGCTCGTCTATATTTGATGTGATAGCTTTTTGATGCTCGTATGTGTCGTTTCCCCCACTCGTCTGTGTTGGATTCCTTTACCTTTTGATACTCATCTGTATCATTTTCCCATCACTCGTTTATGTTTGTTAGCTTTGATATTCGTCTGTATCATTTTTTAGTCGCTCTTCTGTGTTTGATTTGATAACCATTTTGGTACTTGTCTGTATTATTTCCCATTCACTCGTCTGTGTTGGATTCCTATACTTTTCTGGTACTCGTATGTATTATTGTCTAGTACTCGTCTGTATCGTTGCCTGGAGTACTCGTTTGTGTTTCTTAGATCGTCATCTAATACTCGGTTGTGTTATTGACTTAGGGCACTCGTCTGTGGTTTCCTTGATGATCACCCAATACTCGTATGTGTTGAAGAGGTTTGAAGTCCTGACGGTGGGATTAAACATAAAAATGTTGCAGTTCAGTAGAACATATGCATAATCACCATTACCTGACGCACAGGTTCTTTGAAGAAGACTCGTTTGTCTTAAGAACCATATATCTACGTAAGATATATGAAGAGGGTTCGTCTATCCTGATTTGTGCATGTCTATCCCACAAACTTAAATGCATCACCATTTACCTGACGCACAAGTTATTTGAAGAAGGCTCGTTTGTCTTAAGCACCATATATCTACGCAAGATAAGTGAGGAAGGTTCGTCTATCCTGATTTGTGCATGTTTATCCCATAGACTTAAATGCAACATCATTTACCTGATGCATAGGTTATCTGAAGAAGGCTTGTTTGTCTTAAGCACCATATATCTACGCAAGATATGTGAAGAGGGTACGTTTGTCCTAAGCATCATTTACCTAACGCACAGGTTATTTGAAGAGGGTTCGTCTATTCTGAACATTGTATATCTATACAAGATATATGAGAAGGGTTTCATGGTTACAGGTTACTATTCACAACACCAAGGTCTTCAGGCAGAGTTACTTTGGTCGAGTTTGTATCCCTTTTCTTCTTCAGAAGATTGCAAATTTTCTAGTTATTTTGGTATTCAACCACAATTCATCTCGAACGGCGACAATCGGGGTCTCGTCCTTTTCAGATTAATAGTTGTTTGAATAGGGGCAGCTGTAACACCCCAAAATTTGCCCTCTCATTTTCATGTCATTTGGCATATCCTTTCATACATTGCATTTCATTTAGATCACAATTGCATCATAAACATACATGAACATACATCTCCATTGAGCTTTCATAGGTTCTGACAGACCTTGATTTCGTCATGTGACACGTGCACAAGAATCTCAGAAGAAGCCAAAATTTTCGGTTGATTCAGAGCAGTTTAAGCATAATATTAATTTTACGGTGCAGTTTGCAAAAGTTGTAAATCTCGTCCGGAAAATTTTTTCAGCTTGAAATTCAATAGTTCAGACCTTTTTGGTATTTTCTACAGCTTTTGTGTTCGGCTCGGAGGCCAATTCATCAAGGAAAGTGGCAAGAATTATTTGTTTATGAAATTTCGGTTTCGCCGATTAATTGTGCTAGCGGTATTCAAGAGTTAGCTTCTTAAACTTTAATTCATGAAAAATTGTTGAATTATTTCTTAAATTGAATTTTCAAGTTGATTTAATCTTGTGGAGATTATGTGCATTAATTCTTGAGTTGATTGTTGATCGATGCTTGATTAATTGATATTAATAATTATTGTGGTGCATAATTGGAAATGCTTGTTAAAATTGACTTAGAATAATTGGTGCATGTTAGGTGTTTGATAAAATTCCTAGGAGAGCTAATTGTTGTGACTTAATATTGATTGAAGTGTTTGACTTTTGAATTCATGTTTGTTTCAATGTGCAAATCCGGAATAAGATAGATTGATGCCTAATCGATGATGTTTTCGCGAATGTGAATAGTGTAACTTGACTTTGTTGATGATTCTGGAGCCATTGGTGAACTTTTAAGTCAATTTCGGACTTTTTGTGTGGCTATTTTGCTACTGACAGCCGACGAAATCGGCTAAAAAGTCTCACTTCCAAGCGGAATTTTCAAAAACTGGTTGCATATTTGAATTCGTTGGTGTAACACGGTGGGAGAACTGACTTTAGTTATGTTGCGGATAGCAAGAGTCGCCACCGACTTTTATTTTATCCAAAGGAAAGGCATAAAAGAACAGGAAAGACCTTTTGAAAGATTTTTGGGTCCGGGGGGTAGGTTATGTAAAGGGAAGGTGTTAGCACCCTTTACATCCATGGTTATCCATGGGCTCTTAGTTACTTAGCTCACTTTAAAATGTTTTTGAAAATGTGAAGTGTGTGAATAGAAATTTTCATAAGAGTTTAATAATGATCCATGTACGGATGCGTAAAAAACTTGTGTTTTGAAAATTGTTTGAAATTGTGAAGTGTTTGAAAAGTTTTGAATGAAGTGAGCAAGCAACTATGAGGAACCTACCCTAAAGTTTTAAGTCTTTCTGTTCTTTATCCTTTAAATGGTAAGACTATCCCTATTATTAAGGAATATGTAGTCATTACCTTGGATGTGAGGGACATCTGTTAATGAAGGCAACTGTAGGGTGTATTAAGCAATTTTTGGAGGGACTGTCATCATGATTCGAAAGGGACAATATCTTTTATGAAGGCAACCATTTAAGGGACTTGATGACTTTTCTTTTTAAGGGACTTGCTTTATACACCCCACTTGACCTTATGATTATGCAACATTGAGGGGTAGCCCTAGAAAGTGAGATGGCGATTAAAAATCGACTTACGTGTGTGAGTGTTTAATTTTATTTATCTTTTAATTAAAATGATCTAAATTCAATTTTTAAATAGAATACATGTTTACACTCCCTATTTTACTAACCATAGCATAAAAATAAAATAATTTAAATATTTACAAAAATTTACACCAAGGAGCAATTACAATAATTATAATAAGCAATTAAAAATAAATAGCAAAAATAAATATAGAAGCAAAATATAAATAATAAGCAAAAATAAATAAATAAGCAATAAATAAATATAATAGGGGTTAGTAATAATAATAATAAAAAATTAAATAAGGTCAGTGAAATAATAATAATAAGCATAATAATAAAATAAATGGATTAGTAATAATATGATTAGTAATAATAATAAGCAAAATAAATAATGAATAAGAATTAGAAATTATTAAGGAAATAAGAGCAATTTAATTATAAAATTTAAAATTATAAATTATAAACATAAAAAATTACAATTACAATATTAGCATAAATTTAATTATTATTTTTTAAACATATATATTTTTTAAAAGAATAAAATTTGGGATTGTGAACAAAATTATAGAAACAATTACATATTATAAAAAATTTGATTATAAGCATATTTACAAGATTCAATTATATTAAATGTTATATTTACAAAAATAAAGTTAGAAAAATAAAATTAGGTTTTAACATTTGTTTAGAGAAAAATAAATTAGGGTTTTAGGGTTTGTTAAAAAAAAATATTTAAGGGTTTAATTTATAATAACAATTCATTTAATTAAATAGCACATATATACATTTTATAATTTAAATAAATATATGATAATAAAAATTAATTTTTAGAATTTAAAATATATATATTTTAGAATTTTAGAAAATATAATACATGCAAAATATATAATAATATAATATAGAAAATAATAGAAAATATAAGAAAAGAAAATAAGAAAAATAAGAAATAAAAAAAAAACAGGACCTGGGATTTGAACCCAGGTCCTTTACCTGGATAATGATGTGCATGACCACTGGGCTGCGCGTGCTTAGTTGTTGAGGAATGAACCCAGGCCCTAATATGGTAAACCTGAAAAAATTGGGAAATTAATGAAAAAAAGAAAGAACCTGGGGATCGAACCCAGGTCCTGCCGTCCACATACATACACCAAAACCAACAGGGCCACCTGCGCTAGCTGATCAATGAGTGACTAACACTCATTATATTTTAAGCCTGGAAAATATAAAGAAAGTAAACAAAAAAAAGTTTGGAGCTGGGGTTCGAACCCCTGACCAGATTCTTGCACACGCGCATCTTTACCACCACACCATCAACCTCATTCAATTATTATAACGCAAACATAAATATATAATATATATTCAAATTTGAATTTGGAATTCGCGCGCAGCTTCTTCTTCCTCCTAACCTGCACATTTTCCTGCGAATTTCTCCTGCGAATTTTCCTGCAAACATTCAAAACCAGAATTCCTATGTTTTTTGAACATCATTCAAATCGCAACATTCAGTCAAATTAACAGCCCAGACTAACTACACAAAGATCATAGGTCACGGCCATGTATTTAGATTTCATCTAAGTGTCCTAAAACTCAAGATCCCAAACTCGAGCTTCAAACCCTAGACATGGCATCTCTTCGGTTCTATAACAAAAACTCAATTCAAGTATGCAAAAACATTCCAGAGACATCAACAAACAAGAATTAGTGCACAAAAATCATTTATATTAGATGAATTAATGAAATCGAAAAACTCAAAAATTCAAGAAAGTGATGATTCGGTTTCAATGGATTATGATGTTTTGAATGATGAGAGTAATTGGGATAGCTTCAGTGATGTCCCAGGAACCTATTACAACCTTCACAATGCTTTGGAATGACCTCTAGCAAGGAATCCGAATCAAGCTTTTTGGATGATTTTTTGAAGTTTGAATGTGTTGTTTGAGGCTGCAAAAAATCCGTGTCAATGCTTGTGATGTGCTTATGTACTTATAGTGAAGAGAATTAGGTCAAAATATATGATCATTCTTTGGACTTTTTGATCATTGAAGATTGAAAAAGATAATGTCTTAAAATTCAAATATTTTTTTATATAACATTGTTATTTTAAGACAATCATCATAATTTTCATATCAATCTAATTCAATCAAAGTTTATGACTTTCTAGAATCTTAATCCAAATCAAATCTTACATTTTCATATTTTATTTTTATTTAAAATGATTTTTAATGAATTAAATCAAAATAAATAAAAATAAAATAATAAAAATTCTGATTTTTAATGGTTTGGGTCGTGCATGAAATCATTGTATGGGTTGGGTCATTATTTGGCAAGCCCATTTGGAAGAAATTGGTTTTAGACCTCCTTTTTCATCATAAACCAACTCAAAATTTCCCAACTTTGCAAGGGCACATATCCTTCAATTTTAAAGCTATGAGGGTGTTCTTGGACATTTTGGAAATCTTGAAGAGTCCTCTAACCAACCCCACTTGTTTCATGTCCATATAATTTACCAATCTCAAGTTATGCCCTTTTGAAGTTGTTGACTTTTAGTTGACTTTCAAAAGGACCTATAATGTCTTAGCTCATACCTTCCAAATGAAGCATTTTTGGGCTTAGCTTGTGAGACACAAAGTTGTAGAGAATTAAATTTACTTCAAAATGAGCTTTTGATGTAGACTTGGTGATGAAGTATGTGAAAGTTATGGCTGGTCAAAGTTCAGTTGACTTTTACTAAGGAAACCCTAATTTAGAAACTCCTGATTCTTGATGATCTGGAATCTCCTTGATGAATCATGATCAACCCTTGATCAAATGATGAATTTTACTTCATATACTTGATGTTGGCAAAAAATCATGAAGTTTGACTTTGGTTTGACCACAATTGACCTCAGTTTGACTTTTTAACTACATTGACTGATTTTGACTTATCTGATCATCTGACTGAGCAAACTTCTGAGAAAAGTCTTGAAACTTGTCATGGGGGTTATTACACACATATAAGATGTTATGAAGCTCACTTGAAGTCTTGGAAGTCCATTTAGCCTGATTAAAGTCAAAACCCTAGTTTTGGAGGCACTGCTTAGGAGATGCACTGTCTGAGGGAATTGTCAACTCTTCTGACCAATTGTGAACTTTGTGAACCTTATGAACCATCATAAAATGTCTTGTGAACCTCATGGGAGGTATTGTGAACCTTGCGAACCTTGTGAACCTCATAAAGTGACTTGTGGACTTCATGAACCTCATGGAAGGTCTTGAAAGCATTGTGAATCTTGTGAACCTTGTGAACCTTCATGAAGTGACTTGTAGACTTCATGAACCTCATGAAAGGTATTCGAAGCATTGGGAAACTTGTGAACCTTCATAAAGTAACTTGTAGACTTCATGAACCTCAGGGAAGGTCTTGAAAGTGTTGAGAAACTTGTGAACCTTGTGAACCTTCATGAAGTGACTTGTAGACTTCATGAACCTCATGAAATGTCTTGTAAGTATAGAGAAGCTTGTGAACCTTGTGAACCTTCATGAAGTAACTTGTAGACTTCATGAACCTCATGAAAGGTCTTGAAAGCATTGTGAAACTTGTGAACCTTGTGAACCTTCTTAGAACACAAAGTCTTGTATTGTGAGGGCAAATTTTGGGGTGCAACAGCTGCCCCTGTTACTTTTTCTGAAACCTGAGGGGTTAGATTGGTATATTTGCCAGTCGTGACCTGGAAGGTTGAAGGGGATTGAACACAAAAGCCCAAAAATTTGCACTCACTAGTGCATAGAGTGATACAGATGACTAGTTGAATATGACTGAGTAGGCTTAAAGATGCCACTTGGAAAAAGTTCTTCAGATACATTTCTTGGAGGATAAAGCAGTCCAACATATGAAGGTATAATGATAGTTTTTGGGAGGGTAAAGCAGTCCTGAAGTAATGATGATAATTGTCAGGAGGATGGAGCAGTCCTGAGGTATTGATGTGATTTCAGGAGTATAAAGCAGTCCTGATGAGATAATAAGCTTTCAGGAGGATGAAGCAGTCCTGATGTAGTGATGATAGCTGTCAGGAGGATGGAGCAATCCTGAGGTAATGATGATGACTGTCAGGAGGATAAAGCAGCTCTGAGGTAATAATATGATTTCAGGAGGATAAAGCAATCCTGAGGTATAAGAAGCTGTCAGGAGGATAAAGCAGTCCTGATGTAATAAAGTTGTCAGGAGGATAAAGCAATCCTGAGGTAGTAATATGTTTTCAAGAGGATGAAGCAATCTTGAGAGGTAATAAGTTTTCAGGAGGATAAAGCAGTCCTGATGTATAATGCTCTCAGGAGGATAAAGCAGTCCTGATGTACTAGAAGTTTTCAGGAGGATGGAGCAGTCCTGATGGAAGATATGCTTTCAGGAGGATAAAGCAATCCTGAGGGATGATAACTTTCAGGAGGATAAAGCAATCCTGATAATCATAAGTCTGTTTGCTGGATAATTAACCTGAAAACAAAGTAGCATTCTGTATAATAATATTAGTTTATGTATTATGTATGCATGTATGATACGATGCACTTAGGTAATGTACTATGTATCTATGTATATGTATGTGTATGGTATGATGTAGATGATGTATGTATGATATGACACGGCCGGAAGCGTCTGGATATCTTCGTATAACAACTGCTGGCCAGGGAAAATAAATCCCGATTCATTGTTGAAGAATATGAGGAACTCGTTCCCACCTTGTTTGATAATATATTATACATAACCTCCCGTCTGCTGGGGATGGCAAGGTATAGATAACCTCCCGTCTGCTGGGGATAGTAAGGTATACATAACCTCCCGTCTGCTGGGAATAACAAGGTATATATAACCTCCCGTCTTCGTTCGTCGTACCCTTATTGGAAAGTAAATTCCCGTATATCCGTATGAGGATAAAAGAGATGGATATAAATTCCAGGGGAGATGAGACTTTATGAAGATGGATTCGTCCTACTGAGGATTTGTAACTGTCTTGTAAAGATGAACTGGCGAAGCTTCGTTGACATCCTTCCCCCGTTCGTCCTTAGTAAATACTATTACTGCATTTTCATGCATTTCTGGTAAACATCAATCATATTAAGCATACATGCATTTCTGGTAAACATCAATCATATTCAAAAGCATACATACATTCAAACACAACCAATGGACGTTTCGCTTATGTAAATAGGGTAAAAGTAAATCTGGATTCAAAAGATGGAATTTATTTATATCAAAAAGTGACCCATACACGGGTAAGTTTGTACAAGGAGACATAAATCCTAGTAAGAGGATTTTGCCATAAAATTTTACAAAAGAGAATCAGCTATGTGGGAAATAATCCTATTGAGTTTCAATTCTACTATTGCCATTATCTTCAAGTATCTCATCTTCTGCTGTTGAGACGGAAATGATTGGATTGAGCTTTATCTGTTCGAGCTTGAGTAAGCAGTACAACTGGTTGCAGTTTCATGGGTGATCCAAATGAGACATAGTCATACGCTTTAATCCCTAACTTTTGCCTGGATTGCCCTTTCAGGTTTTCAATCCACCGGGATACCCTTTTTTGCCCAAGCCGCCTTTTCAGGTTTTCGACTTGCCAGGTGTACATCTTTTTATATATATCCCTAATTTTTGCCCAAACCCTTTTGGTTTGCCGGGATGCCCTTATTTTTGCCTAGGCCAGTCAACCTAGCGGGTCTCTTTTCATGCGTAGTATTTTTTAACTATGTCTGCGTTTACAGGCTGTGGAAAGTCTTCACCATCCATTGTAGTGAGTATCATGGCACCTCCTGAGAACACTGTCTTGACTACAAATGGTCTTTCATATGTTGGAGTCCACTTGCCCCTAGGATCACCCTGTGGTAATATGATACGCTTAATTACCAAGTCACCAGCCTGATATACCTTTGGCTTAACCTTCTTGTTAAAAGCTTTGATCATTCGTTTCTGGTACATCTGGCCATGACAAACTGCTGCTAAACTCTTCTCATCAATCAAATTTATCTGGTCAAGTCGGGTCTGAATCCACTCATCTTCATCCAGGCCTGCATCCTTCATAATTCTTAAGGAGGGAATATGAACTTCAATGGGCAAAACTGCTTCCATACCATAGACCAAGGAGAATGGGGTTGCCCCTGTTGAAGTACGTATTGTGGTACGATAACCATGATGAGCAAATGGTAACATCTCATGCCAATCCTTGTAAGTAACAGTCATCTTCTGTACAATCTTCTTAATGTTCTTATTAGCAGCTTCAACTGCCCCATTCATCTTTGGACGATACGGAGAAGAGTTGTGATGCTTAATCTTGAACTGCGTGCAGAGATCAGTAATCATAGTGTTGTTCAGATTAGAGCCATTGTCAGTGATAATCCTTTCAGGGATGCCATATCTACATATGAGATTATTCTTAATGAATCGAGCCACAACATTCTTAGTAACAGATGCAAATGAAGCTGCCTCCACCCACTTCGTGAAGTAATCAATAGCAACCAGGATGAAACGATGCCCATTAGAAGAAGTAGGTTTGATTTCACCAATCATATCAATGCCCCACATGGCAAAGGGCCAAGGAGCAGTCAACACATTCAAGGGTGATGGAGGTACATGGACTTTATCAGCATAAATTTGACATTTGTGACAAGTTCTGGAGTGTTGATAGCAATCAGCTTCCATGGTAGACCAATAGTAACCCGCTCTCAATATCTTCTTTGCCATAGTATGACCACTAGAATGAGTGCCAAAGATTCCATCATGCATATCTTCCATAATCTCAGTTGCTTCCTTCTTATCCACACAACGAAGCAAAGTTGAATCATGATTGCGCTTGTACAAAATGCCATTACTCAAAAAGAACTTAGCAGAGAACCTTCTCAGAAATTTCCTATCTTTGACAGATGCCCCTTCAGGGAACTCCTGAGCTTCAAGATATCTTTTTACTTCGTAGAACCAAGGCTTCTCCTCTGCCCCTTCAGTGTCAATCTCATTGCAGTATGCAGGCTTCTCAAATCTATCAATAGTAATCTTGGGAGCTTCATCATCCCAGCTGATCTCAAACATGGATGCCATGGTGGCTAATGCATCTACCAGCTGATTCTTTCTTCGTGGAATATGTCCAAAGGTGATCTCTTTGAAATGTGGGATCAAAGACAACACATGCTCTCTGTAAGGAATGAGGTTATCATGTTTGGTATCCCAATCTCCTTTAATTTGACTTACTACCAGGGCTGAATCTCCATACACGTCAAGGAACTGAATCTTCATATCAATAGCAGCTTTGATACCCAGGATACATGCCTCATACTCAGCCATATTATTGGTACAATAGAAACAAAGTCTGGCAGTAATCGGGGTATGACAACCTTCAGGGGAACTAATCACAACACCAACACCATTACCAAGTGCATTAGAGGCACCATCAAAAACCATAGTCCATCGGGATCCTTGTTCAGGTCCGTCATATTGTCCAGGTTCTTTGGTAATAATCATAATGTCTTCATCAGGGAACTCAAAACTCATTGACTGGTAATCATCCACTGCATGATGAGCCAAATGATCAGCAACAACACTTCCCTTGATGGCCTTCTGAGTAGTGTACTGTATGTCATATTCTGTTAAGATCATTTGCCATCTTGCAATTCTGTCGGAGAGAGCAGGTTTCTCAAATATGTACTTGATTGGATCCATCTTTGAGATCAACAAGGTAGTATGAGTCAACATATACTGTCTTAGTCGGCGAGCAGCCCATGCCAAAGCGCAGCAAGTTTTCTCGAGCAGTGAGTATCTTGTTTCACAGTCGGTAAACTTTTTGCTAAGGTAGTATATTGCCTGCTCTTTTCGACCAGACTCGTCATGTTGCCCCAACACACACCCCATTGAGTTGTCTAACACTGTTAAGTACATAATCAAGGGTCTTCCATCAACTGGTGGCATCAGAATTGGAGGTTCTAGCAGATATCTCTTGATTTCATCAAAGGCAGTCTGGCACTCATCATTCCATTCCATCACCTGATCTTTCTTCAACAACTTGAAGATTGGCTCACAGATGGCAGTTAATTGGGAAATAAATCTTGCAATGTAATTCAATCGTCCCAAGAAACCTCTAACCTCCTTCTCAGTACGGGGAGCTGGCATCTCTCGTATAGCTTTCACTTTTGCAGGATCCACTTCAATACCTTTTCCACTGACAATAAAACCCAGGAGCTTTCCAGATCTAACTCCAAAATTACACTTGTTTGGATTCAATCTCAACTTGTATTTCTTCAACCACTCAAACAATTTATGCAAATGATCAAGATGTTGTTCTTCATTCTTGGACCTGGCTATCATATCATCCACATATACCTCTATCTCATGATGAATCATATCATGAAACAAAGCCACCATAGCACGCTGATATGTTGCTGTTGCACCCCAAAATTTGCCCTCATAATACAAGACTTTGTGTGCTAAGAAGGTTCACAAGGTTCACAAGATTCACAATGCTTTCAATACCTTTCATGAGGTTCATGAAGTCTACAAGTTACTTTATGAAGGTTCACAAGGTTCACAAGTTTCTCAACATTTACAAGACCTTTCATGAGGTTCATGAAGTCTACAAGTTACTTTATGAAGGTTCACAAGGTTCACAAGTTTCTCAATGTTTACATAACCTTTCATGAGGTTCATGAAGTCTACAAAGTCACTTTATGAGGTTCACAAGGTTCACAAGCTTCACAATACCTCCCATGAGGTTCACAAGACATTTTATGATGGTTCACAAGGTTCACAAGGTTCACAATTGGTCAGAAGAGTTGACAATTCCCTCAGACAATGCACCTCCTAGGCAGTTGATCCAAAACTAGGGTTTTGACTTTAATCAGGCTAAATGAACTTCCAAGACTTCAAGTGAGCTTCATAACATCTTATATGTGTTTAAGAACCCCCATTACAAGTTTCAAGACTTTTCTCAGAAGTTTGCTCAGTCAGATGATCAGATAAGTCAAAAACAGTCAATGCAGTTAAAAAGTCAAACTGAGGTCAACTGTGGTCAAACCTAAGTCAAAATTCATGATTTTTTGCCAACATCAAGTATATGAAGTAAAATTCATCATTTGATCAAGGGTTGATCATGATTCATCAAGGAGATTCCAGATCATCAAGAATCAGGAGTTTCTAAATTAGGGTTTCCTTAGTAAAAGTCAACTGAACTTTGACCAGTCATAACTTTCACATACTTCATCACCAAGTCTCCACTCAAAACTCATTTTGAAGGAAATTGAATTCTCTACAACTTTGTGTCTCACAAGCCAAGCCCAAAAATGCTTCATTTGGAAGGTATGAGCTAAGACATTATAGGTCATTTCAAAAGTCAACAAAAAGTCAACAACTTCAAAAGGGCATAACTTGAGATTGGTAAATGATATGGACATGAAACCAGTGGGGTTGTTTAGAGGACTCTTCAAGCTTTCCAAAATGTCCAAGAACACCCTCATAGCTTTAAAATTGAAGGATATGTGCCCTTGCAAAGTTGGGAAATTTTTAGTTGGTTTATGATGAAAATGGAGGTCTAAAACCAATTCTTTCCAAATGGGCTTGCCAAATTACGACCCAAACCATTAAAAATCAGAATTTTTATTTTTTTATTTTTATTTGTTTTGATTTAATTCATTAAAAATCATTTTAAATGAAAATAAAATATGAAAATATGATATTTGATGGAGATTTGGTTTCTAAAATGTCTTCAATGTTGATTGGAATTGAAAAGGAATGAAATCACAAGATTTGTCCCAAAATAGCAAGGGCTTATACATGAATATTTGGTTTTTAAAACATGATATTTTTGAATCTTTTTAGATCAAAATCTCCACACAAGGGGTCAATTTTTCTGACCTAAATCATCCTCCTATAAGTACTTAACCTAAACCTAGCATGAGACACAAATTTGGCAGCCTCCAAAAGCATTCTTGACATTCAAAAATCCATTAAAATTTCAATTTTAGGATTCACATTTAGAGGACAATTAAAGGTATTTTAAAGACATAGAGATGATTCTTATACTCCCAGGATGCTATTCATATGTTCATAAGCATCCATAACCCCATATCAAGTGAAAACCGAATCTTCAAATGTCCATGGAAGACAAGATTTCGATTCCATTCGTATATGCATTTTCCATTGTTTTTTTTATTGATTATGATTCATAATGTGTTGTTAATTGTTTTTGGACATTTGTTAGTGAGTTTTGGTGCAGGTATCACAAGTTGCCATGTTTAGGGTTTGAGCACCCGAATTAGGGTTATGAGATATTGGCCATTTAAATGATTTTTATTGACATATTTGAATTGTATGAATGATTTGGAACATGTTGGCACAATCAATTTGGAAAAATTGTGCGGAAATTGAGTAATATGATGTTCGTAGGTTTTCCTGTGAAACAGAATTCGCAGGTAATTCCCTAGCAAAATTCGTAGCTAGTTTCGCAGGTCAAAAGGAGGAAGACGAAGGCTGTTGGCGCGAAGAGGAAAATTTGAAATTTCAATTTATTTTATTATGTTTTTGTTTGCGATAATGTTTCAAAGTTAACATGTGGCTCAGATGGTGAACGTGTATGTATGAACACTCTCTGGCCTGGGTTCGATTCCCATTAAGGTCGTTTTGTGTTTTTTTTGTTTTTTTCATGATTTTCGCAGGTTTATAATAAAAGCATGTTGTTGTGAATGGTTGCTATCAGCGCGCGTTGGCACAGATGGTTTTGAAGCTCATTGTCCAGGTAAAGGACCTGGGTTCAAATCCCAGGTCCTACTTTTTAGTGCTTTGTTCATATTTTTACTATTTTCATTATTTTCTTATTTTTTAATTCAACCAAAATAATTTATAAAATAAATAATTAGTAAAATATCCTCATTTAAAAAATGTAATATATTTTTTTTAAACTTTTTTGTATGTTTATTAATACATAGATATATTCTTGTTTATAAATTCATTAATTATTTAGGTTAATTTCTAACCCTATTTTTATTTTTTCAAACATCTAACCCTAATTATATTTTACAAACTTATAAACCCTAAAATATTTTCTAAATGAACCTTAATTTTGTAAAAAACCTAATTTTATTTTCTAAATAATTTTTATTCTTAATATAATTATTATGTATATATTTATTTAATATAACTTTTGTAAATATAATGATTAATAAAATTAATTTTTTGTAAATATAATACTTAATATAAAATTTTGTAAAATATGATTAATTTTGGTAAATGTAATCTTTAAATATAATTATCACCTATTTTCTTATATATAATATGTAAATATTTTTCTAATTTGTTTATAACCTAAATTATATTTATAAATAATTGTTAATATGTGTTTAGAAACAATTAAACCTATAATAATTTAATTTTGTAATTATAAATAATTTAATAATTTGTACATAAATTAAAATATTACCATAACCCTTTAATTGTTCATATTTTTAAATAAATGTCTATATATTAAAATTTTAATTTTTGTGTTTATTATTTTTATCATGTTATAATATTATTGTTAATTTTATTTATTATTGTTATTATTACTAACCATATTATTACTAATATATTTATTGTTTAATTATGATTATTATTATTATTTCACTAACCTTATTTTATTTTTATTATTATTATTACTAACCCCTGTTATATTTACTTATTGCTTATTTATTTATTTTTGCTTATTATTTATATTTATTTATTTGCCATTTATTTTAATTGTTTACTATAATTATGTAATTGCTCCTTGGTGTAAATTTTGTAAATATGTAATTTATTTAATTTTTATGCTATGGTTAGTAATTTAGGGAGTGCAAACATGTATTCTATTTAAAATAAAATTTAGATCACTTTAATTATAAGATAAATAAAATTGAACACTCACACACATAAGTCGATTTCTAATCGTCATCTCACTTTCTAAGGTTACCTCTTATTGTTGCCTATTCACAAAGGTCAAGTGGGGTGTATAAAGCAAGTCCCTTAAGAGAAAAATCATCAAGTCCCTAATGGTTGCCTTTAAAGATCAAGTCCCTTTTCGAATAATGATGATAGACCCTCCTAAATGCTTAATACACCTCACAGTTGCCTTCATAAACAGATGTCCCTCACACGTCCCTTACATCCGAGGTAATGACTACCTATTCCTTAATAATAGGGATAATCTTACCACCTAAAGGATAAAGAACAGAAAAGACTTAAATTTTAGGGTAGGTACCTCCTAGTTGCTTGCTCACTTCATTCCAAATTTTCAAACACTTAACAAATTTCAAACAAATTTTCAAACACAAGTTTTTACGCATCCGTTATTTCGAGATCCAACGAATCTCTCCAAGAGTTTGAAGACACTGAGGCATTTCATATGCCATGTTTTCTGTAAAATCCTCTTGAGACATTTACTTCTGACGGACCTTAATCTGAGACGAGTTGAAAATTGCAAAGAACCATTGTTCACTCATGATTAGTTGACAACCTATCAACCCGGGGCTAGGGGAAAGCCTTTGTCGGCACAGTACTTCAAGAGTTGTTTCGTCGGCGGACTTCATTGATCAGAATTCCTTAGCAAGTCTCATTAGACAATTCCTTCTCCAGTAGTGCGACAAATGGAAGGTTACTTCTTGAGCAGAAAGATATCATTGTCTCTCATCACCAGCATGAGACGCCTTACATCTCTCATTCCCAACATGAGAGGATTTATCTCTTATCCCCAGTAAGTGGCAGCCTGAGCTTTTATCTTCAATTTGAAGCTTTATCATTGACATCACCTATCATCCCCAATAATGTGGAAGTTGAAATTTCTCCCAGCAAGGTAGCAGAAGGTGGATGTCATCCCCAAGCAGGAGTTTCCCTTCAGACAGGGGCAATTCTCGGCAGTATAAGGAGTGTCTTGCCTCCCCAGCAATCGCTTCCTCAGTAGTATCATGCCTTTGGTCCCCAGCCAAGCCAGGGGGTCCTCACTTCCCCACCAGAGTTCAAGAAGGGTCCATCTCTAGCAGGGTCTTGGTGCTCCGATCTCAAAGTCCAATTTATTTTTGGCAGTGGCGGTTGTTCAGAGCCAGTGAATTATTAACAGTTTTCCCCACAGAGTTGTTTCCTCCTCATTAAGATGAACCAGGTCAATGTAGTGATCATCGTTTCTCCCCAGTCAAGCTATATGGGATGCCTGCAGTCTCCTTATCAGGAGATCTCCTTGCATTTGCATATGCATATTCATCAATACGTCTGCATCCTCCAAAGCGTAGCATTTCCATCATCATGGAGCATTACGCCATAAATTCAAACATATGCATGTCAGCATGGGCCAGTTTTGAGGTATATTACGTACGACTTATAATATCTTTTCAACCTGAAGTACTCTGCACAGAGGTTACCATTATCATTTTTCAGACATCCTTGTCTTTTCAAGTCAATGTTCGTCGCTTATTCCGCGTCTTGCTTGGTCCTGCCCAACAGTCGCGTCGCAGATTCCCGTTTTGTACAATGGTCCTGTTTGCTTGGGCTCTCGTTTATGTACAACGATCCTGTTCCATCTTATCCTATTTTCTTTGTTTCTGGTTACCGCCTGCAACCGGTATACCTTTTCCTCTCCATTCGAGGATGGTTTCATGTTAGATCTGAGGATCTTTTGATTTGTCATTCGAGGATGGAATTTCTTTTCTTCAAGTCCTTCTGCGGTTGGTCTTGTTTGTGGCTATTATTCAAGGATAGTAGTTCACTTTTTGAGCTTATTGATCGAGGTCAGTTTGTCTCTTTTGCAAAGTCTGTCTGAGGTCAGCTTTGTGTTGGTTATCAGTCGAGGCTGGTATACCTTTGCGTCTCCATTCGAGGATGGTTTCGTGTTAGATCTGAGGATCTTTTGATTTGTCATTCGAGGATGGCTTTTCTTTTCTTCAAGTCCTTCTGCGGTTGGTCTTGTTTGTGGCTATTATTCGAGGATAGTAGTTCACTTTTTGAGCTTATTGATCGAGGTCAGTTTGTCTCTTTTGCAAAGTCTGTCTGAGGTCAGCTTTGTGATTGGTTATCAGTCGAGGCTGGTATACCTTTGTGTCTCCATTCGAGGATGGTTTCGTGTTAGATCTGAGGATCTTTTGATTTGTCATTCGAGGATGGCATTTATTTTCTTCAAGTCCTTCCGAGGTTGGTCTTGTTGTTTGTGGCTATTATTCGAGGATAGTAGTTCACTTTTTCGAGCTTATTGATCGAGGTCAGTTTGTCTCTTTTGCAAAGTCTGTCTGAGGTCAGCTTTGTGTTTGGTTATCAGTCGAGGCTGGTACACCTTTGCGTCTCCATTCGAGGATGGTTTCGTGTTAGATCCGAGGATCTTTTGGATTGTCATTCGAGGATGGCATTCTTTTCTTCAAGTCCTTCTGCGGTTGGTCTTGTTTGTGGCTATTATTCGAGGATAGTAGTTCACTTTTTGAGCTTATTGATCGAGGTCATTTTGTCTCTTTTGCAAAGTCTGTCTGAGGTCAGCTTTGTGTTTGGTTATCAGTCGAGGCTGGTATACCTTTGCGTCTCCATTCGAGGATGGTTTCGTGTTAGATCCGAGGATCTTTTGATTTGTCATTCAAGGATGGCAATTCTTTTCTTCAAGTCCTTCTGCGGTTGGTCTTGTTTGTGGCTATTATTCGAGAATAGTAGTTCACTTTTTGAGCTTATTGATCGAGGTCAGTTTGTCTCTTTTGCAAAGTTTGTCTGAGGTCAGCTTTGTGTTTGGTTATCAGTCGAGGCTGGTATACCTTTGCGTCTCCATTCGAGGATGGTTTCGTTTTTAGATCCGAGGATCTTTTGGATTGTCATTCGAGGATGGCATTATTTTCTTCAAGTCCTTCCGAGGTTGGTCTTGTTGTTTTGTGTGGCTATTATTCGAGGATAATAGTTCACTTTTTGAGCTTATTGATCGAGGTCAGTTTGTCTCTTTTGCAAAGTCTGTCCGAGGTCAGTCTTTGTTGTTGATGGTTATCGCCTGCGGCCGGTATGCCGTTGTGTTTCTATTCAAGGATGGTTTTAGTACTGGATCCGAGGATCCCGTGTGAGTTGTCATTCAAGGATGGCATTCTTCCCAGCATATTTCCACCTGGTTCTATTTTTGCTACCTATTCAGAGGTCAAAATCAAAAAATACATAAATAAATAAATGGGCAAATGGCATTTCCATTACCCTCAGTGTGCAAATTTTCAGGTTTTATTCGAGTATTCAATCACTCCATACCCTGAACGTCTAAAAGCTGATGCAATTATTCGTTCAGGTCTGCAGATGATTGAATAGGGGCAGCTGTAATACCTCAAAATTTGCCCTCATATTTGTTTCCCTAACTGGCTTTCTGTTTGGCATCCCATTTGCATCTCCCATTAGGTCGTAACATCATAATCATGCATTTCATGGATTCATAAGGCAGGGGATCAAACACTTTTTTGGTGACTCAAATTTTCCTATGCGGAGGTGATTCATCGGGCTGTTATCTCGAAATTGAGACAAAGGTTGAGCTCACTTCGCCATGGGCGCATTCTCAGTCAAAGGTTCATCAAGTGCCGAGATTACTTTCTTTAGTATTCATTAAGAGGGTGCATCTCAAGAAAGTTCAAGTTTCTCAATTTGATGTTCATTGGATTAAGGTCCTCATGTAAAGATTATCTTGGTCATCACATGCTTCGCCATTTTTAGACTCATCGTCATCACGGTGATTAAAGGTGTTTTATGTGTTGTATGCGGATCGATTTGGGTTCTACGAAGGTTTTCATTCGAGAATGTCATTTCCAATTAGTCCAAGGATAAATTGTTCAAGGCACGATTATTCAAGTCATCAAACATTATTCAAGGCACAAGTTCAAGGTCAAGTGTGAGGTTCACTTTGGCATGGTGATAATTAGAGAAAATTTGTGGCATTTTAATGATGAAACTTCTCATCCATGATTTCGGCTTTAAAATCCAATTAACCATACTCTATATCCACTTGGTAGTCTACTTAAAGTCAAATTCATTTTAAATCCATATTTTGTCCTTTAACCAAAACTCTTTTTCATTTGTCTTCCATTGTTGGAAAGCCATCATAGTGAGTTAGGACCAAGTCATGTTATATCCCCTCAAATATGTATCCATTTTTGTGATTAAAATTATAATTTCTTTGGTTTCAAAATATATTCAGTTAGTCCATTTTAATATTATCTTCTAATCCAAATATCCATCCATTCGTCCAAATTTAGTCCAAAAAGAATAAATAACATGTCTTTCCCAAAGCTATCCATAACTGGTTCAAGCTCATTTTCTGTTCAGTCCTATCAACAATATTCATAACTAAATTCTAAATCCAATCTCATTCATATTAAACCATTTTTATTTCTATTCTTTATTGATCTATATAAATCCAACTCATATCGATGTATTCATAAAAAAATAGGAATTTTCCAATACCAAAATCACAAAAGGAAAACTCTTAACCGAAAATAGTTGTAAAAACCAGAACAAAAACCCTTATTAATTTTTTATCAGAGGGGGTTACATTTTTGTTTATGAGAATTCAGTTATAGAAGAAAAAGACTCAGAAGCTAAAAAGAAAAAGTAACTGATATATGGGTGACAGAAAAAGAAATACAGGAGGGCTGGAAAATCTCTTTCAGTTTTGGCAGAACTTCAAACTCTCAATTATCTTCGGCAATCTCTTCACATCAGTCTGAATCTCAACCTCTCAATCCCATTTTTGCAGAAAACCATCTTCATCAAATATCAATCCTGACCAACATTCACCAAGTCCAATCTCTGTTTTTCTTCAAACCATTGCAGTCCTTTTCACACCATCTTTTTCAAGTCATTTTTTAACCTGCATCAAATGGATGCCATTTTAGCACAACAAAAATTCAGAGGATATAAAAGAGATTTAAAGGTCTATTATGAAGGTTTCACAAAAACAAATTCAGCTAAGTTCTCTTAACCAATTTCGTAACAGAAAATTAACTGAACGATTCTAGAAAGTTCACCTGAGTGTTCTGCACTAAGCCTGATATATCCATTATAAATGATAACTCTTCTGGAATCAGGGGTTTTGGCTTCTTCGATTCACCATTCTCTCAACCTTTCATGATCTCCAGCATCATCAATAATCATTCTTCTCTCTACCTTCATCTCTGAATCTTTATCACCATTCATCAACCTCTCAAACTCTTCAACAAGGCTGCATCAATCATGATCTTCTACACTTTTCATCATCAATTATCTTCACTATTCAATCTCGCTTCGAACCTCGACCTTCCTCTTACCTTCAGCGAATCTGAAATTCCAGAACCCAATTTCAACAACAATCCTCATCATCTTCAAAACCTACAACTAGCTTCATCAAATCAACACCTGCAGGATTTACATGTCGACATCACGATAACATCAATGTCAAGATCGCAACAAGAAATCACATGAATGTTGCAGAAACTTATCAAATCGACACTTTCAATAATTATAGTCGAGTGCACCACATCAGTAACGAGATTTAATATTGCAGAAAGGAAAGAGAGTCCAAATCAACTTTACCTTCGATCTTCTTGTTGACACTGATCTGAAGTAGCACTGAATCCGCTCCGAAAAGCACGCTCCAGGTATTTCGTCTAGGTTATCGTTCCTTTCACCGAAGATCATGTTGTAAAGTATCTCTCAGAGGAGGTCATGTGTCTGGTAAAGCCTCTGTCGCCGGTGGGATGTGGCCACAGCCGTCTTTATCGTGAAGGTAGAGAAGAGGTTGATGCGAATCAAGCTATGCTGTGCGATTAGTGGAGATGGGTGAGCGGTTGCCTTGATGTGATGCGCTTTCCTTGATCGGCGGCAAATTCAGGTTGAAGAAAAGGTGGCGGAATCTGCACTATTTCCTTCGACGGTGTGGTTAGAAATGAGAGAATGAGTTCGAGGTGTGGAACGGAAGCAGGTTGTTGGTAACGAAGAGTATGAGACCGGAGTTAGTTGTACGATGGTGGCACGACGATCGGTTTGACGACGCCGATTAGTTTGACGGCGGCGGAAGAGGAGCTGAACAGAGAAGAATGATTTGTACCGATGGATGATGAATGATACGAGGGAGGAACAGTTTGTCACCGGCGAGCTTCTAACATTTTCTGGTGAGTGTTGGAACGGGCAGATGGAGATGTTGTGAGGGAGCATCAACGGTGGAGAAGGCAACGAAGAAGAAGTGTTTATGGCTTTGTGTCTCCTTTTAGGTTTTCTCAAGTTATTAGGTCATGAACAAACATGGATCGGGCCTAAACACATGGATCCACTATTGGCACCTCTGCTTTCATCATACACCCCTCCTGCGGGTTTTTCTTCTTGGGAATGGGCCCCAAACTCTATGGGCTTTCTATTCGCGCCTCATAGTCACTAATGCACCCCCTGGGTTTTATTTTTATTTGTTAACTTTAAGAAACACTTAATTATTTTTTCATGTAAAAATTTGTTACTTAAGTTTCTTGTTAAGTCATTGTTGGATTAATGATAATCCATTTTCTTGATTTTTCCTAATTATTTTTTTTTTCCATTAATTTTAATTATTAGTGAATTAATTTTGGACTAAAGTGTTCATGAGATTTCTTTTATCGATATTGGATCGATTTCAATTTTGGTAAAGCTTCACAAAATGATTATGGAAGATGGGCATTTATTTTGCTCATAGAAGACTACAAGACTTAGCTTGGGGTTTTTTTTTCGGATTTCTTTTATGAAGAATCGTCACTTCGATCAAGTAAGTGATTTCGAACTTTTTCGGCTTTTTACGCATCATTTTAGTGGTATGCGGCTTAGGACCATATAATTTAAGGTGCATACTGAGCCCTCCCACCTGAGGCATTGGATATATTTGTGATTTATGTTGATATGTATCGATTTCGGAACTTAGGGATTAGGTTAAGAACCATTAGGATCGATTCCTTTCACTTCCCCTTAAAATCCACTTTTTTTGCCCGTTTCGTCGCAATTATTAAAAATAGTTTTAGGTGAGATAAAATTCTGGAAAAATTCATGAGTGATCCTCATCCTCTTAATTAATTTGTCATATTTTTTATTTCTAGATTTGGGTAGTTTTAATAATTAATTCGGATTTTAGTTAATGAGCTGTCCCAAAAGGGAATGTTTTGACATAAGGGACCAAAATCGATTTTTCCCCATAGGTGTGAAACCTATTTTTTGTGTGTGATTAATCACTGTAATTTGTGACATTTTGATGCTCCTTAAGAATTTTTTTTCATAATTTTTAGTGCCCTTTTTGATCCACTTTGTGGAGTTGTTCTTGATGATCATGTTTTGGTTACCTTGCTAATCAAGGAATTGTTTTGGCACTTTGGTGCATAATTTTATGAAATCCTTTTGGAAAATGTGAGATAATGATGTTATTATTCCAGGGATTCGATTTCATAATTTTTAAAAGCTTTTTGCTATTTTTCCATGTCACCTAGATCCTAGGTTGATTCATGTGTGTATTTGCTCCATATCCTAGGATTTAAGAAGGCATTCATGCCATTTGCTTGAGATGTTTTGTTGGAAACTTTTAGGAGTTAATTATAGGTCATTTGCATTTCCTTAATTCTAGTTATAGTCCACTTTTTGAACCATACTCTTTTGGTTTGTTTAGTGTTTCAAAATGCATACTTATGTGAATTAGTTTAACTTAAACGGGTTGCTAATCTCTTCTCATGTTTAACTTGAATTATGTGGAAATCATCAATGCCTATTCATGCATTCTAATTGCATCTCATACTTTATATGCTACTGACCCATAATCATTTCATGCATATTCACATGCCATTCTTCCTTAGTTTGTATCATGTGCGATCTTATGCGATTTTTGTGCGTTTCTTCTCACATCTTCTTCTCATTGATCCATATGCCTAATCCATTGCATCCATGATTGTATATTCATTCATCCATCTTCATAAGCATTCACTACTGACTTTGATGTTCATTTCATGTACTAATTCATGTTTGTAAGCCATATGCATTCATACTTCATTCATAAACCCTAATTTGCATTTATGTGAACTTAGGTGAACTTTTTGTACATAGTTTGACATAGTTTGATCTTATGAGGTATCCTAGCATCCTTAGGGACCTATAGCATGTAGTTACTGACTTTAGAAGTCATGTAACCTTTAGGTACCTTCACTTTTAGACTTAGGTCCTATTTTGAAGCCTAGTTCCCTTCTAGGACGTTTATGGTACCCAATCGCTTTCATGCTTCGATTTTACTTCCAATGTGCATTGTCATGCTAACTTTTGTTTTGTAGGGGGGAATATTGAGGTAAGCATTACTTCATTCCTATCTCTTGTGCATTTTAATATTCTTTGCCTTAGCACTTGGTGCTTGCTTATAGGTTTTCCCTTTCTTTAGAAACAACTTAACTTCCTTAGGAAGTAAGTTGGTTTCTAAAATCTCTTTTTTTTTCTTTTCTTTTTCTTCCTTAGGATTAGAATACCTCATTAACCATAGGACCTCTCTTGTACATAACAACAAAAATAGGATTGAGTCTTAGTCCTTTAGTTTTTACCTTTTATCAACTTGAGTCATTCTCTTCTTATCTTCAAATAAAATCCAAAAACATTTAATAAATAAATGAAATGATTCCTTGTGTATAGCCTTATTCCATGAAGCACTTGCATTCATTCCATCTTGGAGTGGTGTAAGCTTGTCTATCATGATGCACAAGTCTCATCAAGGAATTGTTCACAAAGAAAGCTCAAAAAATACTTCTTCACTAAAGAAACAAAAACACTTAATAAAGTTCAACAAGCCAGTGAACTTAAACCCTAATCCTATGAAACCAGTCTTGGATAAATTCTCCTTGCTGGGTATACTTGTTCTATTATTCCATCTTGGAATGTAGAGTCAAGTGTACATTCCATGGAAAAGAGTTTGAATTCACTTCCTTGTGCCAAATTCATACAAAACTCATAAAAGCCAAAAACAAACAATAACCGACTATCCTGCGGGAACTTCTTTTCTCATCTCATTCACTCACAACGCGAACTCGCGACGACTTGTCTTTCATGCAAGACGGTTAACGCACTCGTACCAGACGAGCCTGCATCACCTGAGCATAGACATACGCAGTTCCAGCATAAAAAATACAAACAAACAGTTCCCGCCTTAGTTAGGCGAACTACGTCGACTCTGATCCTCATTATCCCGATGAGGTACGTAGGCAGCGGGGTAGGGCCCGTTCGAGCACATTCTTTATTTTCCCTACATTTCCCCCTTTTATTCTCATTTTCTTATTTCAGTTCCTTTCTCATTTCATTCCATTCCAGTTAGCGGTTCATTTGTTCAGCAGCATATTATTTCTCACCCTTTGAAATAAAACAAGCAAGCGTGGATCCCGTCGGGTACGATGGACGATTTGGGGTGCTAATACCTTCCCAGGTCGTAACTGACTCCCGAACTCAGATCTTTGGTTCGCAGGACCTTGTCCTTTCCTTCTTCCTCAGGTTTGTGCAACATTACCTTTCCCATTCATTCGGGATAAAAATGTCTGGCTGGCGACTCTAACCTTTCCGCGCCACTTTCGCGTTTGTACTAGGATGAAAATCCCGGGAGCGACAGCTGGCGACTCTGCTGGGGAATATAACCTGATTCTTCCGGTTTCCCTTGTAGAGTCAATCCTAGCGCCTGTTTGGTTTTGTTTCTTTGGGTGTTTATATGTTTGTTGTTGTGTGCTTTAGTTTAGCTTTGCTGTTTTCATTTACAGTTTTATTTGCAGCTTTACTTTATCGCATTTATTTACCGCTTTCAGTATTTTATTTTCCATGCATCATATTATACTGGACTGTCTGGCTGTGCTGGTTTTCATTTTTTCTGTGGGTTGGGAGTTACTATGAGATAAGCCAACTACCCGGCTTGAGTGCACCCTAGGACTTAGAGTGGTTCCACTTTGGCTTCATGGCATCTTGCTATGTTGGTATTAATGAGTTCCACACCTTGACTTGCGACCTTCTCGGGAATGTATTGATACCGGAATCTTTCTGGGTTGATGCGCTACATTGATAGTTATGTGCAGTCAGGGGACCGATCATTGAGAACCTTTGTGGAAACATCCCTCTCCAGTGATGACAGTGGCAGACCACATTTGTTGGCAAACCCACTCGCATCCGAGGGCCCACTGGGAACTCGCATAGGATGGCCTGGTTCTTTCACAGGAATTCAGTTAAAGCAAAACTGTTCGTATGACGATAGTATTGTACCCTTCGGGATGAATGTACTATTGTTTCTCGACTCAGTGCTTGAAGCTGGAGACTTGTGAGGGATGCTTGTTCTTTCCGGACTCAATTGAGACCTCCCTGAGTAGTACATAATGCCAAACCGATTCCTTGATTTGGTCATGAGCCATTTCTCGGAAATGGTGAACGTATTATTGCTATTCGGCTTTGAGAGTCCGTGATGTTGACCCGAGTAGCACACCCGTGAGATTGGGAGGGGTTTACAGGTTTGCAGGAACCCTAAACTTCAACATACCTACTTTGTCAGTATTGTTCCGTGTTCTATGATTCTCTGATTCTGAGATCCGAGATTTCTATTCAGAGGGATTGTTACTGTGATTACCATGGTGACCCTGATATTGTGACTGTTATTATGACTCTCTACAGACACTTGGCTCGTTGTTCAACTTCAACACCATCAGTGATTATTCAATTATGTGATCCAGTTCTACAGTTATCGGGTTCTCAGTTATGGGGTTCTATACAGAGATGGTGCCGCTATTGTGTTTCTATACAGACAGTTGGTTCACTGCTCAACACCAACATCAGACCATTGATCACATGCCTGTTGCATACATGACATCATAGCATTTCTACACACATGTTTAATTATTTCTGTGGATCACATATCTGAATCATATTGTTGGATTTTTCTGTATCAAAACTTGAATCAAAGCAGATAGATTCCTCAGAAATAATTGAACATGGCATTTGCATACATCCTTGCATTCTTGACAGGTGTTTAGAGACAAATTCTTTTCCTGACTTGATTTCTCATCAGAATGGACAACTTGAATCACAGTCATCAAGGTATATATCTGAAGCAACTTCGGGCGGAGGTAACCGAAAGGAAGACACAGCTGAGGCCATTCAGGACAGAGGTGTAAACCTTATTTCAGAATCAAAAGCTGCTGAAACAGGAAGTCAACCAGATGAAGACTCAGATGAGCTTGGTTATGGAAATTCTGAATAAAGCTATTTTCATCCCTATTGAGGGGAACTACGCTGCTCTGATTCTCCATTGGTCAATGGAGATACGTAGGCAGGAGATCACATCAGATCTTTCTGAGCAACCTTATATATTAACTTTATCAACCTCTTCCCTCCAGATGTCGTTGTCAGCATCCAATCTCAGCTTCCCAAGAGAGTCCTAGGGCCAGAGCATATGGGTAAAGGCCAAAACCACTTGAGAAGAAGTTTGATCATATTCTGATGACGTACGTGCAACAAGTTTCCTCATTTACGCAAATTCGGAGTGGTTGAGCTAATTGCATCAGGATCATCTCCGACAAAGCTTCCTTTGGGGTTTCAATGCCAAGTATGATTACCATTCTGGGGCACCCGACCTTTTAATTGAAGATTGCAAGTCTTTCAGAGGCAAAGGTGAAGACAAGGTCCCGAAGTTGATCAATTCAAAGGTCATCATGCCAGAAAGTCTGCTCACATATTGAAGTCTCCTCATCAAATGGGTCTCCCAATATGCAAAGGCATCTTCAGAAGCAATAAGTCCATACGGAGTCAAGTCTCCTCAATGATGGCAATGTTCAGCTTCTTTACTACATTTTCATTTGTAGTTTATATTGTTTGTTTAAACATTTGTATGCATGCATGAAACTTATTTGTTTTGGAATGTTAACCATAATAAAATGCACATGTTTTTCTTGAAGTAATCCATTCGTATTCACTCATGATTTTGTGTATGTGCATTGCAATACCAACTGTTGTGCTTAAACTCTATCAGGGAGGACGACGAAATGAAAACGCAAAAATCTCTAATTGTGTGCTTTTGAGAAAGACCCTGTTGACGATGTACAGGCATTGTTTCAAGTCCTAAACACCGGAGATATAAGGGAGATAGACCCTCGCCAACCCATTTGAGCCTTGAAGTAGGAGTTTCTTTTTGCATGAAAAAACCCTCGCACTTAACCCAGGGGCAGGGTAGGCATCAGTTAGTTTGACCAAGCATTCAAATTTCAAAAAGGAGTGCAAATTTGAGGATCCATTACCTTTCGTGGTACCAAATCAAGAGGTCTAACAACCAGAAACCACAATGGTTATCCCAATCAAGAGGTCCAAAGACCGGAGACCACAATGGTTATTCCTCAACAACAAAGGAGTGGGACAGTCACGACCCTCGCAAAGCATTCAAGACAAACAGTGTCACACGATTGGTTCAAAAAAAAAAGAAAAAAAAATGAATGAGAAAGCCCGCTAAGTCGAAACTTGAAAACAAGCGACTTAGGCAAAAATTAGGGCATCCCGCTGGACTTCACAATCAAAGATTCACAAGAATCAGTCCAGGCAAAAGTTAGGGATAAGCAAAATAATGCAAAAGCGAAAGACGAAAAGGATTACACAAGAAAGATCCTTGAACAAGAACAAAGTCGTGTGATACAGACACGAAAGACGAAGGGATGACTGACTCCAAACAACAACCTGAGTGGTGCTTAAACCGTTAGTGTAATTGGTTCCTCAATCATCACAAAACCCCTTTTCGAAAGGTGAGCGCTTGTGAAAGCTAGCTGAAAATAGGAATGGAGAACATCACGAAGATGGGTGGGCACAAATAAACTTCGAGCCTATATCCTTTGTTCCTATAACCATGAACCGGGCCACGATACAACCCTCAAAAGTCCTAACTGAAACAGGGTTATTTTTGAGAGCATACTACCACGAGATCGCGTTCCTGACTCCTACGAGTTGTGCTAAAAGTTTTGTTGGTGTTGCATGTGCATGCTTTCTATTACTCAAAAAATTAATGTCGAATCTTAACCAATGATTCGCTCACAAAGGGTGGCGACATCATTTTTACAGTAAAACTTCAAGATTAACATGTGTGTTGCATTAGAATTTTTATTCTTAAAATAAACATTTTCTGCTTGCATACATTTGTTTGGCATCATAAAAGTCCATGTATGGAATCTCAGTCCAGGAGCTTAATCTTGCCAAGTTGAGAAGTCTGAAACTTCCGAAGGACAATCTGTCGAGGTGCACTTTTCAAGAAAACTCCATTGAGTAGGGACTTTCCCAACAGTTGTGGTAAGAGCCAGCTAATCTGGGGAAGTCATGTCGAGCAATCTCTTCAAAGTTCATCCAAGCTGGGGCAATCAATTCGAGATTCAAATCTCTCAAAGAGCCATCAGGCGGAAGCATTATTCAAATTTCAGCCAAACTGGGGCAATCACTTTGAGATCCAATCTCTCGAAGAATAGTTGATCTGGATGTTTTCTTCAAAGCAGTCATTCAGAGGAGATCACTTCAAGACTTGTACTGGGGCAGGCCACCCCAAGAGCACTGGAAGTTACTTTCTCCTGAAGACGGTTAATCAGAAGCACCTACCCAAGGTTCAAAATACCAGGACACACTATCTCACAGTGATATGAGGTTTTTTCATGAATCCTCGCGAGGAAAATTCTTGCACAGACCATGCAGTCTGGGGCAGTTATTTCGAGATCCAACGAATCTCTCCAAGAGTTTGAAGACACTGAGGCATTTCATATGCCATGTTTTCTGTAAAATCCTCTTGAGACATTTACTTCTGACGGACCTTAATCTGAGACGAGTTGAAAATTGCAAAGAACCATTGTTCACTCATGATTAGTTGACAACCTATCAACCCGGGGCTAGGGGAAAGCCTTTGTCGGCACAGTACTTCAAGAGTTGTTTCGTCGGCGGACTTCATTGATCAGAATTCCTTAGCAAGTCTCATTAGACAATTCCTTCTCCAGTAGTGCGACAAATGGAAGGTTACTTCTTGAGCAGAAAGATATCATTGTCTCTCATCACCAGCATGAGACGCCTTACATCTCTCATTCCCAACATGAGAGGATTTATCTCTTATCCCCAGTAAGTGGCAGCCTGAGCTTTTATCTTCAATTTGAAGCTTTATCATTGACATCACCTATCATCCCCAATAATGTGGAAGTTGAAATTTCTCCCAGCAAGGTAGCAGAAGGTGGATGTCATCCCCAAGCAGGAGTTTCCCTTCAGACAGGGGCAATTCTCGGCAGTATAAGGAGTGTCTTGCCTCCCCAGCAATCGCTTCCTCAGTAGTATCATGCCTTTGGTCCCCAGCCAAGCCAGGGGGTCCTCACTTCCCCACCAGAGTTCAAGAATGGTCCATCTCTAGCAGGGTCTTGGTGCTCCGATCTCAAAGTCCAATTTATTTTTGGCAGTGGCGGTTGTTCAGAGCCAGTGAATTATTAACAGTTTTCCCCACAGAGTTGTTTCCTCCTCATTAAGATGAACCAGGTCAATGTAGTGATCATCGTTTCTCCCCAGTCAAGCTATATGGGATGCCTGCAGTCTCCTTATCAGGAGATCTCCTTGCATTTGCATATGCATATTCATCAATACGTCTGCATCCTCCAAAGCGTAGCATTTCCATCATCATGGAGCATTACGCCATAAATTCAAACATATGCATGTCAGCATGGGCCAGTTTTGAGGTATATTACGTACGACTTATAATATCTTTTCAACCTGAAGTACTCTGCACAGAGGTTACCATTATCATTTTTCAGACATCCTTGTCTTTTCAAGTCAATGTTCGTCGCTTATTCCGCGTCTTGCTTGGTCCTGCCCAACAGTCGCGCCGCAGATTCCCGTTTTGTACAATGGTCCTGTTTGCTTGGGCTCTCGTTTATGTACAACGATCCTGTTCCATCTTATCCTATTTTCTTTGTTTCTGGTTACCGCCTGCAACCGGT
Source organism: Lathyrus aphaca (assembly GCA_963966055.1). Classification (NCBI taxonomy): domain Eukaryota; kingdom Viridiplantae; phylum Streptophyta; class Magnoliopsida; order Fabales; family Fabaceae; genus Lathyrus; species Lathyrus aphaca. Next base: position 161,010,041 of record OZ014521.1, on the reverse strand, counting down.
ATACCTTTTCCTCTCCATTCGAGGATGGTTTCATGTTAGATCTGAGGATCTTTTGATTTGTCATTCGAGGATGGAATTTCTTTTCTTCAAGTCCTTCTGCGGTTGGTCTTGTTTGTGGCTATTATTCAAGGATAGTAGTTCACTTTTTGAGCTTATTGATCGAGGTCAGTTTGTCTCTTTTGCAAAGTCTGTCTGAGGTCAGCTTTGTGTTGGTTATCAGTCGAGGCTGGTATACCTTTGCGTCTCCATTCGAGGATGGTTTCGTGTTAGATCTGAGGATCTTTTGATTTGTCATTCGAGGATGGCTTTTCTTTTCTTCAAGTCCTTCTGCGGTTGGTCTTGTTTGTGGCTATTATTCGAGGATAGTAGTTCACTTTTTGAGCTTATTGATCGAGGTCAGTTTGTCTCTTTTGCAAAGTCTGTCTGAGGTCAGCTTTGTGATTGGTTATCAGTCGAGGCTGGTATACCTTTGTGTCTCCATTCGAGGATGGTTTCGTGTTAGATCTGAGGATCTTTTGATTTGTCATTCGAGGATGGCATTTATTTTCTTCAAGTCCTTCCGAGGTTGGTCTTGTTGTTTGTGGCTATTATTCGAGGATAGTAGTTCACTTTTTCGAGCTTATTGATCGAGGTCAGTTTGTCTCTTTTGCAAAGTCTGTCTGAGGTCAGCTTTGTGTTTGGTTATCAGTCGAGGCTGGTACACCTTTGCGTCTCCATTCGAGGATGGTTTCGTGTTAGATCCGAGGATCTTTTGGATTGTCATTCGAGGATGGCATTCTTTTCTTCAAGTCCTTCTGCGGTTGGTCTTGTTTGTGGCTATTATTCGAGGATAGTAGTTCACTTTTTGAGCTTATTGATCGAGGTCATTTTGTCTCTTTTGCAAAGTCTGTCTGAGGTCAGCTTTGTGTTTGGTTATCAGTCGAGGCTGGTATACCTTTGCGTCTCCATTCGAGGATGGTTTCGTGTTAGATCCGAGGATCTTTTGATTTGTCATTCAAGGATGGCAATTCTTTTCTTCAAGTCCTTCTGCGGTTGGTCTTGTTTGTGGCTATTATTCGAGAATAGTAGTTCACTTTTTGAGCTTATTGATCGAGGTCAGTTTGTCTCTTTTGCAAAGTTTGTCTGAGGTCAGCTTTGTGTTTGGTTATCAGTCGAGGCTGGTATACCTTTGCGTCTCCATTCGAGGATGGTTTCGTTTTTAGATCCGAGGATCTTTTGGATTGTCATTCGAGGATGGCATTATTTTCTTCAAGTCCTTCCGAGGTTGGTCTTGTTGTTTTGTGTGGCTATTATTCGAGGATAATAGTTCACTTTTTGAGCTTATTGATCGAGGTCAGTTTGTCTCTTTTGCAAAGTCTGTCCGAGGTCAGTCTTTGTTGTTGATGGTTATCGCCTGCGGCCGGTATGCCGTTGTGTTTCTATTCAAGGATGGTTTTAGTACTGGATCCGAGGATCCCGTGTGAGTTGTCATTCAAGGATGGCATTCTTCCCAGCATATTTCCACCTGGTTCTATTTTTGCTACCTATTCAGAGGTCAAAATCAAAAAATACATAAATAAATAAATGGGCAAATGGCATTTCCATTACCCTCAGTGTGCAAATTTTCAGGTTTTATTCGAGTATTCAATCACTCCATACCCTGAACGTCTAAAAGCTGATGCAATTATTCGTTCAGGTCTGCAGATGATTGAATAGGGGCAGCTGTAATACCTCAAAATTTGCCCTCATATTTGTTTCCCTAACTGGCTTTCTGTTTGGCATCCCATTTGCATCTCCCATTAGGTCGTAACATCATAATCATGCATTTCATGGATTCATAAGGCAGGGGATCAAACACTTTTTTGGTGACTCAAATTTTCCTATGCGGAGGTGATTCATCGGGCTGTTATCTCGAAATTGAGACAAAGGTTGAGCTCACTTCGCCATGGGCGCATTCTCAGTCAAAGGTTCATCAAGTGCCGAGATTACTTTCTTCAGTATTCATTAAGAGGGTGCATCTCAAGAAAGTTCAAGTTTCTCAATTTGATGTTCATTGGATTAAGGTCCTCATGTAAAGATTATCTTGGTCATCACATGCTTCGCCATTTTTAGACTCATCGTCATCACGGTGATTAAAGGTGTTTTATGTGTTGTATGCGGATCGATTTGGGTTCTACGAAGGTTTTCATTCGAGAATGTCATTTCCAATTAGTCCAAGGATAAATTGTTCAAGGCACGATTATTCAAGTCATCAAACATTATTCAAGGCACAAGTTCAAGGTCAAGTGTGAGGTTCACTTTGGCATGGTGATAATTAGAGAAAATTTGTGGCATTTTAATGATGAAACTTCTCATCCATGATTTCGGCTTTAAAATCCAATTAACCATACTCTATATCCACTTGGTAGTCTACTTAAAGTCAAATTCATTTTAAATCCATATTTTGTCCTTTAACCAAAACTCTTTTTCATTTGTCTTCCATTGTTGGAAAGCCATCATAGTGAGTTAGGACCAAGTCATGTTATATCCCCTCAAATATGTATCCATTTTTGTGATTAAAATTATAATTTCTTTGGTTTCAAAATATATTCAGTTAGTCCATTTTAATATTATCTTCTAATCCAAATATCCATCCATTCGTCCAAATTTAGTCCAAAAAGAATAAATAACATGTCTTTCCCAAAGCTATCCATAACTGGTTCAAGCTCATTTTCTGTTCAGTCCTATCAACAATATTCATAACTAAATTCTAAATCCAATCTCATTCATATTAAACCATTTTTATTTCTATTCTTTATTGATCTATATAAATCCAACTCATATCGATGTATTCATAAAAAAATAGGAATTTTCCAATACCAAAATCACAAAAGGAAAACTCTTAACCGAAAATAGTTGTAAAAACCAGAACAAAAACCCTTATTAATTTTTTATCAGAGGGGGTTACATTTTTGTTTATGAGAATTCAGTTATAGAAGAAAAAGACTCAGAAGCTAAAAAGAAAAAGTAACTGATATATGGGTGACAGAAAAAGAAATACAGGAGGGCTGGAAAATCTCTTTCAGTTTTGGCAGAACTTCAAACTCTCAATTATCTTCGGCAATCTCTTCACATCAGTCTGAATCTCAACCTCTCAATCCCATTTTTGCAGAAAACCATCTTCATCAAATATCAATCCTGACCAACATTCACCAAGTCCAATCTCTGTTTTTCTTCAAACCATTGCAGTCCTTTTCACACCATCTTTTTCAAGTCATTTTTTAACCTGCATCAAATGGATGCCATTTTAGCACAACAAAAATTCAGAGGATATAAAAGAGATTTAAAGGTCTATTATGAAGGTTTCACAAAAACAAATTCAGCTAAGTTCTCTTAACCAATTTCGTAACAGAAAATTAACTGAACGATTCTAGAAAGTTCACCTGAGTGTTCTGCACTAAGCCTGATATATCCATTATAAATGATAACTCTTCTGGAATCAGGGGTTTTGGCTTCTTCGATTCACCACTCTCTCAACCTTTCATGATCTCCAGCATCATCAATAATCATTCTTCTCTCTACCTTCATCTCTGAATCTTTATCACCATTCATCAACCTCTCAAACTCTTCAACAAGGCTGCATCAATCATGATCTTCTACACTTTTCATCATCAATTATCTTCACTATTCAATCTCGCTTCGAACCTCGACCTTCCTCTTACCTTCAGCGAATCTGAAATTCCAGAACCCAATTTCAACAACAATCCTCATCATCTTCAAAACCTACAACTAGCTTCATCAAATCAACACCTGCAGGATTTACATGTCGACATCACGATAACATCAATGTCAAGATCGCAACAAGAAATCACATGAATGTTGCAGAAACTTATCAAATCGACACTTTCAATAATTATAGTCGAGTGCACCACATCAGTAACGAGATTTAATATTGCAGAAAGGAAAGAGAGTCCAAATCAACTTTACCTTCGATCTTCTTGTTGACACTGATCTGAAGTAGCACTGAATCCGCTCCGAAAAGCACGCTCCAGGTATTTCGTCTAGGTTATCGTTCCTTTCACCGAAGATCATGTTGTAAAGTATCTCTCAGAGGAGGTCATGTGTCTGGTAAAGCCTCTGTCGCCGGTGGGATGTGGCCACAGCCGTCTTTATCGTGAAGGTAGAGAAGAGGTTGATGCGAATCAAGCTATGCTGTGCGATTAGTGGAGATGGGTGAGCGGTTGCCTTGATGTGATGCGCTTTCCTTGATCGGCGGCAAATTCAGGTTGAAGAAAAGGTGGCGGAATCTGCACTATTTCCTTCGACGGTGTGGTTAGAAATGAGAGAATGAGTTCGAGGTGTGGAACGGAAGCAGGTTGTTGGTAACGAAGAGTATGAGACCGGAGTTAGTTGTACGATGGTGGCACGACGATCGGTTTGACGACGCCGATTAGTTTGACGGCGGCGGAAGAGGAGCTGAACAGAGAAGAATGATTTGTACCGATGGATGATGAATGATACGAGGGAGGAACAGTTTGTCACCGGCGAGCTTCTAACATTTTCTGGTGAGTGTTGGAACGGGCAGATGGAGATGTTGTGAGGGAGCATCAACGGTGGAGAAGGCAACGAAGAAGAAGTGTTTATGGCTTTGTGTCTCCTTTTAGGTTTTCTCAAGTTATTAGGTCATGAACAAACATGGATCGGGCCTAAACACATGGATCCACTATTGGCACCTCTGCTTTCATCATACACCCCTCCTGCGGGTTTTTCTTCTTGGGAATGGGCCCCAAACTCTATGGGCTTTCTATTCGCGCCTCATAGTCACTAATGCACCCCCTGGGTTTTATTTTTATTTGTTAACTTTAAGAAACGCTTAATTATTTTTTCATGTAAAAATTTGTTACTTAAGTTTCTTGTTAAGTCATTGTTGGATTAATGATAATCCATTTTCTTGATTTTTCCTAATTATTTTTTTTTCCATTAATTTTAATTATTAGTGAATTAATTTTGGACTAAAGTGTTCATGAGATTTCTTTTATCGATATTGGATCGATTTCAATTTTGGTAAAGCTTCACAAAATGATTATGGAAGATGGGCATTTATTTTGCTCATAGAAGACTACAAGACTTAGCTTGGGTTTTTTTTTTCGGATTTCTTTTATGAAGAATCGTCACTTCGATCAAGTAAGTGATTTCGAACTTTTTCGGCTTTTTACGCATCATTTTAGTGGTATGCGGCTTAGGACCATATAATTTAAGGTGCATACTGAGCCCTCCCACCTGAGGCATTGGATATATTTGTGATTTATGTTGATATGTATCGATTTCGGAACTTAGGGATTAGGTTAAGAACCATTAGGATCGATTCCTTTCACTTCCCCTTAAAATCCACTTTTTTGCCCGTTTCGTCGCAATTATTAAAAATAGTTTTAGGTGAGATAAAATTCTGGAAAAATTCATGAGTGATCCTCATCCTCTTAATTAATTTTTCATATTTTTTATTTCTAGATTTGGGTAGTTTTAATAATTAATTCGGATTTTAGTTCATGAGCTGTCCCAAAAGGGAATGTTTTGACATAAGGGACCAAAATCGATTTTTCCCCATAGGTGTGAAACCTATTTTTTGTGTGTGATTAATCACTGTAATTTGTGACATTTTGATGCTCCTTAAGCATTTTTTTTCATAATTTTTAGTGCCCTTTTTGATCCACTTTGTGGAGTTGTTCTTGATGATCATGTTTTGGTTACCTTGCTAATCAAGGAATTGTTTTGGCACTTTGGTGCATAATTTTATGAAATCCTTTTGGAAAATGTGAGATAATGATGTTATTATTCCAGGGATTCGATTTCATAATTTTTAAAAGCTTTTTGCTATTTTTCCATGTCACCTAGATCCTAGGTTGATTCATGTGTGTATTTGCTCCATATCCTAGGATTTAAGAAGGCATTCATGCCATTTGCTTGAGATGTTTTGTTGGAAACTTTTAGGAGTTAATTATAGGTCATTTGCATGTCCTTAATTCTAGTTATAGTCCACTTTTTGAACCATACTCTTTTGGTTTGTTTAGTGTTTCAAAATGCATACTTATGTGAATTAGTTTAACTTAAACGGGTTGCTAATCTCTTCTCATGTTTAACTTGAATTATGTGGAAATCATCAATGCCTATTCATGCATTCTAATTGCATCTCATACTTTATATGCTACTGACCCATAATCATTTCATGCATATTCACATGCCATTCTTCCTTAGTTTGTATCATGTGCGATCTTATGCGATTTTTGTGCGTTTCTTCTCACATCTTCTTCTCATTGATCCATATGCCTAATCCATTGCATCCATGATTGTATATTCATTCATCCATCTTCATAAGCATTCACTACTGACTTTGATGTTCATTTCATGTACTAATTCATGTTTGTAAGCCATATGCATTCATACTTCATTCATAAACCCTAATTTGCATTTATGTGAACTTAGGTGAACTTTTTGTACATAGTTTGACATAGTTTGATCTTATGAGGTATCCTAGCATCCTTAGGGACCTATAGCATGTAGTTACTGACTTTAGAAGTCATGTAACCTTTAGGTACCTTCACTTTTAGACTTAGGTCCTATTTTGAAGCCTAGTTCCCTTCTAGGACGTTTATGGTACCCAATCGCTTTCATGCTTCGATTTTACTTCCAATGTGCATTGTCATGCTAACTTTTGTTTTGTAGGGGGGAAGATTGAGGTAAGCATTACTTCATTCCTATCTCTTGTGCATTTTAATATTCTTTGCCTTAGCACTTGGTGCTTGCTTATAGGTTTTCCCTTTCTTTAGAAACAACTTAACTTCCTTAGGAAGTAAGTTGGTTTCTAAAATCTCTTTTTTTTCTTTTCTTTTTCTTCCTTAGGATTAGAATACCTCATTAACCATAGGACCTCTCTTGTACATAACAACAAAAATAGGATTGAGTCTTAGTCCTTTAGTTTTTACCTTTTATCAACTTGAGTCATTCTCTTCTTATCTTCAAATAAAATCCAAAAACATTTAATAAATAAATGAAATGATTCCTTGTGTATAGCCTTATTCCATGAAGCACTTGCATTCATTCCATCTTGGAGTGGTGTAAGCTTGTCTATCATGATGCACAAGTCTCATCAAGGAATTGTTCACAAAGAAAGCTCAAAAAATACTTCTTCACTAAAGAAACAAAAACACTTAATAAAGTTCAACAAGCCAGTGAACTTAAACCCTAATCCTATGAAACCAGTCTTGGATAAATTCTCCTTGCTGGGTATACTTGTTCTATTATTCCATCTTGGAATGTAGAGTCAAGTGTACATTCCATGGAAAAGAGTTTGAATTCACTTCCTTGTGCCAAATTCATACAAAACTCATAAAAGCCAAAAACAAACAATAACCGACTATCCTGCGGGAACTTCTTTTCTCATCTCATTCACTCACAACGCGAACTCGCGACGACTTGTCTTTCATGCAAGACGGTTAACGCACTCGTACCAGACGAGCCTGCATCACCTGAGCATAGACATACGCAGTTCCAGCATAAAAAATACAAACAAACAGTTCCCGCCTTAGTTAGGCGAACTACGTCGACTCTGATCCTCATTATCCCGATGAGGTACGTAGGCAGCGGGGTAGGGCCCGTTCGAGCACATTCTTTATTTTCCCTACATTTCCCCGTTTTATTCTCATTTTCTTATTTCAGTTCCTTTCTCATTTCATTCCATTCCAGTTAGCGGTTCATTTGTTCAGCAGCATATTATTTCTCACCCTTTGAAATAAAACAAGCAAGCGTGGATCCCGTCGGGTACGATGGACGATTTGGGGTGCTAATACCTTCCCAGGTCGTAACTGACTCCCGAACTCAGATCTTTGGTTCGCAGGACCTTGTCCTTTCCTTCTTCCTCAGGTTTGTGCAACATTACCTTTCCCATTCATTCGGGATAAAAATGTCTGGCTGGCGACTCTACCTTTTCCGCGCCACTTTCGCGTTTGTACTAGGATGAAAATCCCGGGAGCGACAGCCACATGTTTGTGATTGAACATAACATCATGACATCATCATGCATCATAAGCATAGCATTTTCACTAACCATTTCAAGGACCAAGGGATTTATCTTTGTTCTTTGTTGTAGGTCATGGCTTCTGCTCGTAGAAACACCATCAGGATCAACTTTGTGGGCATACCTGCCAAGCTTAAAGAGTTGGTCTCTCAAGTGTCTGATCACTCCCAGTTCATCAAGAGACATGGTCATCTATTGGATCTAGTCACTTCAGGGTTCAATGAAGACATGATGAGTGTGCTGTTTCAGTTCTTTGACCCTAAGCACCATTGCTTTACATTCCCTGACTATCAGCTGGTTCCAACCATGGAGGAGTTCTCTAAACTTCTGGGTATACCTGTTCTGGATCAAAGACCCTTCACAGGCTTAGAGAAGGAGCTTAAACCAGAGGTCATTGCTGCAGCTCTACATCTGAAGAAGTCTGATATTGTTCTAGAAACGAGAAGTGGAGTCAAAGGTGTTCTAGCCAAGGTGTTGATAGAGAAAGCTCAGGTGTTCTTGAAGGCCATGAGCTACGATGCTTTTGAGGAGATCTTAGCCTTGTTGATATATGGCTTAGTATTGTTCCCCAATCCAGATCAGTTCATAGACGTTCATGCCATCAACATATTCCTGAGTCACAATCCAGTGCCTACATTGCTTGGAGACATCCTGCATTCTCTTCACACCCGTACTACAAGGGCAAGAGGAACTTTGATATGCTGCATACCTTTACTTTCTAGGTGGTTTATTTCTCACCTTCCTCACTCAGTAATGAAGAATGAGCAAGGGTTCAGATGGTCCAAGAGGATCATGTCACTTTCTCACTCAGATATCCATTGATGCTCCAGATCTATGGAGAATGTCACCATCATTGACCGTTGTGGAGAATTTCCTAATGTGCCACTACTAGGCATAAGAGGAGGCATCACCTACAACCCCTCTCTAGCTTTACGACAGTTTGGTTACGCTCGGAGTGATGGTCCACATGACATGTTGATTCAGGGCATTGTGTTTGATTACGACAACGACCTTCAGGGTTACCGTCAGAGATTCATACGAGCCTGGGGAAAAGTAAACAGGGTTGATAGCAAGACACTGGAGCCTAAGTACACTATTCCTATGGAAGCTTATCTCAGATGGGTACGGTCTCGTGCTCAGACTCTCATGATGCCATATCATGTCGTCCTACCAGTTACCATGGAACCTGTTGCTGAAGGAGACACTGCTTATACCATCCTTCACCCAGACATGCCTACTGATATGGAAGACTTGCAGAGATCATGGATCCAACTGAAGGAGCAAAGGGATACTTTCGAGGCTCATTACAAAGCAAGCCAAGCAAGAATCCTAGAACTAACAAAGCAACTTCATGAGGAACGAAACCTCAACTCATACCTTAACACAAAGAGGAAACGTCCATGGGAGACTTAAAACCCCATCTTTTGTACTTATTTCATTTCATTTTTTGTAAGCCTAAAAGGCAAAACAAAGTTATTACTAATAAAAGTTTACTTTCGTGTTTATCTAAGCAAATTTAAATCTTGCGGTCCTTGAAAACATTGCATATGCATTCCCATATCATTTCATTGCATCACAGGTTTATAATTGTGCACAGGTTTCTCATCTTCTCGCTGTTTATTTCAGCAATGGCTCTTGAACAATCAGTTAAGGATCTCCAGGCACAAAACGCACAGTTCCAAGAGCTGATCTTGAACCTGTCCAAGGGGCAGGATGAATTGAAGGCACTGCTGGCCAAGAAGACTAAGAAGACTAGAAGGTCAGCTGGTTTGATCAACATGGGAAGAAGGTTCAAAGGTCTTGCCAAGACCAAAGAACCAGCTGAGGACTATGAATCTGAGGAATCTGAAAAAGAGGGAGGCAGTCTCCACAACACTATGGGGGACTCTGATTCTGAGGCTAATTACTACCATGAGCCTAATGAAGACAAATTCAAGATGCTGGTGGATAGGATGGATGCTATGGAGTTGCAGAAATCTTCTGGGCTAGATTTTGAAGATTTGAGTCTGATATCTGGGGTAGTCATACCCATTGGTTTCAAGGTTCCTACATTTGTTGTCTATGATGGGGTCTCTTGTCCCAAGCTGCATCTGAGGTCCTATGTCAAAAGAATTCAACCCCACACTGCTGATAAGAAGTTGTGGATCCATTTCTTTCAAGAGAGCTTATCTGGAGCTCAGTTGGAGTGGTATTATCAGTTGGAGAGTGTCAACATCAGGGACTGGAATGATCTTGCTGAAGCTTTCTATAAGCAGTATCAATACAATGCTGACTTAGCCCCCACTCGCATGCAGCTTCAAAGCATGTCTATGGGTGCCAAAGAAAGTTTTAAAGAGTATGCCCAGAAGTGGAGAGATTTAGCTGGAAGAGTTCAACCCCCTCTGACTGACAGGGAATTGGTTAATATGTTCATGTGTACGCTGAATGGTCCGTTCTACAGTCATCTCATTGGAAGCTCATCATTTGGCTTCACTGAGTTGATCATGACAGGAGAGCGAGTAGAGAATGGTATAAAGAATGGTAAGATCCAAGTGGGTAATTCCTCATCAAGTGCTGCAAAGAAGCCTCCCACTGGGAAGAAAGAATCCAATGCTGTTTATGGTCAGCCTGATCGTAATAGAAGGCATCAGTCTGTTAGTACAGTGCATATTTCAAATCCAACTCCTGCAACAACAGAGCAGCCACAGGGCAACCAACAGAGGGCTAGAAGGCAGTTCACGAAGATCAACATGTCAATGGCTCAGGCATTGCAACACTTGTTGAAAGCTGAACTTATTACTTTGAAAGAGGCTCCTCAGAATCCTAATGTTACCTCTCCCAGGTACAATCCCAATGCACGATGTGCATATCATTCAAACTGTCAGGGACATGATACTAATAACTGCTGGATCTTGAAGAATAAAATTCAAGATATGATTGATGCTGGAGAAATTGAGTTTGATCCTCCGGGTACTCCAAATGTGATTGCTGCTCCGATGCCAAATCACGAGAAGACTGTCAATGCCATTGAGGAAGATCTGCATATCCATTCAGTTGATGAATTGACCACACCATTGTCTGTCATCAGAAAGAAGTTGGTACAAGCTGGGTTCTTTCCGGGTTGTCGTGAAGATTGTGTTTATTGTGAGTATAATCCAGAGAAGTGCTTCAGGTTGAAAGACGGAATTCAGCGTCTCATGGATAATTACACCATAGTATTCGAAAGAAGACCGTCTTCTGTGGAGAGTATGGTAGATCATATTACGCAGGGTAAGAAGACTGAAGAGGTTGACATGGTTGACAAAGTACCAATAAGAATCACTTCAACGGGTCCCATTAAAATCACTCATCAGGGTCCAATCAAAATTACTGCTGAAGGTCCCGTGAAAGTTGTTGCTGAAGCCAGAGTAGCTCCTGTGGTCATTACTACTCCTGGTCCTATCCCATATACGTCTGACAAAGCTGTGCCTTGGCACTATGGGTCTGATGTTTACATCCATGGTGTTAAGCAGGAGCCTTTAGCTGATGTGCCTGTTGATATTGACAATATTGTTGGATCTAGCAAGATCACTCGTAGTGGAAGAGTTTTCTCTCCTTCAGTTGCTTCCAAGAATGCAGTTACTCCTGCTGCTACTTCCACCACTGATGCTAGGGGCAAGGGTCCTGTTATTGAGCCTGTATCTACTGATGTGCCAGCTGATGATGACCTTTCTAAGCAGATGGAAGAAGTATTGAAAATCATTCGCAAGAGTGATTATGACATTGTTGATCAGTTAGGGCATACTCCCTCGAAGATTTCTATGCTATCCTTGTTGTTATGTTCTGAGGCTCATACCAAGTCCTTGATCAAGTTTCTGAAGACTGCTCATGTACCCAGTGCAATTTCTGTTGACCAATTTGAGAACTGTGTTGCCCACCTGACCTATGACAATGGGTTAGGATTTTCTGATGCTGATTTGACCCCTGCCAAGAGGAATCATAACAGGGCCTTGCATATTTCAATTGAATGCAGGGGCACTACCCTGTCACATGTGCTGATAGACAATGGTTCCTCTTTGAATGTGTTGCCTAAGGAAGTCCTGAACAAGCTGAGTCCTGAAGATGCTGTGCTGAAGCCCAGTAACATTGTGGTGAAGGCTTTTGATGGTTCTAGAAGAGTAGTACATGGAGAAATTGATATTCCAATCAAAGTTGGTTCCCAGGTGTTTACTGCTACGTTTTTTGTGATGGATATTCGTCCTTCGTACTCTTGTCTGCTTGGTCGTCCCTGGATCCATGGGGCAGGTGCTGTAACCTCTACATTGCACCAAAAGTTGAGATATCCGGTGGATGGAAAGGTTGTTACTGTCTATGGAGAAGAAGAATACTTTGTCAGCCATGTGAATACTTTCAAGTATCTGGAAATGGAAGGTGAATACATTGAGACTCTGTGTCAGACGTTTGAAGTGGTTCCTTGGGTTGTTAATGATTATGTAGCTCCTCCTGTTGCAAAGAAAGTTCCCGTGGTCACCAGAAAACCTCTAACAATGGCAATGGCCTCCCTCAATGATGCTAGAGCTGTGGTGGATGAAGGTGGTTGTACTATTTGGGGTCAGCTTCCTGATATCCCATACAAGTCTGACAAGTTTGGTTTGGGTTTCACTGCAGAGTCCCAGAAGGCTGTTCGTCGTGCTCTTGCTGTTCGTATCACCAATCAAGGGGTTATGAAAGATCAGATCAATGATGTGGGAGACTATGATAAAGACTACAACCTGGATGCTTGGATTTTTCCTACTGTGGGTGCTGGACTCAATAATTGGAAAGCTGAAGATGTTATCCCTATCTCCTTTAGTCAGGAGTAAATACTATTACTGTGTTGTTATATTTTAAAACTTTCAAGCCATGTGCCTTACCCGGGGCACAATGGTGTGCTTGTTATGGGCTGTCATTTCATTTGCATACTTCATTCAATAAAATCAGTGGACGTTTTGTTTTCGTAAATATTGTGTTCCTTGTCTTTCTTTTCTTTTATTTTTGTTTTATCAGTTATGTGTTCTTACACACACCCACATCACTAAAATACAGATCCTTATCCACTCTGAATCCTGTTGATAACAGTTCTACTATTGCCAATTATAATTTCGAGAATCTGATCTATCAAACTGAAGACGGAAATGAGGACGATTGTGAAGTACCTGTAGAGCTTGCTAGGTTGTTACAACAAGAAGAGAAAGCTATACAGCCACATGAAGAGCCAGTCGAAGTTGTGAATCTGGGAACTGAAGAAAACAGGAAAGAGGTCAAGATAGGGGCTGATTTAGAGGACAGTGTGAAGAACAGGTTGATTCAGATGTTACGTGACTATGTGGAGATCTTTGCTTGGTCTTATGAAGATATGTCAGGGTTAGATACAAACATTGTGGTTCATCGTTTACCAGTAAAAGAAGATTGTCGCCCAAAGAAGCAGAAGGTTCGTCGTATGCGTCCTGAGATGTCAGAAAAGATCAAAGCAGAGGTAATGAAACAGTTTGATGCAGGGTTCTTAGCTTTGACTTCTTATCCTCAGTGGGTTGCAAATGTGGTACCGGTTCCCAAGAAAGATGGTAAGGTGCGTATGTGTGTAGACTACAGAGATTTGAACAAGGCTAGCCCCAAAGATGACTTTCCACTTCCCCATATTGATGTTCTGGTAGACAACACTGCTCAGCATAAGGTATTCTCTTTCATGGATGGTTTCTCTGGTTACAATCAAATCAAGATGGCTCCTGAAGATATGGAGAAGACAACATTTGTTACACAGTGGGGCACTTTTTGTTATAAGGTGATGCCATTTGGTTTAAAGAATGCAGGGGCAACATATCAGCGTGCTATGGTGGCTTTGTTTCATGATATGATACATCACGAGATAGAGGTATATGTGGATGATATGATAGCCAGGTCTCAGAATGAAGAACAACATCTTGATCATCTGCACAAGTTGTTTGAGAGGTTAAAGAAATACAAGTTGAGACTGAACCCAAATAAGTGTACTTTTGGAGTTAGATCTGGTAAGCTCCTGGGTTTCATTGTTAGTGGAAAAGGTATTGAAGTGGATCCTGCAAAAGTAAAAGCTATACGAGAAATGCCAGCTCCCCGTACTGAGAAGGAGGTTAGAGGTTTCTTGGGACGATTGAACTACATTGCAAGATTTATTTCCCAGTTAACTGCCATCTGTGAGCCAATCTTCAAGTTGTTGAAGAAAGATCAGGTGATGGAATGGAATGATGAGTGTCAGACTGCCTTTGATGAAATCAAGAGATACCTGCTAGAACCACCAATTTTCATGCCACCAGTTGATGGAAGACCCTTGATTATGTACTTAACAGTGTTAGATAACTCAATGGGGTATGTATTGGGGCAACATGACGAGTCTGGTCGAAAAGAGCAGGCAATATACTACCTTAGCAAAAAGTTTACCGACTGTGAAACAAGATACTCACTGCTCGAGAAAACTTGATGCGCTTTGGCATGGGCTGCTCGCCGAGTAAGACAGTATATGTTGACCCATACTACCTTATTGATTTCAAAGATGGATCCAATCAAGTACATATTTGAGAAACCTGCTCTCTCCGGAAGAATTGCAAGATGGCAAATGTTCTTGACAGAGAATGACATACAGTATACTACTCAGAAGGCCATTAAAGGAAGTGTTGTTGCTGATCATTTGGCTCATCAAGCAGTGGATGATTATCAGTCAATGAGTTTTGAGTTTCCTGATGAAGACATTATGATTATTACCAAAGAACCTGGACAATATGACGGACCTGAACAAGGATCCCGATGGACTATGGTTTTTGATGGTGCCTCTAATGCACTTGGTAATGGTGTTGGTGTTGTGATTAGTTCCCCTGAAGGTTGTCATACCCCGATTACTGACAGACTTTGTTTCTATTGTACCAATAACATGGCTGAGTATGAGGCATGTATCCTGGGTATTAAAGCTGCTATTGATATGAAGATTCAGTTCCTTGATGTGTATGGAGATTCAGCCCTGGTAGTAAGTCAGATCAAAGGAGAATGGGATACCAAGCATGATAATCTCATTCCTTACAGAGAGCATGTGTTGTCTTTGATCCCACATTTCAAAGAGATTACCTTTGGACACATTCCAGGAAGAGAGAATCAGTTGGCAGATGCATTAGCCACCATGGCATCCATGTTTGAGATCAGTTGGGATGATGAAGCTCCCAAGATTACTATTGATAGATTTGAAAAGCCTGCATACTGCAATGAGATTGACACTGGAGGGGCAGAGGAGAAGCCTTGGTTCTATGAGGTGAAAAGATATCTTGAAGCTCAGGAATTCCCTGAAGGGGCATCTGTCAAAGATAGGAAGTTCCTGAGAAGGTTCTCTGCTAAATTCTTTTTGAGCAATGGCATTTTGTACAAGCGCAATCATGATTCAACTCTGCTTCGTTGTGTGGATAAGAAAGAAGCAACTGGGATTATGGAAGACATGCATGATGGGATATTTGGAACTCATTCTAGTGGTCATACTATGGCAAAGAAGATATTGAGAGCAGATTACTATTGGTTTACCATGGAAGCTGATTGCTATCAACACTCCAGAACATGTCACAAGTGTCAAATTTATGCTGATAAAGTACACATACCTCCATCACCATTGAATGTGTTGACTGCTCCTTGGCCCTTTGCCATGTGGGGGCATTGATATGATTGGTGAGATCAAGCCTACTGCTTCTAATGGGCATCGTTTCATACTGGTTGCTATTGATTACTTCACGAAGTGGGTAGAGGCAGCTTCATTTGCATCTGTTACCAAGAATGTTGTGGCTCGATTCATTAGGAATAATCTCATATGTAGGTATGGCATCCCCGAAAGGATTATCACTGACAATGGCTCTAATCTGAATAACACTATGATTACTGATCTCTGCACGCAGTTCAAGATTAAGCATCACAACTCTTCTCCGTATCGTCCAAAGATGAATGGGGCAGTTGAAGCTGCTAATAAGAACATTAAGAGGATTGTACAGAAGATGACTGTTACTTATAAGGATTGGCATGAGATGTTACCGTTTGCACTTCATGGTTATCGTACCACAGTATGTACTTCAACAGGGGCAACCCCATTCTCCTTGGTCTATGGTATGGAAGCAGTTCTGCCCATTGAAGTTCAGATTCCCTCCTTAAGAATTATGAAGGATGCAGGCTTGGATGAAGATGAGTGGATTCAGACTCGACTGGACCAGTTAAATTTGATTGATGAGAAGAGGCTAGCAGCAGTTTGTCATGGCCAGATGTACCAGAAACGAATGATCAAAGCTTTTAACAAGAAGGTTAAGCCAAAGGTATATCAGGCTGGTGACTTGGTAATCAAGCGTATCATATTACCACAGGATGATCCTAGGGGCAAGTGGACTCCAACATATGAAGGACCATTTGTAGTCAAGACAGTGTTCTCAGGAGGTGCCATGATACTCACTACAATGGATGGTGAAGATTTTCCACAGCCTGTAAACGCAGACATAGTTAAAAAATACTACGCATAAAAAGAGACCCGCTAGGTTGACAGGCCTAGGCAAAAATAAGGGCATCCCGGCGAACCAAAAGGGTTCGGGCAAAAATTAGGGATATATATAAAAGATGTACACCCGGCAAGTCGAAAACCTGAAAAGGCGGCTTGGGCAAAAAAGGGTATCCCGGTGGATTGAAAACCTGAAAGGGCAATCCAGGCAAAAGTTGGGGATTAAAGCGTATGACTATGTCTCGTTTGGATCACCCATGAAACTGCAACCAGTTGTACTACTTACTCAAGCTCGAACAGATAAAACTCAATCCAATCGTTTTCGTCCCAACAGCAGAAGATGAGATACTTGAAGATAATGGCAATAGTAGAATTGAAACTCAATAGGATTGTTTCCCACATAGCTGATTTTCTCTGTTTTGTAAAAACTTTATCCTCTTACTAGGGTTTATGTCTCCTTGTACAAACTTACCCGTGTATGGGTCACTTTTTGATATAAATAAATTCCATCTTTTGAATCCAGATTTACTTTTACCCTATTTACATAAGCGAAACGTCCATTGGTTGTGTTTGAATGTATGTATGCTTTTGAATATGATTGATGTTTACAAGAAATGCATAATATGATTGATGTTTACCAGAAATGCATGAAAATGCAGTAATAGTATTTACTAAGGACGAACGAGGGAAGGATTTCAACAAAGCTTCGTCGGTTCATCTTTACAAGACAGTTACAAATCCTCAGTAGGACGAATCCATCTTCATAAAGTCTCATCTCCCCTGGAATTTATATCCATCTCTTTTATCCTCATACGGATATTCGGGAATTTACTTTCCAATAAGGGTACGACGAACGAAGACGGGAGGTTATATCTGCCCTACCATCAAACGAAGACGAAGGTTATGTATACCTTACTATCCCCAGCATACGGGAGGTGATATATACCTTATTATCCCCAGCATCCGGGAAGTTATCTATACCTTGCCATCCCCAGCATATGGAAGGTTATGTATAATATATTCTTCAACAACGAATCGGGATTTATTTTCCCTGGCCAGCAGTTGTTATACAAAGACATCCAGACGCTTCCGACAGTATCATATCATACATACATCATTTACATCATACCATAACCATAAATACATAATACATTTACTTAGGTGCATCATACTATGCATGCATACATATAACATAAACTAACATTCTCCTTGCAGGATAGTTACATGCAGATAAAACAGCATCAACAATTTACAACAGGTCAGAAATGATCCATACACTACTCAAGATGTCCTCGAATAGCAGGCAAACGGTCTGTAAAAAGATTCATTCCCTGGTTCAAGACATCTTTCAGAAGAACAAATCCTGACGTTCTTTTGACCCTTAAGAGCAAATCCTGACGCTCTTTTGGACCCTTGTTCAAGATACTTTTTCAGAAGAACAAATCCTGACGTTCTTTTGACCCTTAAGAACAAATCCTGACGTTCTTTTGGCCCCTTGAATAGCAGACAAATGATCTGTACAAAGATCCATTCCCTGGTTCAAGACATTTTACTCAGAAGAACAAATCCTAACGTTCTTTTGATCCTTAAGAACAAATCCTGACGTTCTTTTGGCTCTTGGAGAATAGGCAAACGGTCTGTACAAAGATCCATTCCCTAATCCAAAATATTTCCAGAAGAGATAATCATCACAAGATTTATTTCTACTGGTCCATCCAACAACTCAAATCATGTTGCATAAATGATTCAGAGACGGCTTATACAAAGACCTAGTACTGATATCCAGTATCAACATAAAGACATCATCATATTCTGATACTTTAGATGGCATCTCTAAGCCCATCACCAGTTCTTCCTGATGGCATCTCTAAGCCCATCACCAGTTCTTCCTGATGGCATCTCTAAGCCCATCACCAGTTCTTCCTGATGGCATCTCTAAGCCCATCACCAGTTCTTCCTGATGGCATCTCTAAGCCCATCACCAGTTCTTCCTGATGGCATCTCTAAGCCCATTCCCAGTTCTTCTAAGTGGCATCTTTAAGCCCACTCAAGCATATACAACCAAACATCAATATCATGCTATGCACTGGTGAGTGCAAATTTTTGGGCTTTTGTGTTCAATCCCCTTCAACCTTCGAGGTCACGACTGGCAAACATACCAATCTAACCCCTCAGGTTTCAGAAAATTGAACAGGGGCAGCTGTTGCACCCCAAAATTTGCCCTCACAATACAAGACTTTGTGTGCTAAGAAGGTTCACAAGGTTCACAAGATTCACAATGCTTTCAATACCTTTCATGAGGTTCATGAAGTCTACAAGTTACTTTATGAAGGTTCACAAGGTTCACAAGGTTCACAAGTTTCTCAACATTTACAAGACCTTTCATGAGGTTCATGAAGTCTACAAGTTACTTTATGAAGGTTCACAAGGTTCACAAGTTTCTCAATGTTTACATAACCTTTCATGAGGTTCATGAAGTCTACAAAGTCACTTTATGAGGTTCACAAGGTTCACAAGCTTCACAATACCTCCCATGAGGTTCACAAGACATTTTATGATGGTTCACAAGGTTCACAATTGGTCAGAAGAGTTGACAATTCCCTCAGACAATGCGCCTCCTAGGCAGTGCATCCAAAACTAGGGTTTTGACTTTAATCAGGCTAAATGAACTTCCAAGACTTCAAGTGAGCTTCATAACATCTTATATGTGTGTAATAACCCCCATGACAAGTTTCAAGACTTTTCTCAGAAGTTTGCTCAGTCAGATGATCAGATAAGTCAAAAACAGTCAATGCAGTTAAAAAGTCAAACTGAGGTCAACTGTGGTCAAACCTAAGTCAAAATTCATGATTTTTTGCCAACATCAAGTATATGAAGTAAAATTCATCATTTGATCAAGGGTTGATCATGATTCATCAAGGAGATTCCAGATCATCAAGAATCAGGAGTTTCTAAATTAGGGTTTCCTTAGTAAAAGTCAACTGAACTTTGACCAGCCATAACTTTCACATACTTCATCACCAAGTCTCCACTCAAATCTCATTTTGAAGGAAATTGAATTCTCTACAACTTTGTGTCTCACAAGCCAAGCCCAAAAATGCTTCATTTGGAAGGTATGAGCTAAGACATTATAGGTCATTTCAAAAGTCAACAAAAAGTCAACAACTTCAAAAGGGCATAACTTGAGATTGGTAAATGATATGGACATGAAACCAGTGGGGTTGTTTAGAGGACTCTTCAAGCTTTCCAAAATGTCCAAGAACACCCTCATAGCTTTAAAATTTAAGGATATGTGCCCTTGCAAAGTTGGGAAATATTTAGTTGGTTTATGATGAAAATGGAGGTCTAAAACCAATTCTTTCCAAATGGGCTTGCCAAATTACGACCCAAACCATTAAAAATCAGAATTTTTATTATTTTATTTTTATTTATTTTGATTTAATTCATTAAAAATCATTTTAAATGAAAATAAAATATGAAAATATGATATTTGATGGAGATTTGGTTTCTAGAATGTCTTCAATGTTGATTGGAATTGAAAAGGAATGAAATCACAAGATTTGTCCCAAAATAGCAAGGGCTTATACATGAATATTTGGTTTTTAAAACATGATATTTTTGAATCTTTTTAGATCAAAATCTCCACACAAGGGATCAATTTTTCTGACCTAAATCATCCTCCTATAAGTACTTAACCTAAACCTAGCATGAGACACGAATTTGGCAGCCTCCAAAAGCATTCTTGACATTCAAAAATCCATTAAAATTTCAATTTTCGGATTCACATTTAGAGGACAATTAAAGGTATTTTAAAGACATAGAGATGATTCTTATACTCCCAGGATGCTATTCATATGTTCATAAGCATCCATAACCCCATATCAAGGGGAAACCGAATCTTCAAATGTCCATGGAAGACAAGATTTCGATTCCATTCGTATATGCATTTTCCATTGTTTTTTTTTTATTGATTATGATTCATAATGTGTTGTTGATTGTTTCTGGACATTTGTTAGTGATTTTTGGTGCAGGTATCACAAGTTGCCATGTTTAGGGTTTGAGCACCCGAATTAGGGTTATGAGATATAGGCCATTTAAATGATTTTTATTGACATATTTGAATTGTATGAATGATTTGGAACATGTTGGCACAATCAATTTGGAAAAATCGTGCGGAAATTGAGTAATATGATGTTCGTAGGTTTTCCTGTGAAACAGAATTCGCAGGTAATTCCCTAGCAAAATTCGTAGCTAGTTTCGCAGGTCAAAAGGAGGAAGACGAAGGCTGTTGGCGCGAAGAGGAAAATTTGAAATTTCAATTTATTTTATTATGTTTTTGTTTGCGATAATGTTTCAAAGTTAACATGTGGCTCAGATGGTGAACGTGTATGTATGAACACTCTCTGGCCTGGGTTCGATTCCCATTAAGGCCGTTTTGTGTTTTTTTTGTTTTTTTCATGATTTTCGCAGGTTTATAATAAAAGCATGTTGTTGTGAATGGTTGCTATCAGCGCGCGTTGGCACAGATGGTTTTGAAGCTCATTGTCCAGGTAAAGGACCTGGGTTCAAATCCCAGGTCCTACTTTTTAGTGCTTTGTTCATATTTTTATTATTTTCATTATTTTCTTATTTTTTAATTCAACCAAAATAATTTATAAAATAAATAATTAGTAAAATATCCTCATTTAAAAAATGTAATATATTTTTTTTAAACTTTTTTGTATGTTTATTAATACATAGATATATTCTTGTTTATAAATTCATTAATTATTTAGGTTAATTTCTAACCCTATTTTTATTTTTTCAAACATCTAACCCTAATTATATTTTACAAACTTATAAACCCTAAAATATTTTCTAAATGAACCTTAATTTTGTAAAAAACCTAATTTTATTTTCTAAATAATTTTTATTCTTAATATAATTATTATGTATATATTTATTTAATATAACTTTTGTAAATATAATGATTAATAAAATTAATTTTTTGTAAATATAATACTTAATATAAAATTTTGTAAAATATGATTAATTTTGGTAAATGTAATCTTTAAATATAATTATCACCTATTTTCTTATATATAATATGTAAATATTTTTCTAATTTGTTTATAACCTAAATTATATTTATAAATAATTGTTAATATGTGTTTAGAAACAATTAAACCTATAATAATTTAATTTTGTAATTATAAATAATTTAATAATTTGTACATAAATTAAAATATTACCATAACCCTTTAATTGTTCATATTTTTAAATAAATGTCTATATATTAAAATTTTAATTTTTGTGTTTATTATTTTTATCATGTTATAATATTATTGTTAATTTTATTTATTATTGTTATTATTACTAACCATATTATTACTAATATATTTATTGTTTAATTATGATTATTATTATTATTTCACTAACCTTATTTTATTTTTATTATTATTATTACTAACCCCTGTTATATTTACTTATTGCTTATTTATTTATTTTTGCTTATTATTTATATTTATTTATTTGCCATTTATTTTAATTGTTTATTATAATTATGTAATTGCTCCTTGGTGTAAATTTTGTAAATATGTAATTTATTTAATTTTATGCTATGGTTAGTAATTTAGGGAGTGCAAACATGTATTCTATTTAAAATAAAATTTAGATCACTTTAATTATAAGATAAATAAAATTGAACACTCACACACGTAAGTCGATTTCTAATCGCCATCTCACTTTCTAAGGTTACCTCTTATTGTTGCCTATTCACAAAGGTCAAGTGGGGTGTATAAAGCAAGTCCCTTAAAAGAAAAATCATCAAGTCCCTAATGGTTGCCTTTAAAGATCAAGTCCCTTTTCGAATAATGATGATAGACCCTCCTAAATGCTTAATACACCTCACAGTTGCCTTCATAAACAGATGTCCCTCACACGTCCCTTACATCCAAGGTAATGACTACCTATTCCTTAATAATAGGGATAGTCTTACCACCTAAAGGATAAAGAACAGAAAAGACTTAAATTTTAGGGTAGGTACCTCCTAGTTGCTTGCTCACTTCATTCCAAATTTTCAAACACTTAACAAATTTCAAACACAAGTTTTTACGCATCCGTACATGGATCATTATTAACTCATATGAAAATTTTCTATTCACACACTTCACATTTTCAAAAACAATTCAAAAGTGAGCTAAGTAACTAAGAGCCCATGGATAACCATGGATGTAAAGGGTGCTAACACCTTCCCTTTACATAACCTACCCCCCGGACCCAAAAAATCTTTTAAAGGTCTTTCCTGTTCTTTTATGCCTTTCCTTTGGATAAAATAAAAGTCGGTGGCGACTCTTGCTATCCACAACATAACTAAAGTCAGTTCTCCCACCGTGTTACAGTTGCCCCTGCATTTTTCAAACCAAATGGCATTACCTTATAGCAAAAGGTGCCCCACTGTGTAACAAATGTTGTCTTCTCCATGTCTTCAGGAGCCATCTTGATTTGATTGTAACCAGAGAAACCATCCATAAAAGAGAAT
The DNA here is from genome assembly GCA_963966055.1 of Lathyrus aphaca. Classification (NCBI taxonomy): domain Eukaryota; kingdom Viridiplantae; phylum Streptophyta; class Magnoliopsida; order Fabales; family Fabaceae; genus Lathyrus; species Lathyrus aphaca. The sequence continues at coordinate 160,987,007 of OZ014521.1, read as the reverse complement.
ACCTTATGCTGAGCAGTGTTGTCTACCAGAACATCAATATGAGGAAGCGGAAAGTCATCTTTGGGGCTAGCCTTGTTCAAATCTCTGTAGTCTACACACATACGTACCTTACCATCTTTCTTAGGAACTGGTACCACATTTGCAACCCACTGAGGATAAGACGTTACTGCTAAGAACCCTGCATCAAACTGTTTCATTACCTCTGCTTTGATCTTTTCTGACATCTCAGGACGCATACGACGAACCTTCTGCTTCTTTGGACGACAATCTTCTTTTACTGGTAAACGGTGAACCACAATGTTTGTATCCAACCCTGGCATATTTTCATAAGACCAAGCAAAGATCTCCACATAGTCACGTAACATCTGAATCAGCCTGCTTTTGACACTGTCCTCTAAATCAGCCCCTATCTTGACCTTTTTCCTGTTTTCTTCAGTTCCCAGATTCACAACTTCGACTGGCTCTTCATGTGGCTGTATAGCTTTCTCTTCTTGTTGTAACAACCTAGCAAGCTCTACAGGTACTTCACAATCGTCCTCATTTCCGTCTTCAGTTTGATAGATCGGATTCTCGAAATTATAATTGGCAATAGTAGAACTGTTATCAACAGGATCCAGAGTGGATGAGGATCTGCATTTTAGTGATGTGGGTGTGTGTAAGAACACATAGCTGATAAAGCAAAAATAAAAGAAAAGAAAGACAGGGAACACAATATTTACGAAAACGAAACGTCCACTGATTTTATTGAATGAAGTATGCAAATGAAATGACAGCCCGTAACAAGCACACCATTGTGCCCCGGGTAAGGCACAAGGCTTGAGAGTTTTAATTGTTCAGAAATTACAAACTTAAAAAAAAACACAGTGATAGTATTTACTCCTGACTAAAGGAGATAGGGATAACATCTTCAGCTTTCCAATTATTGAGCCCAACACCCACAGTTGGAAAAATCCAAGCATCCAAGTTGTAGTCTTCATCTTGATCTCCCACAGCATTGATCTGGTTCTTCATAACCCCTTGATTGGTGATACGAACAGCACGAGCACGACGAACAGCCTTCTGGGACTCTGCAGTGAAACCCAAACCAAACTTGTCAGACTTGTATGGAATATCAGGAAGCTGACCCCAAATAGTACAATCACCTTCATCCACCACAGCTCTAGCATCATTGAGGGAAGCCATTGCCATTGTTGGAGGTTTTCTGGTGACCACAGGAACTTTCTTCGCAACAGGAGGAGCTACATGATCATTAACAACCCAGGGAACCACTTCAAATGTCTGACACGGAGTCTCAATGTATTCACCTTCCATTTCCAGATACTTGAAGGTATTCACATGGCTGACAAAGTATTCTTCTTCTCCATAGATAGTGACAACCCTTCCTTCTACCGGATATCTCAACTTCTGGTGTAATGTGGAGGTTACCGCACCTGCCCCATGGATCCAGGGACGACCAAGCAGACAAGAGTATGAAGGACGAATATCCATCACATAAAATGTAGCAGTAAAAACCTGGGAGCCAACTTTGATTGGAAGATCAATTTCCCCATGTACTACTCTTCTAGAACCATCAAAAGCCTTCACCACAATGTTACTGGGCTTCAGCACAACATCTTCAGGACTCAGCGTGTTCAGGACTTCCTTGGGCAACACATTCAGAGAGGAACCATTGTCTATCAGTACATGCGACAGGGTAGTGCCCCTGCATTCAATTGAGATATGCAAGGCCCTGTTATGATCCCTCTTGGCAGGGGTCAAATCAGCATCAGAAAATCCTAACCCATTGTCATAGGTCAGGTACACAGTTCTCAAACTGATCAACAGAAATTGCACTGGGTACATGAGCAGTCTTCAGAAACTTGATCAAAGCTTTTGCATGAGCTTCAGAACATAACAACAAGGACAGTATAGAAATCTTAGAGGGAGTATGCCCCAACTGATCAACAATGTCATAATCACTCTTGCGAATGATTTTCAATACTTCTTCCATCTGCTTAGAGAGATCATCAGCAGCTGGCACATCAGTAGATACAGGCTCAATAACAGGACCTTTGCCCCGAGCATCAGTGGTGGAAGTAGCAGCAGGAGTAACTGCATTCTTGGAAGCAACTGGAGGAGAGAAGACTCTTCCACTACGTGTGATCTTACTGGATCCAGCAATATTGTCAATATCAACAGGCATGTCAGCTAAGGGCTCTTGCTTAACACCATGGATGTAGACATCAGATCCATAATGCCAAGGCACAGCTTTATCAGACGTATACGGGATAGGACCAGGAGTAGTAATAACCACAGGAGCTACTCTGGCTTCAGCAACAACTTTCACAGGACCTTCAGCTGATTGGACCTTGATGGGTGATTTTAATAGGACCTTTGGAAGTGATTCTTACTGGCACTCTGTCAACCATGTCAACCTCTTCAACCTTCCTACCTTGAGTAATATGATCTACCATACTCTCCACAGAAGACGGTCTCCTTTCAAACACTATAGTATACTTATCCATGAGACGTTGAATTCCATCTCTCAATCTGAAGCAACTATCTGGCTTATAGGTACAGTACAAACAATCTTCACGACAACCTGGAAAGAACCCAGCTTGTACTAACTTTTTCTTGATAACAGACAATGGTGTAGTCAACTCCGCAACTGAATAGATATGCAGATCTTCCTCAATGGCATTGACAGTCTTCTCGTGATTTGGCATTGGAGCAGTAATCACGTTTGGAGTACCTGGAGGATCAAACTCAATTTCTCCGGCATCGATCATATCTTGAATTTTGTTCTTCAAGACCCAGCAATTGTTAGTATCATGTCCCTGACAATTTGAATGGTATGCACACCGTGCATTGGGGTTGTACCTGGGAGAGGTAACATTAGGATTCTAAGGAGCCTCTTTCAAAGTAATAAGTTCAGCCTTCAACAAATGTTGCAATGCCTGTGCCATTGACATGTTGATCTTCGTGAACTGTCTTCTAGCCCTCTGTTGGTTGCCCTGAGGCTGCTCTGTTGTTGCAGGAGTTGGATTTGAAATATGAACTGCACTAACAGACTGATGCCTTCTGTTACGATCAGGCTGACCATAAACAGCATTGGATTCTTTCTTCCCAGTGGGAGGCTTCTTTGCAGCACCTGATGAAGAAGTACCCACTTGGATCTTACCATTCTTTATACCATTTTCTACTCGCTCTCCTGTCATTATCAACTCAGTGAAGCCAGATGATGAGCTTCCAATGAGATGACTGTAAAACGGACCATTCAGCGTGCACATGAACATATCAACCAGCTCCCTGTCAGTTAAAGGGGGTTGAACTCTTCCAGATAAGTCTCTCCACTTCTGCGCATACTCTTTGAAACTTTCCTTGGCACCCATAGACATGCTCTGAAGCTGCATGCGAGTGGGGGCTAAGTCAGCATTGTATTGGTACTGCTTATAGAAAGCTTCAGCAAGATCATTCCAGTCTCTGATGTTGACACTCTCCAACTGATAATACCACTCCAGCTGAGCTCCAGATAAGCTCTCTTAAAAGAAATGGATCCACAACTTTTTATCAGCAGTGTGAGGTTGAATTCTTCTGACATAAGACCTCAGATGCAGCTTGGGACAAGAGACCCCATCATAAACAACAAATGTAGGAACCTTGAAACCAATGGGTATGACTACCCCAGATATCAGACTCAAATCTTCAAAATCCAGCCCAGATGATTTCTGCAACTCCATGGCATCCATCCTATCCACCAGCATCTTGAATTTGTCTTCGTTAGGCTCATGGTAGTAATTAGCCTCAGAATCAGAGTCCCCCATAGTGTTGTGGAGACTGCCTCCCTCTTTTTCAGATTCCTCAAATTCATAGTCTTCAACTGGTTCTCTGGTCTTGGCAAGACCTTTGAACCTTCTTCCCATGTTGATCAAACTAGATGACCTTCTAGTCTTCTTAGTCTTCTTGGCCAGCAGTGCCTTCAATTCATCCTGCCCCTTGGACAGGTTCAAGATCAGCTCTTGGAACTGTGCATTTTGTGCCTGAAGATCCTTAACTGATTGTTCAAGAGCCATTGCTGAAATAAACAGCGAGAAGATGAGAAACCTGTGCACAATTATAAACCTGTGATGCAATGAAATGATATGTGAAGGCATATGCAATGTTTTCAAGGACCGCAGGATTTAAATTTGCTTAAACAAACAAGAAGGTAAACTTTTATTAGTAATAACTTTGTTTTGCCTTTTAGGCTTACAAAAATGAAATGAAATAAGTACAAAAGATGGGGTTTTAAGTCTCCCATGGACGTTTCCTCTTTTTGTTGAGGTATGAGTTGAGGTTTCGTTCCTCGTGAAGTTGCTTTGTTAGTTCCAAGATTCTTTCTTGGCTTGCTTTGTAATGAGCCTCGAAAGTATCCCTTTGCTCCTTCAGTTGGATCCATGATCTCTGCAAGTCTTCCATATCAGTAGGCATGTCTGGGTGAAGGATGGTATAAGCTGTGTCTCCTTCAGCAACAGGTTCCATGGTAACTGGTAGGACGGCAGGATATGGCATCATGAGAGTCTGAGCACGAGATCGTACCCATCTGAGATAAGCCTCCATAGGAATAGTGTACTTAGGTTCCAGTGTCTTGCTGTCAACCCTGTTTACTTTTCCCCATGCTCGTATGAATCTCTGACGGTAACCCTGAAGATCGTTGTCGTAATCAAATACAATGCCCTGAATCAACATGCCATGTGGACCATCACTCCGAGCATAACCAAACTGTCGTAAAGCTAGAGAGGGGTTGTAAGTGATGCCTCCTCTTATGCCTAGAAGTGGCACATTAGGAAACTCCCCACAACGGTCAATGATGGTGACATTCTCCATAGATCTGGAGCACCAATGGATATCTGAGTGAGAAAGTGACATGATCCTCTTGGACCATCTGAACCCTTGCTCATTCTTCATTACTGAGCGAGGAAGGTGAGAAATAAACCACCTAGAAAGCAAAGGTATGCAGCACATCAAAGTTCCTCTTGCCCTTGTAGTACGGGTGTGAAGAGAATGCAGGATGTCTCCAAGTAAGGTAGGCACTGGATTGTGACTCAGGAATATATTGATGGCATGAACGTCTATGAATTGATTTGGATTGGGGAACAATACTAAGCCATAAATCAGCAAGGCTAAGATCTCCTCAAAAGCATCATGACTCATAGCCTTCAAGAACATTTGAGCCTTCTCTATCAACACTTTAGCAAGAATACCCTTGACTCCGCTTCTCGTTTCTAGAACAATGTCAGACTTCTTCAGATGTAGAGCTGCAACAATAATCTCTGGTTTAAGCTCTTTCTCCAAGCCTGTGAAGGGTCTTTGATCAAGAACAGGTATACCCAGAAGCTTAGAGAACTCTTCCATGGTTGGAACCAGCTGATAATCAGGGAATGTAAAGCAGTGGTGCTTAGGGTCAAAGAACTGAAATAGGACACTCATCATGTCTTCATTGAATCCTGAAGTGACTAGATCCAATAGGTAACCATGTCTCTTGTTGAACTGGGAGTGATCAGACACTTGAGAAACCAACTCTTTAAGCTTGGGAGGTATCCCCACAAAGTTGATCCTGATGGTGTTTCTACGAGCAGAAGCCATGACCTGCAACAAAGAACAAAGATAAATCCTTTGGTCCTTGAAATGGTTAGTGAAAATGTTATGCTTATGATGCATGATGATGTCATGATGTTATGTTCAATCACAAACATGTGGCACACACAAACAAGTCACACCATAGTCCTAGGTTTAAAGACTTGCATGAGGTTTAAGGTAAGTACCCTCCCCTGAAGTTAGATGGTTCATCCTGTCCTACAAAAGTAACCAGGTTCTAAGGGATCTCAATATCATTGATCCTTCACAAGGGTGGTTGTTCAGAAGGCAACTTACTTGCCAACCAAAACCCTCCAAGTTTAGAATCTCAATGAGCGTAGTATCGAGTGTCAACCAACTTCAGTCTGCACCAAAGTCGGTTACCTCACTACCTTCTAAAGGCCAAGATGGGATAACTAGGGTTCTAAAAGTTAGTTAGTGCATTGACAACATATGGCAGCCTCATATTATCCTCAACTTGACTTAAGGAACATAAGCACCAACCAAGAAGTCGCACTAACTATGGCCACCAGATCAACCATATCGATATACGTCGTACAGTTTCCTTGGTCTATTGCCATTTACCTAAGGTACACTAGATCCGGGTTAGGACCTTTCACACATAAGAGCATCCCAACAAGATAATATAAAGCAAACAAGGCAAACAATTTAAAGTGATCTTAATTTCTAAGGGTACCCCTTCTTAAATTTAAATCCCCAGCAGAGTCGCCAGTTCTGTAACACGGTGGGAGAACTGACTTTAGTTATGTTGCGGATAGCAAGAGTCGCCACCGACTTTTATTTTATCCAAAGGAAAGGCATAAAAGAACAGGAAAGACCTTTTAAAAGATTTTTGGGTCCGGGGGGTAGGTTATGTAAAGGGAAGGTGTTAGCACCCTTTACATCCATGGTTATCCATGGGCTCTTAGTTACTTAGCTCACTTTAAAATGTTTTTGAAAATGTGAAGTGTGTGAATAGAAATTTTCATAAGAGTTTAATAATGATCCATGTACGGATGCGTAAAAAACTTGTGTTTTGAAAATTGTTTGAAATTGTGAAGTGTTTGAAAAGTTTTGAATGAAGTGAGCAAGCAACTATGAGGAACCTACCCTAAAGTTTTAAGTCTTTCTGTTCTTTATCCTTTAAATGGTAAGACTATCCCTATTATTAAGGAATAGGTAGTCATTACCTTGGATGTGAGGGACATATGAGGGACATCTGTTAATGAAGGCAACTGTAGGGTGTATTAAGCAATTTTTGGAGGGACTGTCATCATGATTCGAAAGGGACAATATCTTTTATGAAGGCAACCATTTAAGGGACTTGATGACTTTTCTTTTTAAGGGACTTGCTTTATACACCCCACTTGACCTTATGATTAGGCAACATTGAGGGGTAGCCCTAGAAAGTGAGATGGCGATTAAAAATCGACTTACGTGTGTGAGTGTTTAATTTTATTTATCTTTTAATTAAAATGATCTAAATTCAATTTTTAAATAGAATACATGTTTACACTCCCTATTTTACTAACCATAGCATAAAAATAAAATAATTTAAATATTTACAAAAATTTACACCAAGGAGCAATTACAATAATTATAATAAGCAATTAAAAATAAATAGCAAAAATAAATATAGAAGCAAAATATAAATAATAAGCAAAAATAAATAAATAAGCAATAAATAAATATAATAGGGGTTAGTAATAATAATAATAAAAAATTAAATAAGGTCAGTGAAATAATAATAATAAGCATAATAATAAAATAAATGGATTAGTAATAATATGATTAGTAATAATAATAAGCAAAATAAATAATGAATAAGAATTAGAAATTATTAAGGAAATAAGAGCAATTTAATTATAAAATTTAAAATTATAAATTATAAACATAAAAAATTACAATTACAATATTAGCATAAATTTAATTATTATTTTTTAAACATATATATTTTTTAAAAGAATAAAATTTGGGATTGTGAACAAAATTATAGAAACAATTACATATTATAAAAAATTTGATTATAAGCATATTTACAAGATTCAATTATATTAAATGTTATATTTACAAAAATAAAGTTAGAAAAATAAAATTAGGTTTTAACATTTGTTTAGAGAAAAATAAATTAGGGTTTTAGGGTTTGTTAAAAAAAAAAATTTAAGGGTTTAATTTATAATAACAATTCATTTAATTAAATAGCACATATATACATTTTATAATTTAAATAAATATATGATAATAAAAATTAATTTTTAGAATTTAAAATATATATATTTTAGAATTTTAGAAAATATAATACATGCAAAATATATAATAATATAATATAGAAAATAATAGAAAATATAAGAAAAGAAAATAAGAAAAATAAGAAATAAAAAAAAAAACAGGACCTGGGATTTGAACCCAGGTCCTTTACCTGGATAATGATGTGCATGACCACTGGGCTGCGCGTGCTTAGCTGTTGAGGAATGAACCCAGGCCCTAATATGGTAAACCTGAAAAAAATTGGGAAATTAATGAAAAAAAGAAAGAACCTGGGGATCGAACCCAGGTCCTGCCGTCCACATACATACACCAAAACCAACAGGGCCACCTGCGCTAGCTGATCAATGAGTGACTAACACTCATTATATTTTAAGCCTGGAAAATATAAAGAAAGTAAACAAAAAAAAGTTTGGAGCTGGGGTTCGAACCCCTAACCAGATTCTTGCACACGCGCATCTTTACCACCACACCATCAACCTCATTCAATTATTATAACGCAAACATAAATATATAATATATATTCAAATTTGAATTTGGAATTCGCGCGCAGCTTCTTCTTCCTCCTAACCTGCACATTTTCCTGCGAATTTCTCCTGCGAATTTTCCTGCAAACATTCAAAACCAGAATTCCTATGTTTTTTGAACATCATTCAAATCGCAACATTCAGTCAAATTAACAGCCCAGACTAACTACACAAAGATCATAGGTCACGGCCATGTGTTTAGATTTCATCTAAATGTCCTAAAACTCAAGATCCCAAACTCGAGCTTCAAACCCTAGCCATGGCATCTCTTCGGTTCTGTAACAAAAACTCAATTCAAGTATGCAAAAACATTCCAGAGACATCAACAAACAAGAATTAGTGCACAAAAATCATTTATATTAGATGAATTAATGAAATCGAAAAACTCAAAAATTCAAGAAAGTGATGATTCAGTTTCAATGGATTATGATGTTTTGAATGATGAGAGTAATTGGGATAGCTTCAGTGATGTCCCAGGAACCTATTACAACCTTCACAATGCTTTGGAATGACCTCTAGCAAGGAATCCGAATCAAGCTTTTTGGATGATTTTTTGAAGTTTGAATGTGTTGTTTGAGGCTGCAAAAAATCCGTGTCAATGCTTGTGATGTGCTTATGTACTTATAGTGAAGAGAATTAGGTCAAAATATATGATCATTCTTTGGACTTTTTGATCATTGAAGATTGAAAAAGATAATGTCTTAAAATTCAAATATTTTTTGATATAACATTGTTATTTTAAGACAATCATCATAATTTTCATATCAATCTAATTCAATCAAAGTTTATGACTTTCTAGAATCTTAATCCAAATCAAATCTTACATTTTCATATTTTATTTTTATTTAAAATGATTTTTAATGAATTAAATCAAAATAAATAAAAATAAAATAATAAAAATTCTGATTTTTAATGGTTTGGGTCGTGCATGAAATCATTGTATGGGTTGGGTCATTATTTGGCAAGCCCATTTGGAAGAAATTGGTTTTAGACCTCCTTTTTCATCATAAACCAACTCAAAATTTCCCAACTTTGCAAGGGCATATATCCTTCAATTTTAAAGCTATGAGGGTGTTCTTGGACATTTTGGAAAGCTTGAAGAGTCCTCTAACCAACCCCACTGGTTTCATGTCCATATCATTTACCAATCTCAAGTTATGCCCTTTTGAAGTTGTTGACTTTTTGTTGACTTTCAAAAGGACCTATAATGTCTTAGCTCATACCTTCCAAATGAAGCATTTTTGGGCTTAGCTTGTGAGACACAAAGTTGTAGAGAATTAAATTTCCTTCAAAATGAGCTTTTGATGGAGACTTGGTGATGAAGTATGTGAAAGTTATGGCTGGTCAAAGTTCAGTTGACTTTTACTGAGGAAACCCTAATTTAGAAACTCCTGATTCTTGATGATCTGGAATCTCCTTGATGAATCATGATCAACCCTTGATCAAATGATGAATTTTACTTCATATACTTGATGTTGGCAAAAAATCATGAAGTTTGACTTTGGTTTGACCACAGTTGACCTCAGTTTGACTTTTTAACTGCATTGACTAATTTTGACTTATCTGATCATCTGACTGAGCAAACTTCTGAGAAAAGTCTTGAAACTTGTCATGGGGGTTCTTACACACATATAAGATGTTATGAAGCTCACTTGAAGTCTTGGAAGTCCATTTAGCCTGATTAAAGTCAAAACCCTAGTTTTGGAGGCATTGCTTAGGAGATGTACTGTCTGAGGGAATTGTCAACTCTTCTGACCAATTGTGAACTTTGTGAACCTTATGAACCATCATAAAATGTCTTGTGAATCTCATGGGAGGTATTGTGAACCTTGTGAACCTTGTGAACCTCATAAAGTGACTTGTGGACTTCATGAACCTCATGGAAGGTCTTGAAAGCATTGTGAATCTTGTGAACCTTGTGAACCTTCATGAAGTGACTTGTAGACTTCATGAACCTCATGAAAGGTCTTGGAAGCATTGGGAAACTTGTGAACCTTGTGAACCTTCATAAAGTAACTTGTAGACTTCATGAACCTCAGGTAAGGTCTTGAAAGTGTTGAGAAACTTGTGAACCTTGTGAACCTTCATGAAGTGACTTGTAGACTTCATGAACCTCATGAAAGATCTTGTAAGTATTGAGAAGCTTGTGAACCTTGTGAACCTTCATGAAGTTACTTGTAGACTTCATGAACCTCATGAAAGGTCTTGAAAGTATTGTGAAACTTGTGAACCTTCTTAGAACACAAAGTCTTGTATTGTGAGGGCAAATTTTGGGGTGCAACAGTTGGCACGTTTGCAAGTCACCATGCAATTTTCGTTCAAATTCGAGTCAGTGATTTTTGACGCGTTTTTCCCGTTTTAAGGCTTTTTAAGTTCGGTTTGGTGCGATTTTGATGCATTGATCTTGTTTTGACTTGTACTTATATTTGTTGATCATTTTCTATTCATTGCATGTAAATTTTCTCGATTCCAGTTTGAGTTTGCATGTAGTTTATGTTAGTGCATAGGTGTTGCCCCGTTTTGAAACATACATTTCAATACATGTCCATGACTCGTATGCTCATCTTTCTGCTTGATTTTGAGTTGCGAGGCATAGGTGTAACTTCCAGTTGCACCTCTTTTTGGTTTCTAATGCGTTTGTTGAGTTCATGCAAGGTTTTCGCAAGGATCTTGACGACGGTCGCTTGGTTGGTATTCCACTTTATTTGTGGGATACCTTTGGATTCAAATGATATTTTGCATCGTTGTTTTTGTCTGGATTGTGTTGTGTGCAGGGCATTTGTATGGTCGCATTCGACTAGCACATCTTGAGTGATTTATTTTCACTCCAAGGACTTGAGCTAATATGGGAAATGCGACACCCGACTTGCTTTGTTTGTGGATGCTAGCTTGTTCGAGGGGACCTCTGGGTTTGTATTTTATGTTTAGCTTGTTGGTACTTCAGATTTAAATCCGCGCGGTACAGTTTCTTATCCGATTTACTATTTCTGCACTTTATTGCTTACATAGGCTGGAGTCCCGACTGTTTCCTTTTGGCGAGCATTTTCTGGAAGACCTCCTTCAGAGGCTATGTATGTCTTTGTTTACATTTGTGCAAAGACCTTAAAAGAGGCGCCCCATTCCCATTCCCCTTGATAAGACCTCGAAGAAGGAAAGCGAAAAGGGCTCGTAATCAGCCCCACACTATCATTGAGTCTTTCATTAGCTCGCACTCTGTGTTGATGCTTTTGGATCAAGTTCATCCTGTTATTGTCTGGTTAGTCTGTGGAAGAGGATCTCACTTTTTGGATCCCCACACTTTGTGTAGCTCACGTTCGTTGACGTTGATGCTTTGTGCTCCTACGCACATGATATTTCCCCGGTTTGTTCTTGCTTGGTGAGATGATACCATGTATAGACATACATTTTTCCCACAATCACAATCTTGAGGAGATCTCATTGCTTCGTGTACCCTTCCTGCCCAATCCTTGATATCGTGGTTAGGTGTCACCCCTACATTTGTCTTGCTCCGATCCTCCATATCATTGCTAGGCCCTCTCTTTGCCACTGTGAAAACATAATCTATAGGTGGATGTTTTCTACTCGAGTAGTGTGGATACTCCTCGAGCTTGTTTGCTTATTTGTGTGATGCGATCGTCTTCCCATAGGATTGCTAGGCTTTATATAGTCTCTCGTTTGCATGTTAACTTAGGTAGCACGGTTCCTTCGTCTAGGACTACCTTTTTTTGCATGAGCATTCCCAAAACACAAATCAAACTCTTTGTTTTCTTTTCATAAGAACATGTTAATTCCTTCTACTCCATGTGTGTGAGTCTCCAAAGGGCGAGCAACCGATAGAACGTGAACTTAACATCGTTCAACTCTAAAAAACCAAAAACAAAATTAGTTAGGGGGAGAGTTGTAATGCCCTAAATTCTTATTTATTTATTAAGCTATTTACTACGTTTCTGTTAAATCCATGATAACAACCAACATACCAAATCTGCTACTAATTTTATTCTATTGTTACCTATTTTTCTTCTACTAATTCATCATATTATTACTATTTAATTTTTTTTGTCAACTACTTATCATGATCACTTCTACTTCAATGGTGTTCTTCAAACTTAATTATGCTATTAGAATTAATTTAGGCTAAGCTAACATTACAGACACAGAGGACATCACAACACAGAAGCAGACTAACATATTTTTTTCCCAGACTCGTGTGACCATCATCACAACTTGTGATGGTCGTCCTAGGGATGTAACAGACGTCACACCTCCCTGACGGACGTCGGGCATATGGGACGATCATCCCACAGCCAATCATACATTATTTTCTTCTCTATTTCTCCCTTTGTCTCTGCAATTCCTTCTCAGACCAATTCTACTCAACACAGTATGACAATTCAACAATGACACAACATATCAATCCACTAATAACATTACATAATCAATTCATGATTAATTCGACAACTCAATTAAATTCTCAAGTTCGACTAACACAACTTATCTAAACAAAAACAACTTATTTCAACCAAATCATACAACAATTGACAGTAACAATTCATGTAGCCAAACCCACGTATATACATCATATAATCTCGATTATAAGGTTGGAACCCTTCCCTTACCTTGGATTAAAGGCGACTCTAACATTTTGATCGGAACCGTAACTTTTCCTTCTCTTAAGCACTTCATGTAACCTCCATTTCTCAACTTCTTGTTTTCCTTACCGATAACCTATTTCCTTAATTCTAATTAACTTATGGTTTTATTTTAAGTCTTAATAAATCTATTGGGCCTAAACCACACACCCCACAATTACTACTTCTAATCACCAAACAAGCTCATTTATTAAGAATAGTTCAATTCTACTAATAACCCCACAACTTAATCAACTCAACTTAATTCAACTAACAAAGACCTAACTTAAATTAACTTAATTGACTTAATCAACTTACTTAAATTAATTCAACCAAACCAACTTATCAACTCAACGCAAAACAACACCAATCATACAACAATATTTAATTAAATAAACAGGGCGTTACAAGGGGCACCTCCCCCACTCGGCTTTTTGCCATCAGCATACCTTTGTTTACCTTTATCAGCTAGGGCCGCATAAGACTTCCCATGGTGTATCTATTGTTTTCCCTTCCTCTCGGCCAACCCATTAAAGTGAGCCGAATGTTTCTTGCTATCTTCTTCAAAAATATTACAATAGTCAACCAAATTTGGAAATCTCCTCATCCGCTAATAACCAATCGCATGTTTGATCTCAGGCCTCAAACCATTCTCAAACTTGACACACTTTGAGAACTCGGCAATCGCCTCATTATAGTGTGAATAAAACTTGGCCATATCCGAGAACTTGTCAGCATACTCCGTAACCGAAATATTTCCCTACTTCAACTCCATAAATTCAATCTCTTTATTCCATTGAACGTCTTCAGGAAAATACTTTCTCAAGAACTCCCTACTGAACATAGCCCAGGTGATTACCTCTTCGGTTACTCCTAACCATCTGCGAGTGCTAACCCACCAGTCATCCGCTTCTCCAGCTAACATGTGAGTACCCAAATACACCTTTCGTGCCTCAGGACACTCCATAACCCAAAAGATCCTCTTGATTTCCTTGAGCCACTTCTGCACTCCATTTGGATCACACCTTCCTTTGAAAGTAGGCGGTATATTTTTCCAAAACTCGTCATTCTCACTATTCCCAGCATTAGGCGGATTCTGCACTACCCGAGCAACAACATGCAAAGCGGAAACAAGTTTATCATCATTCCTTCCAGCCATTATATATCTGTTATGCATCAACAATAGAAAACAATGGTTAAGGAACCTACATCGACAGTAATCAACTATCACACACAAGGACGACTCAACGACTTGGTCGACCGGCCATACCTACTCTGATACCACTATGTAACACCCTAAATTCCCCGATTAATTTAATCTAATGATCAGAGTAAAATAATACAATTCAGAAATAAAGGACATTACTTTCAACAAAACCTGCTTATTTTCAAGACATGTAACATATGAATAACAATAACGGAAATTAATACCAATTTTAATCCAAAAAAATAATATTTATTACGCAGAGGAAATTAATCATTTCAAATATAAAACATGACAGTTTCAAATAACCAAAATATTAATTTTCGAAACTGTAAAGGCAACCAAAATATTTAACAAAGTAAAATTAAGCATAAAAGAATTCTCGACTCCCAATGTTATATATCAGATCAGATGCAACTAAAGTGAAGCACCTTGTCTTCACCGACCACGACTTACACACTACTCCTGATTATCTGCATGTTACCCACGTGGAGGAAACATTCAAACTGAAGGGGTGAGATTATCAAATCAACAAAAGACGAAGATGATACAAATATAAAAGTATAAATCATCAAGTAATTCACCTACATCACAACTTCCAACAAGAATCACACAATTCAACACAAACACAGATAACCACACAAAGCATAATGCAACACAACTATCATAAGATGCAATGAGACACCAACTAGACTAAATGCATGTGGTACCAATTCCGATC